>CM053598.1:164583965-164625121 GCA_028646575.1 Pseudocheirus occidentalis | reverse complement strand
GAGAATATATATTTGGGAGGCTTCTGATAATTTTCTTTATACTATTGTAGTCTTTTTTAACCACTATAAAAAACTAATGTGCCTTGATTCAGTAACTTTGCAGTCTATGTAAAAATAAATTGGATTAAGTAAGTTGAAAGATCAGAATATTCAGAGAGACTTCTCCTGCCGAATGAAAAGCACAGAATAGATCCAAACCTTGATTCATACCAGTCATGATACTTTTCTTTCTGACATATGCCTATTTTTCAAATCTTGGTGTAAATTTGATTGTCTCTATTGTATATTTTTCAACTTTGTCTAGACTACATGGAAATAGATAAGTGGTTAAAGGTTATAAACATTGAGTTTTCAGAAGAAGAAATTCAAACTATTAACAACAATATGAAAGAGTTTTCCAGGTAAGTACTAATGAAAGAAATCTAAAATAAAATAGCTCTGTAGTTTTACTTCAAATCAAGCAAATTGGCAAAGATGAAAAAAGATAGAACTAGGCTATGTTGAAAGTGCTCTAGGAAAGCAGACATATTATTACGTTTTTTGGTAGACCTATTTATAGGCCCAACCATTATATAAAATAATTTGGAATTAAGTGAAAAAAATTACTAAATATTTTAAGCCCTTAGAACCCAAGAACCCAAGATTTTTCTCTTTTTTTTAAGTTAAAGAAAGAAAAAATACTGCTACCTATTCCTAAATATTCATAGCAACACTTTTGTGGTTAAAAAAAAAGAACCAATGATGAAGCAGGTAGCTCAACAAATTGTGGAATATAAATGTAACTGAATATTATTACAACATGAAAATTGATGAGAATGAATTCAGGGAAACATGGGAAATTATTAATGAACTGAATCAGAGTAAAGTAAGCAGAAACAACAAAAGGATTTTCAAAAATTATAAATAATGAAAATAAAAAGAACAATGAAACAATGAAAAACTGGTTTAAAATGAACTATTTTTCTTCTTCCACTCTGCCTAATCAACTACTATGTACCCATAGTAATACAAGGAACTAGGCTTCCTGGGGCATTAACTATCCCAGTGCCTCTGGGATGCCTTTGTAGGGCTTTATCATTTTATGCTATTGAGAAGTAGGCTCACTCTTATAATCTAATACTCTCCAAAGTAACTGATTAAGTTTTGTTGACCTTTTTGGGGAAGAATTATGTACCATGTAATATCACTCTCTAGAACTTTTTAAATATTGGTGAACCATACTTACATTTGACCTTCAATATTATGTTAATGCAGTTAAATGTTCTTCATTAATTAAGAATATTTCACATAGAAGAGTTCTGAAATTACTCTTACCAATTAACTATATAAGAAATTATTGAAATGATCAATTACCATAATCAACAATCATTACTGAAATAAGATAACAAGCACTTTTGAAATACCAACTGGCTAATTTTTTGGAGTGTTTTACTTTAGTTTGTTCATTGACCATAATGTATGAATCATTATGCACACTGGAAAAATCTATATGTAGTCATTGATATGCATGCTTTTCAAGTCTAAAAGGAAAAAAAAATAATAAAACAACATATTCCAAAATATCACTCAAATTTTGACTAATCTATGCTCACAGAAGAGTCAAATAGAATTTCAAATAGGAAGATTAATATTTCCCAATTTCCAAATAGACTTCTAATAAATTAATTTGTAAATTACAAATTAAGAAATTATGAATTTTATCAGCATTTCTGTTTTTAGTCAAATGAACTGTTAATTGTTGGACTGCCTGTCATTATTTAGGTGTTATCAGCATGTTAATATGGTGCACATGTGAATATAATTCTTTACATTTTACAAAGTACTCTTTTCACAATAGTACTTTGAAGTTAGTAGCACAAGCACTAACAATTTTGCTGATGTGGAAATTAACCAAACAAGATAGAGATGTAGGAGGAAGCAGTATAGCCTAGATCTCTTTGATAGCTATTCCAACAAATTCATAGAAGTACCAAAAGACTAAGTCCTAATTGAAAAACTCAAAGAAAATTTCAGTGATTTTTTTTTCTTTAGACCCAGAGCAACACAGGGAAAAACTCAGAGGACTGTGAATATGGCAAGATGGCTACTGTATGAAGAGTCTTCTAGAATGGGGTCTGAATGGCTGTACACCAGGACAAGAAGTCTCCCATTCAGCACAGATTTACCTGAAACTGCGCAGACAGGAACAAAAGCCATCTGTCCATTCTGTCCCTCTTATCCCTGATGTGTGTTTCATATCCATTGTGTACTGAGATACAATAAGCAATGAGCAGTTTAAGCCTGAGGCTATGTAAAAAAAAGAAGAAAAGAAGCAACCAGTGGATGTATAGCTCTGAACCTAGAGCAGAATCTTAGGGTCTTCAACCTCCTCCAAAATATGTAGCTGAAAATGAGGGTAAGGAGTTTAGACCAAAGGGAAAGATGAGTTAATCTGCTCTGAACCTCCAGAGACGAACTAGATTGTTATGGTTAGGGATAACATCAGTCCACAAAGACGCTTATCCATATGTATTCCCACAATTATGTTGTCAATATTCATATTCAGACCAAGGTCAGAAGGTTGAATAGCTTAAACCAGAAAGTCAGTGATCAGACTTGTCTGCAGATTAGAAGGTTTTTGAGTACACCAAAAACAGTCAGCCTAAACAACACCTGAGATACTTGAAAAAGACATCATTTAACTACCTGCCAAATAATAGGAATTGTGCAATAATAGGAAGCAAAAGATTTTTCAGAAGATGGCCTTAATACAACATACTATTCAGGATATAAGACTAGAAGAATGAAATGGACATGCCCAAAAACACAATCAGAAGAAGAAAATGACTTTAAACATTTATCAGTAAACAATTTTGTCCAAGTTCAAATAAAATTCCTGGAAGAAGAAGAAGAGAAGTAAAAGTTAAAAAAAAGTCAAAACAATTTTATAAATAAAATGAGAAAGTTAAAAGAAAGAATTATAAAATACATTATATATATATATGGAGAGAGAGAGGGAGAGAGAGAGAGAGAGAGAGAGAGAGAGAGAGAGAGAGAGAGAGAGAGAGAGAGAGAGAGAGAGAGAGATCCTCCCAAAAGATCCAGAGATGGGGTAGAATCACAATGGGGCAGTAAAGGGTCAAACTGCCAAACTTTTCCCGAAACCTCTCCTACAAAATAACCACTGAAAATACCAAATTGGTTTCTGAGAAAAAAACAAAACAAAACAAAAAGACACACTGAGTCATTTTTTTTCCAACCTAGACCAGCTTGAAAAGATAATGAGAGATCTGTAATCACTGTGGTGGGTTGAATCTAGCAAGGAATATGGCCCATGAAAACAGTACCTATTGTGGGTCTTGGAGGCAGCAGCCGTGTAGGGAGAACAATGAGTATCCCAATACATGGAGAAGGTAAAGGGACTGAACATTTGTCAGAAAGAAATTCCAGGGATGCAATATTGGGCACTGTTATGTAGCTTCATAGCCTATTACATAGTTCTAGGTCATAGTTGCAGGCCAGAGAGCTAAAGATACAGAGGTAAGGAAGTAGTAGTCATGCCTAGGTAAGAAGCAAAATAGAGACCATAAGGGCACTGATCAGACCTCCCAGTGGATCACACTATCTTGGACACACCAAAAACATATAGACCTCTTACACTGAGTTATAGAATGCAGGCCAGCCATCTCTCTGCCACCAGCCCCTACTCCAGAGGTGAGCAGAATCCAAATCTAACATAAAACTCAAAGTCAAAAAATAGGCTATAAAAGCAAGCAAATAACAACAAAAAGAACCAGACCATAAAAAGCTTTTGTGGTGACAAAACAAAACAAAAAACCCTCAAGGCACAAATTCAGAAGACTGACTTGAAAACATCTACAAGCAAAACCTCAAAGCAAAATGCAGATCAGATGCAAGCAAATGCTTCTGTATTCCTAGAAGAGCTAAAGCAAAAGATTTAAAGAAAGAGTGAAAAATATTTTAAAAAGCAAATGAGATTGGCAGAGGAAAAGTTGAAAAGAGAAAGGAGAAGTATGTAGGAAAACTAAGAGAAGACAATTACTAATTTGTTTAAAAATAAACAAAAAATATTGAAGAAAAATCTCCTTAAAAGTCAGAATTGACTGAGTGTCAAAAGAGGTGCTAAAAACAGATACTGCCATATACCTTGAGACTTTGTTGTCTCAGGAGACTAAGGGTACAGAAGGGCTGAGTTCTCAGATGCTTGACTGGTAAATCATGGGGGATTCACTCTAAAGAATCTCCCCAAGGGGTCTCAGTGATTATCTTTATTGAATTTACTTCTTCTTGACTAAGTAATTTCCCTTTTGTTAGCTGTTAAATGGCCTATAAATAGGCCATTTTGTTCTGCTATTGAATCTAAACTACTAGGGACTAGCTTGAGTCAGGCCCGACCCAGAACAATTAATGTAATCTTATAAGACTGGAATATAATATGCTCCTTGTCATTTAGGGTGATCAGTGTAGAAAGTGAAAACAGATTGGCCTTCATGTTTCTGATGACATTTTTGGTGATACCTCTAGAAATCGTGGTTGCTTATCAGCATCACCCCTACCCCCCACACAGAGTTTTGAAAGATTAGTAACTGGATTGTCATTCAGCAAAAAAGAGAACAACATTAGTATACTCTGAGTTCTTAAGAGCCATCTCTTGAAGATAATTGTTCTAAACGGGTTTTAAACCCTGCAGGTTGGTTAGGTCTTCCAACTTGATGATTTAAGCCTCTTCTAAGTTCTACTAAGGAATATCTTCAGAATTAAGTTTATCTTCAAAACACCCTGAAGGGACTATTTTTTTGGGAATGGAGAAATATGCTTTTATCTTATCAAAAAACGACAAATTAAGGAAAAAATAGTAGCATACAGCCTTTGCTAGGACTGGATTTTTTTTTCTATTGTTAATGGTCATCATCAACCAGTTGCCTCAAAGGAAGTTTAAAAAATCCCACTCCCACCTTTAAAGGAGCCATATTGGTGTCAACTCTTGCTTTTGAATGATTTCTTTTTTGAAATAGGGCAGCTAGACTCAATCTTCTAATATGGACATGACCAGTGACTTAGGGAAGGAATGATGACTCTTAACAATTACACTCCTGATATGTTTGCATTTTAAAACAATACTAAGGAAGAATACTGAAGAAACTCTGAGCTTTGATTTGGAAATTGTTACACCAACCACAATTCTGTCACATGACTTTAGTTGTAATTCATCGGTGACAGCCATTGGAGGGAGCACTGGAAAAGACAGTGTTAAATACTCCTTAGGAGTCCAGAGACATTTCTGAAACTGGGGATAGGGTGTGATATAGTGTTAACTGTAACCTAGTTAATTAGCTGAGGATAGTTAGGAAGTACTCCATCAGTTTATAAAGTTAAACTGAACCATGAATTCTAAACTATGATTCTGTTTTGAACTTTCAAAGAGCATCCCCCAAGAACCTAAAACTTGGGCACCAGGAGCATTACCCCAACCCCAGAAGAAGTGGGAATTAAAGAAAATGCTCCGACCTATAAAAGTGTCTGGCTTTGTTGTTGCTGCTGTATCTTCCCATCAGCACAATAAAGTCAGAATCAGGTTCCAGAAGTTGCAGCACCCACTGTACTCCTGCTGTGTACAAGCCCGAAGAAACCTCTTGCAAAGTGAAACACTCAGGCCTGCCATGATGGGGCAAAAGGCACCCTGTCCAGTGGAAGCACTACAGTACAGCAATACTCTGTCACAGTATATAACAGGAAATCTTAGAAAAGCCATAGTAGTAGGGGCCATTTTATCCTCACCCTTTGGGAAGCAGTTGACCGTGGCCCAGTGGGCACAGAACAGGTATATAAATAACAGTGGTGGTAGACCACACCTGGAAGGCATGTGTATGAGGGTAGGCTCACCAAAGCAGGGAAAACCCAGTGGCAGAAGCCTGGATTCTTTGTTCAGTGGGAGAAGGCAGGGGCATTGTAGCACATTGTTTAAAAATGATTGACCTCTCCCCATCTATTGCTGCCATTACAACATTCAGTGATTTTTGTTCTTCACCTCCTCTCCCAAAAGGTGACTTTATAGGAAAGAACATAGCTTTATCGCAAAAAGGAAGGAGGTGAGGCTATGTCAACAGCCCACATCAACTAAGTGGGGCAGGCATTCAGAAACCTTTCATTAGGCAATGACTTGTCTTTCCCCAAGGAGCTCCCAGGGAGAGGAAGGTCTTAGGACACAAAGTATAGGCATGAACTGTGTCGAAATTAGTGATGGCAGGAGGTGTCAATTTAACTATAGTTCTTGTGATTCTTCTGCTTTTCTACAGAAAACTAAGAAAAGGAAGGAATGTTTTCTTGTCATTTCTCCAGGACTGAGCTTATTCATTATGCATATTCATAGTTAATTTGCTTATTAGTAATCTCATTTGATTCAATTCAGTGAATTGTGAAGTTTCTACTATGTGTTAGGTGATTTTGGAGATGGTGGGGAGGCAGGACTATATATGTTGTTTTTGTTGTGTCTGACAATTGATGTTTTCCTGACAAAGACACTGGAGTGGTTTACTATTTCCTTTTCCAGTTCATTTTACAGATGAGGAACTGAGGCAGAGTTAAGTAACTGACCTAGGGTCACTCAGCTAGTTAGTGACTGAGGCTGGATTTGAACTCAGGCCTGATGCTCTATCTACTGCACTGCTTTGCTTCCCCAAAACTATCCACATGTAAACATAGAAATAGATATGCATATATGTGTGTATATAAATATACAAATATTTACATAAGCAAAATATATGCAAAATTAGTTCTAAAGAGATAAAATGACTTACCAAAGGACATACAACTATCCAGTAGCACGGGTGAGAGTCAAAACCTGGCCTTCTGACTTTTATTCCCCTGTTCTTTCCAAGACAACCCATTGGCAGTAATTCAGTTCCCTAAATTTTTGGTTTTGGTCTAAATCTATGATTTTACTATAATAGGAAACTCTGGATAAGGAGATTCCTTTTAATCAATGCAGATCAACAACTCTTGTAAAATTGTTAATCTCAACACTAACATTGTGAAATAGGCCTGGGAGTTATTGTTCACTTTGTTTCACAAATGAGGTAACTGAAATTCCAAAATTAAATGATATGTATGAAGTCTACACACGTCATACTTCAATGTACTTTACTGGCAAAATGATAAGCACTAACTTTATCTGATGGTGATTCTGTTTAGTTGTTCACAGTTTATCAAGGTCAATATAGTTTGGAGAAAAATAAGAATAAAAGACAGGAGCGAGGGTTTATATTACCCCTTATGGTTTGCAAAATACTTTACAAATATCACCTACATTTTTATCCTCATGATAACCCTGGGAAGTGAGTGCTATCATCAACCCCTCATTTAACAGATGAGGAAACAAAACAGGGAAACTAAGGGGCTAAGGCCCAGGTTCATAAAGATAGTAAGTTTCTATGGCTGAATTTGAATTCAGGTCCTCCTGACTTTATGTCCAGTGGCTTCTATACCTCAAAGAATGAGTGAGTTTTGATAGGATGCAGTCAAAGGAGGTATTCCATAGAAAGGGAGCAGGAAAAGCAAAGATTCATAGGTGATAATGAGCATTGAATGTTCATGTGATAGGAGATTAGAATGACTAGTATAAATGTTTGTTGTGAAGTAGGTTGATTATAATAAGGAGAGGAAACGAGAGAATAAGCACTTAGATAATACCTACTATGTGCCAGGCACTCTGCCAAGCATTTTACAAATATCTCAATTGATACTGTGAAATAGGTGCTGTTATTATACCCATTTTACAATTAAAGAAACCGAGGCAAACAGAGGTTAACTAAGTTATTCAGGGCCAAACAGCTAGTAAGTATCTTAGGCTGAATTTGAACTTGGGTGCTTCTGATTCCAGTGCTCTCTGTCTACTATGCCACATAGCTCTCTGGATTAGTCCAGTTATATAGGGTCTTGAAGACCATTAAAGTTTAAATTTGATGTTCTTGGAAGTAGAAAATCATTAAAAGTTTTTGATCAGGGAAGCACCATGAGGAAAATGAAAGATTCATCTCACAGTGATATGTAAGATTAATCAAAGAAGGGTAAAAACAATAGTGTGAGTACAGCAGTACAGGTAGGAGGCAATTCTGGACCCTCGGGGATGAGCTAATGAGGGATTAGAATGTGAATTGTGGCAGAAGAAATCAGAGAGAGAGAAAGAAAGAGAGAGAAAGAGAGAAAGAGGAAGAGAGAGAGAGAGAGGGAGAGAGATGGTGGGGGGGAAGAGGGAGAGAAAGGGAGAGAGATTTCAGTTTATTTGTTTCTGTTGTGAAATTGTCTCCCAAACAATCAGATCCAAAAGACCAAAGAATAAATATTATTTTCTAAACTTTGTGTCTATATCCTAAAGATATATAATATCATTGGATATACAGTAATTATATGATACTTTGCTCAGTTATTGAATTAGGTGTTGACCAAATGAAGGATAGAAATGATGCAAATAATGACTACTTTTATGTGCCATGAATGGTAAGGTAACAAGCATTTGTTTAATGCTTTACTATGTTCCAGGCACTAGAGATGCAGATCAAAATAAAAACATCTCCTGCCCTAAATGAGTATGAGGGGCAAAATGGTGAGCCACTACTTGGTAGCTAAGAGCTGGTACTGGACACAATGTGAGGTCAAGCTTGAAAATGTTGTAATTGAGGGGTTTATGAGATATCCAAGTAGCATTTTCCAATAGGAAGTTGGAGATTGCAGCTAAAGTTCAGCTGCACAGGCAGGATTTTAACTAGAGATGTAAGTATGATTACACTTTGTCATTAATCTCTTTATCATTATTTAATATGTGAGTTTTCATTGTCTTCTATGATCGAAGTTGTTACCCTTCTCAGTTCACACAATGATGCCAATATAAATAATTTAGAATGAGTAGTACCTTTTACATTAAAAAAATAAATTCATATAACATTAAAAAGCACCAAGGTATTGTTAGATGTTGAAGAGCATAAAAGGATGAACATGGCCTTTGCCATTAAGAAACTTGCAATCTCCTGGTGGCAGGGCCTGGGAAAGGAAGCATATACCAATAAGCATGAAATGAAATAGAAGCATAACCTAACCCCCTCATATCTTTCCAGTTTTCTTACATCACACTCTCCTACACATACTTTTTGATGAGCAACACTGGCTTCCTGGCTCTCTCATGAACAAGACATTCTTTTGCTTGGATCAGGTATTTTCTCTGATTATCCCCCATTTCTGGAATGACCCCCTACTCTGCTCTAACTACTGACCTTCCTGGTTTCTCTTAAGCACCAACTAATATCCCATCTTTTACAGGAAACTTTTTCTGACTCCAATTAATTCTAGTGTCTTCCATCTTTTAATTACTTTCTTATATATCCTTTATATATCTTGCTTTATATATATATATATATATATATACATATATATATGTATACATATATAAAATATATAATAATAATATATAATAATATTATATATAATATATCAAAACAATATATTATCTATCTATCTATCTATCTATCTATATTTGTTTGCATGTTGCCTCCCCTATTAAACTGTAAGCTCCTTGAGGGCAGAGATTCTTTTGCCTCTTTGTATTTTCACAGCACATAGTAGGTGCTTAATAAATGTCTGTTGATTGAATGAAGCTCATTAGCAAAGAATCTACTGTCAGAGTATAAAGGAAGGAGTAAGGAATTTTTAAAGAAGGTGAGAATTAAGGAAAGGTTTCATGGAAGAGGTAGTATCTGAGTTGGACCTTAAGGTTTTGGTAATATTTAACTGATTGGGTTATTGGAGCAGAAGGCATTCCTAATATAGAAAACTATGTCATAGTATAGAAATTGGAGAGGAAAGGATGTGTTTGGTGGATAGCAAATAGTCTAATTTACTTCCTTGAAGGGTCAGCTCCAGTGTCATGTCTTAAGGGAAGCAATAGTCCCTGATCACCTTAGTTAGTGGTATTCTCTACCTCAAATCTTGTATTTTTTTTGTCTGCCTACTCATCAAACTTTCCAGAAAAACATATTTAAGTAGCCAACGAGAATGTATTAAATCCTTACTATGTGATAGTCATGTGAAGCAAGGGAAAGACACAATCTTTGACCTCAAGGAGTTCACATTTGAAAAGAGGAGATACCATGTAAATAATTAGGCATATATGGAGTAAATGAAAGACAATCTGAAGAGAAGGCTAGTGCCAGCATTTGGAGGAAAGAGGAAAGGCCTCCAATAAAACGGCTGTGCTGAATCTTAAATGAGACCTAAGACAATGCATCCCTAAAACCTAGTATGGAACCATGAAAATTTTAGGCACGAAATAAAGGCTTATTTTATTGCATTGCCTTTCATTGCATTGCATTAAGTTGAATGAATTCAGTTGAGTTGAAACATAGAGTAAATGAAAAATAATACGGTTGGGTAAGGCTAGGAAGGAATTTATTTTAGAACTTGATGCTTTATTCATATGTATTGATGGAAAACACCATAAAAAGAAATGTTATGGTGTAAATGCATTTGCAAATCAGCATTGCTGACCAATTCTCTTAAACAATTAATAGGACTTTGTTGGTGAATATCTCACACTAGGCCATAGAGCAATGTTTTCATTTGTAGCATTTAGCCAAATCTCAATACCGTTGCAGTCTGCACAAAGGACAATATTCCCAGCAATGTGTGTCATCCTCTGCATTTGGCCACTGCTACAGTGTGGATGTTCATAGTGATGCCATCTGTTAAGGTTGATTGTGTAGTGACCTTAGGCAGTCTGAAAACCTGCTCAATGGAGCCCATCGATGAAGTTTTGGGTGGAAACCAGGAGGACAGATGGTCGGGTTGGAGATGAAGAACTTGTTTGTTGCAGCTGATGAAAATCATTCTTCTTGCCAGAGTCATTCTATGAGATATCCTTGGCATAGCATTTCTGAACAAATGTGATGTTTCACTTGGTAGGTGAGCTGCAGGTGGAAGAAAGCAATCCATAGCCACTTATGGAGCTTACCTGGTGGTCTGAGTTTGTATCTTTACCATTCAGAGGTACTAGTTTTCTGGGCAACATTGTCGGTCACAATAGGGGAGCAGATCATATAGTTTCTGATAGCATTTTTATTATGGAAGATAACTGGATAATAGTTAGCTTTGGAGCTAGACTTTGTTGAAAATACTCAAACTGAAAGAAAAAAATTGAGAATGACCAAAATAATTTTCAGATCTATTGACTTTTAAAATACATTCAATTTTTTTCAGTCATTCGGAGAGAAAACCGTTCAAACCATTAACTTGAAATGAATGTGCATATGATCAGACAAGGTAATTAACGTGAAGAGGTTTATAAGTTTGAAAGCTGCAGAATTTGCCCACCCACCTAGCCTTTTCCTCTCTACATCTGACAGCCTGAAAACCCTGCTCACATCCACATTTGTTTTCTAGGCAAGGAAAATTACAGGATCATTTTAAAACATTTTCTATGGCAAAAGACATTAAATCTTTCAAAATTCAGAGTGCAAAGAAAAATAAGCCACACAGATTACATCAGTTTTCAGAAGCATAGAAGCATAAGGTAGAGATCAAAATTGTAGAAGTTCAGCTCCCTATGGGGATAAATGTTTCAACTAAGCTATTCCAGACATTCGGTTCAAAAGACAAACATGATAATTAACTAGCTAATTAATTTAAAAAGTTAAGAGGGAGTGTCATTTCTGTTGAAAGTAGAGAACTAAAGTTGAGGTTTGTTTAGATATGAAAAGATTTGAAAATCAGTTGCTCTACATCTCAACTACCATCCTTCTGACTTTTCTGATCAAAACATCCCACCCTAGTCACCATTCCACTAAATGCTTTGTCTTTACCTAATGGAATATAATCTTCTAGAAGGCAGGAATTATCTTGCTTCCTGTTTTTGTATTCTCAGTTAATAAATATTTTTCTTCTTCCTCCCTCTTTTTCTTCTCTCCTTCCTTCTTTCATTCTTTCCTTCCTCCCTCTTGAGCTAATAGATCAGCAAAGGAAAGGGTTTCACAGCCAATCTAATTAATATAGTCTAGTCACTGAATATAATTAGTTTCATTTATATATTCTAAAATGCATAGTTTAGATATTGTATCATTGTATCAGAGTCTTTTTTATATCTCCCTGCTATTTTGTAGGAAAGATTGAGTACCTCCAGGAAGCCTTTTGAGTTCATGAGTTGCAAACTAGCATTTGTAAAGAGAGTTTACAATGATTTGTACTGAGAATAATTATTACTGTGAAATAAATTATGTAGAGTGACTTTTTAAGAATGGTTTACATATTAGTCCTCAGACTTCATTGCTTTTCTACCTTTCCCAATTTCTATTACTTTGTACTCATTTTCACATATTTTATTACTAACCATATTACTGACCTGGAAAGAATTTTGTATTAATGTCCAAATTATTAAGAAACCAAAATAGGGGAAAAATGTGTTTGGGCTTGAATTTTTTTTAAAGGTTTTTTTTTTTTGCATTAAACCCTTTGGAAGGAAATTATATTCAAATTCCTTACTGTATATGTTTTGCCAAGGTGCTATACTCTATTTTACATGAAACATTCAGGTTTTTTTTTAATTCAAAATTGTAAAAACCTTAAACTTTTTTTTAGTAATGGGAGGATATTGGAAAGAGTTTGAGTATTTTCTGCTTATGTCACAGGATGCTGTGAGGAAATTTAAGTATCGTTATTTTTTTATTATTCTTCAAAAGTTCTTTGTAAGTTTGTCCCTCTGGGCTTCTCATAATTGTATATTGCCTCTTGAAGGAGTTTTATAGTGATAAAGTTGTCTTTTTCTATTACCTGTTTATTAATGTCTGAAAGCCTTATATTGACTTCCTTTAGACTTCAACCCTATCTCCCATTCTTTCTTATCTATATTCCTTTACCCTGCCTTACCTATGTCCCAGAGCAACCATTCCTACCTTTTTTTTTCTGTGCCTTCTGGAATTTCTGTTCCATGGTAATCAAATTTTCCTTGATTTTGGACTTTGTCTTTGTCACATGGATGCCTTCTATCTATTAGCCCTCATTGAGATCCATTTTCTCTTGGATGACTCAGTATCCTTGGCCATCCTCTCTAGCACTTATTATGTCTTCATTCATTCTCCTAATACATCCACCCTAGAGGAAAACTTAGAATGCTCATTGCTCCCTACTGCCACCACCAGGTTATCTCCTTAAAACCATTATTCTGCATCCTCTGCTCCTTTCAAGTTGATTAAAATTTCCCACCCATTTTATATCATGATGACTACTATGTACTAGCTCCATGGTAATTCTCTTTCCTCTCTCAAGTACCGAATTCATCATTTTCTCTCATTCCAAACTCCTGCTCCTATAGTATGGGACTTTATGATCATTATTGATGCCCTACAAATAATCTAATCTTCTCATTACTTAATTTCAAGACATCTCATGGCTGCCTCCTTCACTTCACCTCAGCCATGCACAGGTATTCTCATAACCTATATTTCAGTATTATACACATGTTCCACTTTAATGAAAAGCTACCATTCCTTTATCTTACAATAAGTTTCAATCATTCCTTCTCTTCCTGATATTTCCTCTCCTAAAACATTTTTTTGCCCTCATCATGACCTTCAATCATTCTAACTTTCATATTTTCTCATCATTTTCCTGGCTTATACATTATCTTCCTTCCTTCCTAATTTTTATTCAACTGACCCTTCACTGCAGCAAAGAAACTGGGTTTCCTAACTCACTTGCCACAGAACCTTTTTCAAGTCTCTTCTTTCTGCCTCAAATCTCCTTTCACTCACTCTTCACTAAGGACCTTATTTAACTAAGAAAATGATGAGCTCAATTTACTGAGAAATTGATGTAAAATTACGTGTGAGGTTTCTTACTTCCTTTCTCTCCACATCAAAACCTCTTGATATCACCTCTCTTTCTTCCTCCTTTTCTTTAACCTCTGATAATGAGGTGGTCATTCTTCCCAAGGTCAACCCCTATAGACATGCCTTTGATTCCATATCCTCCCATTTCCTCTAAAAGAGACCAAGTTTAATATCTTACCTTTCTCTAATCTACAAATTCACAATTTACTGGTTCCTTTTCTCTTGTCTTCAAACATGCTCGAGTTTCACTAACCCTAAAATAACCTTCACTACAACCTACACTACAACCTACAATTCTAGAAAAAAGATTTCTCTGCTATTGACTCCACTTTTTTTCTTATTCAGTCTTTGATATTTTGTAATCTAGTTTACAATATCATTACTCAGCTGAAACTGTTCTCTTCAAAGTAGCTAATCATCTCTTAGTTGCCATATACGATGAACATTACCTATTATTCATCTTGTTGGACCTTTTTACTGCATGTGACATTGTTGAGTTTCTCTTTGATGCTTTCTCTTCTCTAGGCTTTCATGATACTACTCTCTTATGGTTCTCCTCCTACCTGTCTGATTATCCATTCTCAGTCTTTTTTGCTGGTTCATAATTCATATAATGTCTGTTATTTTTTAGTGTATTTTAAGTCTCCACAAAACGCTTTTCTTCTCTTGTCTCTTTACATTATCTCAGTGACCTTACCGGTTCTAAAATTTTTACTTGTAAGGTCTGTGCAAACAATCTAGAGAATATCATATCCATTATTCCCTAAGTTTCACTCCCATATCAATAATTGCATGGATGTCTCAGAGATACCTCAAACTCAACCCAAAGCCATAAGTTCCCTACTTCTACTGAAAGAATCTCCATACTTATAATGGTCCAGATTTGTAACCTTATTGTTATCCTCAACTTCTTACTCTCTAGCATTGTACATATGCAATCAACTGCCATTCTTTGTGATTGCAGCCTTCACAACTTCTCTTGTATCTTGCCCTTTCTATCTGTTTATACACATACCACATCAATTCAAGACCTTATCGTTTCTTTACCACATTATTACAACTGCCTCATTGGTCTCATTGCTTCAAATCACTCCCCTCTACAGTTCAGCCTCAACCCTTGTCAGAGAAGATAAACCAACACCACATGGATGAGCCCTAGCTATGCTCTGGCTTAGAAAAAATGTGAATATCAAGTGTTTTGCTTGGTCAGTTCAGAGTCAAGATGATAGTGAAATACCTGTTTAGAAGTCTGACAAAGTGTTTCAGGTTTTAACCACTTTTCTGGGAAAGAATAAAGGAGTGGTAGGTAACCATATTATGTTATTAGAATTTTCTGTATTACCTAAGAGTGTTTTATATTATAAGCCTTTTGTGATAGAAGAAATCATTGACTTCTTATACCTTATCTCTTATGTATATTGTGTGCTTTTCTAATGGGGACCCTGTTAATAACTTCTGGGACTACAAAGTTAAGAGCATTTTGCTGACCTATAAGCTTAGCATCCCTTTCAAGAAAGCATATGTAATTAGTCTTTTATCATCTATTTTTTGGTGAATCACATGCCTACTCTTACTTAATGTGGGACAGTGTGCATAGGTGGAAAGATGGCTGGATCTTGATTTTAGAGAGACCTGTATTTGAATTCAATTCTAGATCTAATGATAATTATTGTTTTGTGTCATAAAGAATATAAACCATGTAAATTTTCAGTTTAGGGGTGGCTAGATGGTATGGTGGATAGGGTGCTGGGCCTGGGGTCAGGATATTTGTGAGTCTAAATCTGTCCTTAGAAACTTAGATGTGTGACCCTTGGCAAGTCATTTAACCCTGTTAGCCTCTCATGTCCTCTTTAGCAAAATAAGCTGGAGAAGTAAAGAGCACACTGTCCTAGTATATTTGCCAAGAAAATCCCAGATGAGGTCACCAAGAATCAGACATGACTGAAACAACTGAACAACAACAGCACTTTTCAGTTTCCTCAACTATACAATATAGATAACAATATTAATACCACAAAATGTGATGTGGAAATACTATTTGTAAACTGTAAAGCTGTATATAATTTTATTATTATCATCAGATGATTCCATTTCTAAAAGTTTATATGTGATACTTATAATAACATATTTTTTGGTTTGAAAAATGCTTAAAATAATTGGGAGTCAGACTACCAAGGCATATTCAAGACTTAAATAGGTTTAATTAAAAAAATACATCCCCCAAATAGTCATGTAAACTAGAAGGATAGATAATGCACATGGGTGGGCCATGCCAATACAATTTACTAAATGTGGTTGCTGCCTATATTAGATTACATATTTAGTGCTATGTCAAGGAGATACTTTGAAATGTGAGATAAAATAACCAAATTCATTTAAAGAAAAGTCCTAGAATCTTAAAAAAATGAAGAAAAAGAGGTATTGAAACTATTAAGTATTTGTCATCAAAACAATATGGCACTGGCTAAAAAATTAAATTGTTCATCAGTGGAATTGACAAAATAAATAATGAAAGTCTATCTCAATAATGTATTGTTAAGTAAATACAGGAAGGAAGAGTAATTACTTGGGGAAATTTTATTCAAAATAATTTATTTTAAAAGTGAAAAGCAGCTTGGAAAGAATGAGATAAACATTTTTGCAACATATGTCAGAATAATCTGATATTTATATTAAATATTATAATAAAATATATACAAAATATAGCAAAAAGAAGAAAGTAATATCAAGTATATTTCATACCCATGCTAAGTGGAAAATTCTTAAACAAACAGTAGAGGAGAGATCTCATAAGGCAAAATAAAACTGATCACATAAAATTTAAAGAAAAATTCCTGAAACAAAATCAATTCAACTAAGATGAAAAAGGAATCTTTCTCCTGGAAAAAAATGCATCACATATCTCTGATAAGGTTTTGATATTCACAACATATACTGATACAAACAGATGAAAAGCCAATATTCAGCAGACAAGTGATGAAAGGAATTTAAATTTGAAAATGAAATGAATCAAAAGAATTATGGATTATTAAGAAACACAAGAAAGATTATTTCAACTTATGAATAAGAAAAATCTCAATTAAAACAACCATGGGATTCTATGTTGTATCCAAAAGATGACATGAATGAAAATATTTGAATAGTAAATGTTTGAAATGTAGGATTCTATAGCATGTGGAGCTGTAAATTGGTCCAACCTTTCTGGAAAACAATCTAAAAATTATGCTAAGAAAATGACGAAAGTGCCACAGCCCTTTGGCCCAGAAAAGCCCTGTCATGAGGCAGCTATCTCAAAAACATCAAGACTGAAGAAAGGCCTTATATACACCAAAATATTTGTATCTATACTTTTTATAGTATCAAATATCTGACAACAAAATTTACCCCTGTTATTTAGGAAATGGTTTAGAAAAGTTGTGGCACATTAATGTAAGGGAATATTATTGTACTGTAAATAATTATGGAAATGAAGAGTTCAGAAAAGCATGGGAAGCCTTTAATGAAGTCATGCAAAAAATAAACAAAATCAAGAAAGTAATATGCATAATGTCTACAATAATGTAAATGAGAGGAATAGCAACAACAATAAAAAAACCATAGCAAAACAAAACACTGTGTAACTATACTTGACCAAGACCTCCCCCAAAGAATAAATGAACAAATGTTTTTCTTTTCTTCCTTGAAGATTTGGGGAACTATGGATATGGAATACAACGTACTCTGGCAGACACAGCTGGTGCATTTGTTGTACTGATTTTTCTTTTTCTCTTTTCATTTACAAGAAATACTCTCCATGGTCATGTTAATAAAAAAAAGATGTCAATACAAAATTTTTAAATGGAAAAACTATATGATTATCCATAATCAAATGCTTGCCATTAGTAAGAATGTACCAAATAATTCAAATCGGGACTTGCTCTTCATGGTCATCAAGGATATAACATTCAAAGAGCTAATCTATAATAAGAATTCAGAAATTCATAATTTAAAGAGTAGGTATCTATCTAGCCCTAAGTCCTTACTTCATCAGCAAGGGAACTGAGGACCAGAGAAGATAGGTGAATTTCTGAAAATCATACAAATTAGACGTGAAATTAGCCCTTTAAGCAGGTCTATAAAGTCTCAGTCAAAAATTCTTTTCATTACATATATGTAATTTTTTAGACTTCACTTTATTTCATGATGTATATATTTGAAATTTCCATTGTTTTGCATTTCAAATGAATTAAAATGTTTCAGTATACTATAGTGTACATGGAATAAATAAGATTGGTTGGTGTCCATATTTCTGTCAAGCTATTTTTGTCTTGTTATATTTGCATGAGAATATTTGCTGCCTTAAAACCTAATTTCTGCTACCTATAAACTTAAAAATAAAATCCAGTTAGTATTGGTGAATAGCACTATGGGAAACTAAACTTTGTCATAAATATAATTTTAAATAAATCTCTTTCTTAAGTCATCTGTTCTATGGAGCATGTAAAAATCTAATAAGAAATCTCAATTTTTAGGGGCAGCTAGGTGGTGCAGTGAATAGAGCACTGGCTCTGGACTCAGGAGGACCTGAGTTCAAATCTGACCTCAGACACAGCACAAAAACTAGCCATGTGACCTTGGGCAAGTCACTTAATCCCAACTGCCTTCCAAAAAGCAAAAGAAAATAAAGGAAATAAAAAGAAATCTCAAGGCATCATGCAGATATAGGACAAGAGGGGAGGGGAAATATTAATATACTTAAAAGTTATCTGAAGCATAAGAGTAGCAGCAATTTTCCTTTTTAAAAAAGTCTTCTCTAAAAGTACAAGTCCCAAAATTCTTTTGTATTTGTCTTAAAAAAAATTTTTTTGAAGTTTTGAGTTCCAAACTCTTATCCCTCTCTCTCTCCCTACCCCTTCCCTGAGATAGTAAGCAATCAGATATAGGTTATAATATGTGCAATTATGTAAAATATTTCCATACTAATCATTTTATATGAGAAAATTCAAATAAAAGAAAAAAGAAAGTTAAAAATAGCATGTTTCAATCTTGGATCATTGTATTGCTGAGAATTGCCAAGTCATTCACAGTTCTTCTTCAAACAATATTCCTATTACTGTTATCAACATTTTCCTGCTTCTAGAATTCATTGTTTTCTACTTTATTTCTAAGCAAAAAGAAAAAAAATGTTTCTATCAGATAAAAATTCCTAGATACTTAAATCCTTACATTAATTCTAACTTCATCAGTGTGGATACTGCCTCCACAATTGAAGAGTATAAATCATCAGTGCCTTATCATTCTGTTTAATTCATGTTCATATCCTTAAATCTATCATATAGGAATCATTTATTGGACTGAGGGACTTTTGAGGAATCATTTATTGGGTTTTTAATTTTTTAGTAGCTTGGGAATACCAATGAAGTAATCAGGTTTTCCACAGGTGATTTTTAATTCTTTGTTCTGCGTGGGACAGGGATGAGGAGACATCTAAGGATCTAGCTTCAAATAATCACTGACCATATATTAAAATAATTAAAAAATGATTAATGTTGTTTATTAGGTCCTTAGAATAATGCAATTGAACATCCTTTATTTGCCTTATTTCCATGGATAACATATTGAGGGTTGATAAATGTAGACATATTTCTGTGCACCAGATCACTGTAAATTCTATATACTAGAATATCCAAGGATTAGAGGCATACAACATGGCATGTTTACCAGTCAGGACTTAAATGAAGCTTAGAAGGTTATCCCTGCTGTTAGGCATCACTCAAAAGCTTGGTCACATCACTTCCATCCTCAAGAACCTTGTTAGATCCTTATTTCCTCTAGAATATGAACTCCCTGCATTATCATTTAAAGCTCTTCACAATCTTTGGTTCTACTACCATTCTAGACATAACTCTTCTTCATTTATGCTGTATTTCAGCCCATCTGACCTGTGAACCTTTCTGTTCACAGAACTCACCATTCTATCTCTCACCTCTCTACTTTTGCCTAGAATGTCTTCTAGGCCTGGAATTCATTTCTTCCTCACTTCTGCCTTTTTTGAATCTATGACTTCCTTGGAACATCAATTTAGTTGCCATCTTTTATGGAAGACTTTCTCGTATATCCCAAATTGCTCATGTTCTTTTTCTTCTCAAATAATAATGTACAGACTTGTCTTATATACTTTATATAACTTCAATAGAATGTAAGCTCTTGAGGTCAGGGACAGTTTATAATTTTTTTCTTTGTATCCCATGTGCGTAGGACAATGCCTTAAACAAGTTCAGAGCCAACCTAAATTATTCAGTTGGATTAGATTCCTCTTGACTTTGTTTTCAGGAATGTAGGCCTCCCTCTTATGTCCTCTCTCCGGTTATGTAGTAAACCATCATATTAGCAACACAAGCTCAAATTAGGTTTCTTAATGAAATACAAGTATAGGTGATGGTATATGTCTTATTTCACTGTACAGACTAGAAACTTCAGTCCACTCGCCTAAATACAAAATATTCCTAATTTAAGGGTTTTACTATCTACTTCCCTGAAAAGTCTCTAGTCATTTTTTAGTTCTCATGTTCTTTGGTTATACAGTTCAAGCTCTTCTCCAAAGGTTAAGTGTGAATCATGTCTCTTCTAGTCTCTAGCTTTACTTCTGCTGAAAACTAATTTTTTTGCCTTTTTTGAGGGCAATTGGGGTTAAGTGACTTGCCCAAGGTCACATGGCTAGATTTGTGTTAAGTGTCTGAGGCTGGATTTGAACTCAGGTCCTCCTGACTCCAGGGCCAGTGTTCTATTCACTGTGCCACGTAGCCACCCCTGAAAACTGTGTTTTAAGGTCTTCTATTTCAAACCTGAAAAGATGATCATGGAATTAATAACCAATTACTCACACTTGTTATCACTAAAATACTTGCCAAGCACTTTCCTCACAAATTGCATTGTCTCTGTACCTCAGTTTCCTCATCTTTATAATTAAGGGGTTGAATGAAGTGATCTCTGAGGTCCCAACCAACTCCAAAAAACATATCTTATGATCCTATTACAATCTCCTTTTGTTTATAGAGGCACTGAGTCCCAGAAAAAAAACAACTGCATTTTAATATCATGCGACTGACTTTTGACAGTAAAAATGGGCAAGTACAAAAGAGACTACCATGGTCACCTTGAGCATGTGCCAAACTCAGGTGTGTTCAAAGTCTGGAGCAATGGTAAGTTATGGGTGATTCACCCCAACCACTGCTAATCACTTTGTTTTTCCTTTTCCTACTCCCTAAAAGAAAAGTGAAAGTTACTCCTAGTTTACCCAGTTGATTCCCATATGCCTTTCTTCTACAAAGTAAACAACATATAAATCATTCCCAACCTGACAATTTATCTCAGGGTTAAATAGAATGTTTGAATTTCAAAGGATCTTGGAAATAGTCTATTAAACCTCTATAAAAGGGAACCTAGATCCAAGTTTCTGGATTCAAAGCTAATATAACAGTAGAGCAATGGATTTGACATTAGGAAGACTAAGGTCCGTGCTCTTTCCTGTGCACGCTAGCTCCCACGAATGTTGTCAAAATATCTATATTGCTATTTTTCTGGGGACTAAATTACTCTCAGAAGATCATGCCTTCTCTTCTGTGAGAGAAAATCAGCTCCCTACTTCTTGAATAACAAGCAACAAAAATAGCATCCTTAGGTAAGCAGACAGAAGAAGAGTGAACCAAAAAAATTTTTTTTTTAAAGTTGTTTGTCATCTCTTCCTAAGAAAATAATTAACAACTCTATTTCAGCTCTTAAGGCATTTTCAGTGGGTGAAAGTTTTTCATTTTGGAACTGACAGTCAGATTCGAAAAGTAGCACAGGATAGTAGCTGGAGGACAGAACTTTGAGTCAGGAAGGATTGGATTCAAGCCACCCTCTGATACTAGCTGTGAGCAAGCTCATGTAAGCTTAAGGCCTCTGTAAAACTGTGAGTTACAGAGCAACAATTGATTTCTATTACTGGAGGAGATTTCTATAATTAGAACAATCTCCTACATTGATTAAATAATATATCAGAATCAGAGGGGGGAAAAGCCAAATATGGGAGAAACCCTTTAATCTATTGGACATTATATTATTTACTAAATTTGACATTTAGGGATACTATAATGGCTTATAATGGTGTGCCTCGCTCAGCATGACCCTTTTCATTTGCAATAGCCTTTTGTGATTTACAAAGCACCTCCAAATTTTCTATCTCACATAACCTTTCTATCAGTCTTGTGAGATGGGACGGGGCAGGAATTGATATTTCCCCTCTAAAGATGAGGGAAACAAAAGGAGATTCAAAGGCATTAATAAAACCAAAGGGCTCACAATTACCTGAAGAATCAAATGCAAACTGCCCTATTCATTCTTTAAAATTCTTTAAAATATAAATCTAACTACCTTTCCATCAATCATTATGCATTTAGCATGTGCTGTGGTTTATGTCAACATAACACAGAGAATGAAACAATCCTTCTTCTCACAGAGCTTCTACTCTATTGTGGAGACAGCAAGAACATTAAGTTTACACAGAGTAAGTATAAGGAGATTGAATGCAAATGAGTTAAATATAAATTAGTTTGGAAGGGAGTCACTACCAGCACTTATTATGGGGTAGGCACATAGTCATTGTTTAATAAATGCTTGTTGTCATTACTGTTGTTGGGTAAGGTGGCAAGGTATCCAGAAAAGGCTTCATGGAGAAGACTGTGTGTGAGCTGCAAGAGAGAGTATCTGTCAGGCAAGTAAGGAGTATAATCCATATTTGAAGGACAGCTTGTGCAATTTAACTATACTGTTGAGTACAAGAAAGGGGTATAAAGTATGGCAGAATTAGAAATATAGATTTTGGTCAGACTGCGAATAGCTTTCAGGGCAAAAGAAAGGAGCTGATTTTTTTTTAAATTCTGGAGACAATAATTTATTGAATAGAGGAGTGGAATTCACTTCAATAGCTGTATGGACGATGGATTATAGGGAGAAAAGATTTGAGATGGGAAGACACTGGCTAGGAGGCAATTGTTTAGGCCAGAGATAATGAGGACCTGAACTAAGGTTGTAGTTCTGTGAGAACAGAGAAAGTCTCTGATTCTTCCTTTCCAGACTAATTATTTATTATTCCCTTACACCTGCTGCCCAGTACAGCAAAACTGACCTTCTGGCTGTTCTTCACAAAGGCCACTCATCTCCAATCTTTGGGACTTGGTCTAGGCTGTTTTGTTCACCTGGAATGAACTTCCTTTCCATGGAGACTTCTTTAGAAACTATCTTTTCTTTCAAAGCTCTGCTCCAGTACCAACTTCTTTATAAGGTTTATTCTAATCTCCCCTGGCCCAACTTCTAGTGTAATTCCTCTTCCCCAAATTTCTTTGTATTTATTTGTATATGCTTCCCAAGAGAATATATTCCCCAAGAGATTTCCTGAGGGCAAAGGACTAGTTTGTTTTAGTCTTTGTTTCGCCAGTCTCTAGCTCAGTGGCTGGCACATAATATTAGATGCCTAATAAATGTTTGTCGACTGATTGATTTAATGACCAAACGATTTACTCAGGATCACACAGCTAGTAGATATCAGACTCAGGATTTGAAAACAAGTCTTCTTATTCCAAGCACATTGTGCTCTTGAAAACACCATTGGTTGACCTCTAAGCAAATAGGGTAATGTATTGCATGTATTACTTTAAGGGAAGAGGGAGAGTTTGGGGGGGGGGGGGGAAATCCTGTTTTTCTTATTATCTTAAAGAAAAGTAAGGCAGCATGTTATAAAAACAACAAATAAGGATAATAATGGAGAAAAAATTTCTTTTCTGAAATATGCAAGATGAAAAGCCTGGATTTATCATTGAAATAGTTTGTTTTTCTATAAGCTATCTAGGAGAAGAATAAAAGGTGCTTTGAAATTAATATTTTTCTTGGACTCTCCTGTCTATTACTTATAGATATTATTTTACAAAATAAAGTGTCTATCCAATCAAAAATCATGCTTATATTACTCATACAAGTATAAAAAATGTCATCACCTATGTAGTCGCTGTGCTTTCAGTGTAATGATGCCATGTCATTAGGATAATACATTTGGAACTGGAAGGAACCTTTAGGGTTAATTATCCTGACTACTTCCTTTTACATATATAGATATCTCAGACTTTGATCTGTTCCTGGGAGGAAGTGGCTCAAATATTATCAAACTTTTCAGTCTCTTCCAACCATCTAAGACTGTTCAATTTACTTGTAACAGAGTATCATGTTGATTGATATAAAAATCAATTTTATCACCACCATTTTACTTGACTCCTTTTCCATTTGAGGGATTTGAGCCATAAGAATATTTGCCACATGCAGTGGAATTTTATATAAACTAAGAACTAAAATGAATTCTACGGCATGACAGATGAAAGATGAATTGATCAAATCAGCGGGAACAATAGAGAAGAATTCAAAGAGCAGATATGATCTTAGCCTGAGCATCAACTACCTTATTTCATGAACTAAATGACAGAAAGGAGTTCAGAGTCATTGGCTAAAGAAAAACAAAACAAAGCAAAATATATGTTTTGTTGTCTTCTTCTGTAGGGAAACCCTAATGTCCCCCAGTGGATGGTACACAGAGAAGCTGATGGCCCTGAAAATAGAACCTTAGCTGATGATTATGACTGAAACTTAATAGAAGAACTTACTAAAAAGAACAGTTGATTTCCTCTACTGGGAAGTTTATTAACCAGTAAATAAGGAGAGCAGCAGTGATGGTACTGAAGAAATAGCAACAGAGAATAACTTCTTTTCAGGAGTGTGATCACTATAACATCACCAGACTGTAGATGTAGATTTAGAGCTACAAGGGCCCTCCAAGGTCATCTCATCTGAAGTACTCATTTTGTAGAAAAAGAGGCTGAGGTACAAGGACACTGATTTGCTCAAGGCCACACAAGTGGCAAACATTAGAGGTGTGGTCAGAGCCCATTCTTCTCTGCCATGAAATTCAGGAATTTTTCAATTTAACCATGGTTTTGTAAGCTGATACATGATTGATGTTATAAAATATTCAATATTTTAAAGTGAATGGCTATTATTCAGTTATTTGAAATAATTTATTAAATTAAATGTCATTGGGCTAATATCTGGATTTATAAAGAAAAAAATTCCTGCCTTCAAGTTGGAGAGAGAAGACTCTTAATGTTTGAGAAAATAAAATTAATGAGATAGAAAAAAGGAGAGATTAATTTAGTGCTAACCTATATATTTTTTCTGACTTTTAGAACAATAGATTTCAGAGAATAGGATGTTAAGGGTGAATCAGAGCAGTCAAAGAAGATTTCATGAAACTGTTAGGATTAAGAGAGGCCTTAAAGAATAGATGGATTTGGATATTAAAGAGTAGTCAAAAAATTAACTGGCTTCACAGCTGTATGTACCCTTTAACTACCTAGAATGAAAATCAAGTATTTCTTTCAATAATAATTCGATCCATGGGCATGACTTTTTTTTAAAAATCTCATCACCTATTTCCAAAAGAAAATATTTTTTCTGCACTTTCATCCTTATCTGATTGTGTTTGAAATACATTGTCTTAGTTTTCTTTAAGGTAATATGCAGAAAGAATATTTTCCTCTCGAAAAGTAACTGTGATCCCATCTTCCCATCAAATATTGCATACAATATGAATTCTAAATGGTTAGCAAGAAGAATTGTGCTGAATTATGAATGGCTATGGTATATACAAGGGATACTAATGAGAAGAGCATGTTGGGGAATGGGAAAAATGAGATTCAGTAGGAAGGGTGGATAAAATTAGGCATCTGAAGTCAAGCAGAGGAATTTGGATGAAGTACAGGTTGTATGACAGTGTGAGATCAGACTGGATAGTTAGGTAAGATAGAACTAGGTTATTCATCATGGTTTACTGGCAATAAGTAGTTGCACAATCATTTTCCTTTCAATTTTATTTGATTCACTAAGGATTCATTAGGCATTTAATATAGGAAGAGAGAAAAACAATATAGGCATTACCCTCAAGGAATTTACTTTTACCACTAATAAACAGCATGTTTACAGATAAGGAAATATAAAACACTAGTAAAATAAATTCAAAGTGTGTTTTTTTTTTCTCCAGAGGGTAAAGGAGATTAGGAAAGGTTTTGTTTAAAAGGCAGCGCTTAAGAAAACTACTGAAGTCAAGGAGGGAGAAAATTCCATTCATGTGAAAGAAGCAGCAAGTGAAAAGGGGACAGAAGTAGGAGATAAAATGCAGCTTATAGGGACTAACACAAAGGCTAATTTATCAGGAATATAGTGCATGAGGTGAGGTGATGTGAAATTAGTCTGGAAGGATAGGTTGGAGACAAATTGTCAGGGCCATTAAAGGCCAAATGCAGGAGTTTGTATTTTATCCTATGGGCAGTAGGAAACCAATGAAGGTTCAGGATCAGAGCAATAGCATGATATTGGATTTTGGGACTATCTCAATGAACAAGAATTTATTGAGCTTTCCTCCATTTTAAGACAAAGGTCCAGGCCAGCCATGTCTTCATTTCTTTTGAGCTTTCACTCCTGATTTTCTCCTTCTTGCCCTGAAAGTATGCTCTTCCCTAGGCCTCACCCTGGATAGTCACGTGGCCCCTGGTTTCCCCCTCTTCTGAGTGGGTGGTTATTCCCAGAACCTCTATTTTAAGAAAAGTATGTGGGCCAGTCTTCACTCTTTTCTAGGCTCTGCTTCTGACTCTCTAGACTTTCTTTGCCCTTTCCCTCATTCCCACTTGCTTTTCACCTTCCTCTTCTGTATTGTCTTCCCCCAATAGAATGTATCCTCCTGCAGGGCAGGAATTATTTTATTTTTTTTTTTTGGAGGAGGGAAGGTAGGGCAATTGGGGTTAAGCGACTTGCCCAGGGTCACACAGCTAATTTTGTGTTAACTGTCTGAGGCTGGATTTGAACTCAGGTCCTCCTGACTCCAGGGCCAGTGTTCTATTCACTGCACCACCTAGCCACCCCTTTATTTCTACTTATATTTGTCTTCCCAACACTTAGTCCAATGCTTGGCATATAGTAAATACTTAATAAATGTTGGTTGATGTGATAATTTTACCCTGGGGACGTGCCATGTTCATGTCAATATTTTTCAGCTGGGCCACTGTTCTTTTAATAATAGTAGTAGTCTTTTCCCAAGCACTTTCCCTTAATTACCCTTAATAAGGTTTATAATCACAGAAAAGATCAACTAGGCTCATTATTTTTTCCCTTTCTCTGCCTTGCTACCTCCATTCTAAGCCTAAATTGTAAGATATATTTGGAGGCTTTGGATGGTCCCCAGGACCATAGCTGTTTGCCAACATCACCCATGTTGAGAGTTCTTTAGCTTCTGTCATCTCTCTAACAGTTCTCCTTCATCTTCACAGTGGGTTTGGTATAGGGGGGGAGGGAGGATAAGGAGGCTGCTTTGGTGTTCACAACAACCACAGACTGATTTGCTGTTTTTATCCATTTGGCACAGCAAAGGCTCTGGAGCCCTCCATTGCTCTCTGGTGACATATTCTGTAAAGGTGGGGCTGCCACTAGCTCTGGGGAGGCTTTTGGGTAAAACGATTTTTTAAAAATCATTTTATTACTGTGATTGGCTATGATTGTCAGGATAAGCTACATTTGGAGACTCATTAATAATACCTTTATTTTGAAAAACTCTTTGCTTTCCAATATCCTGAAGTGATGTTGTCTCAATGGAACTAAACCCAGAGAGTAATCACAAATCCAGCCAAGTCATTTAATGATAAAGCAAACTTGCCTATTTTGGGCTATAGACCCCACTTTCTGATTGGATAGGAGGTTGATCAGGAGTTGCAAGCAAAAACGAAACATTTTTTTTAAGTGCTTACGATACATCAGGCCCAGTGCTTGGCTTTGGGGATAGAAATACAAGCAAAAGGAAAGATAGACATAACTGGGCCCCTTAGGACCTTGTATCTAATGGGGGAAGACAATATGCAGAAGTGAGCTGAAAAGGGGGCAGGGGAGGAAAAGGGATCCATGAGAGGCATGTGAGAGGCAACATCCACAAAGTCAGAGTAGCTTGAGGGATAGAGGATGAAAATTGGCCAATCTGGGGCCCTCCTCAAAATGGAGACATCTGGAGGAACTCACTAATGAAAGCAAAGGACTAGCATATCAGAGGAATATTCCAGGGTGAAAAGGCTGCAGAAGAGGTTGGAAGTTCCAAAGTAAGGAGGCCCTAGACTCCAAGGGAAGTTCCAGGGTAAGACTGTAGCTAATGTACAGTGTTGAAGTCCACAAAATCAGAAGCATAACTAGGAAAGGAATGAAGGTTGGACAGCCTGGACCCCTCCTCAAAATGGGCAAATGTATATTCCAGGGTGATGAGGACTCAGGTTCTGAGGGAAGTTATCTATTTAATTTAATGAGCTAGCTCCTTGGTCATTTCGATAAACCTGTAGAGTGTGAATCTTTGTATGAGGTGTCTGATGGACTTCTCCCTCAGGGAAAATATGAGCTAGATCATTAACACCTTATTGAAAGAATAGAGGATGGCTCTTGACTGGTTGTAAGGGACTGGGGTTATATCAACATGACTTAGTCAGCTAGGACTCTGAGGAAGATGAGCTGCTGTGGAAAGAACCAGAATAAGCTAACAGACTCTTAATATTCTCTTCAGATTTTGTTTTGTGGCCTTTTCCTGTTATGAGGATAGAACAAACCATAACAGAGTGGACCTGTATTTAGGAGGGGGCAGGTATAGGAGGTAGGGTGAAAAGGAGAGCTTGTACCTAAGCAGGTCTCCTTTACTCAGGAATTAGTAATGATTTCTTGGGGCAAAAGCATATGGAAGTTACATGTGCTGGTTCAGTTTCTCATCTGCTTGGACCAGGAGGGAAGTTTCTGTTAATAGACTTTCTAAGAAATGGGACAGGACTGAGGGATCCTGGATAGGTACATACATGACCTGAGAGGCTGATTTCTGAGAGTAAACCTTCTCAGCCCAAGAGATGGCAACAACCTAGATATTAGAATTCCTGTAGAAAAACATGGTTGAAGTGGATAAACGCCTTCCATTTTGCCCCAGGTCAGAATTCACCAACAGTGTTTCTGCTACACCCCTACCTGCTCCATAGGACAGGATCTTATTGTCTAGGAAATCAAAAGGAGGTTGCTGTTTAAGAATATTTTCATGACCAGCCATCTTAGGCCAAATGAAAAAGTACATGTCTAGAATTCAATCATTGCCCCAGTTATCTGCATTTCATAATTTGGAAAAGTTCACTTTCAAGAATTATCTTCTCAGGCTACCAAGTTTATGTTTCTCTGTTTCCTCAAGGATGTTTCATTACTGTCCCTGCTGCTGTTATCTCTTAAACTAGGAAAGATAACTATCAGTAATTCTCTCCTTGGACTGAGTACCTAAGAAATCTATGGGCTAACACGTGGAATTTTTATGTGCATCTAACCCAAGGCAACCATTCCAGCCCTCTGGGTTGGTGGAGATGGGGGATGTAGGAGATGCTACCTATGCATCTAATATAGTTAGAACTTGAAAGGATCTTAGAGCTATCTTGTCTATTCCCTTTATCAAAGAAAAAGCTACAGTTCAGAAAAGTTAAATGTCTTGTCTAGAGTCACAGAAGTCATATACCTTGGGTTTGAACTAAGATTCTGACTCCAAATCCTGTACATTTTCTACTGCTATATCACATTGGTAATTTTTTCATTACTTTTTAAATTAGTGTCGTCTGACTCTTTGTGACCCCAACTGAGGTTTTCTTGACAAAGTTACTGGAGTCATTTGTCATTTCCTTCTCCAGCTCATTTTACAAATAAGGAAAATGAGGGAAAAAGGGTTCAGTGACTTTGACCAGTGTCACATAGTGTCTGAGGCTGGATTTGAACTCATGAATAAGAGTCTTCTGGATAGCTGCCCTACTAGTAATTCTACAAATGAGCAAATTGAAGCCCACCAAAGTTAAATAATTTGCCCAAGGACAAACAGCTAGTAAGTAGCAAAACCAGAATTCAAGTGCTCATCCTTCAACTTCAGTAACATACCATTTTTCATTTTAACATCATTCCTCTTAACATCACGGATTCCCATTCCTGTGGTAGTTCAGGTTCAATTGTGGTAATTTCGGTAGTTTATTGATGTTGTTCAGGGAGTTAGGTGGTGTAATAGATAGCATGCTGGACCCAGAGTCAGGAAGATTTTGGTTCAAATATCATCTCAGACATTTACTAGCTATGAGACCCTAAGTAAGTCACTCAACCTCTATGTACTTTGGTTTCCTCACGTATAAAATGGAGATTAAAACCACACTTATTCCCCGAGGGTGTTGTCAGGATCAAAAGAAACATTTGTAAGGTGTTTTGTAAGTCTTTAAGTAAATTTTGTCATTTTTATTATTTTTATTACATGCTAGCTAAAAATATATCTAATAAGGAAACGTATGGCAAATTATCTTGGCTAATCACTTTGGAATGAACTAATTTAATAAATTCAGTATTCTTTCAGTTAAACATTTACTTAAAGATTATGATGATGATGATGAATATGACAGTTCTAATAAAGCTCCTGTTCACAAATTGTTTAAACTCAACTGAATTAAATACAAAACCACTATTGAGAGCAAGAAGGTTGAATCACCTAATGGTCTCAAATTTTAAATACTGAGATATAGTAGCTGAAGAATAGATTTGAGATAAAATTGGGAACACGGAATATATCAAGGAGTAGAGAGTCTTTACCCTGCCTTCCTGCAACCAAATTGACTGCAATTATTAAGATGGATATAAACTTGTCTGTAACCCAGGTTTCCTGGTAAGATCTTGTTAGAATAAATAAGAGCCGTTGACTAGTTATGCCATATAGACTGCACTTGACTATCTTACAGTTGTCACTATGAAAATCTGTTCTTGGATATCAGATATAACTTGACAAATGCTTTAATGTCAGCCTCAATGTACTGCATAAAATGTGGACAAGACACCGTGATGAACTCCATTTATGGAATATGATCCCCTCACAGAAAAGATTGGAAAAATAGCATTATTCCTTTTTTAATTAAATAAGTTTTAACATTAATTAAAAAAATAATTTCAAATTCTCTCTCTCCCTTATGCCTCTCCAATACCAACTGAGAAGGCAAGCAATATATCAGTTATACATGTGAATTCATGCAAGACATATTTTCATATTAGCCATGTTGAAAAAAAGCTAAGAAGCATAATTTTTTAAAAAGTATTCTTCCATAGCTACTTAGAGTTCACTACTTCCCTTTCTGAAACTATATGACATTTCTGTTCTTAGGTTCTTTGGAGCTGTCTTGGCTCTTTGTCTTGATTAGAATAGCTAAGTCTTTCACTGTTGAAGATCCTTATAATATTTCTGGTTTTTATGTACAATGTTTTCCTGGTTCTATTCACTTCCCTTTGCATCAGTCCATATATGACTTCTCAGCTTTTTCTAAAAATTTTCTACTCATCGTTCCTTAAAACACAAGAATACTTCATCACAATCATATGCCACTTGTTCAGCCATCGCTTGGTTGATTGGCACTCCCCCAATTTTCAATTCTTTTCCAAAAAAAGTTACTATAAATATTTTGCACACATAGGTCCTTTCTACTTGTCTTTGATCACTTTTGAATGAGAGTTAATAGTGGCATTATTGGGTCAAAGAGTGTGAGCAGTTTTTTTAACTTTTTTCTTCAGAATCGATGATTTCATGACTCCACCAACAATGTATTAATGTCCTTATTTTTCTGCATTCCCTGTAGCATTTATTATTTTATTTTTCTGTCATATTTACCAATCTGATAGGTATAAAATGGTGTTTCAGAGTTTCTATAATTTGCATTTAACTAATAAATATTGGTTTTGAACATTTTTTCATAAGACTATACCTTTTATTTTTTATTCTGACAAATCCCTATTCATAACTGTTTGCAAATTATCAATTAGGAATGGCTATTATTTTTTAAATAAATTTTGCTCAGTTCCCCATTTATTTGAGAAATGATGCCTTTATAAGAGAAATTTGCTCCAAATTTTTACTCTAGTTTCTTGCTCTTTTGTATTTTTGTCTGTATTGGTTTTGTTTGAATAAAACTTTGTAATTTTGTGTAATCAAAATTATTTTACTTTCTGTGATCTGACTTGTTTAGTCATAAACTCTTCCTTTATCTTTAATCTGACAAATATATTTGTCCATGTTTTCCTAATTTACTTATGATATCACCCTTTATGTCTAAATCATGCACCCATTTTGACCTTACATTGATATACTATGTGAGGTGTTGGTCTATGCCTAGTTTCTGCCAAACTATTTTCAAGTTTTCTCAGAAATGTGTATGCATTAGAAAATCCTTGCCTCAAAACTTCAGATCTTTGCATTTATCAAATATTAGACTACTATGGTAATTTACTACTGTGGATTGTGAACCTAATCTACTCCACTTTTCTTAGCTGGTACCAGAACATTTTCATGATTACTGCTTTGTAACACAGTTTGAAATCTAGTAGTGCTACACTACCTTACTCTACATTTTCCTCCAGTGATTCCTTAGATATTCTTGATCTTTTGTTTTCCAGATGCATTTTGTGATGATTTTTCTAGCTCAATAAATAATTCTGTGGTAGTTTAATTGATATGTCACTGAAAAAGTAAATTAACTTAGGTTGTTTTTATTATATTGGCTCAGCCTAGCCATGAGCAATTAATATTTCTCCAGTTGTTTAGATTTGTTTTTATTTTTGTAAAGATGTTTTTTGAGTGTGTTCATAGTCTCCAGATTTGTTTTGGCAGATAGATTCCCAAGTATTTTATATTGTCTGCAGTTATTTAACATTGAATTTATCTTCCTAGCTCTACCTGCGGGGTTTTGTTGGTAGTAAAGAGAAATGCTGATGACTTATGTGATTTTATTTTATATCCTGTAATTTGTTTAATTTGTTGTTTCAATTTGTTTTTAGTTGATTTTCTAGAATTCTCTAAGTATCCCATTGTATCATCTGCAAACAGTGAAAATTTTGTTTTCTCGTTGTTTATTTTTATTCCTCCATTTTCTTTTTCTTTTTGTAATGGCTAAGATTTCTAATACAATATTGAATAACAAGTGGTGATAATGAACATCATCTCTTCACCCCTGATTTTACGGGGAAGGCTTCTAGTTCATCCATTTCAGATAATGCTTACTCTTGTTTTTAGATAGATAGTAGTTATTATTTTAAGAAAGATTCCAACGATTCCTATGCTTTCTAGTGTTTTCAACAGGCATATAGGTTATATTTTTTCAAAAGACTTCTACATTTATTGAGATAATGATATGATTTTTGTTGTTTTTGTTATTGATGTGGTTAGTTAAGCTGATTGTTTTTCTAATATTGGACCAGCCCTATATTTTTGGCATAAATAATTCTCTTCTAGTCAAAATGTATGATCTTTGTGAAATATTGCTGTAATCTACTTTCCAGTATATTACTTAATTTTTTGTTCATAAATATTCATTAGGGAAAATGCCCTATAAGTCTTTTTCTGTTTTTTTCTCTTCCTGGTTTAGGTATAAAAACCTCATTTGTATCATTAAAAGAAATTACTCAGACTCCTTCTTTACCTATTTTTTTTCAAATAGTTCATATAGTATTAGAATTACTTGTTCCCTAAATGCTTTATAGAATTTACTAATAATTCCTTCTGGTCCTGTGGATTTTTTCTTAGGGTGTTCATTGATGGTTTGCTCAAGTTATTTTCTAAAATAGAATTATTTAAATATTCTATTTCCTCTTCCATTAAGCTGGGTAGTTTATATTTTTGTAAATATTAATCCATTTTACTTCAATTATCATTTTTCTAGAATATAATGGTCAAAATAACTCCTATTAATTGTTTTAATTTTATTTCCAGTGATGGTGCTTTCATCCTCTTCATTTTTGATACTGTAAATTTGTTTTTCTGTTTTTCTAAAGTCAAATGAACTGATTGTTCATCTATTTTTTTTCAGAAAATCAACTTTTAGTTTTCTTTATTAGTTTGCTTTTTAACTTTCAGTTTGATTACTCTGTCCTTGATATTTAAGATTTACATTTTGGTATTTCATTAGGAATTCTTACTTTCTTCTTTTTCTAGGTGTTTTCTTTGTCCACTTAATTGACCTTCTTATTCTCTCTTTTATTGATGAACATGTTTAGACATATACATTTCTCCCTAATTGCTGCATTGGTGTATCCCACAGATTTTGGTATGTTGTCTTGTTGTAATTGCCTTTAATGAAATGATTGATTATTTCTGTGATTCCTTTTTTGACTCACTCATTCTTTAGGATCAGATTATTTAGTTTTCAATTCATTTATGCTTCCATAGCTCTTTAATTGAATTTAGTTTTAGTGCATTATTGTCTGAAAAGGGTACATTTAATATTTCTGTTTTTTTGAATTGTTTTGTGAGGTTTTATGCCCTAGTTCATGGTCAGAGTTTTGAATATACCATGTACAATTGAGGAAAAGGAACACACCTTTTTATTCCAATTCCCTTTTCTCCAGAGACCTATCATAAATAATCTTTTCTAAATTTCTATTCATCTCTTTAACTTCTCTCTTATTTATCTTATCATTAGATTTGTCTAGTTTCTACAGGGGAAAGTTGAAGTTTTCCACTAGTATGGTATTATTGTCTATTTTCTCTGTTACTCATTAGGTTTTCCTTTAAGAAGTCGGATGCTGTGCTCAGTTTGAATGCATATATTTTTAATATTGGTATTATTCCATTGTTTATGGTTCCCTTCAGTAAGATGTAGTTTTCATGCTTATTCCTTTCAATAGGTCTATTTTTAATTTTCCTTTGTCTGAGATCATGATTGCCACACCTGCCTTTTTCACCTCAGGTGAAATATAATGGATTCTACTTCTGTCCTTTATTTTAATTCTGCATGTCTCTCTCTGTTTCAAGTATATTTCCTGTAAACAACATATTGTTGGATTCTGGTTTCTAATTCATTCTGCTATCCACTTATGTTTTATGGGTGAGTTTATCCCACTGAGAATCACAGTTATGATTAGCAACTGTGTATTTCCCTCCATCCTGTTTTCTTCCATATGTTTCTCCCCTTTTCTCTCTCTTTTTTTTACACTGCCCCTCCTCTAATGTTTATTTGGCTTTTTTACCACTGCCTCCCTCAATCTTCTCTCCCATTCATCCCACCCTGTTTCTTTATGCCCTTTCCCTACTACTTTCTTGTTAGGTGAGGTAGATTTCCATATCTAATTGAATCTGAATATACATTCCTTTTTGAACCAATTTATATGGGATTGAGATTTTATCTTTTCCCACCCTCTCTCTGCCATTTTCTCTTCCTTATGCTTCTTGTGAGATAGTTTTCCCTATTTTTCTTCTCCCTTCCTTCTCCCAGTGCATCTCTCTCTCTTGCCCTTTCATTTTTTAGGTCATTCCATCATAATCAGCTCATACCTATGATCTCTGTCTAACTGCCCTAATGATGATAAAGTTCTTAGGATTTGCATGTATCAGTGTCCGACATAGGAATATAAACAATTTTACATTATTGAGTCTCTTATGATTTCCCTTGCATGTTTACCTTTTAATGATTATCATGAATCTTATACTTGAAAGTCAAGTTTTCTTTTAATCTCTGGCCTTTTAATCAGAAATATATGAAAAATCTCAAGTTCATCAAATATCCTTCTCCCCCCTCCTCCTTTCCAGGATTATATTCAGTTTTGTTGGGGAGATTATCATTAGTTATAATACTAGCTACTTTATCTTCCAGAATACCATATAATATCTCTGACCTTTAACATGGTAGCTGCTAAACCTTGGATGGTCCTGACTGTGACTGCATGGTATTGAAATGGTTTCTTTCTGATTGCTTCAAATATTTTCTCTTCAACCTGAAAGCTCTGGAATTTAGCTATATTGTTCCTGGGTGTTTTCATTTTGTTTCTTTTTCAGGAAGTGATCATCAGATTCTTTAAATTTCTATTTTACCCTCTGGTTCTAGGATATTGGGGTAATTTTCTTTCATAATCTCTTGATTTATAAGGTGTAGGCTTTTTCCTTGAACATGGCTTTTAGGCAATCCAGTAATTCTTTAATTACCTCTCTCTGATATATATTTCCAAGTCAGTTGCTAGCTATTTTTTCCTAATAGGAAATTTCACATGTACTCCTTTTCCCCCATTCTTTTGATTTTCTTTTATTGTTTCTTGATGTTTTATCAAGACATTAGCTTTTACGTACCCAAATCAAATTAAAACAAATATTTTCTTCAGAGAGCTTTTATATCTCTTTTTCCATTTGCCCAATTCTATTTTCTAAGGTGTTATTTTCTTCATTATTTTTCTGCCTCTTTTTTTCCAAATTAATTGTCTTTTCATAACTTTCTTGCATCGTTCTCGTTTCCTCCCAATTTTCCCTCCAACATAATTCTTTGAACTCTTTCTAAAATGATTTCTTTTTTTTAGTTCTTTTCTAAAGTAATTTTTGAACTCTTTCAGGAATTCTTATTGGTTTTCTTTGCAATTAACATTTTTTGAGGTTTTTTTTCTTGTAGCTGTCTTGAAATGGCTGCTCTCTGAATTTGTGTCTTCTCTGTCTCCACAGTAGTTTTTATAGTCAGTGTTTTGTTGTTAAATTATTTTTGTAGCCTATTTCTTGACTTTGAACTTTATGTTAAAGTTTGTTGCTGTTCCCAGATTGGGGTAGAGGCATTGTCCTGCACTTCAGACTCTTCTGTTGTCCTAGTCTATGCTCTGGTCCTTACCCAGGAATAGCCCCCAATGCCCTGAGACAGCAAGAAATACTCAATGCCCTGATCCCTTGTGTTTTCAAGTGCTCTTTATCCCTGTTAGGATTCCTTTGGAAATATCTTGCTCTCTTAATATTTGCTTACCTTACCCGGCTGTCAGACGTCTCTGGCACCAGATCAAAAGACTGGAGAGCTGCTTCAAAGAACACCCAGAGAGAGTTTTCTTTTTAATGCTTTAATGACCCTGCTCACTCTGCTGACTCTAATGACTCTTTGTTTTGTACTGCTTTATAAATCTTTTTAATTCTGCCACGTACTCACAAACGGTGTTTACAGTGCATGCTCAGGTTACAGCGAGCCATTGTGAGGTGCCCTGAAGTTTCATGTAACATGATCTGATTCTCACGGGATATTCTCAGTGATTGCCACGTACACTATAGCTCCAGGTAGTAATTTCCACATATGCTATGGCCCCAGGCAGTAATTGCCACATATGCCATAGCTCCAGGCAGTGATTGCCACGTACGCTATAGCTCCAGGCACCCACATGCACTCCTGCACGTCTCCAAGCTCTGCCTGTGTGACTCATGTACTCATACCAGCACATATAAACCCCCACTTCTGGAGATTTCTACGTACCATACTTTCCACATTTAGAATTTACATTAGGCAGAAATTTAAAGTCCTTACAATCCCAAAACTGTGTCATAGAACTAGTTATGGGCATTGGAATTGCCAAACCATGTTCTATTCTTCACCCAGTAAAAGCACAGAGGTCCCTTGTAACCTCTTTCTGACTATTTGACAGATTGCCTTGCCATCTCTGACTTGAGAGCTCCTGAAGTTGCTGCCTCCAAGGCCCACAGATGTTGTTGCTGCTACATGTGCACCTGGCCATTACCCAAACCCATGTCATAGACCTCTCCTTCTGACCTCCTAAGTTGCCTTGGGCTAGAAAAATGTCTCACTCTGATCTTTTGTTGGCTCAGACACTTCAGACTTCAATTAGAGTAATCAAAAGTTGTTTACAGGGGAATGTTTAGGGACTTTAGATGCTTCTTTTACTCTGCAATTTTGGCTCTGTCCCTAGAAGTCCTCAAATGGCAGTGTTCTTAATTGAAATAAGTAGTTCAGTAAGACAAGTAATTTTAGAAGAAAAATAATTTCAATTTTAGATATGTTCAATTAAACTGAACAGATTATTCAATTACAGATGTTCAGGAAACAGCGGAAATACAGAATTGGTGCTTTCAAGAAGAGCGAGAGTTGATTCTAGGATGGCTACTGATGTGAAAAAAACAAACAAACAACAGAAAACCCTTTCCTAGTGGGTTAATGAAGTGGTTTAGAAAAAGTCACATTTTTTGAAAGGAAAATATAAGTAGAAATTGAAATTGAATGATTCCAGAAATGCTTGGAGCTCCTGCTTCATTTTTAGAATGGGGCCATAATAAATTGCATGTACCTTGTTGTGGAGAGATTCATTTTAGTGATATTGATTTGGCAGGATAATAAAAGGGCACTAGAATTTCATACGTTTTTATGTTTCTCTCTCTAATCTTCTCTCTCCACTCAGATACCTAATGTACCTGAAACCTTTTCATGAACTGATCCTTCATTCTTCTCATTTGATATAATTCAGAAAATATTAATTGTTTAATGGACCTGGCATTCAGAAAGATAATTATACATAAAGATGCAAGCCATTCTCTCATAAAATTTGTAGTCTACAAATAGGTATAATAATCAGCATATTGAATTGGCATTCATGGGGTGGGTGGTTACGTTTATTCTTTATGATGTAGCAGCAACTGTTCTATGTGTGACTTTTATGATAAGTCAGGAATCATACCATAAAAATTAAAGGCAGCTTAGGCAACTTTTCATGCAAAATTCAATTCTCTCTCTCTCTCTCTCTCTCTCTTTCTCTCTCTCTCTCTCTTTCTCTCTCTTTCTCTCTCTGTCTCTCTGTCTCTCTCTGTCTCTCTCTCTGTCTCTCTTTGTCTCTCTCCCTCTCTATCCCTCAGAGAGGCAGTACAACATAGATAATAAAGAGCCAATCTCAGAGTCAGGAAGACCTGGGTTCAAGTCATGCGTCTAATCCTAACAGAAAAAGTGTGCCTATGTCGCATTTTGAACTCCATAATACACATGGTGAGGGAGTATAAATGGGAAAGAATACTGTCTCTGAAGGAAGAAAAACTGACTTCACATGCTACCCCTGATACATTTCCTAGGTACCCTTGGGTAATATGCCTTACCTCCCTGCCTCTCAGTAAAATAAAACAGTTGTGTTAGGTGGCCTCTGAGGAGCTTTGTAATTTTGGATCTATGATACCATTAGTCTCCCTCTGTCTCTCTGTGTCTATATCTTTGTCTCTTTCTGTCTCTCTGTCTGTCACACAAATATATTTAAGCTTTAATAACAAACCTACACATAGAATTATGTATATACTGTCAAATCTTTCAACTACACTGACCTTTGAGGATAATGATATATACATATATGTATGTATGCACATACATATGCACACATATATGCATGTACCTGTATAAAGATACAGACACACATACACACACATACAAATCGTATAGGAAGGGATCAATAGTACTTAAAAATCAGATAATGAGGTGTTTTTTTCTCTGCCTCCTCTTTTCAGTTCTCTCTTGATATGTAATACACACACGTATATACATATAAACTAAAGTATATATTCATATAAATTATATTGTAAATATGAAATATGGATAGAAATATATCATGGAGAAGACAACACAAAAAGAACTATGTACATGGGACAGCTAAGTGGTGCAGTGAATAGAGCACTGGCCCTGGAGTCAGGAGGACCTGAGTTCAAATCTCACCTCAAACACTTACCACAAAACTAGCCATGTGACGTTGGACAAGTCATTTAACCCCAATTGCCCTACCTTCCCCCTCTCCAAAAAACAAAAAAACAAATCCAACCAACTATGTACAAACAAGATACATACAAGATATATTGGAAATAATCAACAAAGAGACGTTACTAACATTAAGAGGAATCAGGACAGACTTCTAGGAGGAGGTGTGGTTTTAGCTGGGACTCGAAAGAAGTCAGAAAAGTTAGGGGGCAGACATAAGAATGGAGAGCATTCCATGTTTGAGAGGCATGGAAGAATAAAGTAAACATCTGTATGTTTAGATTTAGATGAAAAGATTCCATGATTTGGAACAGTAAATTTTAAAGGATTTTGTACAAATCAAATAGAGTCAAAATCAGGAGGAAAGCAGAAAATTGGAGAAAAATTATATTTTTTCAGATAAATATCTCATTTTTCAAATATATAAAAAGTAATAAATATATGAGTAGAAGTCATTACCCAGTTGATAAATGGTAAGAGAAAATGAACAGGCAGTCTCCCATGAAGAAATAAAAACAATTTATAATCATATGAAAAAAATGTTCAAAAGAATAATTGATTTGAGAACTGTGATATGGGCAGAGCCAAGATGGCCGCGTAGAAGCAGCAAAGGTTCGCAGCTCCCACACAGTGACCCTAAATACCCATAAAATATGACCCAAGACAAATTCTAGGACTCTCAAACTCACAAAAATACAGAAAACACACCTCTCGCTGAAGTCAGCTCGGCAGCAGGGGCTCATCGAGGTGGGTCAGGAGCTGAGGCCAGCCCAGCCTGAAATGGAAACGAGGCCAGGCCAGGCCCCAGGGTGATCAGGAGGAACTGAGCTGCCGCCAGTCTACAAGAGAGAAGCTCTATTGCACCTCCACATTTAACAAGGAGTGAAAAACAAGGATTAGAGAAAGGCAGCTTGGCAGGAGGGGCTCATCTAGCAGGCCAGCAGGCCAGGAGCAAAGACCAGCCCGGCATAAAACCAAAACCATGGCCAGGCCCCAGGGCCAAGCCTCCTAAGCCACAGCTTGAGTCTACTTCAGAGAAGATCAACTGCACCTGAAGGGATTTTCACATCTAGCACACCAGGATTAGAGACGATCAGTGAAAGTGAAACTTCGCAACATAATTTGAGGGAGGAAAAGCAGTTCGGCCAATCTGCCCCAAGGGCAAGGAAGCAGCGCAAGAAGGGCAGGAACTGCTGTAACTGTCAGCCTCCCCCACTGGGCTGCTTCAGAGGCCCTGGCCTGCGGACCCCACGGGGGGGACTGAGTAGATTGATCAGGGACAAGTGCTATTGCATTGAGTGGCCTGGATCTGGATCATGGTCTATGGTGGTGGTCCTTGGGTGCGGTCTCAGGAAGCCAAAGCTGGGGGGGGGGCTGCAATGCCCCCCTAATAGCTCCAGCAGCTGGGAAAACTCCAGCAATTTGGAACAGAGCTTTCCCTTCTGGAAGCAGAGTTCCAAGAAGCTAAAAAAAAAAAACAAACAACCAATTAACTGACCAACATGAGGAAAAGGAAGCAAAATAAGAACTGCAATAAAACTCTAGAATCCTTTCTTGTGGACAAAAAGGATCAAAGCATCGAATAGGAGGAAGACAACACAGTCAGAACTCCCACACCAAATGCTTCCAAGACACTTGA
>CM053598.1:164548445-164583465 GCA_028646575.1 Pseudocheirus occidentalis | reverse complement strand
TTATAGATATGTACATGTATATTATACACATATTAACTTTAACAAAGTTGCAGTATATAAAATAAACCAAATAAATCCTCAGAATTTCTACATATTGCTAACCAAAACCAGTGTTATGGGGGTAAGGGAAATAGTGAGTATCAACAAAGTGACCACAGAGTCCAACCAAAAGTTTTAAGGAGTTTAATAGAAATTAATTTAGCCATGGCAAATGACTCTCATAGCCAATTAGGGAGAGCAGCAGAGTAGTACAGAAATTCAGGGTCTTTTATATCATATAGTCACATTATTTGGAGGTGTAAGTAAGTTGCTGAGGCAAGGGAGTTTGTGATTACAGGGCATAATGACATAACATCAAGAAGAATGAACAATAGGAACATCTTTAGATAGGGGATTGTAGGGTAAGTAGAGAGCGGTACAGGGCATGATGACCTAAGTACGTAGGAGAAGAAAAATGAATACCTAGCTTGGTTCCCACACCCCAGCCTGGCTCATAGGCAGGTTCATTGTCTTATAACTTGATGATCTCTAATTTCTCAAAGTATCACTTAACTATTTCCTGGTTACTTCATTCTTAAATCCATGAAGTTTCTACTTAACTAGTTCCTGCCCACTCCACCAGCAGGAAAAGAAAGAGAAACTCAATTTAAGTAACTGCAGAAATTATAAAATAATTAGGAATCTATCTGCTAAGACAAGTGATAGGAATATGTGAACAAAATTATAAAACACTTTTCACACAAATAAGGTCAGATCTAAACAATTAAAGAAACATTAATTGCTCCTGGGTAGGGCAACGCAATATAATAAAAATGACAATCTTACCTAATTTATTTATTTGGGGTCATACTAATTAAACTACCAATGAATTATTTAATAGAGGTAGAAAAAATAATTACAAAATTAATCTTGAAGAATAAAAGGTCAAGCATATATAAAAGGAGTTGAAAAAAATGTGCAGGAAGGTGGCCTAGCAGTATTGGATTTCAAACTATACTGTAAGTTACTTAATGCTGTTTGCCTCAGTTCCACATCTGTAAAACAAATTGAAGAAAGAAATGGCAAAGCACTCTAGTACTTTACCAAGAAAACCACAAATGGGTTAGAGAATCAGACAAGTGAACAATGACTGAACAACAGCAACAACAACAACAATGATGACAAAATCATCAAAATAATCTGTCAGTGATGGAGAAATAGAGCTATGAATCTATGAAATGTTATCAGGTACACTATAAACAGTAGCAAAGGACCAAAGTAGTGTAGTATTTGATAAATCCAAAGATTCAAGCTTTTCTGCAAGAACTCATCAACTGACAAAAACTGCTAGGAAAATCAGAATGCAGTTTGGCAGAAAGTAAGCATAGACTGACATCTCATATAATATATCAAGATAAGGGGAAAATGTATAAATGATTTCAACATCAAGGATGGTATCATAAGCAAGTTAGGGGAACATGAAAAATTTTACTTGTCAGATCTATGGATAATGGGAGAATTTGTGACCTAATAATAGAGTGAATCACAAGTAGTAAAATGAACAATTTTGACATGAAATTTAAAAGTTTTGCACAAACAAAACTAATGCAGACAAAATTAGAAGGAAAAAAGGGAATAGGGGGGATTTTAAAAACAAGTTTCTTTGATAAGGGCACAATTTCTCAAATTTTAGGGAACTGAGCCAAATTTGTAAAAATAAGAGCCATTTTCCAGTTGGTAAATAATCAAAAGATATGTATGAACAGGGAGTTTTCAGAAGAAATCAAAGCTATAAATTGTCATATTAAAAATGTTCTAAATCACAATTGATGAGAAAAATGCAATTTAGAACAACTCTGAGATAACACCTCACACCTATCAGATTGACTAACATAACAGAAAAGGAAAAATAATAAATGCTGGAGGGGATGTGGAAAACTAGGAACACTGTAACACTACTAGAATTATGAATTAGTTGAAACATACTGGAGAACAATTCTGAATTATGCCCAAAGCACTAAAAACTCTGCTTATTCTTTGGCCCAGAAACACCACTACTAGGTCTTATCCCCCAAAATATCAAAGAAATATTTTTCAAGAGGTGATAGGTAAATTCTTTCAAATTCTACTTTGCCCTCTAGTTCTAGAATATCAGGGCAATTTTTCTTGAGAATTTCTTGAAGGATCATTTCTAGGCTATTTTTTTTAATCATGGCTTTCAGGTAGTCCAATAATTTTTCAATGATCTCTCCTGTACCTATTTTCCAGGTTAGTGTTTTTTTCAAGGAGATATTTCACATTGCCTTATATTTTTTCATTTGTTTGGATCTGTTTTATTAGTATCATGATTTCTCATAAAGTAATTAGCAACAATCTAATTTTGAAAAAATTATCCTCTTCAGTGAGTTTTTGAAATTCCTTCTCCATCCGGGCAATTTGACTTTTTAAGGCATTCTTCTCCTCATTGGCTTTTTGGGCCTCTGTTCTCATTTGAGTTAATCTATTTTTAAGGTGTTATTTTCTTCAGTATTTTGGGGGGTCTCCTTTAGCAAGTTATCGACTCACTTTTCATGATTTTCTTGCATCATTTTCATTTCTCTTCCCAATTTTTCCTCCACTTCTCTTACTTGATTTTCAAAATCCTTCTTGAGCTCCTCCATGGCTTGTAACCAATTCATATTTTTTCTTGGAAGCTTTGGATGCAGGAGTTCTGCCTTTGGTTACTTCTGATTCCATGTTTTGATCCGTTTTGTCCCCAAAAAAAGATTCTGTGGTCTGACTGTGATTCCTCTACCTGCTCATCTTGCCAGTAAATTACTTGACTTTTGAGTTCTTTACTATGGTAGAACTATGATTTCAGAGTGGGGAGTTTTCTGTCCTAAATTTCCGGGGTTTTCACAAATGTTGTCAGAGGTCTGAAGAGGGCATCTTCTCTAGAGACACCACAGGCTCTGGCACACTGGTGTTTCTCACCCCAGGACCACCACCCATGACTGCGACTCAGATCCAAACAAGTCAAAGCAAGAACAATTACCCTCTGAATGGTTGCTTGGTCCCCTTCTATGATCTGCAGTCCAGGAGCTCTGGCAGGAGCTGCAGCTGCCAAGCCTCTGCCACCTCTTGCCCTGCAGGCAGGGGCCAGACTGCTCTTCTGACACCCAGTTTCAACAGGGTTCCCCACTGACTTTTTACTTTGTCCGTGGTGTTTATGGGTTGAGAAGTCAGGAAACCACCACAGCAGCTGGTGATTCAGTCTCCTGAAGTCTGCTATGGCGGGTCTGTACCACTGGTCAGGGCCTCCATGGGCTCGGCATGGCTCATGTGGGACTGTGCTCAGCTCCCAGCTTGGTGCAATAGACCCTTCCTGTTGGCCTTCCAAGCTGGCTTCAGTGGGAGATTTGTTCCTCTCTTGTCACTTTGTGGGTTCTGTAGCTCTAAAATTTGTTTAGAGTCATTTTTTTTACAGGTATTAGAGGTGGTTGTGGCAGGAGCTCACAGAATTTCCTGCTTCTACTCTGCCATCTTAGCTCTGGCCCCCTCCAATATCCTGAGTTTATTGTTAAAGCAGAGAAGGCCTTCAAATTCCCTTAGGCTTATTAAGGGGCAGGGAAGATCTTCAAATTACCATTACCATTACATCTGCTCGATGCAATGATTTAAAACAGTTCCAAAGGACCCATGATGAAAAATTATATCCACCTTCAGAGAAAGATCTGATGAATTTTGAATACAGACTGAAGCATGCATTTTCACTTTGTTTCTTGCTATTCATTGTTGATTTAAAAAAAATAAAACTAATATGGAAATAGATTTGTATCATTTCACACATGTAATTAGTAGCATATAACTTCTTGTGGATAGGGTAAGATAGAGGGAAAGAATTTATAGTTAGATTTTTTTAAATGAATGTTAAAAAAATTTTTTTCTAAATGAAAGATTGCCAAACAGGCTATGACACAAACTCAAAATGGATGAGAACACTTGCCCTAGTTGAACAGAGTAGTGATTTCTGAAGTGGGATCCATATTACCTGAACAATATCCAAGAAGATCCAATAAGGAATAGATAGAACATATTAGAAATTTATTTCTTGTCTAAAATATGTTATTTTTTTCAATACTTAACATTTGAATTACCATCTGAGCCCTTGTTTGGTCCATATTTCAGATAGCCATATGGCCATATGGCATATATAGCATGCAAAGAAAAATGGGAGATTCACAATACAGAGAATTTAAGAGCAAAGTCCTCACTCATTCCTTTGCTTTCAAAATATGACACATTATAGATATATGTTATCTAGGTAGCACTGTGAATAGAGCACTTGACTTGGAGTCAGAAATACCTGAGTTCAAATTTCACCTCAGGCATTTATTAGCCATGTACTATTGGACTAGTCACTTAAACTTTATCTAAGTTTTCTCCTATAAAATGGAGATGATAGCTCCTACCTCCCAAATTTGTGGTGAGGACAAAATAAATAATATTTCTAAACATTTAGCAAACCTCATATTGGTATATAAATATGAATTGTTTTTATTAGTAATTATAGTGTCTCTTTTAAGTGGATTTACAGATTATTTTATCTATTTTAAATAAAATGACCCTCACAAATTATACAAGTAGATTAAAAAAGACTTATGCAAAGATATTATTGATTAAAGATAACTAATGACAAACAACAGAAGCAGACAACAAGGAAATAACTGAGCTGATACTTCTTTCCCTAGGATGAACTTTTTGTCAGTCACATCATTAGGTGAAAACAAGAACAATCTTGTCAGATCTGAGAAATCAACCCAAAAACATTTTTAATAAGATTAGTTGAAATATGGATTTGTGTCCACTATTATTAATTATTTAACTCTTCCTACATTTATTCTGTGCATTGAGACACTGACATTCATAAAATGAAGCTACCACAATTAACAATACTTTTTAAAACCAATTTTTGACTGAAAACAATATAAATATATCTACATCAAGTTCTCACATCTTCACAATAAAAAATATAGAAATATAATTTACTGATGTTAAGAAAACCTTCCACATGAAAAGTTTCCATGGATTTTAACCCATTTGTTAAAAAGATAAAAATGTCACACCATTTGAGTAGTTGGCAAAAAAAATTATTGACATCTATGAAGATGGAAATTTATAGCCGAATTTCAACAAAAACTTTTTTATAAGTAGTGAATGAGACTGAAAAATGAACATCGTGCTCTAGTAAAGATAATCAATAATATACTTTTTAAATATTTGCATATATTTGATGAAGTAAAAACAATTAGTGCACTATTACAGATACATCTTTTTTGTAAGTATACATATAAATAAACACGGACATAAATAAACAAATATACATGTAATTATATGATTGCTTATTTATTTATAAGAGTAAACTATAGAACACACACACACACACACACACACACACATTTGAGTTCGACTACAACATATGGAAAAGGAGAATTAGGGTTTTTTTTAGTTATGGTCTCCAGAGTTAATATGCTACTTACCCCTCTACTTTTCTTCAAATTATTGGAACAATGGAATAGTAATAATGAATTTTGTGATTCTGGGCCAAAAGTAAAACAAAAACAATTTTAAAAAAGATTTGTTTCTGTTCTATTTTCCCTTGTATTCCACAAGTAGATAGATGGAGGAATTTACTTGAGGCCCCTTTGTTATAAATAGGCCTGCAAATCAATTAATTTCTGTGTAACATGTTTAACAGTCCCCAGTACTATTTAACTAACCAAGTGAAAAACAAAAACTTAAAAGTGGGGTACCATGGCTAAACTAATACACATCCAATAGTGAACAGAATAACTAAAATTGATAAAAGCCATTTTTCTTTCCTACCAAAAGGGAGAAAAATAAGTTAAAATATCAAAGAGCTATCTTTTTAAAGACATGTAAAATTATTGAATTATTATTAAATTTGCTGAAAGAAGAAGAGGAAACAGCAGGAGAATGAGTGAGAAAAGGAAGAGAGGGAAATGGAAGACAAAGAGAAGGAGGAGGAGGAGGAGGAGAAACTGGAATGAGAAGGGAATTCTCAAATTACCTAATATCATCATACTAAATATATAACCACAGCATTGAAAAATAAATAATTGAAAATATCATAGAAAAATAAAAATAACAAAAATTAACAAAACAAGAAATAGACACCTATGTAATTTATTTCATAAAGTAAAATTAAATAAGCTTTAAATAAACTCCCATGGGGAAATAACTGAATATATGACAAGATTATATCTATCAACATTTAAAGAAAACCATGAACCTTATGAAATGTAAATTGTTTTGAAAAGTGAGAAATGCATTCTTTTTAGCTGTGTCAATGAAACTAATGTGGCCCTGATTTCTTAACCAGGAAGGGATAAATCACAAAAACAGAATTAATGTCACTAATGAACACTAATGCAAAATAATAGTAATGATGGCGATGATGACGATGCTGATGAATACTGGCCAAAAGATAACAATAGTAGGGTCTCAATTTGTAGTGATTAAGGTTTTTTGAGGTTTTTTTGGTTTGTTTTGAAATCAAGAATATAAATATAGCTCAATAGAAAATCAGCATAATGAGTTTTATAAATAAAATACTGCATTATCAAATTATTGATAAAAATAAAAATAACATATCAGCCCCTCATTCAGGCTTTTAAATGAGCAAACATTTTATATTACACCAAGAGCTACAGATAGCATGATTTGTAATTGAGAAGCAGTGAAAGCTTTCCTAATAAGTACAGGAACAAAGTAAGGACATCTAATGTCATGATTATTATTTCACATAAAGCTGGATAGACCAGATAAAGCAATGACAAGAAAAGAAAATTTGAGAAATTAATAATTGGCAAAGAGGAGGTAAATTTGTGGATGAAACAGCATAATTAAAAAAAAAACCTCTGGGTCAAGATGGCAGCATAGAAGCAGCAAAACTCTGCAGGTCTCCCCATAACCACCTCAAAAACCCATAAATATGACTCTAAATAAATTTTAAAACTCCAGAACTCACAAAATGACAGAGTATCAAAGCTCCTGCTAAAGGCAGCCTGGCAGGCAGACAGGAAGGGATTCATCACAGTGTGCTTTGAGCCCAGCACTGCATGAATCCACAACTGGAGCCCTAAGGCCACCAGAACAAGCCCCGGCAGGAACACGAATCACCAGCAGTGGTGGCATTTTCCAGAATTACCAACCCATAAGAAACAAGGACTAAGGGAAAGGTCAGAGGAACTCAGATAAATTTGGGGGAGAGGGAACGACTGACTGCCCCAGGGCTAGAAGCAGCTGAAGTAGCAGCCCTGCAGTCTCTTCCACATGGCTGCTTCAGAAGCTCCCAGCCTGCAGATTGTGGGGGGCCAAGAGATCGTTCAGAGGCTAAGTGCTCTTGCCTTGAGCTGCCTGGATAGGGACAGCAGTCCTGGGTGGTGGGCCTGAGGTGCATGAGCAGTGAGCCAAAGCTGGAGGGGGCTACAGAAACGGTGGCCTCCTAATAGCTCCAGCAGCTTTGAAAACCCCAGCGATTTGGGACAGAGCTCTCCCCTCTGAAAGCAGAGTTCTACTGAACCTAAAAGTCAAGTAATTGACTGGCAACATGAGTAGGTAAAGGAAGCAAAACAAACCCAGCAATGCAACTTTAGATTCCTTTTTGGGAGACAAAAAGGATCACAGCATGGAATGGGAGGAAGACAACACAGTCAGAGCTCCCTCACCAAAAGCTTACAAGAAAAATGTAGACTGGTTACAAGCCATAGAGCAACTTAAGAAGTATTTTGAAAACCAAATAAGAGAAATAGAGGAAAAACTGGGAAGAGAAATGAGCCCAACTGAAGAAAATAGCACCTTAAAAAATAGATTAACTCAAATGACAAAAGAGGCCCAAAAAGCCAATGAGGAGAAGAATGCCTTAAAAAGTCAAATTTGCCAGATACAAAAAGAATCTCAAAAGCTTTCTTAAGAGAATAAATCCTTCAGAATTAAAGTGGAGCAAATGGAAGCAAATTACTTTATGAGAAATCTAGATACTATTAAACAGATTCAAACAAATGAAAAAATAGAAGACAATGTGAAATATCTCCTTGAAAAAACCACTGACCTGGAAAATAGATCCAGGAGAGACAATTTAAAAATTATTGGAGTACCTGAAAGCCACGATCAAAAAAAGAACCTAGAAAGCAATACAGAGCTATTATTTTAGAACCAGAGGGCAAAATAGAACTTGAAAGAATTCAACAATCACCTCTTGAAAAAGATCCCCAAAAGAAAACTCCTAGGAATGTTATAGCCAGGTTCCAGATTTCCCAGATCAAGAAGAACATATTACCAGCTGCCAAGAAGAAACAATTTGAGTATTATAGAAACACAATCAAAATAACCCAGGATCTAGCAGCTCCTACATTAAGGGACTGAAGGGCCTGGAACAGGACATTGCAGACATCAAGGGAGCTAGGATTAAAACCTACCCAGCAAAATTGAGTATAATGTTCCAGGGGAATATATGGTCATTCAATGAGATGGAGGACTTCGAAGCATTCTTAATGAAAAAAACAGAATTGAATAGAAAATTTGACATTCAAATACAAGAAGCATGAGAAGGTAAACATGGAAAAGAAATAATTAGGAATTTATCAAAGTTGAACTATTTACATGCCAACGTGGAAAAACGATAATTATAGCTTATGACACTTTTCTCAGTGTGAGGATAGTTGAAGGGAATATAAATGTATATGTTTGTGTGTATGTATGTATGTATGTATGTATGTATGTTTACATACACATGTCTACATAGGAGGGCATATATGCATATTATTATATGTGTGATTGTGTGTATATATGTGTACATAGACAGAGGCCCTAGGATCAATTGAACAGGATGGGATAATATTTTAAAAGGTGAAATTGAGATGTCAGAGAGAAATAGTATGGGAGGAGACAGGGAGAGAAAGAACAAGGTTAATCCTCTCATATAGAAGAGGCAAGGGATAGTTGTTACAATGGAGGGGAAGAACAGGAAGGCAAAAAGGAATGGGTCAAACTTACTCTCATTGAAGTTGGTGTAGGAAAGGAATGACATATACTCTAAACTAGATATCTTGGCCTACAGGAGAGTACAGGGGAAGGGGATGACAGGGGGGAGTATAGAGGGAAGGGCAGGTTGGGGGGCAGGATTGTTAGAAGCACACACTTTTATAAAGGAATCAGGGCAAAGTAGAAAATAGAAGAAGTGGGGGGTGGAATAAGAAGGAGGGAAATATACAGGTACTGGGGTAGGGAGATCCATCTTGCCCTACTGTAAAGTCAGCGGGGTGATGGGGGAGGGTATAGGAGAGAGCTGATTAGGGGAGGGGGTATACAGTGGGATAGTTGTTTTGGGGTGGTGGGTAGGGGAATGACAGGGAGAAGATTTGTAAATCAAAATCTCATGGAAATGAATGATGTAAATTAAAAATGAACAAAAGTTTAAAAAAATAAATTTAAAAAGACTCTAGAGAATAAACAAGAGAGAATTGAGATAATTAAAAATGTTGTGAAGTAGTATGACACAAAATACACAAAAATCATCAGAATTATATAAGTATATAAGAAAAAATGCAAACAAACTCAATACACTTCCTAAGGGATGATATGTGAGCAATATATTAATAGAATGAAATATTATTGTACCCAAAATGAAGAATGTAAAAACAGATGAAAAGACCTCTACCTATTTGATTCTTTTTGATTAAGTTATACCTATCTATAGCCGTTGTTTAGTAATGAATATAGAGCTACAGCTAGGAATTCTGGAGCCTAGAGCAAATTTTCGTTGGGAAGAATGCAATTATACCCATTTGAGTGTAATTTCTCTTGATTGTGAGCAGTGTCCCTCCCTGTCTTTATTCCTCAAGTACCTATAATCTCTATAATTTTTGCTTGGTCCTATCTAGACAGAAGGAAAAGAAAGAGACCTAATTTTCTCAATGTTTTACTACCTTCTTTTCCTTCCTACAGGGATGTTCTTTATGCTTTGCATTCCTCTAACTAATGGGCAATTTCTCTATGATTTATTAGCCATCCTATCTTTAGTTTTTTTTCTCATGGTTTACCTTTCTCTTCAGACCAAGGGATGTTGTCGTTTACCCACTCTAGGTGGGAAAGTTTGTTCTTATGGTTTAGCTTTCTCCTTAGACCAGAGTGCCTGTGGGGAGCTATGAATCCTAGAAGGAGAGGAGTAAGACATAGAACTATAATTTCATTGATTAGTGGAACTCCCTAGAAAGGAAACACTCCTTACCAGTGCTGGCACCTTTGATTTAATTTAGAGAGCTTCCTTGAGTACTGAGAGGTTATGGTATGTTTGTAGGATCATCACAGAGAACTATAGTTTTGGTCAGAAAGCTATCTCTTCATTATCTCAAGCTGCCTTTTTTAGGAATTAGGCCTAGATTTAGTCATTAACTAAGTTTAGAAGGAAAAGAAAAAAAAATCCCAACTTGAAAGAAAGTTTCATGCTTATAGCACTCCCAGAATATATGCCCCCAGTATTTCCATAATGTCTTCAAATCTCCCCCCCCAGATATGTTTTCCCCATAGGGATTATAGACATGAGGTCAACTGTAAATTTTTAAAAAATACTTTGTCCCTTCCACTATTCTCTCCCCTCCACTCATCAAGTTTAAAAACAAAAATCAACAACAAAATATCTGCATAGTCCAGCAAAATAAATTTGGATGAAAAGTTTTTACATGATTCCCTCAGGATCAACTTAATGCTTTTCTGGGCAAAGTGCCCCTTTTTAAGGTAGTACACTCCAATTTCTCTAGGGTTCTTGGTACCTTTGGTCATCTTCTTTGAGGTCTAAGCACATTTCTTCTGGATCCCTATAACAAAGAGTAACTAAAATTTCCCAAATCCTGCCACTGCAGAAGCAATCCTACTGGAATCTAAGCTCACCCAATAGTGGGAAAAGTAGACTCAGAGACTAAAGAAAGCAAAAATTTTTAAAGTCCTCATGTAAGGGTGAGGCTACCTCAATAATCGGTTAGAGATCACTAATTTCTTGTGCCTCTTTTTGCAGACGAGGAAATTGAAGCTGAATGAGGTTCAGTGATTTGCCCTGGGTCACAGAACTAGAAAATGTCTATGAGGCAAAATCTGAGCACAGTATTCCTGACTCTGATTCTAGGTCCAACATTCTAGCATCCACTTTAATGTACATACTCCAAAGTATCCATTTTATCCTACTGCCTCCTCAAGCACACTGGTTTCATGAACATTTAATCCATCCCACTGAAAGGAGGTGACAGAGGCCAGTGCCCCCAATTTTATGGACAGCACATCTCAAGAAATAAGAAAAAAGTACTTGAAACAGAGCCATGACAGAGCCAGCAACAAAACACAAAAGTCACGATTTTCTAGCTAGTGATTTTTTGGTTTTGTTCTTAATGTCTTACAATTTTGTTACTTTTTTATTTTAGTTGTCTACATAATTGTGTACTGGCCATGACAGCTCCACTCTATGGTAAAAAGTGCATACTTTACAAAGTTCTTTGGGAAATTTAGAAAAACAATTCATAACAGTGGTGCAGGAAATATAAAAATAATCAGAAAATCCTCTTCTTTTGCTCCTTAGACCAGGCCAACTTCCAGACATTTAAAATCAAGGTGAAAAGGTCAAGATGGCAGCATAGAGACAGGAGAACTCCTTGAGTTCCCCCCAATACCACTTCAAATACCTATAAAATATTACTCTAAATAAATTTTAGGTGAAGGGAATATAAAGGTATATATATGCATACATACACATATGTCTATATAGGAGGGAATATATGCATATGAATACATATGTGAATGTAGATATTTATATGTATGTAGACAGAGGGCACAGGATCAATTGAATAGGAAGGGATGATATTTTAAAAGGTATAATTAAGAGGTGGGAGAGGAATAGAATGAGAGGAGACAGGGAGAGACAGAATGGGGTTAATCCTCTCATATAAAAGAGGCTAGGGATAACTTACAATGGAGGGGAAGAACAGGAAGGGAAAAGGGAATGGGTCACCCTTACTCTCATTGAATTTGGCTTAGGGAAGAAATGACATATACTCTAAAGTGGGTATCTTGTCCTACAGGAGAGTAGTGGGATGAAGATGAGAAGGGAGAGCATGGAGCGAGGGGAGGGAAGAGGTATGTTAAAAGCACACACTTCAGTAAAGGGACAGGGACAAAGTAGAGAATAGAACAAGATTGGGGGGTGGGATAGAAAGGAGGGAAATATAGTCAGTGTTACACAATATGTTCATTGTGGAGATGTTCTGCATAACTTCTCATGTATGGCCTGCATTGAATTACCTGACTTTCCAGTGGGGGTGGGAAACAAAGGAGGAATGGAGAGAATCCAGAATTTAAAGTTTTAAAATCAAATGATAATATATAGATATAGATATAGATATGGATATAGATATAGATATAGATATAGATATAGATGTGTGTATGTTACTATTATTATTATAGACTATTATAGTCTATTACAGTCTATTACTATTATTATTAATAGCTAATATTTATATACTGATTTAATATCTGTCAATACAAATTATTGAGAGGGCACCTCTACTGGTTTCTGCCTTGCAATAAACACCAGTGTTTACAGCTAGCATCTTTTATCTACTTTCCCTTTGTTTCTATAATATGCAACTTCTTTTTTGTTATTTTTAAATCAAATATTTATTTACTTCCAGTTTTCAACATTCATTTCCAAAAATCTTTGAGTTCCAAATTTTCTCCTTATCTCTCCCCCCCCACTCCAAGATAGCATGCATTCTGAGTATCCCTGTCCCCCGTCTACCCTCCCTTCTATCACTTCCCCCTTATTTTCTTGTAGGGCAAGATAGATTTCTCTACTCCATTGCCTATACATCTTATTTCCCAGTTGCATGTAAAAACGATTTTTAATATTTGTTTTTAAAACTTTGAGTTACAAATTCTCTCCCTTCTTCCATCCCCAATCACCCTCAATGAGAAGGCAAGCAATTCAATATAGGTTATGTATGTGTAATTATGTAAAACACTTCCATAGTAGTCATACCGTAAAAGACTAACTATATTTCCCTCCATCCTTTCCCACCCTCATTTATTCTATTTTCTCCTTTGACCCTGTCCCTTTTCAAAAGTGTTTGCTTTTGACTACCCTGTCCTCCCAGTCTGCCCTCCCATCTATCACCCACCTTAAACCCTTCCCCCCTACTTTCTCAAAGGGTAATATACCCAATTGAGTGTATATGTTATTCCCTCTTTAAACCAAATCCAATGAGAAGAAGGTTCATTCATTCCCTTTCACCTCCTCACTCTTCCCCTCCATTGTAACAGCTTTCTTTTGACTATTTTATGTGAGATAATTTACCCTTTTCTACCTCTCCATTTCTCCTCCCAATATATATTCTTCTCTCACCACTTAATTTTATTTTTTTAGATATCATCCCCTCATATTCAACTCACATTGTGCCCTCTGTCTATGCATACACATACACACATATACATACACACACAAACACATATACATGTCTATGTGTATATACATATAGGTATATACATTTGCATACATATATATCTCCTTCAGCTATTCTAATACTGAGAATAGTCTCATGAGTTATAAATATTGTCTTTCCACATAGGAATGTAAACAGTTCAACTTTAATAAGTTCCTTATGATTTCTCTTTTCTGTTTACCTTTTCATGTTTCTCTTGATTCTTGTGTTTGAAAGTCACATTTTCTGTTCATCTCTAGTCTTTTCATCAAGAATGCTTGAAAGTCCTCTATTTCATTGCACTTCCATATTTTCTCCTGAAGCATTATACTCAGTTTTGATGGGTAGGTTATTCTTGGTTTTAATCCTAGCTCCTTTGAGCTCTAGAATATCATGTTTCAAATCCTTCAGTTTCTTAATTTAGAAACTGCTAGATCTTGTGTTATCCTAATTATGCTTCTATAATACTTGAATTGTTTCTTCCTGACTACTTGAAATATTCTCCCCTTGACCTGGGAACTCCAAAATTTGGCTATAATATTTCTAGGAGTTTTGTTTTTGGGTCTTTTCCAAGAGGTGATTGGTTAATTCTTTCATTCTTAATTAATTCTTAATCTTCTGATTCTAGAATATCAGGGCAGTTCTCCTTGATAATTTCTTGAAAGATGATGTCTAGGCTCCTTGTTTTTGAACATGGCTTCCAGGTAGTCCAATAATTTTTAAACTATCTCTCCTGGATCTATTTTCCAGGTCAGCAGTTTTTCCAATGAGATATTTTTCATTACCTTCTACTTTTGGGGGGGAGTCTGTTTTATAATATCTTGATTTCTCACAAAGTCATTAGCTTCCATTTGCTCCATTCTAATTTTGAAAGAATTATTTTCTTTAGTGAACTTTTAGATTTTCTTTTTCATTTGGTCAATTCTGCTTCATATGGCATTCTTCTCCTCATTTACTTTGGACTTCTTTTGCCATTTGGGTTAGTCTATTTTTTGAGGTTTTATTTTCTTCAGTATATTTTGAGTCTCCTTTAGCAAGCTGTTGACTCGGCTTTCATGATTTTCTTGCATCACTCTCACTTCTCTTCCTAATTTTTCCTCTACTTTTCTTACTTGATTTAAAAAATCCTTTTTGATCTCCTCCATGGCCTGCAACCCACTCATATTTTTTAGAGGCTTTTGATGCAGGAGTTTTGACTTTGTTGTCTTCTTCTGGTTCTATGTTTTGATCTTCTTTGTCACCAAATAAAGATTCTATGGTCTGATTTCTGTTCCTCTATTTGCTCATTTTGCCAGTCAATTACTTGACTCTTGATCCCTCTGCCCAGGTAGAACTCTGCTTCTACAGTGGGGAGTGTTCTGTCCCAAATTGCTGGGGTTTTGTTCATCTGTTGTCAGAGCTACTTCTAGACACTCAGAAGTGTGAGCACTGCCTTTCCACAGCTGCCACAAGTTCTGCCATGCCACCACTCCTCACCCCACCACTGCCACTTAAGACTATGACCCAGATCCAAACAAGGCAAAGCAAGTGAATCCTGCCTCAGTGCCAGCAAAGAGATTCCAGCAATTACCCTCTGATCAGTTTCTTTGTCCCCCCATCATCTGTGGGGTTAGAGCTCTGGAAGCAGTCGCTGCCACTTCTGGCACCCTGGTGGCAGGGGCCAGATAGTGCTTTTCCTCTCACCCAGGTCCAACAGAGTTTCACCACTGACCTCTTACTTTCTCTTTGGCATGTGTGGGTTGAGAAGTTTTTAAACTGCCACAGCTGCCTGTGATTCAGTCCCCTGAGATCTGCTCTGGCCTGGTCTGTGTTGGCATGGCCCATGCAGGATTCTGCTCTGTTCCCAGTCTGGTGTGATAGACCCTTCACTTCAGCTTGCAAGGCTGTCTTCAGCTAGTCTGTCATTTTGTGGGTTCTGTAGCTCTAAAATTTGTTTAGAGTCAATTTTTATAGGTATTGGAGGTGATTTTTGGACTAGCTCAAGCAAGTTCCCGCTTTTATTCCACCATCCGAATATACTGTCCCGTCTTAATTTAAGAGTAAATTTTCTTAGGATTAGGATATCAGTCACATTTCAAGGTCATAGTTAGAAAAATTTGAAGGACAATTATAAGAGACTATATTACTTGGTTACTTGCTCCTCCTCTTCTTCTTCCTCCTCATTGATCCTACTATTACTAATGATACTACTACTACTACTACTACTACTAATAATAATAATAATAATAATAACTCATAGTTATTATTGCCAGAGTTATTCTTGAAGTTAATATAGAAAACCTATCTTTTAAGTGAAGAGAAGCCTACAGCAAAAGTGTCAAAATTGTAGTCTATAAAACTCCCAAGTGCAACCCTAACCAGATAGAAATGTAGTTAGGAAATGTTTATAATAAAAATACAAATGCAAATGCAAATATAAAAAAATACAAAAATATAGGCAATATTAATTTTTAGTTTTCTAAGTCAATATGAAGTATTTTATTTGAGTTTCATACCATTGTCTGGAACAGTAAAGTCTTTCAGTCTAGTTTTGCTGTGCTTCTTAGCAGACACGATTTTTTCACTCAATTATCAAAGGAGTTACTTTTCTTAACTTAGCTTCAGAGCAAAACAAGGTACGTAATGTCTTTCCCAATGACTGACTTTTGGTAGTTCCCAATGACTTGACTTTTGCTAGTTCAGATGAGTAATCTGAGTCTAGGACTCTCAAAGATATACTTTATTATCTTCAGGTAATTTTGGATGCTGAGTTTGTGGGAGGTGGCTTACACAGCAAACCAAGAAAGGTGAATTTAGAACTATGATCTGAACTTTGACTCTATCTTCCATGCATAACTTGGAGTAAGATATTGGACCTCTATAAAAACTGTTCATAGTCCTCATCTAGTGAATGTCAAAGTGAAGGGACTAAACTACATGACTTCTCAGGTCCTTTTAAGCTCTTGCTCTATAACCCTCTATGGAATACAGTACAAAGAAAATAGAACAACAGAACAGTAACTTGTATCTATGTGTGTATGTGTGTGTGTGTGTGCATGTGTATACACACATATATGTATGTATGTATGTAGGTACACACACATATACCCACACACACATAGATATATGTGTATATAAATACACATGTATATCCATTTATCCATATATATATACATATATATATATATATATATACACATTCATATATTATACACAGACACACACAATGACTACAATCATATAAATGAAGACAACTTTAAAGAGAAATAAAATTCAAGGAAGGAATAAATATGAATACTTTTAGGACTATATCTGACTTACTTTCATCTTTTTAAAATGGAGGTAACAGTACTACTTTTCATCACTTTAAAATGGAATAATAGTAACACTTACCTCAAAGGGTTATTGTGAAAATCCAATGAGATTGTGGTTATGAAGTACTTAGCTCAGTACATGGCAAAAAGAAGGCATTTAATAAATTCTTGTACCCTTCCTATTTTCAGGCTTTGTCTATTTTGGAGGGTCAGTTTAATTGAAAATTCAGGAGGCGGGAGTTGCATGCTGCAATGAAACAAAATGTATCAATTAAAACATGAAATCTTGCGTAATGTAAGGAAAACACAGGTTATCTCTAAACTTTAGTCTAAAAATAAAATAAGATAATTTTAAATGGAAAATATGATAAAGGACAAACCATTTAACCACATGGCTCATTATGATTCAGTAGTTTACTATATTTGAACTTAAAATCTTCTGCATACCTCATTTGCAAAGAGAAGATTCTCTTGTAACAAACAATAAAGTGAAAAAGTATGGGGGAGTTTAAATAACCTAAATTAATGAACCAATTATTCTTATCAGAGGATCTTTCTCATATCACTCACATGTAAAAATGCAATCAGTACATCTTGTAGATGTACTTGTTCTTCCAAAAGATTTAGAAACACACCTATTCCTTGTTCAGTCATTTTTAAGGCATATCCTACTTTTTGTGATTACATTTGGGGTTTTCTTGGCAAAGATATGGGAGTGGTTTGGCATTTCCTTCTCCTGCTCATTTTACAAATAAGGAAATTGAAGCAAACAAGGTTAAATGACTTATACAGGGTCACAAAGCTAGTAAGTGTCTGAGGTCAAATGTGAACTCAGAGAGATGACTTTTCCTGACTCCAGACCCAGCACTCTATGCAGTATACCACCTAAATACCCCTTACTTATTACTTATTCAAGTACAATTCAGAACTATAAAACCAATTAAAGATTGAAGGTGATTTAGTGTTTACTTGTCATAACTTTTTCATTTGGTCTGCTTAATCTCAGGGCTACTTGCTAAATCTTCATTTCTGAAGAATCTTAGTGTTAGAAATAAGATCCCCCCAATTCTCTAGTCTTCCCCCTCTCTTTTTTTTTTTTTTTGCTTTTTTGGAGGGCAGTTGGGGTTAAGTGACTTGCCCAAAGTTACATGGCTAGTTAGTCTATCAAGTGTCTGAGGCCGAATTGGAACTCAGGTCCTCCTGACTCCAGGGCTTGTGTTCTACTCACTGCGCCACCTAGCCGCCCCTCCTCATCTCTTCTTGACAGGAATTGGTCAGATAAATATTTATTGAAGTCTTGGAGAGTCTTTATAATCAGCCTGAGGCCATGTCTAAACTAATTTGTTAGATGGCTACCCTAAATTCTTTGAAAGCAAAATTTTGAAGATCTCCAGGGTTCAAGAAATGCAAACCTTCCACCATGTGTACTGGCTTAATCACTGATACTACTTTTCTGAAATTCTTTTCATATTGGAGAAAGAAGGATTTATTTAACAATCAAATGCCTTTAGAAAGGTGGTATGGCATAATGTATACAAAGTTGTCCTCAGAGCCAGAAAAAAAGCTGGTATGAAGTCTGGGTTCTGACACAAACAGGCTGTGTGACCCCAGGTAAATCATTTAACCTCTCAGTACTCTAGGCAGCTCTCTAAAATTATGAATTATAGAGAGGTTGCCAATGTGTATTTGCTGAGAGAATTCCCCTATTCTGGAAGAGGATGAAATTAGAGTTCCCATCCTTATCTCTAGCCCATTCCCATGATTAAAATAAATAAATACCTTTCATTTAGTGTTTTGTGTAAACTGAAATCAACCACCATATATCCCCAAACTGTCTTCAAGATAGCTAAAAGATAACCAGTAACTTTCTCATTTCCAAACAAATTCAACTTTCTTTGTCCAGTCCAGAGCTCCCTTCCATCCCTTTGTTATTAAATCAACTGTGTTACTTCTTCCAGACTCCTTAAATTATTTACCTTTAAATCTCCCCAAAGAGCTAAGTGGACAGACTTCTATCACCACATTATTGCTGTTCACAATTGCTTAGGTTTACTGTGAATAGAACTCAAGAGCCAAGATCTGGTTGTAATACGCTGCGGTTTAGCCTTCCTTCTCAAAGAGGACCATGACATCAGGGAGATGTCTTGCAACTGAATTTTATTTGAGCGAGTAAAGACTGTGCAAGATCACCAACCACACTTTCTCCTCCAGAGACATCTGGGTCCAATGACCCAATATCTATCAGAATGACTGGAGACAGCCTAGGATGCAGTGGGATCCCTTGTCCTTTTTAATCTAAGGTCTTTTCCAGTTTTCACTTGTGAGAGACACCCGTTCAGCAAATGGGACTCTTTAAGAAGTGAGTCAAGGGATGGCCCCTTTAATTAAAAAAAAAAATCAAACTGGGAGGGGAAGACCCTCAAGATTGCTGACCAAAAGAGAAATAGTTACTATTTATATACATTATGAACCAAGAGAGACAGCCCCCTAGAAAAGAACCACTGGTGCTTGGGCAGGCAAGGGACCTATATTCCAATCAACAAGATCCAAAGTGAATTGGGTCTAAGGCTTCGTATTTGAGAAAGAAATCTAGTCTGTAAACCACAAGTTAACTCGATAGGTTTGGGCCATCAAAATTTAAGTTCCTTTGGGCAGAACACCCTCAGGTGAGGCATGATACTATAATGGCAAACACAGAAGTAGTTCACACCTTGTTTCAGCTATTGAATTAACACCTTGTTTCAGTTTAGTTTCTTTTTGAGCCTTTTATCAGGTCTGTTAAGAAACAGAACATGTGAACCATACAATTTGTGAACCCTAGAACTATGAACTCCTGGGGAGGAGCTAATGACTATATAAGAGAGGCCCAGGGCTACAGAAAGAAGAATTGAGAAGAGGACTCTTGTGTTGACAGTCAAGAAGGAAAAATTTTGTAGTGTCCTGGCACTCTGTCTGCTCTGTCAATGTGGATGTTTGTTTATGATACTTTGTAAAGAAGCCCTGGAAACTCTGAAAGAGGATATTCTGGTTGTATGTTTACAGAAGTGCTGGAGGCAGGTTCTGGAGGACTTGGAACTTCACTGATGATTTGTGCTAATCTCTTGGACCATGTTTGTGGGTCTGTGTTGATTTCAATATTGATGATTTGTGTTGAGTTTTCAGACCTTGTTGGTGAGTCTCAGTTGATTTCACAGGAAGATAGTGAACTGATGATGGTGCTAGCAATGTGTATGAATATTATTGTGGATCTGTCAAGCTTTGTCTTCCCAGAAACAGGAACTGTGAAGGACTTGAATTGAACTGGACACTGTGAACTTCAATATGGAACAGGAAGTGGATGTAGAACTAGACAGGGAACCTTGCCTTTTGTACTTTGTGATTGACTAAATGATTGTACTTTGTTGAAAACTATTGTGACCACTTTGGTTAAAACTATGAGGCCATTTTAGTGATAAGTCATTGTGAATGCTGTATTTTGATTTTCTGTGAAAGTTTTGCTCTGATTTGTTATGGAATAAATACAGCCTTCACCATACTGTGTAATCAGAATCTAAAAAGCTGTGTAGAGCAGCCATCCTCTAGCAAGCTGCTCGTGCTTGGCTTTACAGATACCCAAGGAAAGAGGAGGGTAGGAGACGGGAGGGGAAGAGAGGAGAAGACAGGATGAGTTGAGCTGCCCAACAGGAACTGACCAGTTGGATACTCAATAGTGCAGCTTGCCAAGTCTGAATACAGTGGCAGACATTTTCTTCTATAGTTCCAACATTTTTTAATGAATTCAATACAGTTCTATAAATATTATTAAAATAGAAAGTAGTACTTGTGTTAATATTAGATCATCCTACTAAGTGGAAAGGATGGGGGAGGGCAGAGCTAAGATGGCAGAGAAGCAGGGAATTACCTGAACTCTGCCCCAAACTCTTCCAAACAAATTTAAGTATTGCCTCAGGTCAAACTGTAGATCAACAGAACCCACAAAAGGATGGTGTGGAACAATTTTCCTACCAAAGACAACTTAGAAAGTCAACAGAAAAAGTCTGACACATTGTGGTGAGAGTGGAGCTCAGTCCAGGGCAGGCCATGCACTAGCGCAGAGCAGGCCCCAGCAAACCAAGAGCAGATCTTGGGACTGACAAAATTAGCAGGGGTAGTGGCTGCTTCCAGAGCTCTCAGTTCACAGATGATGAGGGGATGGAACAACTGGTCAGAAGGGGATTACAAGATTTTCTTTGAGGCCATTGTGGGGCAGGACTCTGTTGCTTTGCCCATGCTAGGTCCCAGTCACAGATCTAGGTGGCCATCCCACAGAAAAGAGGAGCATCAGCACATCAGAGCTGGGGACCTGAGTGGAGCAGGGAACTTCATAACAGTTCCAGGGAAGAAAAGGGTGTTTACAGTTGCTCATGCACTAGAGTACTGGTCAAAAGAGTAGTAAATAATGCCTCTCCTTGGAGTATATCACCTTTGAAGAACTGAAAACTTAAAAGTCCTAGAAGTATCCCTGAAAACAGCTGCACAAAACCTCTGAAGCTTGGAACAGTGTGCCCTCCACTCTGCAAGCAGGGCCCCACTTTACCAAAGAGTAAAAAGAAAAAAGTAAAAAGAAAGGCTGGAAAAATGAGCAAACAACAGAAAAACAATACTCTGACAACAGAAAGTTACTATGGTGACAAAAAAGATCAAAATACACATTCAGAAAAAGATAACAAAGTCAAAACTCCTACATCCAAAGCCTCCAAGAAAAATATGAATTAGTCTCCAGTCATGGAAGAGTTCAAAAGGAATTTTGAAAATCAAGTAAGAGAAGCAGAGGAAAAATTAGAAAGAGAAATGAAAAGTGCTGCAAGAAAATTAAAATAGGGCCAGTTACTGTACACAATATAATTTAACTCTGTGTTTATACTGTTTTCTCCACGTTAAAAAGTTCAATAAAGTAAAAGACTATAAAAGAGAGAAACCCAGCTTCTTAAGATATTGTCTCCTAAGGCTCTATTGGTTTTTAAATTTTTTAAATTGTAAAAATACTGTATTATTTTTTCAGTATTATGCTTCTCACAATGAAAACCAAATGGAAATAATCTCTATCTTACAGCTCTCTAAAGTTTTTAAGCAACTACGTGACAGGAAGAATGATTCTAGCAAGGCTGAGAAACATAAACTTGACATTAAGCGAATTCATTTTGGGAAACTTGAGTAGATAGTCCAATCTGGCCAACAATTGAAATATGAAAATAAGAAGATATTGCTGTTAGGTAAAACTTCCAAAGGAACTGATTCAGTATGCTTTTGTTGTTATTGTTGTTGTTGTTGTATGTAGATAAATACCTCTTACTCCCAAAATATATCATCCTTATAGAATTTCAAATATATGCCAGGGGTGAATTGAACTTTCTTACTACAGTTCATTTGTGTTTAAGAACCTCAAGAGTAACTGAGACATATCATGAAGAAGTCCAGCAAAATTGGAGCCATGCTTGATGCTGTTCAAGGGAAACTCACTTGTGTCTGAACTCAGTTCAGAGAAGCTTGAATATTCATACTCTCCTGTGAAGGAGAGAGGTGCTCAATCCTCTCTGCACCTGCTTGCCTGGCTTCCATGAGGAAAAGCTTCCTTTGAAGTCAGCAGGAACATTGAACTTCAAAAAAACACCAAGTTCATGTGAATGGGATTAGAATTAAGTCATGTTTGAACTAGATGTTAGTTTTATTTTATTTGGATGAAGGAGAAGGCTTTTGCTTATTGTATATCTGGGCAGCCAAATTAAAGTTTAAGTGATCATTCCTATCATTTTGAAAATACTCTTGATCATCTAGGGCAATTATATTTTGGTTACTGTGTGTGAGGGGGTGTCAAACAGTTTTAAGAGCACATAAGCTTTTTAAGTTAGAAGAGATTTATCAAATCACCAAAAGGATAATCTATTTTGTATCTGCTTTGCATATATTTTGTGTTTAATTTTTCAACAGAATACAGAGCTGGCAAAGAACTGGTGGGTAATGAATGCTTTTAGAAGAAAGATAAAAAGAAAGGAAAAAAGTGAAGAAAGAAAGAAGTTGGGAAGGAAGTAAGGAAGGAAAGAAGGAAGGAAGGAAGGAAGGAAGGAAGGAAAGAAGGAAGGAAGGAAGGAAGGAAGGAATAAGCCATATGATCTGTTGTGGTAACAATAATAGCTAATATCTATGCAGTGCTTAGTGTGTATTGGGCACTGTACTAAACACTTCAAATTATCATCTAATTTTATTCTCACGGTTCTGGGAGGTGAGTGCTATTTTTATCCCCATTTTACAGACGAGGAAACTGAGGCAAACAGTGATTAAATGACTTGGCCACAAACACACAGTTACTAAGAGTGTGAGAACAAATTCTAAGTCAGGTCATTCTGATTCCAGGCCCACTACTCCCTCCACTGTGTCCAGTCACCTGACTTTACTGCAGGTGATGTCCTTTTCTTTTCTTTTTTTTCTTTTTTCTTTTCGTTCTTTTCTTTTATTGTCTTTTCTTTTCTGTCACATAGCCTAGGTATGTGAAAGGGAAAAGAAGGTTAAAATGACAAACATTCCCACTATTTTATAACCACTATATTCTGAATATATATTTGCTTAATATGTCAAGAATTCAACCATGGCTCTTAGGTTGTTTTTTTTAATATATTCTTTGAATAGATTTTTTTCTTTATTTTTAATATAAAGGTACATCAATTTATCAACCACAATTCACAGCTCGTAACATGGGAATACATTATTACATATTGACGCAGTGAAGGGAGCCACCATGCAGCAGCCATAGTGTTGGATTAGATAAAGCTGCTCTGCCATTTCTGTGACTTTGAATAGCTGCTTCATGTCTAGGGACCTCAGTCTTCTTATTTGTAAAATGAGGAAGTTGAACTCAAACTCTAATGTGCTTTCTAGCTCTAATATCCTCAAATGTATGACCTAAATTCTTATGTTACCTGAATAACCCTTCTGGGAGCCAAAGGTTACATGTACGAGGTACAATTTTTGCAACAGAAATTTGGAAAGTCTGCTAGAAATCGTTTTTCATGTTCCTATGCGTCTTGGTTTCTGTCTCTGTGTCTTGGTTTCTTGGTTTCTTTGTCTATCTCTGTCTCTCTCCAAAGGGAGAATACCTTTCCTCCTTCCTTCCTCCTCTTCTCTTTCTCCCTCCTCTCTCCCTCCCTCTTTTACTCTCTTCCTCTTTCCTTCTCTTTTCCTCCCTATCCCTCTCTCTATTCCCCTTCTCTTATATCAGTCATTCCCTGTCTCTTTCCCCCTTCATTCTTCTCTCTCGCCCACCTTTATTCTCCTCTCCCTCTCTCTCCTTTATTCTCTCTCCCTCTTTCTCTCCCCCCCTCTCTCTTTCCCTGTCCTCATTCCCCCTTCCCTCTCTTCTCTCTTTTCTCTGTCATAAAGCAAAATAAATCTCTACCCTGACAGGCCAGCTCTCTTATTCATATGGCACTGCCTCACAGCTATGCACTCTAATTAGCCAAGGTCATTTAAATACATTTTGCATGAAGCACCTAAAGCTCGATGTGCCATTTTGTGTATTTATCAAATTAGTAATCAATATGCTATACCACAGCTTCCACTGGGCCTTCAGCTATGCAGAGAATGCAACATGAATTCCAATCATGCAAGCTGCCATCTGCATAAATGAAATTAGTGTTTGCAGTAATCATTCAAGATGCAGAGCAATGGAAATGGATCGAAAGACAAATGAATCACCAGCAGGATTTTACGTAAACTGAAAATGTTTTATTTTAAACCCTAACAAACCTAGTATTAAACTTGCTTCGATTTCACTTTCTTTCTCCAACATATTACCTCCACTCTATCGGTAAAGTAATTTATTCCATCCTCTGTGGAGAGCCTGGATCTTATTTGCTAGCATATTTATCTTTCTTGCCACTGCACTGTCATTCATCTGCAATCTCCACAGAGGACTAGACCTGTGCAGAATTGCAATTAGGATTGATTCAACTAAATCCAGGCCACAGAACTGATGCTGACAGGGTGACCCCAGGAGAATTTAAGATGCTGAGCTGAAAAAAAAAATAACCCCTGTACAAAAGTTTAGCATTATAATTCATTAAGTCCTCCACATGCTCACTTTAATCTGACTCACGATAGCCCCCCTTCTTTTTCCAGTCTCTAGTATTGCGCAGGTAAACTGCTTTTGAGTAATTTTGATAACCTCAAGAAAGAAATTACCATAAAAATCTCTACTCTTCCTTTGAGGTCTAATCAACTTAAGCTCAGCAGTTTGTAATGAACAGAAGCCTGATTTCTACAGAGGCTGATCTAACTTAAGCTTTCTATTCTATGAAGGTATACACTGGGAAAAGAAAAAAAGAAGTGGAACACAAAGCAATATAGATAAAATTGCCCTACTCTCATATCCTTGCTTTGACAGACCTTCAGCACTTCCATCATAATCATAACAGACTTCATCTTTGTCAGTTAAAGGGTCTAATAGAATTTCCTAAATAATTCTTGGTTCAATGGGACAGTTTTGTGGTTTCAAAGGGCAGTAGCCGCAAGCAAAGGCAATAACTAAAGAGTTCTCCTGACCTATCATATATAACATGTCATATCAATCCTGTGATGCTGCTCTTTGCATTAAGGGCTATCAATTACAAGTGACCTAGCCTCATCCTTGTTATATGTATAGTAGCACAAAGAAAAGTTGGCCATCAAGAGAATAGGCAAACCTACTGTATAAAATATGGAAAGATATCAGAAAGTAATGATGGCAAAAGCTCAATGATCTTCTTCAACTAGATTGTTTGGTTATTATTTAAGTAAAAAGATATATTTGAGAGAGAGAGAGAGAGAGAGAGAGAGATTAAGAGAGAAAGAGAGAGAGAAGGGAGGGAGAGAGAGAGAGAGAGGGAGGGAAAGGGAGAGAGAGGGAGAGAGAGAGAGAAATGGATAGATGAATATAAATATAATTCCCCATGCCCCCCCTCTCAAGAGATAGGATCTTGCTGTCCCAAAGGGATAATGTGGGACTGGAAAGAACAATCCAATTTAATTTAATAAGGGAAATGAGAACATAGCAGAAAAGGAAAATTCAATAAAGGAAAATCAACCTGAATAAAGAAGAGGATTATGTAGTTTATAGAAGAAGGGATGAGGTGTCAACTCATGTTATTTTTACTCCTTAACCAAGTCACTTCATACGCAGGGATTCTGGTTTCCAGACACAAAAAACAAAGGCAATACTTTCTTCCTACCAGTGTTTTGAAGCACCATCCACTTCTGGTTTGTTTGTTTTTTTAAAAAGGGGGGGAAGTCTAGCTACATTGAACTACTCAAAGGAGAGGTAATGAGCGCTATTTTCCACACAGTTGGGAAACTCCTTTCCCAATCTGTAAAGGAACAAAGGCTGATGCCTTGGCATAATGGAAAGGCAATCCTCCTTGGATTCATAAAGAACCTGGGTTCAAGTCCGGCCTCTGACACATGCTAGCTTAGTGACCATGCACAGGTTACATAATCTCTCACCCCTTCAAGCAACTAAGACTGTAAATTATAAATTATAAATGAGTTGCCAATCTTCATTGCTGAAGGGAGTGCCCATACTTGGAGTTCCTGACACCACTATAATCTTAGGTGAAGAAGAAATAACAAAAAGAGTTGAAGGAAAAAAATCCCCCCTCTGTTCCCTCTGTCTTGGATTTTATTATCCCAAACAAAAGCACAAGTTTGTCATCTGACAGTTAGGTATTCATAGGGGTAAGGTAGGAAATGTTATGACTCTCCAGAGGATCTTGATAAGTTTAAACTTCTCTTCACACCCATAAATTGTGGGAGTAGCATGACTGCACTGCTGACTACAAGCAAAGCCTCCAACTCGGCTCCCACCAGAGAGATGATTCACTCTTCCTCCATGGGTTTACTCAAGATCAGTTCTCTGAACTTTGAGTCAGAGAATCTATCATGAGGTGTTTGAAGCTCCACAGTTAGACATGTAAGTATACTTCAGGAAATCCTAGGCCAGATTCTCTTAGTTTATAAACCATATTGCAATCTCCCTATTTTAAAATGACACCCCTGGTTATGATTAGCATATGCTCTCATACATTACTCGCCCCCATGCCCTTGACTGTTGCCTACACACATTCCCCCAACATTCTTAGGACTATGTTTGTGATTACTGCCCTCTTCCTCTAATTTAGTCCCTTGGGATTAGCAGCAGCAAACAAAAGTGTTCAGAGGAAGAGCAGACACAAAAAGGATTGGGGGAAAGAAACTCCCCCAAGTGACAAGTGACTCCTGACTCAGAGTCAACAAGGAGCATTCCATTACTGGTCTCATCTCTTTGATAGCTCTTACCAAACAAGCTTTCATGCACCCTTTTTCCATGGAAAATTTTGCAGTTAGATATATACTGAATGTTGGGGTGTGACTGGAAGAAAACACACCCACATTACATAACTGTGCACTCATTAGTAATTTGCAAAGCTTCTGAAGTGAATCACCCTGAATTCTCTCAGAGCAAAAGGTTATCACGGAGTCTTTTAGTATATTCTGGTGGTCAGCAAAAAATGGTAATTACCTAAAACCAGGATCACTGAGTCACTGACCATTACGCTGACACAGGCAATGAAGTACCAGATGAAGAAGTGTCAGGAAACATTGCTAACCTCAGATTCAGCCCACCATTTTATCTATCTACTATCTAAAAACTAACAATTTTTGGAAATCAGGAAAGGCTTCCATAGACCTGGAGTCTATAAACTTTTTTTTTAAGTGTGTGTGTGTGTGTGTGTGTGTGTATAAATTGTTAGTTATTAGTGTTCTCTCCTACATCCAATCACCTTATATTTTATTATCTATTTAACTATTTGTGTCCTTCAGTGGACTGTAAGTTCCTTGAGGGGGATGATTTTTGCTTTTCTGTCTTTATAGCCACACTGCTTAGTACAGAGCCTTATACACAGTAGGATGTTGTTGAACTGAACTTGAGTTGGGAAAATTCCAACTAAGGAGCTTAAAAATCAAAGGCTCAAAATTTTTCTAGTATTTCTAAAACTAAACATTTCTTGGAAGGCTTTAATAAAAAATGCATAGTCTCATTTCGGATTCATTATTTCTTAAATTCTTTTACAAATATCTAAATTTAAGTGTCAGTCTTTTGCAAAATATTCATTTTTTTATCTCTAGTATCAAGATATGGACAATTCTTTGGTAAAACATTGGTCTATTATTTTATATGCCTTCAAAAATATTGAAGGTTACATGATGTTAGCATTAGTAGATACTCTACAATTCATAAGGTCATCAAACACCTATATTTTTAAAAGTACTACATTCTATATAAATGTGAAAATAGGTTATTGAACAATTGCTGAAATAACAGGGCACTATACCATTTAACACCCATTATTCCCCACTAGGGAGGGATAGAATGTAGAAGTAAGCAAATGGGAGAAAAATTAAGTATTAATCTAAGAAACTCTCCGGTCAACAATTCAATTACATCCCTACATTTATTAAGGACATTTTGTGTACAGAACACAATGCTAGGGGGTGTGGGAGATAAAAAACAACAGCTTTATATTACATATATTCCTTATCTCCAGAAACTTATAGTCTTGGGGGCAGTGTGATATATAGACACTGCAATTTAATCAGTATTTCTTAAGCAATTGCTATATCCTGCTGAAAGCAGTTTACCTTCTTGAGGATGTGTGAGAAGAGCAGTGAAAATACAGTAATTACACAAAAAAACAAAATACTAGATAATTTTAGAGGAAAAGAGCATTTATAACTGTAGAGATTGGAAAAAGTTTTTCATAGAAAGTAACACCTTAGTTTAAACTTGAACAAAGTTAAGAATTTTAAAAGGCAGAAGTGAGAATAGAGGATTTTCTAGGAACAAAGCACAAGTTTAAAAAAAACACATTTGGGAGTGAGAACATTAATTGCAAAAACTGTAAGTAGTTTGGTTTGAGTAGAATGTTGGATGAATGCAATGAGTAATGTGGTAAATAAGTCTGGCACCCAAACCTGAAGGACACTGAATGACAAGCTTATGATTTTATATTTTGTTCTACACATAATAAGGGGTCAGTAAAGATACTTGGGTGTGGACAGAGCTATGTCTCAGGAAGAGTATTTCATAGCGCTAAGGAAGATAAATGAGAAAGCTGGCTATCACAATTGTCTAGGTAAGAAGCCATAAAAGGCTTGAATTAAGGTTAAAGAGAAAATGACTAATTTGTGAGCTATTGTGGTAGTGGAATTGAGGAAATTTTGCACTTGATTAGATATGGGGGTTAGTAGAGAAGAAAGAATAAAAAAATGACTATCCAATATTGTGAACCTAGATGCCTACAATGAAGTGAGAGAGACTGGCATGGGAGTGGGTAGGAATATAATGAATTACATTTTTAATATGTTGTATTTAAGCCCTAGGAAGGAGAGTCCTTTAATTAGTTATGCTGTAATGTTTAAAAAACTCAAGAGACATAATTTCTGGGCAATTTAATCATTTTATTAATAATGCCAGCATGTTTATTAGTAAAAGGATGGTCATTTGGCCATCTCTGTCTTAGACCAAAGACAATCATGATAACAAGCTCACAGTTTATGTTCTCTTTGGAAGAGGGGTATTCCCTGAGGGTGTCAATCAATCTTAATTGGTTAACAATTAATGAGGAAATGACTATTACAATGAGAGGCAGAGACTGACATGATGTCAAGAAGAGACTATATGCATATCATTCCAATCTATTCAAAGACTTTATCTCCACCTAAACCTGAATTGAGCACAATGGCTTCCCCACCTAGGTGAGGTCTAAACAAGATAGTTAAGAAAAATTAATCTCATTATCAGTAAAGTCCTTCAAGGGGGCAGCTAGGTGGTACAGTCAATAGAGCACCAGCCTTGGAGTCAGAAGGACCTGAGTTCAAATCCGGCCTCAGACACTTTGCCCAAAAACTAGCTGTGTGACCTTGGGCAAATCACTTAACCCCAATTGCCCTCCAAAAAATGAAAAATTTTTTTTAAATTTAAAAATAAGTCCTTCAAGACTGAATTTTTGAAATCAGGACTTTAAAAAGGAGAGGAACTCTGGATCTCCCCAAATCATTGGTTGTTAATAATCATTTCTCTCAGTGCCTAATAAATATTTTTAAGTTTATATAAAACAGATACAAAGTACCATATAAGATCTGAGAGGAAAAAATTACTAGTGATTTACTGAGAGGAAAAATTTACTACTATCATGGAAAGTTTCCCTGAATGATAGAAGTTGACTTGGACATTAAAGCTTGGGATAGAATTCAATATTCAGCAAGGAAGGAGGATGGAGATAAAAGAATTTCAGACATATAGGGAATAACAAGAAAGAACATCATCCATACCCATACCCACTAAAGCCTAACGTAGTTGATGCTCTCTCAACATGCTGTTGTCTGTAGCTACCTGAGAGAATAGCTTTGGTACTGATTCAGGCTACCCCTCTACATCTTCATTTCTTACAAGGCTGCACATCAGCCTTCTCTACCAAAAGCCCTCCTTCATTCCCCCTTCCCTCATTTTCAGCTTTCTTTTTGTGTTGTCTTCTGCCATTTAAATGTAAGTTCCTTGAGGCAAGGTGCTGGGTTTCATTTTGACTGTATTTGTATTCCTGGAATAAATGGGGTGCTAAGGTAAGACTAGCACCCCTGATATCAGGGCTTATTGAGCCCTTTTCAGGGGCTTTTTATTCACCTTTGATGTCCTCCTGTCACTTAACTCTCACCTGTCCCTCCAACAGATGCAGGAGCCACAATCTGGTAAACCATCTCCACAGATGAGCTAACCCAGGTTGAGGGTGACTGACTGTCTCAAAACCATCAATTAGAGGGATATTTATCTCAAGCATGTTAAGACTTCCCCTGGAGAATGGGTAAGACCAATTTGTTCCAATGGCCACAAAGGCTGGCTGAAGCAGGTGCTACAAAGTACTTAGAGCTTGGTCAGATATAAAGGACCCCAAGGTCATCCACTTTATTCCAAGTCATTTCCAGCTGTCATGCCCCTGGACTTTAATGACTCTGAAAAAGAGTGAAGCTGATAACTTTGTCAAACTCTGCCTCACTTAAATCTAATTCAAGGCAAGTGATATCACTGGTGATGTCATAGGTCCTCTCTGAAAATGAAGGACAAACAACAATTTGTATTCTCAGCACTTAAAACAGTACCTAGCAAACAGAAAGTACTTAGAGTAAATTATTAGTGATTGTTGCTATTGATTTGAATACAGGTAGATTAATGAGTTTAAACTTTCTTATAATTTTAGGATAATTAAGGCAAAAGAGTAAAAATAGAGACTCTAAACTATTGTCTCTCAAGACTCACTACTGTACACTATACTACAGTACAGTACAGTACAGTACAGACTCACTCAAGGTTGCCCAGAGCTTACTTGCTCTCAGTGACCCATAGCTAAATTAGGATGACAGTTCTAGAGCTGGGAGGTACATCAGAAGACCAACAATTCATTTTACATTAGAGGAAATAAGCCCAGGGAGGTTAAGAGATGCCTGAGATGACACAGCTAGTAAATATCAGAAGTAAAATTTGAACCTACGTCCTGAGACTCCAGAATTAATGTTCTTCCATTTTCCACTGCCTACCCTACCTTCTAAGTATGAAGTACAATCTAAACATATACTCAGATCTGTAAAGATTCTGAAATTATCAATGTTGTAGACCCTAGAAGATAAAGGGTAAGGCACTGGGGGCTCTGGCATCTAGATACTAGATGTAGACCATTTTAAATCCTTTGAGAATCAGTCCTTAGGATGTTAAATTTTGTCATTTTTATGTTGACTGTGCTTTGCTTGGTAATGTGTAGGAAACATCAGATAGCTGGATGAATGTTAATCTATGGCAATGAAAGCAATAGAATATTTGGAAAAGTTAAATGATTTACAAACATTTGTTCTTATCCCTATATTGTGATTCCTTGCTAGTTTTCAATCCATAAACCCCTGCTTGTGCCTGAGGCAATTTGGATTTTTTTTTTTGCTAAAATTTCATTATTTTTTATCTAATGCTCTACTAAAGAATAAATATATTTCAACTAAGTCTGCTCCCTCTATCAACTAATTTGTAATTCTATCAGGAGAATCCATCAATTTTGGCATTAAGTGATAAAAACTACTTTGTTTCCTGATTTAAATGGCTTGTTTTTCAGAGAACTTTTCTAAGAATGTATTTGGTACTATTTCTATAGACTTAAAAATACAAATCTAGAGTTGTAAGAATGGAAACCAAAGGTTATAAATTATTAAACTAAACAGTGGGTGATAAAGTAAGGACAACAAGTACAGAGTATTCACCCAGAAGTCTGTCAATGAAAAGGAAAGGAGGGAGTACTTCAGAAGGCTGCAGAATCAATAGGTTTTACAGTTGAGTTGATTTGTTTTTAAGGATGAGAATCATAATAATAATAACTAATGTTTATGCAGAATTTTAAGTGCTTTACAATTATGTCATCTTATTTTCACAACTACCCTGCCAGGTAAGTGCTATTATTATTCCCATTTTAAAGATAAGGAAGCTGAAGCAAATAGAGGGTAAGTGATTTGCTCAGGGTCACTGGAAGTGACCTTGTAAATATCTGAGTCTGGATTTGAATTTAGGTATTCCTGATTCTAGACCTGGCTCTCTATACTGTAGCACAAGGCAGAGAGGAAAGGCCCATACATTGAAGATATATGCAAGAGGTAAATGTTTCTTTTTTTGAATGGGGGTTGTTCTTGCATGATAAAGCAGAATACTAGAAGATGCAATAAATGGTTATAAATGGTCGGGAGGTTAGCCTCAGCAAAGGAAAGATATCTCCGAGTATCTTTGATGACTTCTGAGACTGGAGGAGAAATGATATGTGAAGATTCAGAGAACTTTTAGGTGGGGAGGTGATTATCATATGGATATTTATCTTCTCAGTAAAATAGTGAGCAAGATCATGTGTTGAGAGTAAGTTATAGGGAAAAAGAGAGTGTGTAATTTAAAGAAAGTAGGAAAGTTCTGAAATAACAGCTCTGGGCAATATTAGTAACCACTGGTATTTATATAACACTTTAAAGTTTTGCAAAGCTCTTTGCAAATATCCTATTTTATCACAATCACCCTTGGAGATAGGCACTACTATTATACCCATTTTACAGATGAAGTAGCTAAGGCAGACAGAGGTTAAATGACCTGTCCAGCATCACAGTTAATAAGTGTCTGAGGCAGAATTTGAACACTCAAGTCTTCCCAAATCTAGGTGTTGCATTCTCCCCACTCTGCCACTTCATCCAAAGACATAGGGAGTCAATAAAAGTTAAACAAGTGGTTGTCACAGAGTAGTGATGCCCCTGTTGAGTGAGATTATACATTTCTAGTGTTAACATATAGTTATGAATTTAGTGGATGAAATCGATACAATGCTATGAATATCTTCTGAATCATTTTAGAATGTGAAAAATAAAGGATGGGGGTTACCCAGGGCTGGGCATTGGCATTCTTTTGTGCATTTAGCAAGCCTTTATTAAGTTCCCACTATGTTCCAGGCATTGTGCCAAGAACTTTGAATACAAATACAAAAACTAAATAATCCCTGCTCTCAAGGAACCTAAATTATATTGGGGGTGGAGGAACAATAGATATGTAGAAAACTAAATATAAATACAGACAACATAATTTCCAGGGGGGAGATTTGTGGGGGAAGGGGAATTTTGTTAGATTTGTTCCTCCCAAACCCCAAGAGAACAGCAGAGATTAGAAATGCTTCTGAATTAAATTATATAGGTGGGGATTCAACTATCACCTTTATGCTGCTTTCTCCCTAAGAAACAATTTAAAGGAGGGTCATAGGAAAAGATTAAGGGCAGGACGGATTCTAAATTGATGATGAAAGTATAATCAATATGGCTCACAATCTAGTCCATCCAAGCCAGAGAAAGAAGTAAGTGAAGTTGGAATTGAGGTCATGAACTGGATTAATGGGGTATAGGAGTCCAAGGATAGGGAGGTGAGAATAAAGATGAAACCAAAAGTTTTAGAAAGGTAGAAGGAAAAATTGTGGTGAGAAGGGACATTGAGAACTAAGACATTGTATAGAAAGCAAATTCAAGTAATGATGAAGACTAAGATACAACAGTGATTCTTTAGAGAAATGGAGATAGAGATGATTGCAGTTGAAGAGAGTGAAAAATCTTATAGCCTGAGGGTTAAAAACATCATCAGTAGGATGGTTGAGGTAAAATTAAAACTTGGTGAAAATGATTTTTGTATAGTTCATTAAAGGACAAAGCATTTGATTTGCAACCAACGTCACTCCTATCATTCTTTTATTCCAACCATTCCATTAAAATTGTAGTGTAAAAAGAAGATGAGCCGATTGAACCTAAGGAAAAAGAAAAGGTGGGTGATGTGGGGGGGAGGATCGAAATCTTCTTCCAAACAATTTTCCTATCTCCCAGAATATCACAGTCGCCAGCTCTACAGAACTATAATTCCCTCCCTGGGTTTTGCTGTCATGATTAGTGAGAGTCCACCACACGTATCCAGTCCTATGTCTAACTGTGCTTCTTTGTCCCCTGTTTTCTACCTTGCTACTACACTCCCACCTCTTTTTCAATTCTTTCTTTATAAACTCTAATTAAATCAACATTACCATTGCTTCAGGAAAGGACTTGTAAGGGGAGTGTCAGTATGGTTTATAGTTTCACTCACTATCCCTATGACCTCCAAAACACTGTAACCTAGCCACCATATGACATTAAAAGAGATGCATTACCATCTGCTTTACTGCTATTCCCTGAAGACCATGGGGAGCTTTCCATTGGATTTGCAGCTAAAACCTATCATACATTTTGTCTCCCTCTATTAGAATTTGGATTCTTTGAGAGCAGGTATCTTGCGTTTCTATTTGTATTTTTTTTTTAATTTTAATTTATTTTCTTGGTTACATCATTCATTTCTACAAGGTTTTGAGTTACAGATTTTCTCCCCTTTTTGCCCCCACCCCCCAGCCCAGAACATTGATCCCACTATAAGGCCCCTCCCACAGTCTGTTCCCTTCCATGCCCTCCTCCAATCCCCCTCTAGCTTTCTAGCAGGGCAGGGAGGGGCTCCCTGCCCCCGTCCCTGAATGTATTATTTCCCAGTTGCATTTGATTGTATAGCTTTAAATACTAGATTCTTGCAGTTCCTCCCCTGTCACCCACTCCCAC
>CM053598.1:164501106-164547945 GCA_028646575.1 Pseudocheirus occidentalis | reverse complement strand
AGATATACAGGGGTTGGGATAGGGAGACCCTCCCTGCCCTACTAGAAAGTTAGAGAGCAAACCAGGGGAGGGGCTCCACAGTAGGATCTCTGTTTTGGGGGTGAGGGTGGGGTAGGGGAAAAATGGGGAGAAAATTTGTAACTCAAAAATCTCATGAAAATGAATGATGTAAACAAGAAAACAAATAAAAATTTATTACATTTAAAAAATGCTCTAAATAGTAGTGATTAGAGAAATGCCAATAAAAAAAAAACTCTGATACCACTTCACACCAATCAGATTGGCTAACAGGACATGAAAGAAAAATGACAAAGGCTGGAGGAGACATTGAAAACTAAGACACTAATGCACTGTTGCTGGAATTGTGAACTAATCCAACCATGCTGTGGAACAATTCAGAATTATATCCAAAGGGCTATAAATTGTATACTCTTCAACCCAGCCATACTACTACTAGGTCTGTTTCCCAAAGAGATTAAAGAAAAGGGAAAAGGGCTTATCCTACAAAATATTTATAGTAGGGTTTTTCATTTTGTTTGTTTTAGAATTTTTTGCAGGGGTTTGCCTTTTTTTGGTTCAGTTTGGTTTTTTGTAGTGGCAAAGAACAGGAGATTGAGGGGATGCCAACAATTGAGAAATTGCTGAGCAAATTACAGTTTATGATTATGATAGAATATTCTTGTGCTATAAGAAATGATGGATAGGGTGGTTTTAGAAAAACTTTGGAAGACAAGTTAACCCATGCAAAGTAATATGAGCAGTGCCAGAAGAACATTGTACACAATAAAAGCCATAATATAAAGGTGATCAACTGTGAAAGACAGTGATACTCTGACCAAGACAGTGATTCATGACCATTCCAAAGGATCCATGACAAAAATGCTACCCATGTCCAGGGAGAGCTGACTAACTATGAATGCAGACAGAATCATTTTTAAACTTTCTTTATTTTCGATTTTTGTTTGCTTGTGTTTTCTTTTACAACATGGCAAACATGGGAATGTTGGCATGACCTCACATGTATAATCAGTTCAAAATGCCTGTCCTCTCAAGGTGGAGTGAGAGAAATTAGTGATTTGGAATTCAAAATTTTTAAAAGTTATTGTTAAAATTTTGTTGTCATTTTGAAATATTTAATAAAGTATTTTTAAAAGAGCTTAACAAATGTTTATTGACTGGATTTGTTATATTGCTCTTCTTTCCTACCTTCTCTACCAAGTCAAATTTATTTTTACCTCTAACCCTACATATATTTTCTCCTTTTTATATACTCTTGGGTCCTTTCCTAGGCATTTTCCCCCTCCATTTTCACTCTAGGATCTCATTAGCTTATAATGGCTCATTTAGCATTTCTATGAGATGATTCCCAAATGTATGTAGCCAGATCTCCTCTTATCACAATATTTCTCAATCTGTACCCTTTCCAACTCATGCACACATTATTTTCATTCAAGGTCTCATCATAGTTCTTCTATTATGATTTTGTTCTGCCTGTTCTCCTTACATTCAGTCTTTGTCTCCTCTAATTCATCTTCTACATACCTGAAAGACTAAAGTATTCCAAAAGCATAAGTCTGTTCATGTTTTTTTCCTTCTTAAGAAATTTCAGTTTGGGAAGAATAAAGGCTTGACAATATCAAGGGAATTAATGAAAAGAAATGCAAGAGAAAGTGGCCTATAATACAATAAATTGTATTATAAAGCAACAATCTCCTAAACTACTTTGTACTGGTTAAGAAACAGAGTGGTGGATCAGTGGAATAAGTTAGGTATGCAAGACATAAAAGTCAATGGCTATATTAATGTATTATAGGATAAATCCAAAGACTCTACTTTGGGGATAAGAATTCATTATTTAATAAAAACTGAAAAACAGTATGGCAGAAACTAGGCATCAACCAACATCTTACACCTTATTGCCATCGTACTGTCAAAATGAGTACATGATTTAGATATAAAGACTGATACTATAAGCAAACTTGGAGAGCAAGGAATAGCTTACCTTTCAGATATATGGAGAAGGGAAGAATTTATGACCAAAGAAGAGACAGAGAACATTATGAAATGCAAAATGAATGATTTTGACTACATGAAATTGAAAGGGGTTTTGCACAAACAAAGCCAATGTGAACAAGATTAGAAGGGAAGCAGAAAGTTGGGAAACAAGTTTTACAACCAGTATCTCTGATAAAGAGCTCATTTCTAAAATATATAGAGAATTGAGTCAAATTTATAAGAATACAAGTCATTCCACAATTAATAAATAGTCAAAGGATATGAACAGGCAGTTTTCAGAGGAAGAAATTAAAGCTATCTATAGTCATATGAAAAAATGCTCTAAATCACTACTGATTAAAGAAATGAAAATTAAAATGACTCTTAGGTACCACATCATACCTATCAGACTGATTAACATGACAAAACAGGAAAATGATAAATGTTAGAGAAGATGTGGGAAAAATGAAACACTAATGCATTGTTTTCTGTTTTTGTTTTTGCTTGTCAGAGCAGGGAAGGCAGGGCAATTGGGGTTAAGCGACTTGTCCAAGCCATAAGCTAAATAGTGTTAAAAGTCTGAGGTCATATTGGAACTCAGGTCCTCCTGAGTCCAGGGCCTGTGTTCTATTCACTGCACCACCTAGTTGCCCCTACTAATGTATTGCTGATGGAGTTGTAGACTGATTCAACCACTCTAGAGAGCAATTTGGAACTATGCCCAAAATTGTGCACACCATTTGACTCAGAAATTCCACTTCTAGATCTGTATTCCAAAGAGATCATAAAAATAAGAAAAGGATTCACATGTAAAAAAAATATTTCTAGCAGTTCTTTTGTTATGGCAAAGAACTGGAAACTGAAGGAATATACATCAATTGGGAAATGAATTAACAAGTTGTGGCATGTGAATGTAATGGAATACTATCATGCTATAAGAAATGAAGAGTAAGCAGACTTCAGAAAAACCTGGAAAGACTTATATGAACTGATGCTGAGTGAAATGAGTAGAACCAGGAAAGCATTGTATACATTACGTCATATTGCATGATGACTGACCTTGATAGACAGCTCTTCTCAGCAAGGCAAGAATCTAAGACAACTCCAAAAGACTCATGATGGAAAATGCTATCCACATCCTGAGAAAGAACTTAGGAATCTGAATGCAGAGAGAAGCATATTATTTGTTCTCCTTTTCTTTTGTTGCTTTGTTTCTTCTTTTTTGTGGTTCCTCCCATTAGTTTTAATTCTTTAAATCATGACAAATGAGAAAGTATGTTTAATATGAATGTATAAGTAGATCTTTTATCTGACTGAATGCTCTCTTGGGGAGGGGAGGACAGAAGAGGGGAGAAAATTCAAAACTCAAAATGTTATGGAAGTGAATACTGAAAACTAATAATAAATTAATATATAATACAAAAGAAACTTCAGTTTTCTAATGTCTCTACAATAAATTGTACTCTTTTAAAAAAAGAAACACTTAAAGTCATTTATAAGCCGGCTGCAACTAACTTTAGATTAATTTCAAAATATCTGCCTCATTCCACTTATCTAAACTGGTCCACCTGCTTCCCCCCTTCTCTTGTGCACGTTGTCTTTCAGGGCTAGAGTGTTCTTCATCTTTACTTCTTACAATTCCTAGATCTCTTTATGGTTTAATTAAAGTTCCATCACAGAATAAGAGAGATATGGTGGGCAGACCAGTGGACATTAAATCAGGTTGCCCTAGGTTCAAATACCACTTTACCCATTTACTATCTCTATGACCCAGTGATAATCACTTAACCTTTATGTGCTTCCCTCTCCTCATTTGTAACATGAAGTGGTGGGATATGGTGACTTCAAAAGATTCCTTCCAGCTTGAAATCTATGATCCTCAATCCCCTGACCTAGGTTTTCTAATCCTCTCAAGTGTTATTACTCTTTCATCTTGCAACCTTCAAATTATTAATATTTACTTTGCATATAATTTTGTATTTACTCATCTGTGTTTATGCTTTATCTCCCAATATAAAAAGTAAACTCTTTTAGGAAATAAGAAAACAAATATAAAACACAAGTAAATGTGAATTATTAATCTTAAGGAGCTACATAAATGTTAGCTATCATTATTAATATTATTATTGAAGTGAGGGATTGTTTTTTTGTGTTTGTTTCCCCAGATCCCATATACATGGTGACATGTATATCATGTGTGTCTGATAAATGCTTTTTGGAAAAAAAAATTGAAAGGACTCAGGTATTTCTCTGAGTTCCATGCTATGTGCTACCAAACTCCTATAAAGAGTCATTTATACTCCATGCCTTTCTTCCTCACTACTCCCTTACATCTCTTCCTCTTACTGTGTAACTTCTAACCCAACTGAAACTATTTTCTTAAAGGTTACCAGTGATGTCTTAATTGTCAAATAGGATGGCTCTTTATCATTCCTCATTCTTGACTATCCAATTTATCCTATATACTTTCTTTTTTCTTGACTTTGGTGCTTCTGTTATCTCTTGATTCTCTTGATACCCATCTAAACATTCTTTCTGAATATTATTTCCTGCATCACATTTATCTTCCATCCATTAATCACGAATGTCCCTGAAAGGGGGGCAATCTTGGTGTCATCAATCTTCTTCTCTGCTCTCTGTATATTCACCATGGTGACCTGATATGGCCTTCTTTGTTTAATTATTATCTTTACTCAAGTGATTTCCAAATCTATTTATTTAGTCATAATTTATCATTAATTGTAATCCCATTTCTTCAATCACTTGATGGACAGCTCCATATGGAATATCCAATTAGCAAACTTAAAATTCCCAAAACCTAAGTCACCTTTCTCTTTAAAGCTACCCTTCTTCCCCTAAATTTACCTATTTTGTGGAGGAAACCATCATCTTTCCAATCACTTGTTTTCATGTACTTCTTGTAATCTCTGACTCTTTCTTCTTCTTCACTCCTACTAACCAATTATTAGTCATATCCTGTAAATTCTACTTTCAAGATATCTGCCATATTCAGCTCTTTATTTCCACTCACATAGCCTAAATCTTAGGTGATATACCTTTTATCTTTTGCTGAGATTATGTAAAATGAGCTGGAGAAGGAAACAGCAAAGCACTTCAGCACCTTTGTGAAGAAAACCCCAGAAAATAGGGTCAGAAGAGTCAGGCAGAACTGAACAACAAATCTAAAAGGCATCTAGGTGGCACAGTGGATAGAACACTGGGTCTGGAATCAGGAAGACTCATAGTTTTAAGTCCAAATCTGGCCTCAGATAATTACTAGTTATGTCACCATGATCAAGACATTTAATTCTGCCTCAATTTCTCATTCGTAAAGTAAGTGGAGAAGGAAATAGAAAATCACTCCAGTATGTCTGCTGGTCATAGAATGAGACAAGAATGAAACAATTCAACAACAACTTCTGATAGTATCCTCTTAGGTATCCTCAAATCTTGAAATCTTTCTTCTCAGTTAGTCAACAAATATTTACTAAGTACTTAATACTTTGTAGAAGACATTGTACTAAAGAGATACAAGAAGAGGAAAAAGACAGTGCCTGTCCTTAAGGAGCTTACAATTTAATAAGGAAGACAATGACAAATGCAATTGTAACAAAGTAATGCAAGTTATGGATAATGCATATAGGAAGGCACTAACAGAGATAAAGCACTAGAATTAAAAGGAATTAGGAAAGGTTTCTGATATACCCTTCATAAAGTCATAAAAAAAAACCTTTTTAAGTCTCAATACTCACTAAGACAGTGTCCTTATTTTTTTCCTTCTTTTTGCTAGGGGGAGGGCAGGGCATTTGGGGTTAAGTAACTTGCCAAGGTCTCATGGCTAGTAGAGGCTGGATGTGAACTCAGGTCCTCCCAACTCCAGGGCTGGTGCTGTATTCACTGTGCCGCCTAGCCACCCCAACAGTACCCTTATTTTTAAAAAGGGCTTCACATTGACTCTAGAGTCCAGTCCAAATTCCTTGATATGTCATTTAAAGCTCCTCATTAACCTGAATCTCACCCTCAATTCCAACCATTTTTCATATTAATCCTCTGAGTATATTCCAGTTGAACAATCTGATTTTTGACAATATATCATGTACCCATCCTTTTTTGTGACTAGAATAAGTATCTACCTTATTTCTACCTTTTGAAATGTCTAGATTCACTTCAAGTACAACCCATTCTATCAAGCCTTCCTCAATCCCACCTGAAAAATTCAAAATAAATTAGTCTGACCTTTATAGAAAAAGAAATCTTACCCAACAAGTCACTAATCTATGCCTATCCTTCAGTATCTCTCTTGGACATATATTCCCAAAGAAGATGGATGTCTGTTAAGGAAAATATTTAGAATCATTAAAAACACTGTGCAGTTCCCCAAAAGTAACAGTCCACTAGCTTTCTCCTATTCAAATTCATGCCCAATTTATTGTTCATCCACAGTATCTATACAGGATATTTTATGTGCTCTATGAGCTGTTCACTCAACTGCATAGACAATAGCCCCTCTAGACAAAAGGTAATCATCCTCTGCATAGTTTTTCTTTCTCTTTCTCTTTCTTTCCTTCTTTCCTTTCTCTTTTGTTCTTTTTCTTTCTTCTCTCTCTTTCCTCTCTCTCTTTCTGTCTCTCTCTTTTTCTCTCTGTCTCTCTCTCTCTGTCTCTCTCTCTCTCTCTCTGTGTCTCTCTTCCTTTCTTTGTGGCTAGCTATATCAAACTCTTTTAAGCAATCATGAATCTCTCGGTGCCCTGAGGCCTATAGATACTAGCACTATACCATTTCACAAAGAAACATCTGGAAAATCACACCATCTTTGAAGTATCTCTTTTTCACTTTGTTTCTGTTCTGGATATCACCCATGAAAGTGGCAAACACTTCTAATGAGCACACACCTTTCTATTTTATGCTACACTTAATGATGAGAGCCTTGTCAAAGAGTTATCTCTCTTGTTACATATTGCAAGGAATATCATCTGATCTTCACACATGCATGAGATATGCCTTTCTAAAAGAAATCTTCTGCATTCATATCTAATGAAACAACAAATAATAAGTATAGTAAGATTTTGTATTCACTACACTTTTCAATCATTTCTGTTACTATAAGAATGTGGTCTGCTCTAGAATATGTTTTGTTTAAACCTGTCTCCTCATCCAAAAGGTAATGGAAAGCTTCAGTGTAGATGTGAATATGCTGCAGCACATTACCAACAAAGATTCTGCAGGAAAAATTGTATAAATGATATCACCAGAGCAATATATAACCACAAAAGGAAGCTGCTAATCATAAAATGAGAGTGAAGTGTTAGTAATAATAACAGTGATAGGAGAATAAATAGCATTATTTTGATCCCGTTTCATTTAGCATCTGAGTGTCACAAACACTTTACATACATTATCTCATAAAGCTTCATGTCATCTAATGTTATACACGTAATGTCTCAAGAATTTACATGACATGGACTAGTCACACGAAGAGGCACGGACTGTTTGTAGTCTTTACATTGGGAGGGAGTACCTGTATTGTTAAGATCTTTCAAAACATGAAAAGAAATTAGATTCCCCAAGAGATAAGAAGATCTAGTCTCAAAAAAAAAGTCTATTGGCTTATTCATGGTTTTGAAACTATCAATTTTGATATCCTAAATAAGAAAGGATTCAGATCTGTAGATGTTCAAAAGGTTTTATTGACTTAGGGGGAAATGTTCCTTCTTTTAGTTCCTTCATATATTTATTAAACAATCACTACATGTGGGGCAGCTAGGTGGTGCAGTGAACAGAGCACATGTCCTGGAGTCAGGAGGACTTGAGTTCAAATCCAGCCTCAGACACTTAACACTTACTAGCCTTGTGACCTCGGGCAAGTCACTGCCCTACCTTCCCCCCTCCAAAAAGCAAACAAACAAACAAACAAACAAAAACCAATCAGTACATGTAAGGGCATTGTTTCATGGAGCTTGAGATAATATTATCTAATAATCATTAACATGATAGTATAGGTCAAAAAATAAAAAAGGAAAAGAAAAGAAAAGGAAAACAGATGCTCAAAAGATCCATGAAAATAATGACCTCAGTGACCTCAGGGACTTTGCCTCATTTCCGGTACTACTGAATTAATTGAATGATTGATATAACAGGGCTTTGATTTCTATTAACTTCATATTATTCAGCAGATATGTTGGAATTTAAGGGATTAGGCCATAAGCACGGTCTCAAGTGAAGGAGAGATGTTGGTCAGAGAAGAAAAGTTTCAGAGGTCTCTGGAAAACATGAAATTCAATGGCTTCATTATTGTGGATGATAAGAGCTCTAACCTAGTTTTCTAAAGGAATTTCCCCAAACTCCTCCAAGTCAACCCTCTATTCCAACCAGGTATTTCTAATCATTCGCTATCCTTCAAACATTTTTAATAAATCATACCACCAGATATTTGTACTGCTAATATAACGTAGAATAATATAATATCTTGAATTAGCTTTTCATATGTTTACATATCACCCCCTCCCCCAACCAAATAACTTGAGGGAAAGAACTATTCAGAAAAGCCATCATCGCCTATCACTCAGTGACATGCACATAGCTCAACAAATATTTGCTTGAATAAATGATGAAATATGCAAATTTGTCCATGAACAATGCCTTCTTATATGCACATACTCATCTGCATTCACAAGTCTCTTGATGGCTGTGTCCAAGACTTTTGATAATGCTCTTATAGATTGAATACACAGACAAAATTAGGTATTTCAACTGCTTACTGTGACTTGATTCAATCTCCCCCACCCCTAGCATCATTCACCTTTTGTACTTTCAATAAAGAAAGAAGAATGCCATGCAATGTTCTGTTTTATGACTGAAATGGTTCATTCTTTTTCATGAATTATGCATTATACTTGTATCTGATCTGAAAACTTCCAATGGGTGGGAATTGAGCATATGGATAATGATACTGGGAATCAGCATGCCTAGATTACAGATTATTTGTGTGATAGATTTTCATTCAGTTGAAAAGCACACAAACACAAGGAATTGTAGGAACAGAGGTTTTTAAATAATAATGATAAAAGTTGCAAATTGTTTTCTTCAATGATTTTAGACTAGGATAAAAGTCTTAAGGGAAAGATCTCAAAGTGAGTATGTATTTTCTCAGTCTTAAATACTGAAGCTATTGTTTATGGGTAGCTAGGATAATGATAAAAATATTTTTCAGGGTTTCAGGCCCTTTCAAATGTCCCTTATGAACATACCTATCAATTTTAAAAAACTTGTCATTATCATCATTTGGAAATATTAACAAGAGTAATTAAGAAACTCTGCAGTATGTTCCATTGCAGAGGTCTCGCTTGAAGCCAGGAGGTACTAAATTCAGGGAAGACCAAGATCAATTAGGCTTCCAACTGGCAAATGGAAAGACAACATGACTGCAGCTCATTGCTGCATAATAAGCTCATGGTAGTTGCCAGGGTGGGACCATTCTATCCTAAAGCACAAAAAATGTATCTGCTTTAAAAAGCCAATTTAACGGTCATTATCATATCCCCTGGCTAGTACGCTATTGAAATCAGAAGCTCCAGTCACTTCCACATTAAGGGGACGAGAAAGGCCCAATCTCCCCCTTTATAGGCCCCAAAACTATGTTATAGACAGTTAGGTAGCCCTTGGATAGAGCACTGGGCCCGGAGTCAGAAAGACCTGACTTCCAATCAGCCTCAGACACTAGCTGTGTGATACTAGATGAGTCACTTACCCTGCTTGTCTCAGTTTCCTCATCTCTAAAATAAGCTGCAGAAGTAAATAGGAAACCATTCCAGTATCTTTGCCAAGAAAAACTCAAATGGGGTCATGAAAACTCAGACATGTCTGAACCATCCAGTCCTGTCCCATGCAATATACTGAGGCAATGAGGTATTGAAAAAACTCATGACTGGGTGACAGAAGATTTGGACTACAGTTTTGGGTTCACCATTAATCAACTCTAGTAGCTCTAATCTTTAGTTGCCCTATCCGTAAATGGGAATAATAGCACTTCATTAACATATTACAAAGAACTAAAACTTATAAGGCTATAGCTATATGAAGAAGTACTTTATAAACCATTAAATCTAAAAGTGGCATTATTATTAGAAATAATATGGACATACGCATTGAATAAAGTATTATAGCACAGGTGTTCACATTTACTTTATCAACTAAGAATCTCAGACTCCCAGACTGAAAAGATACTGAAAAGATCCTGTAATTCAACACATACTTGAAGAGATAGGCCTTCTACAAAATCTCAAACCTGTTGCTATATAGACTCTGCCATGAGATCTGCAAGGACAAGAAACTCACTTCATCTGAAGGCATCCCACTTGCCTTTTAGAAAATGCTCACTATATTCTTCTCTGAAACTTCTATCAATTGTTATGTTCAAAAGCTAAATAAGACAAATCCAGTCCCTTTTCTGTGTGGCAGGCCTTTGAACACTCAAGGAAAGCTTTTATTTCACCCACTTTAAATTTCCTTTTCTCTAGGTCAACTATCCTGAGTCCCTTGGTTCTTTGCTTGAAATTTAAAGTGAAATATGCTTTTTGGGATTCATGCTTAGCCCTGTGATATTTAACATTATTTTAAATACCTTGGATAAGAACATAAATGAGAAAGAAGACTACATAAAAAGTTTTCGGTTAAACCAACTTCCTTCTTACACCACCTCAATAATAGAAAAACACTGAAATATATAAAACAAAATACAAATAAAAGAATGAGTAAAATCTACAAGCAAAGTATCTCCATGAAAACAAATTTTAAAGGGAAAAAAAAGGATCATCCTTTAGCCTGGATTACCATCAGCCTCATTCTGAACTGGTGTCCTTAATGGGACTGGGCTCTCATTGGTCGTAATTGTCAGACTTGGTACCTATACATACCAAAATTGTGCAGAGGAAAAAGCCCTAAATTGTTAAAAAAAAAAAATATATATATATATATATATACATATATATATATATATATATATATAGTTAAAAAATATTTGTTCTTATACTTTCTCAGAGTCTATAGCTGAGAATTTTATGTAGCTTTTCATAATTCTTTGCTCCCACCCAATGGTATACACTACACAATCAACAGAGAAATAACTCAAGCAAACCTGCTGAATCAAGAGAATTTGGGGAGAAAAAGGAAGACAAAACAACTTAAGAAATGAGAGATAATTAAGAATCACCACAATAGCTGAAGAACACGATGAAATTTTAAAATAGACAAAATATTTTAAGAAACATTGACAAAAAATTGGAGCTTTTGGAAGGAGAGGACAAACTGCAAATAAGAAAGCATTGTTTATATCTGTTAGTGTAAGCCTTGCCTTTTAAGACAATAAGGAGACAAGGGAGAAGAGGATGGTGTTAAAACACATTAAAGGAAACAGGTAACTGACCTGCAGTAGGGAGAAAGATAAGAAAGAATTATCATGAGCAAAAACAAAAGACAACCTTGAAGTCCTGGCAATGGAAGGGTGAAAAAAAAGAAAGAGAAAGGACAAAATCAGAAATCCTGGTAAAGTCTATGTGAAGAATGGAAACTAAGAGGACTAAGATAAGACTGTCTCAACTACAAATAACAAATAAGGATTTCATTCCCTCTATGTCCATTTCTTTTTTTATCTAAAGAGGGGATGGAGTGAAGAAGACAGGAAACATAGTAAAAAATTATGATGGAAAGGAAAACAAACCTAGCAATCATAACCATTAATTTAAATGAAAACCATCCATTTAGATGAACTTGTCTATGAAATAGAAAAGGGTGGCTGACTGAAATGGATCAGGGGAGTAAAAGTGAGGAGCAATAAGAAATATGTCAACAATAATCACATTTAAAACATAAAAATCATAATGAGTCAAATTGGGGGTAGAGACAAGATGGCAGCATAGAAGCAGCAAGGTCCTGCAGCTCCCACACATCCACCCTAAACACCCATAAAATATGACTTTGGACAAATTCCAGGACTCTCAAACTCACAAAAATAGAGAAAACACATCTCTTGCGGAAGGCAGCTTGGCAGCAGGGGATCAGCGCAGCAGCCTGAAATCAAAATGTGGCCAGGCCCCAGGGCAGTCAGGAGGAGCTGAGCTGAGCCAACCTGCAGCCAGTCTACAAGACAGAAGATCTGCAGGCTCCAGCAACTCCACATCTGCCAAGGTGTGAAAAATAGGGATTAGAGAAAGGCAGCTAGGCAGAATGGGCTCAATGCTTAGGCCTGCAGGCCGGGAGCCAAGACCAGCCCAGACTGAAAACGCCATGTGGCCAGGCTCCAGGGCAGCCAGGAGCAGCTGAGCCTCCCAAGCCACAGCGTGAGTCTACTTCAGAGAAGATCTAAAGCACCTGGAGCAATCTTCACATCTACTAAGCCAGGATTAGAGGTCAGTAAAAGTCAGTGAAGCTTTCAAGCTAAATTTGGGGGAAGAAAAGCAGTTCAGCCAACCTACCTGCAGGGCAAGGAAGCAGTGGGGGAAGGGCAGGAACTGCTTCAGAGCCCCTGATCTGTGGATCCCACAGGGGGGTGGAGTCAATTGATCACGGCCAAGTGCTCTTGTGTTGAGTGGCCTGGATCTGGATCGTGGTCTTGGGTGGTGGTCAAGAGGAGTGCTTTCAGCAAGCCAAAGCTAGGAGGGGCTTGCAACACCCCTCTAATAGTTCTGGCAGCTGGGAAAACCCCAGCAATTTGGAATAGAGCTTTTCACCCTGGAAGCAGGGTTTTACAAAGCTAAAAAACACAACCAATTAATTGACTGGCTAACATGAGGAAAAGGAAGCAAAATAAGAACAGCAATAAAAGTCTAGAATCCTTTTTTTGTGGACAAAAAAGATCAAAGCATGGAACGGGAGGAAGACAACACAGTCAGAACTCCCACACCAAATGCTTCCAAGACACTTGAAGAATGCCTAGAAGCTATACATCAACTGAAAAAGGACTTTGAAAACCAAATAAGAGAAGTGGAGGAAAAATTGGGAAGATAAATTAGAACAATGTGAGAAAATCATGAAAAAAGAGTTAACAACCTGACTGAAGAAAACACGACGTTAAAAAATAGATTAACCCAAATGGCAAAAGAGGCCCAGAAAGCCAATGAGGAGAAGAATGCCTTAAAAAGTCAAATTTGCCAGATGGAAGAAGAATCTCAAAAGCATTCTGAAGAGAATAATTCCTTCAGAATTAGAGTGGAGTAAGTAGAAGCTAATGACTCTTTCCCACTTCCTCTACTGCCAGTGCATTTCTTTTGTTTATTATCTCCATGTTATCATATAATACATATATATAAACATGTATGTGTATATATACACGTATATATGTGTGTGTACATGTATATATATATATATATATATATATATTTTTTTTTTTTGTTAGTTCATAATCGTTTGCATGCTGCCTCCCTATTAGATTATGACTTTTTTGAAGGAAGGCACTTTAGCAATTCTTTTTATCTTCAGAATTTACCACAATGATTGGCACATAGTAGGTACTTAATAAATAATTTTTAACAGACTGGCTGGTGGCAGGAAGGATGGCAGCACAAGAATAGATCCAGAAAGAGGAAACACTAAATTCAGGAGGTGGGGCTCATATCATGGAATGGATATTGACTCACAAATTACCACATGCCTCTTTTATTAATTAATATTTATACTACTGAAGCCTAAGAGAAGGCAGCAGACCAAATTAAAACACACACACATACACCACTACATGTGTATGACGTACACATATAATAATTTTAAACTCCTCAAAGAGGAAAAATAATCCATTTACGTATGCAATGGTAGTTTAATTAGAAAACTTTAGAAAACAGTCAATAATTTAATGGAAATAATTAATAGCTTCAACAAAATACCAAGATACAAAATAAATTTATGAAAACCTTTTAGCATTTCCTTATAACAATTACAAAGACCAGGAAAAATAATAGAAAAATTTCTTGCATAATTATTATAAAATACATTAAATGTCTAGGACTCAATTAACTGAAACATACCCAAAACACATCTAATAAAGAGAGGTATATGATATAGATTTATGCATATGTATATATATATATATATATATATGTATAATACAGTAATACATAATACAGTTACTTCTATAAGTATAAAACAAGAGACAGAGAGATACATTTTCAATAAAAATTAAATGTTTAAAAAAACATTTTTAATAAAAATTAAGGAAGCCTGAAATAATTAAAGTAATATCCATTCTTATACTTAGGTCACACATATAATTTAAAATGTTGGTAATATCTATAATAACTTACATATATTTCTATATGAAATCAAATTGTCAAATAATTATATTACAGAACTTGACAAACATTAACATAATATTTTTTAAGGAATCAAACTGATTTCATTACCAGGAGAAATAATAAATTATGACAAATAAATGTGGGAAAGATGAAAGGATATTTTTTTCAAGCCTCAAACTATATTATAAAAATTGCCAAAATCATTTGTATCACATAAAACATAGAAATCCAGTAAGTGGAACAGACTACATCACTATGAATTATGTGAGGGGGAAATACAATGATCCTGAGATTTCACTTCACAATCATGAGACTGGTAGTGACAAAAAGAATAAATATTAAAAATAGTGAGGAGGCTGAATAAGATAGCCAATGCAACATTTTTGCATTTATGAATTAGTCTGACCTCACTGAAAAAAAAAGTTTATTATTATGCTAGAAAGGTCATTAACTTGTATATACCCTTTGACTCAACAATCTGAAACTAAATTGGTACCTGTGAATTAAGAGATGTCAGGGCAAACTGTAATATACATGAATGTTATGAGCTATTATTACCCTATAAATTACCAACGTGAAGAATTCAGAGATAATTTGTAATATTTCTAGGAAGTAAAACAGATACAAGTAAGCAGAATCAGAAAACGGGTCCTTACCAACATTTTTTGTGTTGTGATCCCTTTTACCAATTTGATGAAACCTATGAGTCCTTTTAAAATATATATATATATATATATATATATATATATATAATTATTAAATAATTTAAAGACATGCCACATTTCAATTAGAAGGTACTGGAAATATAGATATATTTTGCCAGCCAAATTCACACACCCCTGAAATCTAGTCATAGAGTGCTTGGGAGTGCAGGGTGTGGGTCAATGAGTCTCAGATTGAGAAGTCCTGCTTTATATGATAACTACAAATAAATAAAGCAACTTAGAAAGACATGAGGAATCTAAGTTAACACAGTGACTTCTGAAATATGACAGTGAAGCATTCCTCCCATTCTTCATAGAGAAGAGGAAGTAGGTATATATTTCTTTTTAATATGGCCAATAGCTTTACTTGACTTGTTTAGATGTGAATTTACTACAAGGAAGGGTTATACTAAGAGTCAAGGAGTGGAGTCACTGGCAAAGAATTCATTGTTCCTGTTGTGAGTCATTTTCCAGTTGTGTCTGACCCTTCGTGACCCCATTTGGGGTTTTCTTGGCAAAGATACTGGAGCGGTTTGCCATTTCCTTCTCTAGGTCATTTTACAGATGAGAAAGCTGAAGAAAATTGGGTTAAGTGACTAGCCCAAGGACACATAACTAATAAGGGTCTGATACTGTATTTGAACTGAGGAAAAGGAGTTTTCCTGACTCCAGGTCTGGCCCTCTATCCACTGTACCACCTAGCTGCTTACCATGCAATGAAACTTGTTAAAAATAAGGGCAAGAGGGGCTGAGACAAAATAACAGAATATAGGTGGCAATCCAGCTGAACTCTCTCAATACTCCCCCCTAAACAACTTTAAAATAACTCCTCAAACCAAATTATGGAGCAACTGACTCAAGAAAGGTCAGAGTGAAACATTTTTCCAGCTTAAGACAACTTAGGAGATCAGTAGAAGACATCTGTGACATTTGGGTTGGGAGCCTAACTGGAGCCAGGAGGAGCTACAGAAGTGGGCCTTCAAGGGGACCAGGGCAGTGATGGCAGCAGCAGTTGCTTTTGGAGCTCTCAATTCAGAGACAATAAAGGAGTCTGACAAATGGCCTTAAGGAGATTTTGAAGAATCCTTCATAGACACTAGGTACAATTGGCACTGATTGGCAATTTTACTGCCTATGAGTAGTTCTACGTCACAGTTCCAGGGAAGCGGTGAGTGCTTGTGATTAGACAGAAAGGATCAGGGTCCCTAGACAAAATTCAAAATCAGAGAGGTGGAGTAGCTCTTGTGGCAGTAAGAGAGCAAGGAACCTGGTCACAGTTCCAGGGCCAAGAGGAGTACTAGCACTTGTGGTTGCAAGGGAGTAGGACATTTTCCTGAGTAAATATCAGAGCACAGACCAGACTAGCAGAGACCACACCTCTCCCTGTATCAAACCACCAAGAACTTGCAGACCCCCAGATCTAGCCCTGAAAATGGTAGTACTGGGGCAGCTAGGTGGTACAGTGAATAGAGCACTGGCCCTGGAGTCAGGGGTACCTGAGTTCAAATCTGGCTTAAGACACTTAATACTTACTAGCCATGTGACCTTGGGGAAGTCATTTACACCCAACTGCCCTCCAAAAGTAAAAAAAAAAAATAGCAGTATGAAAACACCTTAAGCTTGAGACAGTACCTCCCCCTGCCAAGTAATCTAAATCTAACTTCAAAGTCAAGGAATAGGCTAGAAAAATGAGCAACAGCAACAAAAAGAACTTGACCATAAAAAACTACTGTGGTGGCAGGAAGACCAAGACATAAACTCAGAAGACAACAGTGTGAAAGCACAAGCAAAGTTAAACAAAAAAAAAAAAACCTTATCGTCTTACTTGCCTTCTCACTGGTAGAGGGAAGGGAAATTAGAATTTAAAATTTTAAAATAAAAGGATATTTTAAATCAATAAGTAATTTAGTTTAAAAAATAAAGGAGCAAACATCAATGAGACATTTTAAAACAAAGGCATATTTTGGCTTGCTTATCAAATTTGAGGATGACACAGCTAAGAAAAATCTCAACATGTGGGATGACAGTGTGTGAATTTAAAAGAATTTCAAAAGACTACAACATGTAATGTCAAGTCTAATTAGATAACATTTAAAAGGGATAAAGTTAATTGCATTTGAGTTCAAAAAATAAAGTGTACACATACAAGATGGAAGAGCTCTGTAGACAACAATGTGCAAAAAATAACTCAAAATTTTAGTGGACTTGAAGCATCATACACATTAACAATATGACGAAGAAGGTATCCAAAAACCCCACAAAACCCTCATCCCATCTTGGCCTATATTAAGTTAATGAAAGTGTTTATGAGAAGAATTGTACCACATAAGAAAGTATGAATGGATTGCTATCATCATTTTCTTGAATGAGAATATTCATGTGCTTTCAATATTATTTAATAATCCCAGCAGTTAAACCAACTGAGTCTGAGGATTTTGCCATATCTTAGAAGCTAGATTCTAAGTGGCAGTGACTGTACCATAGTTAAAGGATTATGCTTGATCAGCTTGGCCAAATAGGTAAGAATTAGGAGCAAGAGATAGAAGTTTCAAAGAGGCAAACTGAGGTTAGGTATAAGGACAATCAACCATCCTCACAATTAGAGCTGTCAAAATAGAGGAATCAGTTGCCTTGGTAGTTAGAGCAAGTTGACAAACCTGTTGATCGAAGAAAAAAGCTTGTAGCAATTCAATCTATCCAAAATGTGGAATGGGATGTCTTGGGAGCACTAGACTTACTGTCAGGATGAAATGGCTTTATATTCTGTCACTGACACTTCTTAACTATTTATCACATAACTTCTCTCAGGTTCTGTTCTTTTTATCTAAAAAAAAAGGATAATAATAACTCTAAAACCCATTTCAGAGGGTTGTTGTGAGACTCGAATGAGACAATGTCTGTTAATCACTTCAGAAATTTGAAGGAGCTATATAAATGTCAGCTGTTATTCATACTCAAAAAATGATAACACTTACTTATCATCATTTGCCATCTATTGTTGAACATGTACAATCGTGCTACTTTCCAATGCCAAGATACTGAACCATCCACATCAAGTTACCTGTAGGACACTAAGAAATTACATTCATATTCAAGATTTCCAGTTATGATTAGGGCTACCATCTATATCCCTAAAATATAGTTTTCTTCCACATAAAGTTAGCTAAATCATATGTATTTTGAAACTGTTATGTTGGCATGGCTAGCATTAGTCTCATAGAGCCAACATACTTAGATTAGCATTTTTAAGTAGTTCTCAGAGTCACCGCCTCCCAGGGTAAATCAGAAAGAGGAGTCTCTATTATGTCACAATGAACAAAGGAGGAAATTCTGTAGAAGGATAAAGAACAGAAACTAGAAGAAAGAAGACTTAGAAAGGCTGGAGACAAATTTAGTAAACTGAAAGGCTACAATGTCCAAGACTGATTGAAGGTAAAGGAACAACTGACTGCCATCATTTATCTAACTTCATAGACCTACTTAAATATTCTATTAGTCTAAACTGCATCATAGGATAAATAAATCACTTTATCCCTGAATAGGAGGAGTATTTTATTTCCTCTAGATAGCTCCATAGAAAGGCAACACTAACTCGTGAGAAACTCTAGTGAAGTCTTCCATGATTACTAAAGTCTTCAGCATGACACTGGACATTTTTTAATGTATCATCCATAAGAGAAACATACAAGAAACAAAGCACGTGCCATAAGGGGAAAAAAAAAGTGAGTAAGCCTATTAGCCAATATGGCTTCATCTGAACAACAAAAACCTTTCAAATATGAAAAGCCACTCAAATGTAAAAGTTTCAAAAGCATCAAGAATATCTGTCTCCCTCCCCTAAAGCCTTTGTGCAAAGCAGACTTGAAGCCAGAAATGGAGAACTACAGGCATGGCTGTGTGAGGAATTCAATGTTTTGTAATCATCTCATCCTAAAACCAGAATTAGGAAGAACCAAGAGAATTTGCAACATATTACCAGGATCTGATTTTGTTTATGGAATGCAAAACTCCTATGAAAATGGTGTGGTTGAAACAATCAGACAATGGAGAACACATCCACATACTATTTCACTGAAAAAAACCCCATATAATTTCCTTAACTTCAATGCAAAAGCCGTACAGGCTGGCTTTGCTACTCCTGCTGAGTATCATTCATTCAGACTGAGTTATGACCAAACCCAAACAATTAAAAAAGCCATACAGGCTGGCTTTGCTACTCCCTCTCAGTACCATGCATTCAGACTGGGTTTTCGCCAATCCAAACCAATTAAAAAAAACAAACCACTGCTAAAAACAGCAGTTGTTAAAAACAAACATATGCCCAGTGATCAAAATGTCACTATGACTGACCTAATCCAACAGAACTTTAAGAACCAATGGACACAGAAAAGAATTAAAGAAGATTCAATTCGTTATAATGACTTTGTCAAGGTCAGACCAAAAGAAGGTTACTATCAAACCTATGGCAACAAGATAAAACAATATCATCCACAAATCAAACCATCCCCTCCTTGGCGACTGGCCCAATTTCAGAAGGCTGAAGCATGTCTTAACACTTTCTCAGATGAGGAGATTCACCAAAAGTCACTTAAGAACTTCCGTGAAGAAGCTCCTGTAAGATGTGGTACCCTTTCTCTGGGCATTTACACTAGTGCATTTTAAGAAATTTACCTTAATGAAGAAATAGAAGAATACTAAAAACTCATTAAAATGCAAGGTACTAAAATTGTTGGGTTTTTTTTGCATTGTATTCTCGAACTTTTGATAAATCAGGATGCAGTTCAAACTTCTGTGAAACCCAGAAGACACCTCTTTCTTTCTTCCTTTCTTCCTTCCTTTCTTTCTCTTTCTTTCTCTTTCTTTCTTTCTTTCTTTCTTTCTTTCTTTCTTCCTTCCTTCCTTCCTTCCTTTTTATTTCTTTTTTCTCTCTTTCTCTTTTCTTTTCCTTCTTTCTATCTCTATACACATACATGTGTATATAAACAAATATATGCACATATAAATGTGTGTGTGTAGAGATACAAGTTTTATTGATACATTTTGTTTCAATGTCATCTTCATTTCCCAATGTATAGCTTCCTCGCCATCTATGCCCAATGATTGATCCCATTAAAAAAACAAAGATTAAAAAAGAAGTAAAAAAACAATAGTTTAGCAAAACTGGCCAACACATTAACTGAGTCTGAAAGTATATGAAATATCCCATCCCTAAGGAGAAGGGAAAAAGATACATTTTTTCATCTCTTCTCTAGAGCCATACTCTGCTTATATAATTATAATAAAAAAATCTATCATATACACATGTGTATGTATACATGCATACACATGTGTATATGATAGATGTGTATTATGTATGTGCATGCTGTTTATAGTCATTAGGCATATTCTTGACTCTTTCCTTTGTTTTGCAATAGTTTTCCATTTTTACCTTAATTCTTCCTATTCTTTATTTTTTATGACATAGATTCATTTCCATGCATTTGCCACAATTTATATAACCATTCTCTAATGGAAAAGAATCTAACTTTGTTTCCAGGATTTTCTACTAGAAAATGTGGTACTATAAAAGATAAGGAGTTAGATGGAAAAGCTTAAAAAGCACTAGACTTGGATTCAGGAGGAAGTGAATTAAAATCCTACTACAGATACTTGCTATTTGCGACCTTTTACAATTCAATCAAGTTCTCACAGATTTGGCATTTTGTTTTTTTTTTAATCTATAGAAAGGAAATAATCTACTTCTGTGGCTGAAGTAAGGAAGGAACTGGCCTGAGTTCTCCCAAATTCTCTAAACAACCTTGAAATCATGCCTCAGAGTCAATTTTAGAGTAACAACACAGTATTCTGGCCCAGGGAAGCTTGGTAATGGGAATTTGAAGATCTTCCCTGCTCTTTAATAAGCCTCAGGGGAATTTGAAGACCTTCCCTGCATTCAAAGTAAACTCTGTAATAGGATGAACATAGTCACATGGAGTCTGTGGTGGGAGGAGTTTGCTGAAGGGTACAATAAGGTGACAGGAAGCTGGGAGTCAGAGCTAGAGAGACTGTGGGAGAGAAAGGACACAAGCAAGAAGACAGAGAGGTCTGTGAGTAAATATTGATCTTATATTGGTTTGTGGGAAGGATAAAGGATACTGTGACTCTCTTTGCTGTTATGACTTAAGTTCTTTGCTACTATGATGGAATTGGCTTATTGGTTTGGGGATTTGATTTTCTGGTGTCTAAATAAATGTTTTGGTCCTGTCCTCTATATGGAGAATCTATTATATTTTGTGATTAAGCGCTATAGGGGAATATTTATAGTCACAGTCAGTGTTGTAAATATTGCACTGGCACTACAGAGGCATAGCAAGAAAAACTTGTCTCACTGGGTTATGAAAGCAGTACAGTTTTGGGAGTAAGCCAGGTTGAAAGTACAATGATGCCCTGTGCTCAAGAACAAGTTGCCAGCAAGATCCAGCCCCCATTGCAAACTAGCAGTAAGGCCTTGGGTTCCAAGGCAAACAACTAATGGGGACCAGTGGTGAGGGCCCAAACCTAGCAAAAACCAACAGGTCTTGTCACTAGTGAGATCCTATTCCTGAAGCAGGCCAGCAGCAAAGACCTGCCCCCAGATCAAACCAGAGTACTACCTACCCCCAATTGCAAACCAACAGCAAGGTCAGGTCCTATCATAAGAAGCTTAGGACAGTACTTTTTCTACTCCAGAGCTTGGGTCAACCTTTTACATAAAGTAAAAAGTCACAAAATAGGCAGGAAAATGAGTGCAAAACAAAAAGTGAACCAGACCATAGACAATTACTATGCTGACAGAGAGGATATAAGACAAAAACTTAAAAAGGGACAACAATGCCAAAACAGCTACATGTGGAGCCTCAAAAGAAAAATCTGAATTGATCTCAAAAGAAACTCCTAAAAGAGCTCGAAATGTAATTTAAAATGAAATAAGAGAAGTAGAAGAAAAACTTGGAAAAGAAATTAAAGTAATGCAAGAGAACCATAAAAAAGAATCAATAATTTGGTGAAAGAAGTACAAAAATATGGAAAAAGATATATAAAAATCATTGAGGAAAATAATTCCTTAAAAATTAGAATTGGGTAAGTAGAAGTTAATGATTCCATGGGACATAAAGAAATCCAATTAGAAGAGAAAAGGAACAAAACTACATCTTGCTAAAAAGGTACCATATACAATGAAGTAATATTAATATTAAACACATATGTACCAGATAGTATGGCATTTAAATTTTTAAAGGAGAAATGAAATGAATTTTAAAAGAAATAGACAATAAAAGTATACTAATGAGAAATCTCAACTTTCCTCTCTTAGAATTAGATAACTGTAACCAAAACTAAACAAGAAAGAAGGTAAGGAAATGAAAAGAATTTTAGAAAACTTAGCTATATCAGACATCTAGAGAAAAATGAAATAGTTCAAATAGAAAGAAATATCGTTTTTTTCAGTGGTACATTACACCTACACAAAAAGGTGACCAAATATTAAGGTATAAAAACCTCATATCCAAATGCAGAGAAGCAGAAATATTAAATGCGACCTCTCCAGCTTATAATGGAATAAAAATTACATTTGATAAAGTGCCATGGAAAGATATATGAAAAAAACTTAATTGGAAACTAAATAATGAAATTCTAAAGAATAAGTGGATCAAACAAAAAAAAATAGAAAAGTCAATAATTTCACTAAAGAGAACGACAACAATGAAATAACAAGCAAAATTTATAGGATTCAGGCCAAAAAATACTTAGGGGAAAATGTGTATCTCTAAATCAATAAAATAGAGAAAGAAATCAGCAAACTGGGTAAGCAATTAAAAAAAAACAGCTAGAAGCAGAACCAATTAAAAATCCCCAATTAAATACCAAATTGGAAATCCTAAATATCAAAGCAGTAGTAAATAAAATTGAAATAAAAAAAAAACACACTGAACCATTAAGTAAAACTAGAAGCTGGTTTTATGAAAAATAAAATAAAATAAACCACTGGTTAATTTGATTTAAAAAGAAAAGAAGAAAACCAAACTGCCAGTATCAAAAATGAAAATTGTGAATTCACCACCAATGAAGAGGTAATTTAAGCAATTATTAGGAACTATATTGTCCAGTTATATGCAACTAAATCTGACAATCTAAATGAAATGAATGAATAACCACAAAATATATATCTTGCCAATATTCCCAGATGAACAAAAAACAGAATACTTAACCCCATTCCAGAAGAAAAAAAATGAACAAGCCATTAATGAACTCTCTTAAAAAAAATTACCAGGGTCAGATGGATTCACAAAAGAATTCTCCCAAACACTTAAAGAATAATTAATTTCAATACTACATAAACTCTTAGGAAAAATAGGTAAAGAAGGAGTTCTATCAAATTTCTTTTATGACATAGTTATGATGCTGATACCTAAATCAGGAAGAGTGAAAACAGAGAAAGAAAATTATAGATCAATTTCCTTAATGAATATCAATGTAAAAGTTGTAAATAAAACACTGTCAAGGAGATTATAGCAATATTAATTGAAGGATCATACACCAAGACCAGACGGGATTTATACCAGGAATGCAGGGATGGTTCAATATTAGAAAAAATATTAGCATAAATTACCATATCAATAATAAAACTAACAAATCATATGATCATCTCAATAGATGCAGAAAAAGCTTTTGACAAAATGCAATACCCATTGTTATGAAAAACACTAGAGAACATAGGAATAAAAGGATCTTTCCTTAAAATGTTAAGTACTATCTATCTAAAAACCATCAACAAACACTATACGTAATGTTTATAAGCTAGAAACCTTCCCAATAAGATTAGAGATCAAGCAAGGATCATCATTGTCACCACCATTATTCTGTACTAAATATACTAGCCATGACAATAAGAGAAGAAAAAGAAAAAGAAAAATGATGGAATTAGAATAGTCAATGAAAAAACAAAAGTATCATTCTTTCCATATGATATGATGGCATACTTAGAGAATGAATTGAAAATCTAGTTGAGATAATTTAAAACTTTAACAAAGTTGCAAGATATAAAATAAACCCACATATATCATTATCATTTCTTATTACCAACAAAGTCTAACAGCAAGAGATAGAAATTGTTTTTAAAATAACTGTAGCAAGACAACTTGCCAAGACAAACCCAGGAAATACACGAAAACAATCACAAAACGTTGTTTCCCACGCAAATAAAGTCACATCTTAACAAATGTAAAAAAAAATATTAATTGCTCACGGGGCCAAGCCAATATCATAAAAATGATAATTCTGCTGTATTTAAGGTAGAAAGTTCTACCCAAATTAATATTCAGTACCATGCTTTAAGAAGTTAAACTTTAATAAGTTTCTTATGATTTCTTTTTCCTGTTTACCTTCCTATGCTTCTCTTGCTTCTTGTATTTGAAAGTCAAATTTTCTGTTTAGCTCTGGTTTTTTCATCAAGAATGCGTGAAAGCGCTCTATCTCATTGCATGTCCATATTTTTCCCTGAGGTATTACACTCAGTTTTAACGGATAGGTGATTCTTGCTTTAATTTTAGCTCCTTTGACCTCTGGAATATCATATTCCAAGTCCTTCAATCCCTTAATATAAAAGCTGCTAGATCTTATGTTTTCCTGATTGTGTTTTCATAATACTCAAATTGTTTCTTCCCCTGTAATATTTTCTCCAGGACCTGGGAACTATGGAATTTGACTATAATATTCCTCGGAGTTTTCTTTTCGGGATTGTCTTCAAGAGGTGATCAGTGAATTCTTTCAATTTCTATTTTGCCGTCTGGTTCTAGAATATCAGGGCAATTTTCCTTGAGAATTTCTTGAAAAATGATGTCTCACTTCTTTTTTTGATCATAGCTTTCAGGTAGTACAATAGTTTTTAAATTATCTCTCCTGGATCTATTTTCTATGTCAGGGGTTTTCCCAATGAGGTATTTCACATAACCTTCTATTTTTTAATTTGTTTGGATCTGTTTTATAGTATCTTGATTTCTCCTAAGCCATTAGCTTGCCTCTTCTCCTTTCTAATTTTGAAGGAATTATTCTCTTCAGTGAGTTTTTGAAATTCCTTTACCATCTGGCAAATTTGGCTTTTTAAGGGATTCTTCTCCTCATTGGCTTTTTGGGTCTCTTTTGTCATTAGAGTTAGTTTATTTTTTATAAGGTGTTATTTTCTTCAATATTTTTGAGGGTCTCATTTAGCAGGCTGTTGACTCACTTTTCTTGATTTTCTTTCAGCATTCTTATTTCTCTTCCCATTTTTTCCTCCATTTCTCTTACTTAATTTTCAGAATCTTTCTTGAGTGCCTCCATGGCCTGTAACCAATTCATATTTTTTTGGAAACTTTTGATGCAGGAGTTTTGACTTTGTTATCTTCTTCTGGTTCTATGTTTTGATCATCTTTGTCACCAAAAAATGATTCTACAGTTGATTACACTTCCTCTATTTGCTCATCTTGCCAGCCAATCACTTGACTTTTGAGTTCTTTGCCATAGTGGAACTCTGCTTCCAGAGTGCAGAGTTCTGTGTCCCAAATTTCTGGGCTTTTGCACAGCTGTTGTCAGAGCTTTTTCTAGGCACTTGCCTCAGAACTGTGAGAATGACCACCTCTCCACAGCCTTAACAAACTCTTCCATGCTAGCACTCCTTACACTAGGACCACCACCCAAGACTGAGACCCAGATCCAGGCAGGTCAAAGCAAGAGCAATTACCCTCTGAATGGTCACTTGGTCCCCCTACAATCTGTAGGCCTTGAGCTCAAGGGGCACTCACATGGCAGCAGCTGCAGCTTCTGCCACCACCTCCACCACTTTCTTTTCTCATCTAGTTCCAACAGAGCTTCCCACCTTTTACTTTCCCTTTGGTGTTTATGGGTTGAGAAGTCTGGAAAACACCACAGCTGCCAATGAAATCAGTCCTCTGCAGTCAGCTCCAGCCAGTCTTTGCTGTGATTCTGGGCTGGCACAGCTCATGAGGGACTGTGATCAGCTCCCTGTTCAGTGTGACAGACCATTCTTGTTTGGACTGCCAAGTTGCCTTCAGCAGATTTGTTTCTCTCTGTCACTTTGTGGTTTCTATAGCACTACCATTTGTTTAGAGTCATTTTTACAGGTATTGGAGGTGGTTGGAATGAGAGCTCAAGTAAATTCCTGCTTTTACTCTTTGATGTTGGCTCTGCCCCCTCCAGTTTTTTTCTCCAGTTTTTTTTTTCTATGAGATATTTCACATTGCTTTTTTTTTCATTCTTTAGTTTCTGATTGTTTCTTGATTTGCCATAAAGTCACTGGCTTCCATTTGTTCCGTTCTAATTACTAAGGAATTATTTTTAGTGAGTTTTTGAACCTCTTTTTCCATCTGATCAGTTCTTCTTTTTAAGACATTCTTCTCATTGTTTTTGGACCACTTTTAATATTTGCTCTAGTCTGTTTTTTAAGGCATTATTTTCTTTAGTATATTTTTATTTCTCTTTTGCCAAGCTGTTGACTCATTTTTATGATTTTCTTGCATCACTCTCATTTCTCTTTCCAAATTTTCTCTACTCTTCTTACTTGATTTTTAAAATACTTTTCGAGCTCTTCCATGGCCTGAGATTAATTCATACTTTTCTTGAAGGCTTTGGATTTAAGAGCTTTGATTTTGCTGTCTTCTGAGTGATTGTTTTGATCTTGTCACCATAGTAACTTTCTATAGTCAGAGGGTTTTTTTGCCCCATTGTTTGTTGATTTTCCTATCCTATTACTTGACTTTTTTACTTTTTGTTAAGATACAGCTCTGCTTCCAGAGAGGAGCATTAACTGTCCCAAGCTTCAGGCATTTTGTGCAGCTATTTTAAGAGATACTTCTAGGGATCTATAAATTTTCAGTTTTTCCAAGGTGATATGATCTAAGGAGAGGTGTTTACTCCTCTCCTGTCCTGTGCTCTGCTATAAGTGACCACAAATATTCTATTCTGCCATGGAACTGGAAGGAGGTCCCCCATCCACTATGGTGACAAGCTCTGTTATACCAGTGCTCCTCATTGCTCCTGGACTGCCACCTAGGACTATGGGCAGAGTGGGCAAGTATGGGCAAAAGCAGCAGACTCCTGCCCCTAGTGCTCTCATAAAGACCCCTGTCATCTCCTAATCAGTTGTTTGACCCTCTGGAGCTCTGAGAGCTCCAGAAGCAGACAACGACATTGCAAATGCTTATGCAGTCATCCCTAAGGCCTGCTCCTGGTTTGCTGGGGCTGAAGATGTGCTGGTGTGGCCTGCCCTAGACTATATTCTTCCCTCATCCTGGTGCAACAGATCTTTCTTGCTGACCTTTCAAGGCTAGAAACTTGTCTCAGTCCATCTTTCCGTGGGTTTTGCTGCCTTGAATTTGGTTAGAGTCCTTTTTAAAGATAGTTGGAGGGGTTTGTGGGAGAGCTCAGGCAAGTCCCTGCCTTTACTCCACGATCCTAACTCCACCCCTCCCACCTACCCCATCCTCCCATTTTCTTAATCTTCATGGGTAGGCCAAAACCAGCAGAGAATCAATACATATTCTACTGTACCTCAGCTTGAAGCTGCACTGAGTGCACAATCATCTGAAAACAAAAAGTAACATACCAACTATATCCCACTTTAGTCTTGATTTGCAGCCCTTTCAAGTTAAAGAACGTAATTGCCATCACGGCAATCATTGACCTTGAGGCTATTTTCATCCTTCCTGAAGGCATCTGACAACATTTTGAAAACATTTTTGCTAAAAATCATGGGAGCAACCACACAGTCTTGCTTCACTTCATTAGCAACTTGGAAAACACAAGAACAGAGGCCATCATACAAAATACAGGCAAGCTGTAATGGTAATGTAATTTGGAGATGCCCCTGAATTGACTTGACTTTGGGTTGCATGTTGAAACCCAGAACTTGTGAATCCCACTTGTGGGATGGAGTTGTTGACTTAAAGAGAAGGGGCTGGCCTGGGAGGAGCCATGAATAGAAAGAAAGGCTCAAGCTCAGAGAAGGCCAGAGTAAGAAGGACTTTTGTGAATTGCAGTATCCAGTATCGTTGAGACTGAGTTATTGAGAGCCCACGAGCTGCCCAGGACTTTTGAGAACTGCCACCTGGAACTGCTGAGAACTGAGGAGGCATGGCTGTGATGCTGGTATTTTGTCTGTCTGTTTTGATGTTGTTTGTCCAGATTCACCTGATGGTGGATAGTGCTGCTGTTGTAGAGGTCCTGGAACTTGGATGTTGGTACAGAAGCCCTGAAGGAGGACTTTCTTGTTGTATGTTCACAGAAATCCTGGAAGGGGGCCTTGCTGATACTTTCAGGGGTTCTGGGACTCTCCTACAGGCAGAGTGTGACTTAATGAAGACACTGGCTATGGCTTCGTTGAGCCTTGTCTCCCTAGGAACTGAGATTGCTGAGGGCTTGCCTCAAGTGAGGATGAAAGAAAGGCCTCTCCTTGGCCTTTCTATGCTGAGATGTTGTCTTGGTCTTGTTATGGCTTAAGAGTGGAGTCCTGCTCCCTTTTGAGAAAGTGCTTGGTGTTAATGGATGGTTTTGTAATTACTTTGAGTCCAGGGGTGGGAAACCTTTGGCCTTTTTGTGAGTGTACTTTGTTTACAATTGCAAACTGATCTCCATTTGAGAAGAGACTTTGACTAAAAGACTGTATTGTCTAGGGGTGGAGTAGTCTGATCTCCATTTGGTAAGAGACTTTGACTTACCTGGATTGAATTGAGAATTTCCTTGTGAAATGTATGAGTTATACTATATTTTGACTTTTTCTGTTCTGTGAATGTTTGCTGAATAAATGGGGTTTGCTATGCTGGTAATCTGAACCTTGGAAGTTGCCTTTTCTTGGCGTTACACAAGCATACCATCATTCAACTGACATTCAATGCCGATTAACTTCTCCAGGCAACCAAATTTTGCCATAATCTTTCATAGACTCTTGCAACTGACAGTATTAAAGGCCTTAGGTAGACCCCATGGTACACAGACCTCTGTTCTTTTCCTCGTATTTCTTCTGGAGTTTTGTGCAGCAAACACTATATCAATCATTCCTTGGCCCTTTCTGAAGGTACACTGGCTCTCAAATAGATGACTATCTTCCAGAAGAAGGATCAGCCTATTAAGGAGGTCTCTAAGATGATATCTTTTGATTCATGTATAAATTGGATTTAATGAAGGTCTCACTCACCTCAGAGAAGGTCTCACTCAAAACAAAGTCAAGATGACTGGTGATGGCTTAGGTTTCAGTGGATGACATTGGTATCTTCAATGTCTAATCAATCTCTACATGCTCCACAGAGCCTAGTTCAGTCGCCTTCACAGCTATTGGAAGAAACTGTTCTCATCTTCCCACTCTACTGGGGGAAATCTTCATATGCTTGTGATAGACAATACCCCTAACTCACTGATAGGTTTGTAGTCCATTGGCTACCCTCCACCTGGTTTAGCCCATCTGCTAAGATAATTTACCAAAGTGTGGTCATTGTGCATGCTAGAGCTTCTTGGAGCCACAGGTGAGAGTTGGCTGAATAAGATGGAAACCAAAGGTAAAAAGCAGCTCTAAAAAGGGCTCAGCAGCCCATACACTGAAGGTATTATTCTTCCTTGAACACATCCTACATGCCAAATACAAATGATTACACATATATAACCTGTATCAGATTGCTTAACACCTATGGGGAGGTGGAAGGAGGGATAGAATTTGGAACTTAAAAATAGGAGGATTCTGGGAAGAAGGCAAAGTAGGTCAGAAAAATTCAAGCTCTCAAGATTTCCCACCATAAATTAGTTAAAATAGCACCTTAGGGTGAATGAAGTGTGGGTGGAGATAAATAAGAATAAGGCCATAACTAGGGGTCCTTCTGGGACAATTTGAGAAGATCAGAGGAAAAATCCTTGGATGAAGTTTGGTCCCAGTGAAGCATAAACACTTCCAGGCTAGATTCCATTTCAACAACAAGCTACAAACCCTGGGGTTACTTGGTATGAGAGGCTGCCTCCACTCTAGTCACAAGAACTTTTACTCCCAGATAGTGAGGGGAGTTGGGTATCAGAGATGGGGAAGATCAAGGGAACCTCTGCTGATAAGTAACAACAGACCCAACTGTGCTGTGGAGAGCAGAGGGGGCAAGAAGGAACCAGCATACACCCAGTGAGTGCAGAAACAGTGGGGCAGAAAGCCCATGACTGTGGCCACTTACAGGAGACTGGAGGTTTGACTGTGGTTCCAAGTTACAAGAAAGAACTGAAGATCTGGGGCAATAGGCACCATCTCCCATATCCCAGGGCTAGAAGTGATTATAAAAATTCTTACTAAAAATGCACAAGCAAAGGAGAAAGAATCCAATCATAGAAAGTTATTATGGCACTAGAAATGAGAGGCATTCATCTTCAGAGGAGGATACTGAAGTAAAGAGTACCCCAAAGAATAATATCAAATGGTCACCTGCCCAAAAAGAATTCATAGAAGATCTTTAAAAAAAGACTTTAAAAACCAAATGACAGAGATAAAGGAAAAACTTAAAAATAAAGGAATCCAAGAAAAACAAGAAGGTTATGAAAGGAAAATTTTAAAAATCAACCATTTAGAAAAGGTGATCCAGAATCTTAAGGAAGAAAATAACTTGAAAATTAGAACTGGACAAAGTGAAACCAGCAAAATTATAATAGATCAAAAAATAATTAAACAAAATATGAATAATGAAAAAATAGAGGAGAAACTGAAACATTTTATAAGAAAAACAACAGATTTGGGAAATGATCAAAAAGAGATCATATGAGGAAAACTCAAAGGAATATCATAGTCAAATTTTGAAACCCCTAGCTCAAAGTTAAACTATTAAAAACATCAAAATTAAAACAATTTAAATATGATGTTGCCACAATTAGGATCACAGAAGACCTAGAAGCAGAGACATTAAAGGACTGTAGGTCTTGGAACACAACATATTGAAGAACAAAAGAATGGGGGCTCTGGCCAAAAATGTTAAGGAGTAACCTAAATGAAAAAAAATGGACATGTAATAATATTCAGACTTTCAAGACTTAGTTTAAAAAATCCTGAACTCAAGAGAAGATTTGATGTACAAGAACCAAGAGAAATATAAGCTATATACGAAAAACTGATTATAAGGGATTCATAGACTGTTTACTTTTTGTAAATGTAAAATGTATATATAAGATTCTTATTAATATTGGGTAGCTCATAAGAAAGATTGGGGCAAACCTCAGTATGATATGAATTTAAAAAGTAAAACCATTTAGGAATAGCTAAAAAAGAGCATTTTATAAAAATTAGGTAGAAGAGGAAGAACTGATACAGAAGAATTAGATGATGGAAAAGGCTGGTAATCCTGGTAACCTACTTTCATCAGGAATGGGTTTAAGAGGGACCTATATCTATATATATGAGTATAAAAGTCTTCCAAATTTATAAGAAATAAAATGGTAGGGGCACAGGGAGGGGAGAGACAATAAGGGAGGGATCTTTAGAGGGGAGAATGAGTGAATAGGTAAAAGGGGGGAGGAGAGGGAGAGGTATACCTAGATGGGGGGAGTCAAGTAATAGGAGGTAAGGCAGTGGACAGAAGTAAAGTAGAGGAGGCAGAAGGGATAGGAAATGAGATATGCACAAACATAAAAACATAGATCAGGAGTAGAATATGTTTAGGAAAGTATACGTCTATACATGAAGGTATATTTATCTACGTCTATGTATATATCTGTAGCAATAGAGAAACATATCAAACTTTATTTTAGCCTTCTGGGAGGGGAAGGGAACAAAAGAACAAAGTAAAAAAGTGTGTAGCAGAGAACAAAAGATAACTCATAAGGAAGCAAAGACAATTCTCAAGACAATGTCTATTATTTATCATACTGGTTTTCTTGAAACAAAAATTTATTGTTACATATTTTGAATCCTCTTTATGTTCTTCTATACACATGGCATACTTTTTTCTTTCTTACTTTGTATTTAAGTTTCAATATTTAAGTTTATGATATGTTTTTGTTTCATTTCTCTATTCTGTATATGTGTTCTGGGAAAAAAACCAACCTAAAAATCTCAATGAATGTTAAAAGTTGCTTTTACATGTAACTGAGGGGAATTCTTGTTTTATTTTTTTAAGTAGACAGTACTAGCACTGACCTCACAGGTTTATCATTAGGATCAAAGAAGATAATACATATAAAGTGTTTTGCAAACCTTAATACATTATAGAAAATTTATCTATTAATGTTATTGTGTATATGGGCCCCTTCTGTTCCTGAATTCTTTAGGCTACATGCCTCAAAGTGAGGTCTGTGGATCAAAGTACACATGGAAATTTGTCACTTTTTAAAGCATAATTACAAATTACTTTTCTTTAAATAATTCTTTGCTCCTCCAACACTGTATTTAGTGTGTCTCCCACATTCCTTCTACCAATGACTATTTCTATCTCTTATCATTTTTGAAAAATTGAATAATGTGAAGTAAAATCTTTTTGGTTATTTTTATTGGTATTTCTTTTATTATTTACCACAATTTTTAATATGGGTTTTAATATTCTGAAATTACCAATTTTCATATATACTTAGATGAGATTGGCTCTTGTTCTTATACATCTATTTTTCTAATACATTCTTGATAAGAGGAAGTTATTTTCTCACTTAGAAATAATTCAGATATTTCATAATTACATTTGGGGGAAGAATGAAAAGGTATAAAATTCTAGTCCTTTTATTCCTCTAGGGTACCAACTAGTTTCATAAAGTCATAAGATTTTAGAGGCTTAAGAATTACTCAACCAACTTCCCTTAACTTCCCATTATATAAACAAGGAATATGAGACCCAGAGAAAGCAAGTCATGCAAGGTCACATAGCTGGCCAGTGGAAGAGATGAAGCTATAATCCAGTTTGTAAACTCCCAGTAATCTATTCTCTTCATCACACAATATTGCCTCCCACCAGAAGAGGCACTGCATATGTATAGATGGACAATGAAATAACAGACTTTTCCTGTAATATTGCTGACATTACCTAATGCGGCTTTTTTTTATTTTGAATCAAAACTAAGGTTTTCTGGCCCATGGAAACGTGTGTCTGGTAGTTTCTGAATTATATACTTCTTGTTACAAAATTTTGCCACTGAATCACTGAATTCTGTTGAGTGATTATTGAGATAGGATGAAGCTTCAATTATTTATGATCAGAAACTTATAAATATGCTAAACTACGCTTGCAAAAAGTAATGAAGTCTTAGCAGAGAAAAAATATCACTTCACTTTGCTATTAAATTAAGAAATGAGGGGGAAAGCCTTCTTTTCTATGAATTATCAGGCATGGTTGGTGATATTCAAGGTAATGAAGTTTCCCTACAACTCTCATAGATAAAATGTTTAAATTGCTAAGAACAGAAATTGAGAGAGTGAAACCAGGGGCTCCCCAGTGATCTATCCAAGAGCATAGCCTAGTTCATTGATATGTGACATTCACCACCACGCCACCCCCCTGGGAACTCATGACTATTTATCTGGGTCAGGTGGAAGGGGTCAGAGCATGGTTATAGCTATACGCTCCAATTAACTCCTTGTTTAAAAGAATGACACATTTTGACAAGTTTCCAGATACTCTTTGGTTTTGACTAAAAGTAGCCAATACTGCCTGCTAGTCCCGTGCCAATAAACCTAGCCGTCCTTTTTTTAAAAATTTATTTATTTATTTACTTTTAGTTTACAAGATTCAGTTCCACAGTCCCTTGAGTTTCAAATTTTCTACCCTCCCTCTCTCCCCCCCACCATGGCGGCATGCAATCAAATACAGGATCTGCAAATACTTTAAAACTGACTGTCCTTCTTAAGATGTGGAGCCTTTCAAATTTAGTCCCTCTGATTTAGAAGAACCTTTAAGAGAATTTCTAGTCTATCTGTTTTCTGTGCATGTCTATTCTTCCACCATTCAGGCAGCTCCCAGAATTATGGTAGATTATAACAGACAACCTCATCTAGACCCTTACTGCTGACAGGCAAGCCTACTATACCTCCCTTATCAAGCACCATCCCACTATTCACAGATTTTCTGAAATGTTTTCTCTATTCAGACCCTTTCACGGCTCTGCCTCCTCCACATACTCTCATCTGACAACCTTGCCTCCTATTTTACAGGGAAAAAATGAGGCCATTCAATGTGAGCTCCCTCTTCTCACCCCTTCCTAATTTCATATTACTCAGGTGCCTTCTGTCATAATCTTCTCCTTTACCCCAGTCTTACAGGAAGAGGTAGCCTTATTCTTTATCAAGGCTAACCCAATTACCTGCCCAAGAAGTCCTATTGCCCCCTCTGTTATCTGTACAACGTGCTCCTTAAAGCAGTCTAAATCTATATTAGCTTTTAGAGCTTCTATAGCTAATTATGTATGTTATATATATTACATATATATATATATATATATATATATATATATATATAATACTCCAGAAGATCTCCAGGGGAAATTGTTCTAATAACTTAAAGGAGTTTGACTATTTCCAAATTTCACCTTAACATAGTTATGGAAGAAACATAGTAATGTGTGGTTAATGAATAAACAGGTGGTGGTACTTGGGGATAATAATAGCTCCTACATCATAGGGTTGTTGTGAAGACCAAATGATACTGTTTTATCTACCTTAGAGCCAGTTTCAAGGTACAAATGTGATATGAGAAGAAAATCTCTAATAGTATCTCCTCCACCTATCCCTTCTTTGCAGCTATGAGGAGTATGAATGAATTACTAAGGTAGTTGCTGAACTGGAAATAAGTTCTCATCTAAGTCATCTTGTCACTCCCCTCAATTCTAAACAGTGTCCACTTACATCTAACATGTACCATTCTGAAAACTAGCTGAAAGTTCAAGTAAACTTTTAAGGGAGCAAATAACATTCCAAAATTTAGTTACAGTGACATTTAAAGAGTTCAAGAGACATAATTTCTGGGTAATTAATTATTTTATTAATAATGCTAGCATTTTATTAATAAAAAAAGTTGGTGAAATTCTCTAATGCCAAAGACCCTCTTAGTGATGGGCTCCATAACTTAAATGCCCTTGGAAATGTGGGTGTTACTGAGGGTGACAATCAACTCTAATTTATTAACAATTAACGAGAAAAATATAAATATTATAAGCTCATTCAAATAAGGGTCTTGATGATATGTGATCACATCACCCAAATCCTGGTCAAAAAGACTTATCAGTTTCCATATAATGCGTCTGAAAAAAGGGAGAATCCATATTTTCCCAAACCTGTCTGAGTAAACACAATGAGGAATCCATCAATTTTCTTAGCCGAAGATTTCCTGCAATGGCTGACTTTTGGATAAGAAAGTGGAAAGCCCTTCAATAATTAGTTATTAATAAATGAAATAACCATTTTTTTCATTATAATCAAGTTGCTTCTATGTGCTTAGTTGATGCCCTATAGATCAGGTTACAACTAATTCTTTACAATCAGTAGTCTAGTATAATAAAGTCTTTCTCCATTCCCTATAGATGTAGCTATCCAGGTTCTTTATCTAAGATCCATGAACTTATTTAAAAATACTTTGATTAGTCTATTTTAATATGGTTGGTTTCCTTTTGTAATCCAATGTACTTTTATTTTGGGTCTGAAAGCATTAATCTGAGGGGTCCAAGGGTTTCACCAGACTGCCAAAGGGGCCTATGATACCCGAAAAGTTAAAAATTCCTGTTCTTTGTTGAAAAGAACACAAAAAAAGGCTATACATAAGCAGCAACCAAACTCTCTCTGTGTGTGTATATGTGCATGTATATGCATATTTATATATGTATATGTGTATTTTTTAGTATATGTCTATCTATACATACAAATATATGTATATACACAAACATATATCTCAAGAAATCTGAAGGGGATAACTGGTTGGTTTAAGATTGTGCTTAAGTTAATATGTACATTTTTAAAACAATTATAAAACAAAGAAAAACACCACCACTTTGAGGGAGTTGCAACTCTTCTCACTCGCTAATTCACTGTGAATGGCATCCTTCAGGCAATATAACCAGGATGACTTTATGGTCCCCAGTAATGTTCAAAGTCCTTTGTTGGTCATTCAAGACCTCCCCTACCTTTCCAGTCTTGGGTCACATCACTTTCTTCCCATTCCTGATTTATCCTTCAAACAAACTAGACAGCTGATTTTCCCCAACACACAGTCTGCACTTTTATTTCTCTGTAGCTCTTCACATGCCTAGAATGTCATCCTTCCTTCTCTTCCTCTGTTCTCCTCCTCATCTATTAAGGACTTTTTAACACTAGCTTTTCCAGGAAGCCTTCTACATTTTCACCATTGGTTCACACCTTTCTCCATCTCAAACTACACAGCACAATATATATGCTTTGTAATTCAATGTGATGTCACTAAAAAATGCTTAACCATTTACTATAAACTTAGTGCCTACCAATAACAAAAAGAAATCAAATAAGCAATAGAAAAATACATTACATTTATCAGGAGTCCAACAGAAACAAAGCATTTGTTTTGTTGTACCATTTTTTATTTCCCAGATTTTTAAATAAATATGTATTAAGGGCTCATTTTGCATAATATACTGTTCCCCAATATAGTGCATTTTTTGTACTGTATACACTCCCATGACCTTCACAACAGTTCCACTTGGTTAACTCGTGGCAATGCAGAAATTATTCTAGAGCACCAGTTCTAGCAGATTTTACCCAACTAGTATGGATCATGCAAGAGAACAGGTGTGGAAGTGTTTAATAAATCTTTCTTCAATTAAATGAGATGATATATCATAGAATAATGCATCTAGAAAGAAGGAGCCTCAGACACTATTCTGACCAAATCCTTCATCCTACAGTTAAAGAAACTGAGAATCAGAGTGTTAAGGGATTAACCTAAGGTCAAGGTCACACAAGTCATAAGTGACATGCGTGAAATTAGAAGAGATTTTCTGACTCCAAAGCCACAAGTTGTACCTAAGAAAGCTGCCACAAAAGAAAAGTTCAGAAAGGTTATCACTAGAGTTTTTTTTTCATTATCCCAGACACACACACACACACACACACACAAAATAGTCTATTAAATGTATAGTGAAGTTTCTACATGTATCTGAAGGAGTACTAACAGACTAAGCATTAATTTTTACAGTACAGATGCTTTGTGAATGTGCAATATTCCCCTACTAAAATATGAGTGAGTCATCCAAATTTTAATCTCCTTTGATATGTACTGTTGACCTGGAAGTGTGGTTAAAAGAGGCAAATAGGCTAGGTGATATATAAATTTCTAATGTTTATTTCCCTTAAAGTTAGGAGATACATGTATACACAGTGCTAGTTTTTAATTCTGACTGTCTAATAAAAAGAATGAGAAGATTCAAATACATTTTAGAACAATCCCAACTCAGGATGTCTGTGTGTAATGGTAATGGAATTTGAAGATGCCCCTGTATTGGCTTGGTTTTGGGGTTGAGTGTTAAAACCCAGAGCTTGGGAATCCCACTTATGGGATGGACTTGTTGACTTGAAGAAAGAGGGCTGAACTGGGAGGAGCCGTGAATTGGGAGAGGGCCCAAGTAGAGAGGCCAGAAGGACTTTTGGAGAGCAGTATCCAGTATAGCAGAGGCTAAGTTGCTGAGAGAAAGACTGCTGAGAGCCTGTTGTAGCTGCCCAGGACTTTTGAGAACTGCCACCCAGAGCTGCCAAGAAATGAGGAGGCATGGCTGTGATGCCAGTATTTTGCCTGTTTTGATGTTGTTTTGCCAGATTCACATGCTTGTGAAGGACAGTGCTGCTGTCGTAGAGGTTCTACAACCTGGCTGTTGGTTCAGAAGCCCTAAAGGAGGATTTTCTTGTGGTACCTTCACAGAAACCCTGGAAGAGGGCCTTGCTGATGGCTTCAGGGGTTCTGGGACTATTCTACAGGCAGAGAGTGACCTGATGAAGACACTGGCTATGGCTTTTTTGAGCCTTGTCTCTTCAGGAACTGAGATTGTTGAGGGCTTTCCTTGGGTCAAGATAAAAGAAGCACCTTTCCTTGGGTTTTCAATACTTAGATGACATCTTGACCTTGTTATGGCTTAAGGGTGGATAGCCTTTTGTGCTCTCCTGCTCCCTTTTGAGAAAGTGCTTGGTGTTAATGGATGGTATTGTAATTACTTTGTGTTCAGGGGTGGGAAACCTTTGGCCTTTTTGTGCTCTATAATTGACCAAATGAATGTACTTTGTTTATGACTGGAAACCGATCTCCATTTTAGAAGAGACTTTGACTGACTAAATGAATATAGTGTCTAGAGGTGGAGTAGTACCTGGATGGAACTGAGAACTTGCTTGTTAAAGGAATGAGTTACGCTGTATTTTGACTTCCTTTGTTCTGTGAATGTTTTGCTGAATAAATGGGGTTTACTATGCTGGTAATCCGAACCTTGGAAGCTGTCTTTGCTTCGCATTACACTGTGTCACTCAAATTTATGATCTCCATATATGTTTAACCAAAGTATAACAAATGAATTTTCTTAACTGAATAGGTTTCAAAAAAAATATAAGAAAATTGACAAAGTGTTAATTGAAATTACAACCCAGGATATCTGTGACATAGCATAGTATATGGCCATAAAATATTAAGATGAGAAAAGTCTCATTATTCAAGGTAGTATCTGGTCAAGGTGCCTTGTCCTTTGTAGTCATTAACAGAAGAAAGCTCTGCTCAGCTTCATCTGGCCTTGTAGTGTTGATACAGAAAGGGGTTTTCTCTGGATTTACTCAGGGAATAAAGAAAGGCATGCCTACTAAGCCAAGGTTCTTCTGGTTCATTAGTTTAGACTCTGGCCCTTACTGGGGTTCAAACAATCTTAAAAGATTATCAGTACACTTAGTGAATATTTACCAAATGATGTTAAATTGAATAGGAGATCCCAGTTGTTGATCAACCAAAAGGCAGCAATTTAAAATATTCTTACCTCTCCCTAGATCAGACAAGAATCTCAATTAAAAAAAATATATACACACATGTATACACCCTTATAATTTACATATATGTGTATATATATACACACACACATGTGTATATGTGTATGTATGTGGATATGTCACCAAAACATCCACAACACAGGAACACACATATACATACACACACTCAGAAACACAAACACTGAGGTTCAAAAGCTTACCATATCAGGAATGGATCTTATCTTTCACTGTGTTCTATTTTTTTTTTAATAAACTACTCTTCTTTTTAAATTTTTTTTTTTTTTGCTTTTTGGAGGGAGAAGGGTCAGGGCAGTTGGGGTTAAGTGACTCACCCAAAGTCACATGGCTAGTAAGAGTTAAGTGTCTGAATCGGATTTGAACTCAGGTCCTCCTGACTCTAGGGCCAGTGCTTTATTCACTGTGCCACCTAGCTGCCCCTGTGTTCTTTTTAAAATTATAAGCATTATTTAAAGAAAAACACATTTTGAGTAAAAACAACTTTCACCATTTGGGTTTTTTTTTTGCTACAATTTTGAGTTCCAAATTCTTTCCCACCCTCCATACTGTCTCCTATCACTGAGAAGGTGAACAATTTGATGAAGGTTATACAACTGTAGTCATGCATAACATATCTCCAAATTAGTCATGTTGGGAAAGAAAACATAGACAAAAAACTTCAAGGAAATAAAAAGTTAAAAAACAACAACAACAACAACACTCAGTATGCTTCAATCTGCATTAATATTCCACCAGTTTTTTTCTTTGGAGGTGCATAACATTTTCTACCATAGGTCTTTCAGAATTATCTTGGATCCTTGTATTGCTGGGAATAGCTAAGTGATTTGCAATTGATCTTCATACAATATTGCAGTTACTATGTACAATGTTCTCTTGATACTGTTAATTTCACTTTGCATCAATTCATGCAAGTCTTTCCAGGTGTTTCTCAAAGCCCATCATTTCTTTTTATTTTTTTATTTTATTTATTTGTTTATTTTTAGTTTTCAACATTCATTTCCACAAGATTTTGAGTTACAATTTTTTCTCCCCATCTTTCCCCACCCCCATCCCAGAATAGCAAGCCTACTGAATACCTCTTCTCCCAATCTGTTCTCTCTTATATCTTCCCCCATCCTCCTCCATAATTTTCTAGTAGGGCAAGATAGATTTTTATACTCCAGTATCTTATTTCTCAGTTACATGTAAAAAACAATTTTTTAAACATTTGTTCTTAAAACTTGGAGTTCCAGATTTTTACCCTTCTTCCATCCTCACCAGCCCCCACTGGGAAGATAAGAAATTCAATATAGATTGTACATGTGTGGTTACTCAAATCCTTTCCACAGCAGTTGTATTGTGAAAGACTAACTGTATTTCCCTCCATCCTATCTCGCCCCCCACTTATTCTATTTCCTCTTTTGACCCTATCCCTTTTCAAAACTATTTGCTTCTAACTACCCTCTCCCTCAATCTGCCCTCCCTTCTATCATTCCCCCTCTTATCTCTTAGCCCCTTATTTTCCTGTAGGGTAAGATACCCATTTGAGTGTGTATGTTATTCCCCACCTTATGCCAAATATGTAATTGGGGAAAATCAAATATTTAACAAAAAGGAAAAAAAATATTTTAAACTGAGGAATAGAAAAAGTGAATTCAATTGAAGAAGGGCTCAAAGACTACTTATATTCTCTCTCTTTCCCTGAAGTCAATCTTGCTTTCAGGCTCAAAGGGGATTGTTTACACTGCTTGTCTCAGAAGAGGTAGTATGACATAATGCAGGACTTGGTATCCAAAGTCTTCAACTCAAACTGCAGCTTCAAAAATCATGAGCTATGTAACCTCAAGAGAAATCACTTAACTTTTTGAAGCATTAATTTCCTCATCTATAAAATAAGCAAATTAATATTTACATTGATTGATTGTTTTGAGGAAATATTAGTCCTTTCTTGTCTCTCTGTCTCCCTTACCCTCTCTTCTGAAAAAGAACTTTCATATACAGCTCATCAAGAACGATGATTCAAAAGAAAAAAGAATGTTTATTTCTCTATTCTAACTTCCTTTGGGTACTTTCCCTGCAATCTGCAACCTCCCAAAGTTCTATCTGTTTAGTGTTACAAGTTCTATCTGTTCAGGGTTACTTGTATCTTCACATGAACTTTGGTACTTTTCATTTGTGTATATGGCTTCTTTCTCTAACTATATGTGTATAATATAAGCTACTATTCTGTAATATATACAGATATATTATGCAGAATATACAGATTCTCTTCAAATATGAACCCCTGAAAGATCATCAAAGTTCAAGGAATAATTTTAGTCAGTATAAATTCAAAACTACAGCTGACAAGCTCTCATCCAGTTAAAACAGAGATCATATTAATACAAAGCAAAGACATTTAGTTAAACGAAATAGTTTAAGAAAATCCCACCCATGTTCTCCCAAAGATTTCTACCTAACTGGTGGAAGAAGAAACACTGATGGCCTCTCAATTGTCTCATGCTCCTAGGATTGCATCTCAACTACCTTTAAACTTCTACTCATTATTTCCCAGCACAGGTCCTGATATCATATGCTATGGTGTCTTCTGAAATAATGTTAGACTTCTTTCTCCATTACCCTACCATCCACTGGGTCTCTACCAAATTTCAGCAGCCGTGTGGCTTTTGGGGGGTTGAGAATTAGCATTGTTCTAGTTCTTTTGTGAGCCAGATCCACAGCTATACCAAGCCAGGAAATCAAGATTCTCAAATATCTTTTAAACAGAAGTGCTTCCCCTACCATAGCAAATCCTCAGGCCTGTGGATATTTTAGTTGATGTGAGTAAATTCTTTTCAATTCTCATTGTGCCCCTGGCAGAAAACGCTAGTGTGATGCCTATTACCCTGGAGCTTCACTTAGTAAGACTAGAGGAGATAGGGTGAAGCTTGTCATCTTTAGTCTTTATATTCCAATAACTAAAACAATGCTTTTCCTATACTTACAGAGTGTTAAATCTAAGTTCCTTGATCTAATTCCCATTTTGATCAATACTGTTACCTATTTGACTCAGAGAAAAAATTTCCCAATATGATCAGTATATATTTTCATTTTGTACAATTAATAAATTAAAATTTTTGTTTTCAAAGGGCCCGTGAGACTAAGGGTTGTTGGATATACTCTGACAAGATATACTAATATTAAAGCTACAAGATCTTGACTTAGACAATAGAAACATATGTACATATACGAATATAATGGAATACTATTGTGCTATAAGAAATGTAAAGCAGTGTGGTCTTGGGCAAGCCACTTAACCCCAATTGCCCTATCTTCCTCCCCTAAAAAAAAAAAAAGCAAAAAGGAAAAAAAAAAACAAAAAGAAATGAAGAGCAGACAGACTTCATAATAACCTGGAGAGACATATAAACTGATGCTGAGTGAAGAGACTAGAACCAGGAGAACTTTGTACATAATTACAGACACATCATATGTGTAATGACTTAACTTTGATAGATTGAGCTCCTCTCAGCAACACAAGGGTAGAAGAGAACTACAAAAGACTCATGACAGAAAGGAATATCCACATCCAGAGAAAGAACTACTACAGAGTCTGAACGCAGATTGAAGCAAACTACTTGCTTTCTCTCTTTTGTGTTTTGTTTTGTTTTGTTGTTACTTCTCATTGTTCACTCTAATGGTTATAATTCTTCTTTACAAGTTAACTAATGTTTAATGTTAAGGTATTTGTAGAACCTATATTTGATTGCATGCTACCATGGGGGAAAAGGTGGGTGAAGGGGGAGGGGGAGAAAATTTGGAACTCAAGGGATTGTGGAACTCAATGTTATAAACTAAAAGTAAATTTAAAAATGTTTAAAGATTAAAAAAAAGGAAAATACATTGAGAAAAAATAATATTGATTTTGGTTATATTTTCAAGCCAGAATTTTTCAGCACACTTAGAATAAAATCATTATAAAATTATTAATACGCAATATTAAATAGTTAAAAAAATTCTAGAGGACTTCAAAGGTCATCTAGTCTAACCTGTATATTAAATATGAATCTCCTCCACCTAGTCATTGGCAAGTGAAAATCCAACTTTTATATGAAGGCTTACAGTAAGAGGAAACTCACTAACTCTAAGAAAGTCCATTTCATTTCTGGATAGTTCTAACTGTTAGAAAATTTCCGCATATCAAGCTAGCTTCTTCTTCACTTTAATCATCGATTTCATCAATCTTAGACCCACCTTCTGGGGCTAAGCAGAATATGTATAATTCTCTTAAACATAAACATTTTTCTTGGCTTTTCATTTCCAGGTTAAAGATCCCTATTTACTTTAAATATGTTTAAAAGTTTTATTGATTTCATTATTTCTTTCGTCTAGCACTGTCTCTTCCAAATTACTTCTCCTTAACCTCCCACAAAAAAATGCATTGTAAAAAGAAGCCCAGTTAGCAAAACAAACCAGTCTATTGACTGTATCTAACTAGGTACGCCTCAATTCATAGCTTTAGTCCAACAATTACATCAAGGTTGGTACTGACATTGATCAGAGTTCTGATAAATGTTGTATTCTTTATCATCACTGAGATCACTAGATCTCAAGAAACTTTCATATGGCATGTAATTTAGTTTTAATGGCTTAGAAAATATCTTACGAAATTAAAAAACCTTTTCAAATAGGAAAACGAGTTTATAAGAAGTAGATGAAAGTTTAACTGATGGACAGCTTATATAGTTTGTTAGAATCCATGCAATATCAAGGGAAAATCCCTCAGCATATTGAGCAAATATTGATGTGGAGAAATTATAGTATTACGTGTTCAGGGTAAAGGATTAGAAGGCATAAATGGACAATATTCTGTATCACTGAAAGGAGTTATAATACTAATAAATCAATCAACAAGCATTTGTACCAACAACTGAATACAGATGTATAAAAGTTATCAGGCTATTGAATTGCAATGTTAAGGCTGACCTACTGTGATTGATATAGACTATCCATGCAAATAGGAGACATGGAAAGCAAAAATAAAGGAATGTCACTACCTTTAATTGTCTTTCTAGTCCTCAGAAGTTCAAAGATGCATTCACCCAACAGTTTGTTGGCAAAAGCTTATCAGATTTGCTACTGAATCACAGAATTCAATAAATTTGAGATTTAATTCTTTCTTCTACTTGTCAACCTCTGGAGAGGGTTCTAACTTGCAGAGAAGTAGTCGAAAGGATAAAAAGAAGTACAAAAAGTGAATAAACAATCCTTGAATAGTTGGAAATCTAATCTATAACTAGAGATTAAATCAAAGTATTCAAGTAAAAGAAGAGAATCATGACATAAGAAGAAAACAAGTTTCTTTGTAAGTTCACATTAAGCAATTAAAAACACAATGCAATTCCTAAGTTAATTCTGGAATTATGTAATGGCAAATATACATATAAGTGAATTTCATATAATTTCCCACATAAGCCCATTATCACTGTTAGCAGATCATAAAACGTACACCTTAATATCATTTGGAAAAGGTGAAAACCTTCAGATAATGCCCTAGCAGTGAATAAGTCTCCAACCCCAGCGGAATTAGGATATGTGAAAAGGTTACAAGAATAGGACTCTTAAGCCTACCAGGAAGGAAATTCATTGACCGAGCTGAAATAGGCTTATGGGAATAAGCAAAAAATTTTTAAAAGGAGAATAAAAAAGCACTGGAGACATGAAAGCCAGGATGACATAGAAATTCTTTGAGCTGTGAAGCTACTTTTCCACTCATTCTGTCATTGATGTGTACAAGGGACTTCTTTTGAAGAGATGTGTTGGATTGTACACACAGGTGGTGTCAACATTGTATTTCTGCAGGGAAGGTCTTCCTCCATGATGTGACATATGGCAAACTACTTAAGAAAAAAGAAATAGGCTTTCTCTGTTTGTAAATTTTTTTTCCTTTTCTATTAAGCCATACAAAATCATGGACAGGTAAGGAGAAAATTTATACTATTTATTTACCACTGCTACTAACAGGGAACTGCAATTTCAAAGCAGTTTCTGCAGAAAATTACATGTAGTGAAGTACTCCAATTAATGGTATAATGGGAAGAGTGGATGGAAAAGGACCCAATAAAGTGTGATACAATCAAATAGTACTGGAGGAAATGCATGGCATGGCAACATGAAAACATACAAACAAAAAACAATTAAAATAATCAATGGAGAGAATCCAGATTCCCTTAAAAAGGAAAATCAATTAAAGAGCTAACACAGGTATGGAAATCTACACAAGAAATTCTGCCAAAAAAGAAAATACAGCAATAGCCTAAGGACTTGATGTGCTTGAGAATGTAAAATTCTCAATTTATCCAGCAGGCGAGAATGTTTCCAGAGCCACTCTCCAGGGGAAAAGCGAAATATCTAGAGTAGCAAATCAATCCCCTGAGTGCTGCATCTACTACAAAGGAAATCTGCTAAAATCTGGAAATTTCTTCAGTTCACAAGTTAACGGACATAAGGTAACTCAAAAAAGAAAATAAAACACCATCAGGGTATCTCACTTTAAACAATGTGTGACACTGAAAAGTTGTATATAATACAACTGCTTTTATAAATGAATTACAATTGAGATATACTAAATAAGAATCCTATTTAATTCCACACAATTTAATAGGCATTTATTGAGTAACTATTTCATATAAAACAAGAATATATTAATAAGTACTTACTATGTTCAAAGGTCCAAGAAATACTTCTGACAAAAGGTAACAGTAGTTGAATCTTAAAGAAAATCAAAGATCCCAAGAGGGAGAAGTAAGGAGAAAGCATTCAAGGCATGAGAAACCCCTGGTACGAAGTCAATGAGTTTAACAATGAAGCACCGGGTGTGAATTATAGAAAGTAGGTCAATATGATGGGCCCATAGGATACTCTATGCACAAAACAGAAATGTATAAGAAGGTTAGAATATTAGGAAAAGAACACATCGTGAAAAGTCTTACATGTGATAAATGACCAATGTAGGATTTTCTGTGTTTTGTTTTTTTGGTTTGGGGGTTTTTCTGAGTAGGGCAAGAAGGGAAGTGTGTGGAGTAGGAGGAAGAGTCAAATAGATCTCTGCTTTAAGAAAAGTATTTTGGCAGCTATGTGCAAGACAAACTGGAATGGGAAGACACTAGAGACAGGGAAGCCCTCTGGAAGACTATTTAAGTAATTCAGGGGAAAGGAGATTAGGCCATATAAGTAGACAGGAAATAATGGTTTGGAAGCAGAATGATGTTTGTCAAATGAATAAATATGTGGAGTAAATGAGAGTGAGGAGTCAAGGTTTCAGAACCAGGTATCTGGAAATATAATGATACCTGACCATAATAATAATGATCTTTCAATGACAATGAGTTCTGTTTTAGACATTTTGAGCGTGAAATTCTTATAGGACATACAGGTCAAAATATTAAATTCATAGGCAGGTAGGCAACACGTTTTTTCCTAGTTCTATGAAATAGTAGTTTGTTAGTTAGTAGTTTGTGAGTTAGCAGTTTGATTGGAATAGCACTAAGTAAATTAATTTAGATAGAATTGTAATTTTTATTTTATTAGTTTAGCCTATCCATGAGCAATTGATATTTTTCCAGTTATTTGTATCTGACTTTATTTGGATTTTTGGTTTTTTTCTTTCTTAATTGATTTGCTTATTTGAGTTTACAAGATTCAATTCCACAATCCCTTGAGTTTCAAATTTTCTCCCCTCTCTGTCCCCCCCACCCATGGCAGCATGCAATCAAGTATAGGATCTGCAAATACTTTCACATTGGACATTAGTCTGGTTGTACAGAAGGATTGTAACCAACGGAGTGAACAATGGGAAAGAAGAAACAAAACCAAATATGGAAAAGAACAATAGCATGTA
>CM053598.1:164489179-164501006 GCA_028646575.1 Pseudocheirus occidentalis | reverse complement strand
AACAATAGCATGTAGATTGCTTCAGTCTTCATTTAAACTCTGTTCTTTCTAGATCTTTCTCTGAATGTAGATATCTCCTTCCATCCTGAGACTTGTAGAGTTGTCTTATAACTGTGTTGCTGAGAAGAGTCCAGTTTATCAAAGCTGGTCATCACACATGTGACGTGTCTGTGACTGTGTACAAATTTTTCCTGGTTCTGCTCTTCTTACTTAGCATCAATTTGTATACGCCTCTCCAGGTAAATATGAAATGCATCTCTTCCTCATTTCTTATAGTATAATAGTATTCCATTACATTCATATACCACAACTTGTTTAGCCATTCCCCAATTGATGGGCATCAATTTCCAATTTTTTGCTACCACAAAGAGAGCTGCAATAAATAATTTTGTACATATGGGTCTTCCTACCACTTCTATGATCTCTTTGGGATACAGCCCCCTAAGTGGTATTACTGGGTCAAACTAGCCCTTTGGGCATACTTCCAGATTGTTCTCCAGAATGATTGAATCAGTTCACAACTCCAACAACAATGCATTAGCGTTCCAATTTTTCCACATACTCTCCAGCATTTGTCATTTTCCTGTTTTGTCATCTTAGCCAATCTGACTGGTGAGATGTGGTATCTCAAAGTTGTTTTGATTTGCATTTCTCAAATCAATAGTGATTTAGAGATTTTTTCATATGCTTATAGATACCTTTAATTTCTACCTCTGAAAATTGCCTACTCATATGCTTTGACTATTTATCAATTGGGGAATGACTTGTATTCTTATAGATTTGACTTAATTCCCTGTATATTTTAGAAATGAGGCCTTTATCAGAAACACTGGTTGTAAAAATTCTTTCCCAATTTCCCACTTCCCTCTTAATCTTGGTTACATTGGCTCTGTTGTACAGAAACTTTTCAATTTAATGTAATCAAGATTATCCATTTTGCATTTTATAATGCTCTCTAACTCTTCTTTGGTCATAATCTGACTTCGTGTGAAAACTATGTTGTAACTGTGTTCATATAGTTCCTGGGTTTGTCTTGGCAGGTATTTTCCCAAATATTTTATATCATCTACAGTCATTTTAAATGGGTTTTCTTTTTCTATCTCTTGTTGCTGGGTTTTGTTAGTAATATACAGAAATGCCAATGATTTGTGGCAGTTTATTTTATATCCTGAAATTCTGCTAATGTTATTAAATATTTCAAATAGTTTTTTAGTTAATTCTCTAGGATTTTCTAAGTAATACAATCATTTCATCTACAAAGAGTGATAACTTTGTTTCACCTATCTTTATTCCTTCCATTTCTTTTTCTTCTCTTATTACTAAGGCCAACATTTCTACTACAGTATTAAATAATAGGTAATAATGGGCATTGTTGCCTCACCCTTGATCTTACTGGGAAACCTTCTAGCTTATCCCATTACATATAGTGCTTGTTGATAGTATTAGATAGATACTACCTATTATTTTCAGGAAAAGTTCATTGATTTCTATGCTCTGTAGTGTTTTTAATAGGAATGGATGCTATATTTTGTCAAAAAGTTTTTCTGCATCTATTAAGGTAATCAGATGTTTCCATTAGTTTTGTTACTGATATGGTTAAGTATGCTGATAGTTTTCCTAATATTGAACCAATCCTGCAATCCTAGTATAAATCCCACTTGACCAAAGTGTAATATCATTATGATAACTTGCTGTAATCGCTTTGCTAATAGTTTATCTAAAAGTTTTGCATCCATATTCATTAGGGAAGTTGGTCTATAATTTTTTCTCTATTTTGGCTCTTTCTGGTTTAAGTATCAGCACATATTTGTGTCACAAAAAGAATCTGATAGAACTCCATCTATTTTTCTAAACAGTTTATAAAGTATTAGAATTAATTATTACTTAAATACTTGGTAGAATTAACTTGTGAATCCATCTGGCCCTGGAGATTTTTTCCTTAGGGCGTTTGTTGAATGCTTGCTCAATTTTTCTTTCTAAAATGGGGTTATTTAAGCATTTTATTTCCTGTCCTTATGATTTCTTATAGTGTAATACTGTTCCATCATAACTAACGCTTAGAACACTACTATCTTTCCACTTACTCAGGTCCCAAACCTCAGTGTCATCCTTGATTCCTCACTCCCAATAATCTTGAATATCCAATCTACTGCCAAATCCTGATATTTTTTTTCTTTAGAAATTTTTTCCTTCTTTCTAGTCACATACACATTCATCTCCTCTTACCTGGAATATTCCAACACCCTTGTAATTGGGTTCCCTGCTTCAAGTTTCTTGTCTATAATATCTCCTCTATATAACTGTCACAATGATTTTCCTAAATTACAGGTTATCTCTTTACTCAATAATTTCCAATGGCTCCCTTTTGTCTGTAGGATCAAATATAAAGTCCTTTATCTGTTAGTGTTTAAAGCTCTTTCTACCTTTCTAGTCTTCTTACACATTACTTTCCTCCACTCATTTTGTAGTCCAGCCATGGTCTACTTGTTGCTCCTCAAACAATGTCCCACCTCCTATCTCAACGTCTTTGGACAAGCTGCCCTGCACCCTCTTAACTAGAATGTTTTCCCTCCTCATCTCCTCTTCATATAATCACTGATTTTCTTTAATACTTAGCTCAAGTACTACCATGTATAGACAGTTTCCTCAGTTGCTAGTGACTTCCTCACTAAGGTTATCTTCTATGTATTCTGCAAGTCTGTTGAATGGACTTACTTATATACATGCTGTTTCCTCTACTAGTAAGTTCCCAAGAGCTCAAGTGTATCCACTCACAAGGATATCATACCATATGCAAAGTTCAGTGACAGAAAGACCTGCCCAGTTCAGTTAGGCAACAGCAACCTACAGTTAGCTCAGAATAGCATGAAAGTGACTAGTCCATTACCAATACCAAGACAATGATCCAAAATTAACTTTGTGAAAACTGTCTAGTGAAAAGACATTAGAGTTCTACTATTTCACAGTTGTAGGCTGTCTTGCCCATGTGTGCTCCCTACATGGTACCCTCACTAACACTGTCCTCTAAAATTGTGACCACTATCTCATTTCCATAGACTGTGTATTTGTAAATAATGTGCACCAGATTTTTAGGGCAAATGTTTTTTAACTATTGTCTTTGATATAGCATTTGAATAAATGCCTTACGATAATTTTTTTTTAATGTAAGCTCCTTAAATAATGTCTCAGGGGCTTTTGCTTTTTGTTTGCATACATCGTTGAGTACAATGCATAGTATACAATGTGTGTGATCAAATAAGTTTATTATGAAGTGACTATGAGTGTGTGTGTGTATGTGCATGTGTGCATGTGTGTGTGTCCTGGAAATAGAAAGAGTATAGTGGAAAGGGAAGGATATAAAAGAGCATTGATAAAACATCTTAAAAGAAACAATAATTAATTACCTAATGTATGCAAGACAGTGTGCTAGGTGATAAGGATACAAGGATCAGTACTGGCAGCCCAGTTCTAGAAATGATTCACATACATAATTACATTATCTTGATCTTAGCAATTAACCTGAAAGAGAGCTCTTCTTGGAAATATCAAAAGTCAAACAGGGTCAGAAGTGATCATAATTCATGTATTGCCTTAACTGGAATCACAACAGTTTAAAACAGACAGATGTTTGGATGTCCTCAGCAAGAATAATAACCTTCATATGAGCAGCACAGCTGTTGGGCATAGAGCAAAAGCATCTGTTGCCAGCTCCTCCTAACATCCATTTGCTGGGATGGCTTGTTGCCTCCTCACAATTTGGTCAGATCTCTGCCATGTGGCCCAGGTGCCAGATTTGAGAGTGTTTACATGAATAGCCGACTTTTGAGGTAGAGTGAATCTCACTCCCATGCTTGCTTGGTTTGATATCCCAATGGTGCCTAAAATGACTTTTTTACAGTTGATTTCACCTGTTCAAATTTCTGGTACTATCTACTTTAGGATGCTTCTCTTTCTTCTTTCAGCTAGTTGAATACCTGGAGGAAATCTCAATGGTTGAAGCATTGTTTTATTTCTATTACTCTTAACCTTCATGGATTTTATTATCCTATGCCATCTCTAGAATTTGGAATCTTAATGTATATCTGCAAAGGTAAATGAATAGGAGCAGAGACCTGTGATTTAATAAATGTAAGGAACTCTTAGATGAGTGAATTCCTTCTATCAATCCAGATAAAAGACCTGGGGAACTCAGAGTTTTAAAGACATGCTTAGAATATTGAGATTAAGTGTCTTGCCCAGGGTCATGCAGCCAGTTTATTTCAGAGGCAAAACTCAAAATTAGGTCTCTGTGGCTCTAAAGCCAGCTCTCTATCTATCACCATACCTGTCTGTGTCTATCCCTGTATGTCTGTCTGTCTTTGTCTCTCCATCTGTCTTGTTCTCTCCATCTTTCTGTCTCCACTTCTCTCCATGTTTGTCTTTCTATGTTTGTGTCTCTGTCTTTTACACACATACACACATACACACACACACACACACACACACACACACACACACACACACACACACACACTCTTTTACCATAGAGAGCCCTAAGGTCTAAATTAAATCTAAATTCAAATTCAAAGCTTCCGGGGAGCTAGGTGGTGCAGTGAATAGAGCACCAGCCCTGGAATCAGGAATACCTGAGTTCAAATCTGGCCTCAGACACTTGACACACTTACTAGCTCTGTGACTTTGGGCAAGTCACTTAACCCCAGTTGCCCTCCAAAAAATAAATAAATAAATAAATAAATAAATAAATAAATAAATAAATAAATAAATAAATTCAAAGCTTCCTGGGATTTGCCCAATGTTGTACTCTGCTGATATAGCCTTGTAGATGGGAAGGGCAATTCTAATTCAGGATATGCATCAGAAAAAGACTATGGTAGAGAAGACACAATATATTGAATATAAATTAATCTTTTCTGGTGATAGTGCCATTTGATATGCCTTAGGTTCCTTATTCTAAGCATTAATTCTCATTGAACAAGATTGTAGATGAAGATTGCATAAGGGACTAGGCTAAATCCATAGTAAGCTCAAAGCTAAATTCCTAGTATTGGCTGTTTAATTTATCATTTTCCTCTCATAAAAGTCTAACATGGAGGAGGGAGAAGATGAAAAAAAAACCAGTGATTAAACTGGAAGTTTCAGCTAATTCAGTTCTGGATAAATGAAGTTTCATATCATACTTCACACAGATTTTCCAGAGACATCCCCCATGCCTAGAGCATTCTCTTTCCTCACCTCCACCTCCTGGAACTCCTGGCTTCCTTCAAAGGAATCCTCAGCTGGGATACCTCCTCCTGCATGAATCCTTTTCTGGCTCCCCCCCCCCAGTCATTAGAGTTCTTTCCATCTGTCTCCAATTAGGGAAAGTTGAAGAGTGGGTCATGCTGAAATTATATTTGTTGGCTGTAAAAGCAGAAGAAGCTTTCATTAGTCTGGGAAAAAATGGCCACGTTTCTAGGAGGGAAAAGAGTTAAATAACTTTGCAAGCCTCATAATACTTTTACTCTTTCATGGATAGGAAATTTGCTCTGTGAACCACTAATATCTATTCATGCTGAAATGTAGCTCTACTGCAACTAAATAGAATAGATTTCTCTCTTCTTGATTCCCTCTCTTGTATTTTTAAAAGGAACTAATTGCCCATCCAGCACTAAAATATTCATATTTTGTACATTTAAGTGTGTACTTTTTCAAAGGTGCTAAATTAATTTTCCATGCAGTGAATTATTTAAATTACTGACAGGTAAATGGTCTTTTAAAAATATATATGATTTCCTATTTTATCCACTAACATTTTTCCTCAGCAAATGTTTCAATGACCTTTCAAAATATCTTATAATGTGTGTGTATATATATTTTATATGTATATATATATATGTATGTATATAATGTCCCCTCACTATTAAAGTGAATAATGCTTTGTCTTAAAATAAAAGTATAAAAAATTTTATCTTTCTTACTACATTTAGAATGCAATATCAATTTACATAATCTTAAAATGATACCATAAGAGTTCCATCTTTAACTTGCCATTCTTATTTATCACTACATTAAAATTACATTTTGATTAGACTGGAAATGTTAGTTGGTCTTCCAAAATATGTTTGTTTGCCTATTTTCTGCTTTTGCCACTACCACACCTCCACTAAAGTCATCCATCAGTGCTTTATTATGGAGTGGAGATTGTTCTGGTTTCTCGTAAACTGGAGCAATGGAATCTAAGCTCGGGCAGGTCTTACACTAAAGGCTTTAAAAGTAGTTAGAACAATCAACAGCAATGGGAACATTATCAGATGGTCATCTTAATTCAGTTTGGAAAAGGTATGTAGAGATAGACAGACAGATATATACACAGATAGATATAGAGACATGTATAATAGGTATGTGTGTACATATATGCTATGGAGGGTGTATATGTATATATGTGTATGTATGCATGTACATATATATATATATATATATATATACACATATTCCTCTGTGTGTGTGTGTGTGTGTGTGTGTGTGAAGCTAGGTGTGCTTCCTGAAACTTAGGAGAAACAGTGTTAAAAAAATCATATAGCAGGAATTTTTAAACCCTATTTTTTTTCAAGAAAGGGGCTCTCAAAGAAGATGGGAACACTTCCTAGACAGCATGATCCTAGAATTCAGCTTTCTAGCAAGAGAAGAGGGATTTTCTGAGTAGCTACACCTTCAGGGTCACTATGCAGCAACCCCAAGATCTGCAATTCCTGGAATGACACTTTCTGGGCAGTGCCATCAGTTTCTTCAAGAAAGAAGAGGATATCCCATGGCTCAGAAGTTGGAGAGAGGAACAGCAGGGAAAGATAAGAGATACTACGAGGGAACAAAGGACCTGAATTTGGCCCTCTGTTCTCACTATAATTACATAAACAATTCACGTAATATCTTTCTACAGTAAATATAAGTCCTTCATAGTAGTACCATAAAGTCAAATCCTTAATGTGTTTTCTGATATTTTTGGAGTAAAATAAAGGATTCCAGTTAGTCAATATCAATCAAATAATCAATGAGTATTTAATAAACAACATCTAATATATTATAGTGCAGAGAATGGGAATTCATACTTTAATAATATATACACTGGTAACAGGAGTTATTGTAAAAGATATGAGAACCCCATTTATCCACAATCTATAAAGACCCAGACACAAACTATAGTTAGATTTCTCTACAGGAACTCTAGATGGTAGCCAAATGAATAAAAAGAGATGCTTTGGAAAAGTCATCCATCAAAACTATTTCATTAAAGCCCAGAGCCTGGACTATTAACAAAATACAGAATACTAAGTCTTGGTTTGACAAAAAAGATCAGGAGTAAGTATGACCATAAGACTACGGGGCTGAGTTTCCCTATTGCATCTCAATTACTAGGGCTCCATTTTGTCAAATACATTGGGTCATGGAGATTCATTCACCAGCTTCTAATGATTAACCACACTTATTTTAATCAAATGTTTGACATTGACATTGACAGAAAGACTTCCTATATTTTGAGTCCCAAGTTTTTCGTTTGCAGATTGAGGAATAAAGAAGCATTTTTTGTCTTGTAATATTCACAAGTAGAAACATAAATATGAGATATTTTACAGACATTGCATAGCACCAACACTGTCTATGTGCAGTGCTTAGTTACATTTTTCACTAACAAACTATAAGCATTCTTTCTCTCATGAAATGGTACGTAAAGAGTAGCATGAAATGTCTCCCTCTTGGTTCTCCTTCCCAATTCATACTGTGCAACAAGACCAACCACATTTTTGTAAGGACCTACTACACTCTCCTGAACAACGGAACTGAATTTGTTATTTAAATAAACAGCTGCCTGAGTTAGATCCTTTTGCTTTTCTCAGCTCTAGGTGGTTGATTGCTGACAATCAAGATAAATGGTGAGCATAACTACAACACCTGCAAACTCTTTAAATGTTCATGGTTACTCAAACTGACTAGTTTTTGTTTTTGGTTTGGTTTTTTTTTCAGAGTTTGCTCAGTAGTAAAGTCACAAGAAGGCATTTGCACAAACAAATGAATTGGTTTCAATAGTTTAATGAGGGCAGGACATGGCAATGAGAGCATTTTTGTAACTTAGGACAAGTTAAATGTTTGTTTATTGACTAACACTTGAAACACTGCTTATAGCTTAGGAAAGAATTCTAAAGTAGTGGCAGGAACCCAGTAACTCTTCCTAATATGAGTTTATTTTCAGCTATGCTCAAAGGAAACTTGGTATAGTGGGAAAAATAATATTTTAAAAAAGAGACCTGGGTTCTAGTCCTACTCTGCCACTAAAGTTGGGTCATTTTATTCCTATGATCCTCAGTTTCCTCATCAATGTGCTAAGGTTTCTATTGCAAGGGTGTGCTAGAGCCATTCAAACAAGCTCTCAGATTTCTAAATTCTCAATGTGAGCATTTACACATCAGAAATCAGCAAACATTGCGAATTAGGGCTTGATTCACTGTTTTGTTGATTGCATAACCTTAAGAAAGTGATAGAAAAAATGTTAATAATGTGTTAGGCATACATATTTTTTCCAAGAGTAATGGCTGTTAAACATTTACCAGCATTCTTCCAGTATTGAATGATATAAAATCCCTACAAGCTCTTTGAATCTATTACACTGATTAATCAATAAATACTTACTAAGCACCTATTTACCAGGCACTAATATCAAGCTAGATGCTTGGGATCTGTTGTTCAGTCACTTTCTTTGTGATACATGGAACATAGCACACAAAACCCTTCTATCTTCTACTATCTCCCAAAGATGCTTGGGATACAAAGTAAAATAGTCTCTGCAAGAGAAACTTACACATATACACATAAGAATACACAAAACATATGTGCTCGTGTGTATATATATATATATATATACACATACACAAACACAAACACATATGTATAAAACAAACAGTAATGAGGATAGTAAGGTAGCAGGGGGATCAGAATAGATGTTATGCAAAATGGAACATTTGAAATGATTCTTGCAGGTAACAGCTTAAAGAGGCAAAGGTGAGGTAGAAAAGTAATCTAGCAAATGCAAAGGCTGAGAGGAAGGAGATACTGAGCCTGGGACAATGAGAACAATAAGGAAACAATTATTGTTGGTCTGCATATTTTCTTAAGGTAAATACAATAAGATTACAAAGGTGGGCTGGAACCAGGTCATGAAGGCGTTTAAGTGCCAAAAAGAGGACTTCCTATTTGTAATAGGAGAACACCGGTAATTACTGAGTAGGGGAATGACATGGTTAAACCTGAATTTTAGGAAAATCACCTGACAACTATGTAGAAGATAGATTACCATGGGGAGAGAGTTGAGCAAAAGGAAATTAGTTAGAAGGCTTTTTGAAACACTACAGTGGAGAGGTGATAAAGATCTGAATAAAGGTGATGGCTCTGTAACTGGAGATCATCTTGGGAATAGAATGACAACATCTGGTATCTAATCTTATATTTAGCATGGATAAAACAAAGTTAAGAAAAACACCAATACTATGAACCCAGGTGACTAGAAATATGATGGTCCCATCATGGGCCATGTGTGTTGAGTTATCTCTGGGACATACAGAGATACACAATAAGCAGTTGTAGTCCTGGAGCTCAGAAGAGACACTACAACTGAATATATGGATCTAGGAGTCCACCGCACATACATGTTAATTAAATCCATGAGAGTTGATGAGATCAGCAAAGAAGGGAGTATAGAAGGAAAAAGAGAAGAGAGGTCAAGACAGAGTCTTAGAGAACATCCACATTTAGGGGATACAATATAGATAATGATCCAGCAAAGTTAACTTATATACAAAGAGAGAAAAGGAAAACCAAAAAGAACTAGGTCATGAAGAAAACAGAAGAAAATGTTCAGGAGAAGAGAATGATCATTAGTGTTATATACAGAGTGGTCAAGAAGCATATGGATCTGGGACACCTAGGTGTAGCAGTGAATAGAGCACAAGCACTGAAGTCAGGAGGACCTGAGTTCAAATCCAGCATCAGACACTTAACACTTACTAGCCGTGTGACTTTGGGTAAATCACTTGACCCTAACTGCTCTGCCTTTCCACTCTAAAAAAAAAAAGCATATAGATTTAGAAAAGGTCATCATGGAAATTAAGAAATAATTACTAGAGAAATGAATATTTCTCTCAAAGTAATAACCAATTATTACAATAGGACTAAGGTTCTCCCTTTTTATGTCCTTATTCAGAAATCAGCTCTCATAGGTTATTCAGTAGCCTCTAAAAGACATTGCTGATGGATGAGATTGCTCAAATCCTTGAGATATATGCTTTTCAATTTTGCTAAAACTAACTAAAGTATCTATTTTCTACTCACTAAATGCCAAGTACACTTAACAACATAAATAACTATCACAAAATTTAGGTGAAACAATATTAGAGGGGTGGCTAGGTGGTGCAGTGAATAGAGCACCAGTCCTGGAGTCAGGAGGACCTGAGTTCAAATCCTGCCTCACACGACACATTTACTAGCCACGTGACTTTGGGCAAGTCACTTAACCCCAATTGCCCTCCAAAAATCAAATAAGAAAGAAAGGCAGACAGAAAGAAAGGCAGACAGAAAGAAAGGCAGAAAGAAAAAAAGAAAGAAAGAAAGAAAGAAAGAAAGAAAGAAAGAAAGAAAGAAAGAAAGAAAGAAAGAAAGAAAGAAAGAAAGAAAGAAAGAAAGAAAGAAAGAAAGGAAAGAAGGAAGGAAGGAAGGAAGGAAGAAACAATATTAGAAGGAGTTGCTAATTCCATAATGAAAATCTTATAAATGAAAGCTATGTTTGTTGACAGCTAAAATAGGACTATGAAACCTGCTCTTATGGAACCTAAAATCATAATTTTGTTGGATTGGACTTGTACAGGATATTTAGATGCCTAATGGATCTAAATTATGTTGAGACCTGACACAAAAAGCTCCCCTTAGAAGTTGTTTTCAGTGGTGGTGATAATGGTGGTAATAACTGATTTGACAATAGAAATGGAAGAATAAAAGAGAAGATGGAAGTGAGTTGATTCTGTTGGTATGATGTCCAAAAAAATGGATGAGTACGAAAGAGAGATTGATTCACTGGGAAAAGGGCAAAGGGTGAAGGAGATTGAGGGGAAATATATAAAAAGGGGTTCACAAGGAAATGTTTTTATAGTAGAGAGAAAGATGATGGGGAGGTGGGCAATGCTTGAACCTCATTCTTATTTAAATTGATTCAAAGAGGGAATGCTAAATTGAGCATAGAAATCTATCTTATCCAACAGGGAAGTAGGAGAGGAAGGTGATAACATAAAGAGGATGATAAATGGGAAGGAAGATTAAGGTAGGAAGGCACTGGTCAAGGAAAAATGGACTGTTAAGGAGGAACAGAGCAAAGAGAGAGAAAAAGGTTAATACAGAAGAAAAGCTGACAGATGAATGTATAATGAGCAATCCTAATTGTGAATGTAAATGGAATAAATTTACCCATAAAAAGGAAGCAGGTAGAGGAACTGATTAGAAACAAGAATTCTACAATATTTACCAGAAACACTCTTGAAACAGGGACAAAAAACAGAGTTAAAATAACAGGCTAGAGAAGAATCTATTATACTTTAGCTAAGGTAAAAAAAAAAGACAATCTTGGACAAAATAAAAGCAAAAATAGACCTACTTAAAAGAGATAGGAATGGGGCGGCTAGGTGGCGCAGTGAATAGAGCACCGGCCCTGGAGTCAGGAGAACCTGAGTTCAAATCCGGCCTCAGACACTTAACACAAAAACTAGCCGTGTGACCTTGGGCAAGTCACTTAACCCCAACTGTCCTCCAAAAA
>CM053598.1:164460779-164488679 GCA_028646575.1 Pseudocheirus occidentalis | reverse complement strand
CTTTTTTGTCCATAAAAAAGGATTCTAGAGTTTTACTGCTGTTTCTAGCTTGCTTCCTTTTTCTCATGTTGGCCAGTCTATTAATTGCTTGTTTTTTTAGCTCTGTGGAACTCTGCTCCCTGGAGGGGGAAAGCTCTGTCCCAAATCGCTGGGGCCCTCACAGCTGCCGGAGCTCTTAGCGGGGTGCTGCAGCCCCACCTCCCAGCCTTGGCTCACTGAAAGCGCACCCCAGGACCACCACTCAAGACCACGATCCAGATTCATGCCACTCAATGCAAGAGCCCTTGGCCCTGCTGGATCGCATCAGCCCCCCTGCTATCTGCAGGCCTAGGGCTCTGAAGCAGCCCAGTGGGCTGCTTCCTTGCCCTGGGAGCAGTTTGGCCGGACCCACTCTTCTCTTCCCGAATTAGCAAAATCCACTGACCTTTCTCTTAGCCTTTTTTTCCTTCTGGCCTGATAGATGTGGTAATTGTGCCTCCAGTGCAGCTGATCAGCTCTCCTATAAAAGAGGCTCCCGCCCGATGCCCCAGGGCTTGACCTGGCCGGGGTTTAGGCTGCCGGTCCCAGACTGCTGTGAAGAGGCTTGCCTGCTGCGCTGCCTGTAGCAATAGATGTTCTTTCTGTCTTTTGGAGAGTTTTGGAGCTTGAAAATCTTTTTAGCGTCCCATTTTATGAGTTTTTTAGCGTGTTTGTGTGGGAGCTGTGGTGCTTTGCTGCTTCTACGCTGCCATCTTGGCTCTGCCCCCGCCCCATTTGTATTTCTAGCACTCAGTCCAATAAAGTATTTAAGCACATAATAAAGGCATAATAATTGCTTTTTCCTTCTTCCTTCCTTCCCTCCTTCCTTCCTTCCCTCCTTTCTTCCTTCCCTCCTTCTTTCCTTCCTTCTTTCCTTCCTTCCTTCCCTCCTTCCTTCCTTCCTTCCTTCCTTTCTTCCTTCCTTCCTTCATCCCTCTCTGTTATATCCCCTTGTCAGAATGTATAATAAAGTCGTGGAGGGCAGGGGATATCTCCAGTTTTATATTTATATCTGCAGTGATCATCAGAATGCCTGGCACTTAATAAGCATATACTACAATCTTTCATTCATTTGTTCATTAATCTTTTACAATACATTTTTGTTTTGTTTTTCTCTTGTGTTTATGTGTCAAATATTTTTCTTGTGTCTTAGTTTCAGAACTTTCACAGTGGAAAAAAACTTGGTTTTGGGAGGGGATACAAATTTTTCTAAACAGCAGCTATGTTAAATTAACTTTCTTTTTTTCAGTCTCGATAAAATCAGCATAAGCAACAACACTGTCAGAAAGACACAATAGGCATAATTCTAGGTTAGTGCCACCCTTGCTTCATCTAAAGCTCCACATTTGCATCTATTGTGTCCTATCTCCTCGCCTACTTTGCAGGCAGTTTGAGAATTTTGCCAGGAGAAAATCTTTACCTGAAAGACCATATGTTTAAGTCAGACTTGGGAGGGAGTTCAGCAGGCATTATTTTCCTGACAAGTAAAAGTGCTGATCATTGTAGTAAGTATATAAATGAGCCAGAGCTGTTGTTGAAGGTTGGACAATCAATCTCAGTTTGAAATGAATGGGTTATTTTGATGATAATTTTGTTTGTGTGTCTGGTACTCAACTGAGCCTTTTAGAATAAGGAAAACTGGGGGAAAGATACTGAATCTCCTTCATCATTTGCAGCCAAACACTACACTGATAAAGTAGCTTTCAGAAGAATGGTATTTAACCCCTTTCCACCAAACCAATTCAAGTCTCATAATTGGGAAGAAGTCTGAGTAATGATTGATCTCATATGACTATAACGAACATCTGAAAATAATCATTAAAGTCTCTGCCCCAGGGATTCACACTGGCATAGGCTAGAGTACCCAACTTTCCAGCTAATGCCCGGTCTACTACTGTCTTCGTTCAGCATAGTGGCCCTTCATATTTCAAGTTAATGGAGGCCAACAATAGATAATATGCCCCTTTTTATTATCCTTGACACTTTTCTCCCCCTTCTATTAACATAAGTAAAAAGTAGGCATGAGAAAAGCTATACGTCGATGACGAAGAGTATAATCTCTATCTGGAAAACATAGTGATCCAATGAAAGCCTTAAAAATTAAGCCCTATCCTAATGCAATTAAAGCAATCATAGGAAATACTCCTCCCCTGACTGTCATTAGGCTCTTCTCTTTTGATTTTGTGGCACATGCAGCAAGAATGGAAGAAAATAAGTCTGAGCAGCTTGAGACTAAGGAATTCAGCAGATAATTTGAAAAAGAAAATATTTTTAATTGGCAAAAACTAAAGAGCTATGAAAAGGTAAATCAGTCCTGCGAACAGTAGCTTAACATTTTGCTGCTGGATTTTTTTTTTTTTACATTTTTTTCTTCAGCTAATTGGATCATTTCCACATGGATGAAATACATGCTAAATTATTTACAGATAATTACATGGCTGTTCTGTTGCTAAAATATTAAGACACAGTCGTCCCACAGGAGACATTGCAACAGACATTGGCACATCAAGTAATGAATAACTGAGGGGTAATGGAGAAAAGAGCTACCAACAGACCACTGAATTATGATGCAGGGAATGGAGAAGTCATTCACTTTTGGAAGGTGGGGGTAAAGGATACCTACTTTTCTCATCTCCTCTCCTCTGTTCTAATTCCATATAAACAGTTGCATAATATTTCAGAGGATGCTTCCAGGCATTTTTTTCTGGAACTCATCACAAGGTCCCTTGTCTCTTCTTCACATAAAATACTACCTTGGAGTGAAGCTGACACTTGCTCTTCTCTTGAACTTTGTGAAACTCTAACTGCCCATGGTAAGAGTTCAGCAACTGCCAATCCAGGCAAAGTGAATGACAAATACCGTTATCTGGTCTCTCGCTGACACAGAACTGAAACTTTTTTTTAATTATGGAATTATTAATTACTGTAAGTGCTCCAGAGAGATAGTTATTAAATTAGGTTGCTTCACATTGAATTGGGACTCTCTCTGTCTAGACGACACAGTGGTAAATTGAGCACTACTGGGCACTGTATTCTTCCTAGATACAGAAATATTATTAAGTTTGTGCTTTGTATTACTTTCCATTAATTAATCAGTTCACTTGGTGGCATTTTGAAGTAATGAATTTATTAATTAAGTTACTAATGTACTCTAAGGAACAAATGCCACAATCCCCTACTGCCATCTTTTCTGTACTGTTAGTGTGAACTAGTAGACTTGAGTGTGAATCCTAGTTCTGCTAATTACTGTGTGACTAATTAGTAACTGGGTGACTTAACTCTCTCTAGGTTTCAGTTTGCTCAACTGTAAGAGTAAATTAGATTAGATGGTTTCTGAGCTCCCTTCTGGCCCCACATTTCATCTGCTTTCTGTGGCATCATTTGTTCCTTCTATTAGAAAGCCTCAGGATTTGGCTCCTCAGGATCTCCTACTAGTGTCTTTGTGCTACCACTGTTTTTCTATACATCTTTGTTCCCTAATCATCCATTTTATCCAGAGGAAAATTACATGAGCTTTTGCCTCTTCCCTTCCCATACTTTTAAAAAAGTGGCCAAGAGGGTGGCTAGGTGGTACAGTGAATAGAGCACTGGCTCTGGAATCAGGAGGACCTGAGTTAAAATCTAAATCTGATCTCAGACACTTAGTACTTACTAGCCATGTGACCTTGGGCAAGTCACTTAACCCCAATTACCCTGCCTTCCACCTCCAAAAAGCAAAAAAAAAAAAAAAAAAAAAGTGGCCATAACTGTTTGTAGGTATTTGCTTTAAAGTATTTTAGAAGCTTTACAGGTAAAAAGAACTTATTCTAGGGGGAAAGCCACAAAGTTTTCTACAAAGGTTTTGTCAGTTAATCATAATTGCAATCACAAATGGTACTAGGCCTTGTTCTTCCTAAATTTCTCTCCTATTGACCGGATAATTCCTTTTTTCCCAAATTCAAGCAAGCACAGCTGGTTAAATCTAGACAGTTTAAAAGCTAATACTCTAATGATGAGCAGGCCAACCAGAAAAACCTGGAAAGACTTACCTGAACTGATGCTGAGTGAACTGAGCAAAACCAGAACACCATACGTAGTAACAGCAACACTGTGCAATGACTAACTTTGATAGATTTAGCTCTTCTTAGCAATGCAAGGATCAAAGACAACTCCAAAAGATTCATGATGCAAAAGGCTGTTCACATCCAGAAAAAGAACTATGGAGTCTGAATGCAGATAGAAACATACTATTTACTTTTTTGTTGTTGTTGTTCCTTCCTTCGCATGGTTCCTCCCATTGGTTCTAATTCTTCTTTACAACATGACTAAAGTGAAAATATGTTCTAAAAAAAGAGCTAAGGTTCTAATTGATATAGCTCCTGCTTGGCAAGGCCTTGAGATGGTCCTCCCTCTGTGAATGCAGTGGAAAAAAATGCTGGTCTTGTAGCCATGAAGAATTGAGGTCAAATTTAGCCTTTCTAGCTTTTTGATCTAGCCTCTGTCTGGTGCAGGTTCTTCAACTATAAAACAGAGTTAGCTCTCTTTGCTTTTTGCCCTAGCAAATGAAGCTGAATTCTCTGCCCTATCCTAGGAACTTGCAATCATTAGGTATTATGTCCCTGGACTCATCTTAGTAAGGTTCCATGATCTCTTCTTTCCCAAACACCAAGACTCCATGCTGCTTCCCCACTAGACTGAGGATATTTCCTATTATAAGTACCCGCTCCGATGAATTCAAATTCTTGAATTCTTCGATTCTCCAACTCCTAAATAATGGACTCTTCCCCATTACCCATTTTGCTCACTCCACTTCTCTTTTTGCTCACATGTTTCTGAGTCATGGATAGGGCACCATAGTGTGTATATTTATGTTGGGGGATTGGGGAAATGGAGAGGGGAGGTCAAACTTTTAATAATACAGGTTAAGAAAAGAGAAAAATGTTCAATATTTTAATGAGGCAGCTAGGTGGAGCAGAAAAAAATGCTAGATTTCGAGTTGTGACCTGAGTTTGAATGTTTCTGACACTTAACTTTTTCACTATAGTACAACAATTTAAAACTCTGTCTGCCTTAGTTTCTTTATCTGTAAAATGCTGATAATCTCGATAATATCTACCTCAGAGAACTGGTATTATATTAAAGTAAATAAAGTACCTTGTAAAGTCCTGTAAACCTTAATGTTAGCCATTACTGTTATTAGACATACTATACTGGCCAAAATATTAGCAACCAAAATACCATTCTAGGACAGCATTCTCCCCCCGTTGCCTTGCTTTTATTTCTTAAGTAAATTTTCTTTAAGGCAATGTTAATGGTTCATTTCTGCACAACATCATGCTATGGCTTGGAGGTGGAGTACTACCAGGACCAAGGTTCAACAAAGGTCTTTTACAGCAACAGTAGAACAAGAACCATAACTAAAGCCACACATGTTGTGATTAAAGAAGATGAGGTGTTTGATGTGGTAGATTGCACTGAATTGGGAGTAAGAGGACCTGAATTCAAATCCTTTATCTGCAACACATGAGGGTAAGTAATTATTTTTACCTTTCTGAGTTTTAGTATTTCCCCCTGTCCCCTTAAATAAAGAGATGGGCTTGGATGATGGAAGAAATACGGTAGTGTAGGAAAAAAAAAAAGCAGTGACTTTGGACTTTGAAAATGGGTCAAAGGATCATAGATTTAGAGCTGGAAGAGATCTAAGAGGCAAGGCAAACCCCTCATTTTACAGAAGAAGAAACTGAAGCACAGGGAGTTGGTGCTGGGCAGCTAGACTGCACAGCAGACAGAGAGCCAGCCCTGGAGTCAGGAGGACCTGAGTTCAAATTTGTCCTCAGACACTTACTGGCTGTGTGACTGTACCAGCAATGCAATATTCACAGCACCCACAGAAGCTATGAATATGTTGGTGTAGTCGTTCATCACAAAATATAATAGGTTCTCCACATGAAGGCTAGAACCAAAGCATTTATTCAAATATCAGAAAACTACATCCCCAAACCAAAAAGTCAAAATCTTTAGAGTAACCATAAAGTTGGTATACATGCCCAATGCAGCAAATACCCACATTCCCAAGCCTTCAGAACAAACCAGGCTCCCTCAAGCAAGGCTCCTCCTCTCCTTACTCACAGTAGCTCCTCAGCCTCCATGCCTTTCGCTCCCAGTAGTTCTGGCTCCCAGCAGTTCTCATTCCCAGCAGATCTGGCTGGCTCTCAGTTCTCCAGCTCCTAGGGGTTCTCAATCTGTAGCAGTTCTGGTTGGCTCTCAGAAGAAGTTCTCAGGATCCCAGGGGCTCTCTCTCTCTCAGCAAATGTGGCTCTCTAGTTTGGGCTTTTCCTTATATGTGGCATCAGCTCTTCCCTGTTCTTCCCCTTCCTGTTACATCAGCAACTTCCTCCCACTGTGGGATTCACAAGTTCTGGATCTTAATACTTGATACAATCATGAACTTGAAACAAGTTGCTAAGTACCTGTTTGATTGCCAATACAACTGGATGGGAAGATCTTCAAATCCTATTAGCATTACAGTGATCATGGGCAAGTGACTTAATCCTGTTTGCCTCAATTTCCTTATCCATAAAATGAGCTGGAGAAGGAATTGGCCAACCTCCAGCATCATTCAAGTTATTCATCTATGTTTCTGTAAGAGTTGAACATGGGAGCCAGATCATTGGGAAAGGCTATATCCAGAGTATTTTATAGTCAGCTTCTGCTTTGTTCTAGAAACTCTTAACCAAAAAGGTGACAGACAAGCTGTTTTGAAAGGCCTTGTAAAACAAACTAGCCTTAATGGGCCCTGGAAAAGATACTACATACCTGTAACAGTAGCATGAATAAGTTCAGTCCCCTTTCTGTGACACTGCTAATATCTCCTCTCCTACCCACTGTCCAATTCTTATTTAAATTTGAGAGTAATAAAATAAGTCTAAAATAAAAAGCAATGAATGAACCATTTTTCATCTCCATAAAATTAAAATCATGCTTTTGCTTTTTTCATTCCAAACAGGTTTTTTCTCCCCCTTTTTAATTCTGCCTTCCTTCCTTACAATATTTTTTTCTTTAATAGAATGTATTTTGTCTTGTATTTAATTTAATTCACTTAACAGATAGATTTAGCATACTTTTCTTGAGAGAAGAGGCCAAGGAGGAAGGAAATGCATATACAGAGATATGTGTGTGTGCACATATCATAAAGATGCATATATATATAGACACAAATAATATGTGTCTATGTGTGTATAGAGAGAGAGTATGTATATATAGTATGTGTCTATATGTATATAGTGTGTGTGTGTATGTGTGTGTAGGACAAACAGGAAGTAGGGGATCATCCAAGAAGAGAACTACATTTTAAACTATCACACCTGCCCTTACTTCCTACAAAAGAATGCATATATTTGTCATTATTGGCAATTTTTTTGATTGCTTAATTTTTCCTTTCAGAAGATCTTGAATAGTGCGAATAATGAATCTGGTGAAGTGCTAACGATATTGGAATTTTAATGCATATTTCATTAGACTGAAACAAATAATTATTTTTACATGATTATAACTTCAAATAATGTACATTTGAAATATATGCAACCAGTTCCTAACATTCCTCATTCTTACTAATCAGAACCTAGTTGTAATAATTGTTAGCATTTACATAATGCTTTTAAGATTTGCAACATTTTACAAATGTTATTTCACTATATACAACTTGGACTGTTACTACAGATCTGTAGCAATATAAGTGCTCTTAGTATTACCATTTTTAAAAAAAGGAAACTGAGTCAGAGGGAGTTTAAGTTACTTTTCTAGGTCATAGAGCTAGAAAACATCTCAATTTAGAGTCAAACTTATGACATCCTCACTTCCAAATGTTTCAATAATTTTATTAATACACTGTACCCCAAGAATATAAAAATATTTTCTTGTCTTCTAATCAAGCCAAAATTTTTGAGCCGCCATTACAGTATACCTGCTTATACCCTGAAGAATCCACAGAATCATGAATTTTTAGAGATGGAAGATCATCACTATGGAAACTAATTTTAATTATGTCCTTTTGTGTATTTGTGGTGATGAGGTAGAGCAATTCTCTATCTACATATGTAAAATGATGGAAAAACAGGATAAATTTCACAGATATTCATTTTATAAATAATTTTATCAAGATATATCCATTTTTGTTTATGCTAGATACAGCTATAAATTAAACTGGATATATTCAGATTTTTTGTGGAGGACTGCAATAACCACAAATGAAAAATGCATCAGCATAAAGTGACATCAATAAATGCTCCCATAACTGGGCAGGTTCATATCACTATAGTTGATAAATCAACATATTTCTGAAAGCATAGATTTGAGAGATTACTAATACAATATTACAAACCAAAAATAAGATGGAAATTCCTACATACTAAGTACATCCTAATATACTTAGCTTCAGTACTTAAAAATCTGTAATCTCACTGATATGGTTATTCTTTCACTAAATATCGATCACAACCTATACATACCATTTAACGTCAGCACCTCTTGTGGATTATTTTTTTATAGTGGATATCTTTTCAGAATGTTAAGACTTCATAGGCTCCAAGGGCATTTTCAACTCTTAGATCTTGTAATTCTGTGATTAAAGGGTCCAATATGAAAAAAGTATGCATTTTAGAATAAAGAAATACAATATTTCTTTAAAATAAAATGCTTATTAACCAATGCATAACTTATCTCTTAAAAAAGAAAAAATGTAGCCAATTAATGGGAAGATTATTATAGGTTAACCTATGTGTGGGAGGGAGTAAATGATATTTCCAGATTAGTAAATAGTTAAGCAAGTCATGGACTATATGTATGAAAGAAGAGACAGAAATGTTTGGACTAATTGTTGTGCATAAATATATGACATGTTTACTCATTTTTAAAATTAAATAGCAAGTTACATTATGTGCGTTTATACATGTATCATATTTGTTTATATGTTGTAAATATATTATGAAATTTTTGTTTGCTAGCACAAATATGTTTACTTGCTTTTGAAATGTTTATATCAAATAGCAGATATACATTATATGTATTTATACATATGTCATTTATGTATATATATCATATAATTTATCTAATTATTATATTTATCATATATATCTATCATAATCAATTTTTTTTAACTTTTTGAAGGGGGAAAGGCAGGGCAATTGGGGTTAAGTGACTTGCCCAAGGTCACATGGCTAGTAAGTATTAAGTGTCTGAGGCCACATTTGAACTCAGGTCCTCCTGCCTTCAGGGTAAGTGCTCTATCCACTGTCCTACCTAGCCACCCGTATAATAACATATTTGCTTGACAGTTATACCTTTGAATTGTTTAAGTCACTTCAATTTACAAGATGCCTCCACTCTATAAAGCCATATTTGTGTATAGATGAACTGAGAATTGAAAGAACTGGAAGATATAATTCTTATGATATTACAAAGCACATATCATCTTGGACCCTTTAATCACAGAATCACAAAATCACAGTACCTAAGAATTGGAAAGGACCTTGGAGACCACCAAGTCTAACGTACTTCTGAAAAAAAATATATCAACCATTAAAAGAATCCACAAGAGGTGCTAAAATCAGATAGTATGGATAGGTTGTAATCAATATATAGGGAAGGAATGCCCATATCAGTGAGATTACAGATTTTTTTAAGTACTGAAGCTAAGTATATTAGGATGTACTTAGCATGTAGGAATTTCCATATCAGTGTCAATGATAGCTGAAACATTATGAAAAATAGGAGAAATAAAAAGACTAGAGAAGTGTAAATGTCTCAGTTTTCAGAAAAGTAAAAAGAATGGTGACTATAAACTTTATAGTTCTATGAGCCTGAATTCATCTCCAGGAAAAATTCTAGAATGGATCATTATAGATGCCTGGTAAAAGGAATAAAGGAAAGCAGTGATTACAAGAAGCCAGCATTGGTTCACCAAGAACAAATCATATGAAATGAAACTTATTTCCTTTTTTGATAGGATTATGAAGCTAGCAGATGAAAGCAGGAATGTAGATATAATTTACCTAGACACTGACAAAGCATTAGAGATAGCATCTTAGCTTGTTCTTGTAAAGAGGATAGAGAAATATAAAATGCAATAACACAATCAGATTCAGAATTGGTTAGAAAGCTAGAATCAAGAAATTGCTTATGATACAATGTCAATGACTCAAGATAGCTATGGTACAGTACCTCACGGACCCATTCTTGGTCCTGTGCTGTTAACACTGTTGTCAATAATTTGTATAAGAGCATATATGGTATGCTCATCAAAGCTATACAAGACACAAGGCTAAGATGTGTTAACTAACACTGTGGATGGCAAAATCAGGACCTAAAAGGCTCATTTACAGGTCAGATGGAGTACTGAAATGAATCTTATAAGATGTAATCCAAGAGAAATTATTTTAAAGGATTGGGTACTAAATATTAACTTCAAAATAGAAGTAAAGCATGGATAGATAGTAATTTTTTCTTTAAAAATAATATGGACCTATTAATGAATTGCAAACAAGAGTGGTAAGCAGAATGATATGGTGATCAAAAATGCTAATGATATCCCAGGCTATATTAAAACAGAAATGGCATCCAGGAATAGGTATGTGATAACTTCATAGGTCTCTGCTCTCATCAGGCCTCACCTGTTACATTAGGTTCACTTTTAGGTACCAAAATTTAAGAAGGACATTGATAAGCTGAAAAGCATCCCAAGGATAACAACTGGAATGACAAGAGACCTTGAGTCTATGTCCTGTGAGGAGCAATTGATAGAACTGGGCATAGTTCCCTCAAGAAGAAAAGGTTCAGTGGTCATATGACAGCTGTCTTCAATTATTAGAAAAACTGTCATGTGTAGGGGAGACTAGACTTGTTCTGTTCAGCCCTAGGGGCCACAACCAGAAGCAATAAGGGTAAGTTGCATAGAAGCAAATTGAAGCTTAATATTAAGGAAAAAAAAACCTTTCCTAACAGAACTATCTAAAAGTAGAATGGGATGCTTGGACAGGTGGTGAGTTCCCACTTTTTGGAGGTCTTCAAGCAGAAGTCTCTTGGTAGGTATACCATAACATGAATTTGTGTGGGGGGGGGGGGTTGGACTAAGACGGCCACCAAAATCTCTTCCAAATGTCAAATTCTATAAGTCCATGATTCTGCATATTAGATATTGAAAAATTATAATGCCACATAAGCGCAAACCCTGTGTATACACAATCTATATAAACACAACACAAAGCTAGCCCCAATCCAGCCTAATACTTTATTTTTACTTCCTTAATCAACTGAGAGCACCAAAGGCCATAGAGAGAGCCATAGTAGCTCTTGAAGAAAGAAGTGACATTAATATCTCAGGTATCATACAACTATAGCATAAAACTACAGAGATTCATATGGTCTTTGTAATGGTCTACCCATGGATGATTTTTGTTTTGTATAATTCTATTGTGGATAGAAAAAATTCTAGATGTGCCCTCTAGGGAGAACTATGTACAATTCATAAATGATGGACTTCAAATGGCTACATTTTATTATAGAAAGGTTTGCTTGGCTATGGGCCTGTATACTTGAATAAAAATGAAAGTTGAAACGTGTCAATCAATAATCAAGCAATCAAACAACATTTATTAAGCACCTACTATGTGCCAGGCAGTGGGTGAAGAGAAGTTTTTCCCTGGTCTCAAGAAGTTTACAGTCTAATGGAGGAGACAACATGCAAGCAAACAAATAAAAAGCAAGCTATAAACTGGATAAGTAAGACATAACTAATAGGGAAAGCACTAAAATTAAGAGAGGAGGGAAAGGCTTTCAGTAAAAGATGAGATTTTAATTATGACCTAAAGGAATCCAGGAATGTCAGTAAGTAAAGTTTAGGAGGGAGAACATTCCTGGCATAGGTGACAGTCAGAGAGAATACCCAGAGCTAAGAGATGGAGTGTCTTATTTATGGAACAGCCAGGAGGCCATCACTGGATAAACAGTACATCATGGTAAGCAAGGTATAAGAAGACTGGAAAAGTTCCTGGCGGCTAGGTTATAAAGAGCAAAAAGATGTTCAGACCTGTCCTTTAGGAAAATCACTTTAGGGTCTTCCAAGGGAAGGGCCAAGATGGTGGACGAAAAAGCACTCAGCTGAGCTCACCCGACATCACCCTTCAAACAACTTTAACATAATGTTTAAACTGAATCCTGGAGTGGAAGAGGCAACAAAAGGTCAGAGTGTGACAGTCTTCCAGCAGATGGCAACTTAGGAGGTTGGAAAGAGAGATATGGGACGCTGGGGTGCAGGCTAACCTAGAGCCCACATAGATGACATACAGGTGATGGGATTAGGATGGGAGTGGTAGAAGGAGAAACAGTAGCTTTGGGAGCTCTCAAGCCATAGACAGTAAGGGGACCTGGCAACTGATCAGAAAGATATTACAGAGTACGCCTAATGTAAGCACTGGATACAAGACAAGACAATGTCTGGCATCTCCACTGCCCATACCCACTCCTGGGTCAAAATTCAAGGATAGAGAGGAATACTTTCAATCAAGAGGGAGTGGAAGTCCTGCAGTATCATGTTTGGCCCCAGGGCATCCGAGACCCCGAGGAACAATATCTTTTTCAGTTCCTAGGGCCTGGAGGAGCACATTGACTACAAATCCAAGAAATCATGTACCCTTCCTGGGTAAGGACTAGAGTGCAGACCAAGAGAGTAGTGACCATACCTGTCCCAAGATCACATCATCTGAAAACTTCCAAAAGTTGAGAACTAGCTCTAAAAACAACAGTATGAAAAAGTCTGAAGCTTGAGACAGAGACCCTCCTCTCTTTGTTGGGAACAAAGCCCAAATTAATGTAATGTTCAAAATCAAGAAATAGGGTGTAAAAATGAGCAAAATGAAGTGGCTAGGTGGTGCAGTGAATAGAGTACCAGCCCTGGAGTCAGGTTCAAATCCATCCTCAGACACTTAACAGTTACTAGCCATATGACCTTGGGCAAGTAAGTCACTTAACCCCAACTGCCCTGACTTCCCCCCTCCAAAAAAAAAGCGAAAGACACCCAAATAAATAAACAAATAAATAAATGAACAAATGAAGGAATGAATCAATGAATAAATAAATGAAAGCAAACAACAAAAAGAACATACTCATAAAAAGCTACTATGGTGACTAGGAAGATCAAGCCACAAACTTTGAAGACAATGAAGTCAAAATAGCTATAAGCAAAGCCTCAGAGACAAAGGTGAATTATGTAAGATTCAAATAAGAATTCTTGGAAGAGCTAAAAATTTATTTCAAAATCAAATCAGAGTGGTGGAGAAAAAAATAAGTAAAGAAATGGAAGAAAAGGAAGACAATAGTAAAAAAAAAATCAACACCTTGATAAAAGAGGCACAAAAAACATCAGACAAAATAACACTAGGCAGACTTGCAGGTCCAGATTTCAAACTACATTACAAAGTGGCAATCATGAAAACAAACTATTTCTGGCTAAGAAATAAAGTGGTAGATCAGTGGAATAGATTCGGTATACAACATACAGCAGTAAAAGGCCATAGTAATCTGTAATGTTCTATAAACCTAAAGATCCAAGCTTTTGGGTTAAGAACACAACATTTGGCAAAATTACTGGGAAAACTAGAAAGGTTTGGCAGAAACTAGGTATAAAGCAGTATCTCACACAGTATACTAAAATAAGATCTAGACACAAAGGGTGATAAAATCAAATTAGGGGAGCATGAAAAAATATATGTCAAATTGATAGATAAGGAAATAATTTATGATAAAGTGAAACAGAAGAGGTTATAAGTAAAATAGATAGTTTTAACTATATAAAATCAAAAAGCTTTTACACAAAAACAAAGCAAATTCAGTGAAAATTAAAAGGAAAACAGGAAAGGGGGGGTTGTAGCAAATTTATCTAATAAAGGCCTAATTTCTCAAATAAATAGGGAACTGAGCCAAATGTATAAAACTAAGAGCCATTCCTCAGTTAATAAATGGTTAAAGGATATGAACAAGTACTTTCCAAAAGAAGAAATCAAAGCTATTAACAGACACATGAAGAAATGTTCTAAATCACAAATGATCAGCAAAATGCAAAACAAACAAAAAACCCTCTGAGATACGTCCTCCCACCTATCGGATTGGCTAACATAATACTAAAGAAAAATGACAAATGCTACAGGGGAACAACGGGGACTCCAATACACCTCTGGTAGGGTTGTGTGCCAGTCTGCTCATTCTGGAGAATGATTTGGAATTATGCCTAAAGGGCCATAAAAGTATGCATACTCTTTGAGCTAGTAACACCACTTATCCCAGAGATCAAAGAAAAAGGGGAAAGGTCCTCTCTGAACGAAAATATTTATAGTAGCTGTTTTTGTGGTAGCAAAAAATTGGAAACTGAAGGGATGCCCAACAATTAGGGAATAGCTAAACAAGTTGTAGTATATGAATGTGATGGAATACTATTGTGCTATAAGAAATTAGGAGCCAATGGACTTCATAATAACCTGGAGAGACTTATATAAACGGATGCTAAGTAAGAATAGCAGAACCAGGAGAACATTGTACACAGTTACATACACATCATCTGTGATGACTGACTTTGATAGACTGGGCTCATCTCAGTAATGCAAGGTTGTAACACTTTTGCATTTGGCTGCATTTGCAACCAAAGGACTCATGATGGAAAAGGGTATCCACATCCAGAAAGATTTACAGAGCCTGAATGCAGATTGAAGCAAACTACTTGCACTCTTTGTTTTGTTCTGTTCCTTCTTTCTTGGTGTTCATTCCATTGATTATAATCCTTCTTTGCAACTTGACTAATGTTTAATGTGAAGGTATATGTAGAACCTTTATCAGATTGCATGCTGCCATGGGTGGGGGGAGGAAAGGAAATGAGAGAAAATTTAGAACTCAAAAGCTTGTGGAACTGAATGTTGTAAACTAAAAGTAAATAAATAATTCTTTAAAAAAAGTTATAGGAGCCTAGACTGAGCTTTTAATATGTTATAATTGATTGCTACAGCCAAAAGTTAAAAGGCACATTAAAGAAATCTTTATCTTAAATCTCTGGGTTTGAAAAATGAGCTTATTTTCAATTACTTGTGAATACATAAATACTTTGATAGAACTGCGATCTCATGGATGTTGCTACATTATACAAAGATACAGATCACAACACATCCATTGTGATTCTTACCCATTTTCTCCCATAAATCAAACTAAGGAGACCTACTCAATTTGCTCTATGTCTTCCATGAATTTTTCTTTTGTTTTGTAACTTCCTCTGATTAGCATTAAAGAGTTCAAGCTGTCTACCTATTTTCCCTTGCTCTCACTATATAACCAACGTATCTCTTTTCCAATCAAACCTTTTGTGGACTGTATCTTTTATTTCACTTCTTGTATGCAAATCATTGTTGAAGCAACTTACTTAGTCCTATCGTGCGCATCTACAGTTACCTCATAATTTTTATTTTTCAGAGACTGTCATGTTTCATGAATTGCACCTATATAGCCTAACTGGAAAATTTTTTTAAATTGTAAAGGGCATATTTAAAGGGCAATTTTAAAGCGCATATTTTTGTGTTAGGAAGAAGATTGGGGTCTGAAATCAACATGCAATTTCTCAGGTGCAATCCAACTCATTCTCTTTTTTCTTACTCAGTTCTTGTTCTAGTTCATTGTTCATCTGCAATGTCCAAGATGTATATATTGATGCAGTAAGTGGACTGCCCGTATAGCTACAACTCATAGGCTCGGCAATACACATACTTCAACTATCTTTCCTCTAACTATTGTTATACCTATGTCTCTTCAGAGACCAAGGATTTCGCTGAGGAGTTCTTATATTATTCTGGAGTTTACTTCTCTCAGCAAAATAAAATCTGAGACAAGAGCGACTATAGGAGCTCACTTCCTCCTAAGAAATCCCTTCTCCATCTGGATGCCGAATAGGACATCATCTAAAATAGTGGTTGGGTATATCTGGTAATCCTACTGTGCTTACTCTTCACTGATTATGAAAAAATATAGAAAGAAGCATTTGGTTTTGGTAGATAAAATTACTACTATAAAAACTCTCTTCTAAGAAAGTGTCTTTCATCAATATGTCAAAATTCTTCCATATTCTTTGACAGAAATGCTAATAAAAATAACCTATTTGATTACTCTCCAAACATAAACATAAATCAGGGAAATATATGTAGAAAAATGTTATTCGTGACTATAATGGAGGACATCCAGTCATAATGCAAGTTGAAAAGTGATTCCTTATGGATGGTGACATTCTCCAAATGCTTCTGTTTGTAGATTACATTATGTTGGTTACATCCACCTCTGGAAAATTACAAAATCTCCTGAAGAGGTCTGTAACTATTCAAAAGAGTTTGTCCTGACAATACAGATAGGAAAAATCAAGAGGAAGATTATTGCCCAGAATATAACATGCAGTTGTATAAACAAGGTAGAAAATTTGATCAAAAATGTATGTTTGGAATAGATAGTATAAATGGGCAACACATTCTATCCAGAATTAAATAGGAAGAGGAGAGCCAATTTAATTACTTTTGGGAAATTATAAAGCTCTATTAATGTCCCCAAACTTCTCTCTGGAACCAAGGCACAATTTTAATACTAATATTCAACTCGTGTTTCATGTTTGTAAGACATGGAACATTATGGCCTCCAAAGAATTAAAAATGATTATCATAGAAGGGGCAATGGAGAGCCACAAGTGCTTGTGATGAGACTATAATATATAAACAATTAGGAACTAAGGAGAACAATAGGAATAAAAGATGTCCTCAAGGAAAAGTATGATAGGAAAAGATGATAGATGGAAAATGTGGTGAGAGTGAGGGATGACAGCTAGATAGGTTGGGTCTTTCACTAGTACCTTTTCTTTTCACTGTCTGGGGAAAATGAAAGACTTCAAAATGTTGCAGGAATCCCCTGCCACAAAACCAGAGGAAAATATGAATGATAATTATGCAGTATAGGCAGGCATGGGTGAGTTGCAATTGCTTCCTCAGAGAGAACTGCTTAATTGTTGAGATCATACAACCATTTGAGCATTTGAGCACTCCATCAATGTTACCACAATGGTCAAGACCTCAAGTTGAGTTGCTAAATTAATGAGTATAAACTGCCTAAAAAAGTACATTAGTCTTAGAATGCCTTACCCCATTTTATATTCTGCCAACATCACTGAATAAGTAGAAGTGGGCTGCAGAGAATAGAGACATCTGCAGAGAATAACAGAGGGTTATGTTATTGTTTTATTTATTTCATGGGTTGCCATCACTAAGGAATTTATCCCCTATTGGTCAAGCTACCATTAACAAATTTGTCCAGACTTAGTTTGCTCCTCAGACTGCCGACAATTTATTCTTAAATCCATTACTGAAACTTTTCTTGGATTTTAGAACCCAATAGAACTTGTATATTCTCCAATTGCATAGCCTTCAAGAATTCAAGGTAAACTCTAAACCATGATGAGGAATGAAAATAAATGTTTTCTTCCAGTAAACATAGTAAGATTCAACTATTTTCAGAGGAGAAAATTTTTAACTTAAGTGAATGGTAATCATGTATGTATACTATGCATGAATTATTACATTAAAAAATCTTCTGTATTATAAATATAAAGAAGCACCACATAAATTTGATTGAACAATGAAACTAACAATAATGGGCCAGTAGAGAACTTGCTTTTTTCAGTCATGTTTAAAACAACCAACATTTCAAGGACAGAGTTGATTACCACAAACATCTTTAGTAACCTTCTTCACTAGAGGCTGTTCTATTAAATATCCTTCCCACTCACCACTTTCTTAATCCAAAGCTTTAAATAGGTTAACATAGTTAATTCTTCAGCATACTGAATAATACCACACCTATATTTATTTTCTCATCTAATCCCTTCATTGATCAAGATGCAGCCCATTTAAGCTCTAACATTCTATGATTCTGTATAAATTGTACCCATTCTATGATCTAGTGCAAATTACTTTGGTTTCCTGCTTACCTAAAAATAATTTCCATAGAACATATTTTCTGTTGTTGTCAAGTAATTCTCTGCTGGCCAATTAAACACCTGTGGGGTCAGGGAGGGGTGATAGGGAGGAAGGGGTTTCCAAAGTACCATTTTTTTAATTATAAGCTTTTACTCATAAGTGTTTATTTTATTATTTGAATGCGACTTAGGCTGTATCTACCACAATATGACAGTTTAATCAGAAAATCATCTGATTTCCTGCAAGGAAAATGAGATAAAATCATTGCTTCTTATTGTGTAGACAAAATGGATAAAAGGCTTTCTTTTCTGTTTAGTTATTCTGGTATTGTGTAGAAATAACCTTAGGCAATAGGAAGAAGAGAGTCTAAGATATGGTGGAGGCAGTACTCATGATCATTCAGATCATCAATAGCTAGATTCCTTAGATACAAACTATCAATATCAAAAATAATACTTTAAAAGCGATAGAGCTTACATAGGAGCCAGGAAGTCCTATGTTCAGATCTCATCTCTGACATATAATGATGGCGTCTGGGCAAATCACTTAGCCTTAGTGCTCTAGGCGACTCTCTTAAGTTTATAAGTTATAAAGTCCTGATCTGCACTGATAAAGATTCCTAATATTAGATTTCCATTTAGCAATGAAATCATAGATCAGGTCCTACATCTATCTCTATTTCATTTCATCATTCAAATAACTGTGCATGTGTTACATTTCAATTCATTAGTCAATTACTTATTATGATATCCAAAATATCAAAAAGAGAGGCATCATTTTAACACATTTAAAAATAAACAGGAAGCTAATAAATGTCCGTATTATCAAATAATCTCTTAAAATTTAGTTTACTTTAAACATCAAGGGAAGGGAAAGTTTTCTGCAGATCGATTATTGTTATTCTTTCTCCAACTGAAACCAAGGAATGACTCCTTATAATTCTGCCCTTGGAAGAGATTAGGCAACTACTTTCAACTGGGATATCTTATGCTCACTGTTGTCTTGCAATACAACCTGACGTGACCTGATGAAATGTGACATGCTTGTCACTTTTGGTTAAAAGTGAGTAGAAATGGGCAAATATCCGTGTCACTTGAATGTTTTCCCATTACTGGTACCTGGCTGGTATCAGGCTAACAGCACAGTCCTCCATTTTTCAAAAAGCATCAGTGTTAAATTGCAGCTGATGCTTCACCAAAATCACTGAAAAAATTTCAATGTAGAGGGAAACCCACTCCCTGATTCTCAGATTCTGACTCTGTGCATGTGTATGTCTGTGACTGTGAGTGTGTGTATATGTGTGAATGTGTGTGTACAAATGTGTGTGCACCCACATGTGTGTTTTCTCCGTCTAGCCTCTGTTTGAAATGTTGACCTAATAACTGTTTCCACAGCAATCAGAAAATGAGGTCTGTGGTTTCAGATGGGGAATAGGCAGCTAGAGCAGATGAACTAAGAAACAGAATTCTTTTTTTCTGAAAACATATTTAGCAATATAGCAAAAGGAGAGAAAAACAGAAAAAAGACAGTGCCTGTTATACAGCTTGAGCTGTTTCTTATTAGAATGCTTTTCAGACTTTTGCAGGAGGCATTATACTTTAAGCCATGTCCTCAGTGATGCAGAAAATTTCTACTTATAATACCATATGAATTCCACCTTCCACTATTATGAAAATGAGAAGTAAGAGGCAGCTACTCCATTTTCCTTCTGTCACTCTCAAAAATACTTAGCTAATAATACGAAAAAAATAAAAAGTGACTATCTTTTTTTTAGTCTGATGCAATGCAAGGAAAAGTCCAATGCTGTATGATTTAATAGGTATGTGGTTTACAAAAAGATAACGTGAGCTGAAAACTACCGTTTTAAGTAAAAGTATAATGAGAACTCATTTCCAGGAGTCACAAAATTCTAGATTCACCTTTAATTGCAGTAGATAAAAAGGATTAATTAATGAAGTCTGCGCCAGATAGATAAAGAACTCCATTGATATTTTCCTAAATTTCTTAGAAGGAGAAAGATAGCCCAGATTGAATTTCTGTATCACCTTCAAATGGATTCTATTTCTAACAGGATCATAAAAGGATGGGGGAGGGGATGAAGAGTCCCAAACTGTAAATGTAAATATCATTTCCACAACAGCTTTCTTATAAACTCTGTGCCAAAATGCAGAAAGCATAGTTGAAGGCTTGAATTTCATATACTTCACTGGAAATCACCTAGAATATAGAGGGGTATGAAAGGTGGGGGGAACATTTCTAAGAAATACAATCTGAAATCTATCATATTTTCTATGATTTATGATGTTATAGGACATTAACATTATTTTGTGCTACATTAATCACATTAGATTGCACTGTATAAACTGAGAGAATCCCATCCTTCAAATTATTTATTCATTTTTATTTGTATGTGGCAGCAATATGCATTTGTCATACACTGTAGGCACTTTGACAGTAACATGTGAAACAATCTCAATGGTGCCTATAGGGGGGAATGTAACATTAGGAGGAGGCAAAATTGTTATATCAATTAATGGAAATTGCCTATAACTTCAAGGCGATTCACTAGCAAAAATTCTTGTAGGTATCAGAAGAAGGTCAAAGTCTAGTTGGTCAATAACATACAAAATTAAGTCAGAGTCTCTGAAAACAAATGACTTTGCATTTAAAAAAAAATCTATTAGTTTGAAATGGCTACTGTTAGATGAATGGCCAAAAGGTCAAATTATGGAGGATAAAAAAGCAGGTTTTTTGTGCAAAACATTTTAGGATGACAAACTCAAGACATATTCTTTCTTAGGTTGAAGAAATTTTTATTCTGAAGAAGAAAAGGAAGATTGAAGGCGAATAAACACATGGTAAGGAAAGGATACATATTGCCCTCCTCTGATATTCTTGGGTCAAGGGCTAGGGTCCAGAATCTAATGAGATTACTTGAAAGGGAATGGAGGATGGTATAAGACCCTAAGTACATGTTCCCCTCATCTTTTCTATCAAACTTTTTTCCTGTTTCCTATATTTTCACACACAGTTTTCCATATATGTGCTTTTCCAGTATATCCAGGCATGGGACTGTTTTATCAAATGCTATGAGGAAGTCAAAACAAAACATTATTAGCCTGTTCTTTGAGTGGAACTGGTTGATTTTCCATGACAAGAGGGTCTGGATAGTAATGGGGAAGGTTTTCATTTTTAAATTGATGTTACATATAATTGAAACTTTTTCATGGCTGAGGGTAGAAAGATGAACCAGATTAATAATGGAACAAGCTTCACTAGGGGGAAAAAAAGTCGTATATGAGCACATACATCCAATTTACCAGATGTGTAATGAAAATGGGATTCTATTCATGAAATCATGTCATTTAGAATCAGTTACTACAACTATCATCTTTAAGCAGAAGATTTTAAAATCAATGTATCCAGCCATCTCTCTCCTGAGCTCCAGCATCACCCGTCCAATTGCATGGACAGTTTAAAAAATTAAAACAAAATCCCTGCTCTCAAGTAGATAGAAACAAGATAAATAATATAAAACTTATATTAGTAAAGCACAAGTCTGAACTCATCACTCACCTACTCAAGAACTTAGAGTGGCTCCCCACTGCATGAAATAGGATAAAATTAAATCTCCTACATTTGAAATTTAAAGCCTTTCACAAGCTGGTCCTAGTCACTCTTTCCAGACTTATTACACAGTACTTTGATTGTTACACACACAGTGTTCTGGTAAAACTGGCCCCACTTACCCTTCCCCATGTATGATTTTCCATTGACTACCTCAGTGGAACCACATCTACCACCCAGCTGAGATTGTCTTCCAAGCCTTGAATTCTCCCATTCCTAACTTCAGCCTCCAAAGCCCAGCTCTCTTCATGTTTTAGTTCAAAAAGTCTTGCCTGGGTCTCATAGTTTTAAAGTCTCCCCTCCCTCCTATGGTCACTTTGTATTAATTTTGTATATTTAGAAAGAGACCTAATATGGAAACAAGCCATCAGGAGGGGGGTCAGGGTTTGAGAGTTGAGTCACTTGAGAAGCATCACTTATACCTGGAGCAGTGCCATGGTGCTGGACCTGGAATCAGGAAGACCCATCTTCCTGGCTTCAAAAATGACCTCAGATAACTAGCTATGCCACCCTGGACACGTCACTTAACCCTGTTTCTCTTAGTTTCTTCATCCATAAAGTAAATGAAAGAAGAAAATGGCCAACCAGACCCAAGAAAACCGAAAAAAAAAGTGGCCACGTGTCAGACAAGACTGAAAACAAGTGCAAAACAACTTATACCTTGCACAACACACTGACAACCCACACTGATACAATTAAAAAAACAAACAAACAAACTTGGTTTATATTGCTGGTAATATGGCCATATCTAACTTATCCCTGGACTAAAAATCTGGATTTTTAATTGCCTATTGATGTATTTATCTGAAGGTTTGAACAACACTTCAAGTTCAATAGGACTAAAAGTGAACTCATCATCCTCCCTTTTAAGATCATTAAAATTACATTAAATTACATTAAATTAAATTGAAAACTTTTTCCTCTTCTTCCCAACTTTTGTTTATTTCTATTGATGGGGCAGCCATTCTATTCAGTAGGTGATGCACAGATCAGAAAATCACAATATCCTCCCAAAGAAATCTTTTCATTTATAACATTAAGAAGTCTTCCTTATGTTTCCAAGTCTCTGCCATAACGTGCACATTGATTTCCAAATGGCTGTGCACACACTAACATTTTGAAACTTAAAAAAAAAATAAAAATAACCATGCTTGATCTCCCTAAAGAGGGAGGGAAAATCATTTAAAAGCAAAGATAGGAAAAACCCACAAAACCTGAAAAACAACAAAGAAACAGAATGCTCATTAACTATCATTAGATTTATCCATTCAACCATTAAAAGAATCATCGCAGAAACTAGAAACAATAAACTCAAGAACAGTTAACTATCTTATCATATTCATTTATTCCAGTGGGTAGGGAGAGGGATAGAACACACGTAGAAATAACAAAGGAGAAATTGCCCAAAAATGCACACAAAAAAATTACATTTTAAATCCCTACCTTCCAACATGATGAACGAGGGTGACTGGAAATTAAAAACTTCCATTTGATTTATGTTTCTGAAATTCCTCAGTATTTCACTCTCTTCATCTATTACATGCAAACACTAGCACCAATGATGTTGAAATTTTGTGAGTAATAATCAGAAGTGTCAGATTTATAGAAGAAGAAATCAATAGAATATGCAATAAGAAATACTTTTTTTTTTTTTTAAGGAGAGGGACACGTAAGATTCACATAGCAAAGAACTCACATCTAGGGATGAAAGTCTCAACTATTACAAACCTTTGGGATGCACTGACTTCTCCCAGTTCTTATCCTTTTAATCACTGTGTTGAGAGAGGCAGGGCTGTCCTTCCACTTTTTATCACTCTTTTTTGTAACGCTATTATACATAAGGAAAAGTCCCCAAACTAGAAGTATAAAGTTGCATCCTAGTACCTAGTTCAAGTAACTCTCTAAGCCTCAGTTTCTGCATTTCATAGAATGAGATGATCTCTACCCAACTATCCTTAAAGTAACATAACCCACAAGTCCCTAGATCATGCTTCACATTACCATCTAAACTTTCCACAGAATCCTGGTGTATCTGAGTTGGGCAACTTGATAGTTTGTCTATCACCACTTTTTACCTCTTGTTCTTCCTCTGGTAAGCAAAAATAAATACTACCAATGCAACCAGAAAGTAATTGACAATGACCTATGATGCCAGTCACATTCTTTGTGACTGTTTATAGCAGGAGTCAGCAAACCATAGACCACAGGCCCTTCATCTATACATGTATGGCTCACTACTGGTTCACTGGATGTAAAAAAATGAAAAAAATCTAGGTCGTAGGTTAGATTACGTTCCTTAGATCAGACACTTGGCACACATTGTATGCCCCTGTGAAAATATAAACTCCCTGAGGGGAGAGGCTGACCTACTTTTGAGTTTATATCCCTAGTGCTCAACAGAGTGGATGCTTAATAAATCCTCATTGACTGCATTATTTGATTTAAAAGTGTCTTTCAGTTCTATTATAACAATAAGACTCTAATTTGGCCCTCTGATTATAAGCGCACTTCCATGAGGAAATGAAGGTACTTGTAAGTGTTCCTTTTTTATGGAAAACATCCTCCATGGTATATATAGGGGAGATAGGGAGCATATGAAATAAAAGAGGATGGAATATGATTACTCTTAAGGAAAATGATTTTATTTCTCAAAAAAAAGACTGAACGCTATCCATTGTTATTTACCTGGCATTGGTACAAAATGTTTCTTCTTTAAGTTTATGGTGTTGGGAATTATTAACTTCTGTGTGTCTTACTAGATGCTGTTCAGTTTTACTTTTTATTCTGATAATTATTCAGTAATATTGAAAATCTATACCCATATTCAAAACTCTCCAAGTTGGAGCTCCTCTTAATGAAAGTCTGTTGTAGATTGATAGATTTATTCCACAAAATGTCAGGATAGGTTTTGCCTATGATCAATGGGATTCATTCATAGTCATTTTGTGCAAATAATTATTTTAAGCATTTTCCATATCAACTAAATGTTTCCTATCAGTGAGAAGCATGACAACTGGCTACCTTTTCTATTTCATTTTTTTAAATGACTCCATAGAATCATAGGATCATTAACTGAGAGATGTAAGGGACTTTAGAAGGCATTTATTCCAAGCCTCTGATTTATATATATATGAGAAAGTGAGTACCATAAAGGGGAAGGTAAGTAATTTGCCTAATTTTTAAGTAGAAATACTCAAAAGTTGATGTATCAGCAAGCACCCTACCATACCCAGGGTGGCTGCTAGCACAGGTTTTTAGATCTGCTTTTCTAAAGGAAAGCAACTCAAAATGGGTTAACAATCTTTCTTTAATCAAACATATCATTTACCTAGTTCAGGGGAAAAAGTCATCACTCTGAACTCCAGAGTATACAAACTCAAGTTACAAGCACAAGTCACAAGGAGACCAAAAAATAGATCAGCAGATGGGCTTCCAACCATCTGACCATCACATCCATTAGCTATTCAAGTTACCAGAGAGGGAAGCATCAACATCTGGGTTTTTCAAAGCTGGGGCGGCTCAACAGCTTCCCAGAGTCTCATCTGGCCAAATCACACAACTCTTCTCAAATAGAGCCCCAAAGGAAACCTCACATCAGGGTGTATATATAGGCTTCCCCTGGGTCAGAGAATGTCACAGCCCTCTTGACCCACTGTCCAATTACAAAGTAACAAGGTGTGGCCATTCCCAAAAAACAAGCCTCCCGCCATAGGCTCCATGTAACCACATTCAGCCTATTATGGGACAGAGTATGCTTTCAAATCAGGTAAGATTCTTGGAGCCACTTAAGCCTATCAAAGGGTCTAGGGGCAGGAAAGATCTTCAGATTCTCATTACAGTTGATCTTTAAATTGTTTTTCCTATTTTTCTTGGTCAGTTCTAGACAAGAAGACATATTTTTTTGATGAATATGTAACTAGAATTTTTGCCTTATACTTGTAGGGTATGACTCTTTCACTGAACACTATGGGTTTCCCATTCAAGAATGAATATAAAAAAATCAAGAAGAGTAAGAAAATGGTCATCTTAATCTTAATCCTTTCAAAGTGATTCCATACTAGCTCAGAAAGCTTCAGAAACTATGACCAAATGCGCTATGGCCAAAAAGCAAACAATAGTGTAGCAAAGGCATATGGAGTTAACACAAAATGTAGGATAATAGATCAAGAGCCGGAAGAAATATTAGGGGCTATCTGGTCCAAAACTGTCATTTTACAAAAGGGAAATCTTAAAAATCAAGGAGATTAGGTGACAACTAACAAAAAGAGACAGCTAGGATTCAACCTTGAGCTCTTTCCATTACAATAACTGAGCCTACAAAGAATTGAAATAATATAAGAAGAGGAAGACATTGAAGAAGAGAATGGAAGCATGAAAGAAATAGTTGAGTGAGATCTATATTTCAGGCTGACACTGCAGTTAATGAAGATCTAAAATGAAATGCATTCCAACGATCCTTCTACCTATATCTGCTAGCTTTTTCTTCATGCAACTCATTTAATTTTTCCTTTACAAATTCAGATGCTATGCAATTTTCCTTCAAAAATTTAGGTACATATGTTTAGTATTGATATTAATCCACTGTCCATGTTACTTTTTAGCCCAATGTAGTTTCCAGGCTTATCTCCTTTAATTTGTTCTATATTGCTTTTGCTTTGTCTGAGATCATAATTGCTACACTTGGCTTTTTAATTTAAGTTGAAACACAACATATTTTGCCCCCTCCCCTTATTTTTTACTCTATATGTATATCTTTCTGTTTGAAGTATGCTCCTTCTAATATGTCCACCATGGAGATGTCCTGCGTAATTACACATGTACAGCCTGTATTGAATTGCTGCTCCTTCCAGTGGGAGTGGGTGACAAGGGAGGAACCACAAGAATCTAGAATTTAAAGCTATACAATCAAATGTTAAAAGAAACAAACATATATATATATATATATATATATATATATGTATGTATGTATGTACATATAATTATTATTATTAACCACATGCAACTGGGAAATAAGACATACAGGGACTGGGGTAGGGAGACCCTCCCTGCCCTACTAGAAAGTTAGAGGGGAATTGGAGGAGGACATAAACGAGAACAGATTGTGGGAGGGACTTTACAGTGGGATCACTGTTCTGGGCTTAGGGGTGGGGGAAAGAAAGGGAGAAAATTTGTAACTCAAAACCTTGTGGCAATGAATGATGTAATCAAGAAAATTAATTAAAATTAAAAAGAAAAAAAATGTAAAGTATGCTCCTTCTAAATAACATATTGTTGGATTCCGGATTTTAATCCATTCTGCTCTCCTCTTTATTTTATGGGTAAGTTAATTCCATTCATATTCATAGTTATGATAGCTAGCTATGTTTTTCTGTCCATCCCATTCTCTTATAAATACACTTTTCTCTTTTTGTTCCCTTGGCCACTTCTTAAGAATGGTTTGTTACTGATCACTGCCTCCCTTCCTCTATCTTCCCTTTTACCACCACCACCACGCAGCCCTCCCCACCACCCATTGTCCCTTAACCCCATTTAAAAATATTTCCTTTTTGGGAAAGATGCATTTCTGTACATAATTGTTTATGTGTATTCTCCCCTCTCTCTTTTAACAAATTCAGATGACTGTGAGGTATGAGTGTCATCTACCCTCATCATCCTCCACTGTCATCTCCTGGTTCTATAAACTTCTCTTTGTGCATCCCATTTATATGAGATAATTTCCACCACCCTCTCCTTTCTCCCATCTCCCAAAGCATTCCTCTTCCCTGTGCAGTTTATTATTCTTTAGAGATCATCTAAATACAACAGAATCAGACCCTGGCTCTTTGTTTAATTATTGTCTTTATAACCTCTGGTGATGATAAAGTTCTGGGAAATAGCATTATCATCATTCCATAAAAGTAAACAATTTATCCTTTTTTAGTCCCTTATGATTTCTCACTCATATTTACTTTTTTATGCTTCTCTTGACTTTTTTTTATTTGTATGTCAAATTTTCTTCTCTGCTCTGTTCTTTTGATCAAGAATGCACAGAAGTTCTCCATTTCATTAAAATTGATTTTTTTTCTGATTAGGATTATGTTAGATAGGTTATTGTAATAGTAATCAGTTTATCAGATACTTAGGGCTAAGTAGCACCTAGTAACTTAGGGCTAAGTATAGAAGGTATGAACTCTGTCCATTGTTGAGAAGGTGTGAATTCCCCTATTGACTTGGAAGAAGGCTATTGGCTGAGACAGGA
>CM053598.1:164435098-164460679 GCA_028646575.1 Pseudocheirus occidentalis | reverse complement strand
AGAGAGAGAGAGAGAGAGAGAGAGAGTTCCTCTCCCAGTATCTGGAAGCTGACTGAAAACATGAACAGGATGGGACTTTGTTTGTGGCCTGGCTGATCCTTGAGTTCCAGGCAAGAGAAGTGGTGAAGGGTTTGAGGTGTGCTGAACCCTGTGAACTTCAGTGCTGGGGACTGCCCTGAGGACTGGACAAAGACCTGGGAGCTGTTTATCTCTGATGACTGGAGGAGAGCCTCGTAGCTGGCAGTTCCTGAATCTAGGTGATTGTTTGGCAGATTCAGGAGGGAGCTGGGACAGGAAAGAGGATCCAGGGAATCAGAGAGACCACCCAGACTCAACATGAAGAAAAGGCCTCCCCTTGGACGAAACTGAAGTTTGCTGAGGACAAGGATCTGGGAGCTGTTTTCCTTTGAGGACTGGACGAGAACCTGTCAGCTGTCTGTTCCTGAATCTAGATGATTGTTTGGCAGATTCAGGAGGGAGCTGCGACCAGGGAAGAGGGTCCATGGAATCAGAGAGACTACCCAGAGTCAAAATGAAGAAAAGGCCTCCTCTTGGATTAAACTGAGGCTTGTTGGAAATCAAGGGGTGGAAAGTTTGTGTGGTTTTCTAAGAACTTTATTGGAGACTAAAGTTAATGGTTTCCCCATGAGTGGAAGATCAGTATATTGTTAATTGATTGATTGAATCTTTAAGTGTTAAGCTGGTTTCCCTCTTAGGGAAACCAAGTGATTCTTCTTTTATTCCTTGTTCTAAATATTGTATACAATATTGTGAAGTATTGTACTGAATCTTGATTTGTAATGGAATAAACAGTGTTCACTACTACTGTGTAATACGAATCTTAAAAGCTGTTAACAGTTACATTCTTTTGGGAATCTACTGTTGATTAGCTTTACATTCATTCCTAGTTTTAAGCATATGTAATTTGCCTTCTGGAATATTATAGTAGAATCTCTGTATTCCTTTAGAGTCATAGATATTAAATCTGGTCTGATGCTCACTGTATCTCCTTGATACTTGAATTCCATCATTCTGGATGCTTGTAAAATTTAATTTTGACCTGGGAGCTCTGGATTTTGGTTATAATATTCCTACGAGTTTTCTTTTTTTTTTCAGTATGTGACAGGTAGATTCTTTTAATTTCTACTTTGTCCTATGGCTCTAAAATATCTGAACAGGTTTCTTTTGTGATTTCTAAAAATATGTGGTCTAGGACTTGGACAGTACAATGATTCTTAAAATATCTCTTTAATTTATTTTCCATGCCAAATATATTTTCCTATGATGTATTTCATCCTTCATTCTACTTTCTTCATTCTTTTGACTTCATTATTTCTTTTAAGTTTCATGGATTCATTAGCCTCCATTTGGTCAATTCTAATTTTTAAGGAGTTATTTTCTTCAGTAAGGCTTTGTACTTCTTTTTTCCAAGCTGTTAATTCTCTTTTCTCCCTAGCTCTTGCCTCTTTTCCTATTATTTCACCTAATGCTCTCATTTATTTAAATCATTTTAGCCCCTTTTTAAAACTCTTTTAGGAATTCTTCTTAGACTTCTGCACCAGCTGAATTTATCTTTGCAGTTTTACTTGTCGATTTTTTTCAGTCATTTTCTTCTTGTATTTGTATCTTGAGAACCCATAATAGTTCTGTATGTTTGGCTTCTTTTTTTGTTTGATCATTCTTATTGACTCTTCTTTGACTTTGTATTTTGCCTCAATGCTGGGCTCTTCACAGTTCTGAAAGAGATGTCTAATATGAACTTCTATTTTCTTCTATCTATCTTCTGCTTTCTGGCTGGGAGCCAGAAAGTTGTTAGTATCCCCACAGTGGTCTAATCTAGGAAGAGGTCTGTTTGTTGCCCTTCTTGTCTAAGATCTGCAAGTTTCTGACCCAGTTTGGGGTTATTGGGTTGTTTCTGATTGGCAGTTTTGTGAGACTCCTACTTGCCTCTATCAGGCTGCTAAGAAGCCCTACTTTTTTCCAAAGCAACTGAACTGCTGCCTTCCTTTTGGTTTGCAAAGTTGTACTCTGCTCCACAGATCAGTGCCACATAGCTAGCTCCCTTTTGATTTCTGAAACTTGTTCACACTTATTTAGTAGCAGGGCAAATGATTGTTCCTCTGTCTCCCAGATCTGTGACCAGGTGGTAGTTTACAGAACTGTCAGATGGCATCTGTTCCTTTACCCAGTGCTTATTCAAAGATCTTCTGGGATTGCTTTCTGGTGCCCTGGCTTGGACCTTTCTCAGTTCCTGGGCACTAAAATGTTTCCTACAACCACCAAGATCCTGGCCAAACCCCCTCCCCAATTCCTGTAGGCCTGTACGTCTCCCTTACCTGCCCTGGTTTAGGAAAAAATGGCTCACTGTAACTCGTCTTTTCCAATTATATTTCAGCCTGGCACATTCTCAACGTTTTTGTCAAGGAGGTGTGGAGAGAAAGTGAGACTCCAACACTTTTTCTCGCTCAGTCAGCTTGAACTACCCTCCTAGATCTAGGTTTGCAGGTCTTCACAGGCACAATCTGACAAAGCAATTGCAATTCTGTGAAATCACTGAATTAATTCATTAAGCAATTACTATATTTACAGGTACTATGCTAAGCATTAGGGATACAAAGAAAGGGAAAAAAATAGTCCCTGCCTACAAGGAACTTATATTCTAATTTAAAAAACAACACATAAATAGCTATGTATGTATGAGATATATAAAGAATAGAATGAAGTTAATCACAGGATGGCCCTGGGAGGGTTTCATGGCCAGGAAAGAAATATGTATGTAACCAGAATGCCTTACAGATAGCAGACATAACTATATCTTTGGCCTTCTATATAAGGTGTCATAATAGAAGCTAGGGAAGCTAAAAGATCTAAGGGAGGAATGGAAACATTCCAGGCATAAATTTCAACCAGTACCGAGCATGAAGTCAGGGGATGGAGGGTTGAGTTCAAGAAACTGCAAATTTACTAGTACACTGGGTCACAGAGTATATAAAGGGGAAAAAAGAATACTAAAAAACGAGAAGATGAGAAAGGAATAAATGGCCCATTTTGTAAAGAGCTTCATATGCCAAAGAAAGGAATTTACATTTGACTTTACTGATAACTGATTTTGCCGACACAAATAGGGAAGGACTGGATTTTACTGAGTATGAAGGAGGGGTAATATGGTCAGATCTTCATTTAAGAATAAAAATCACTTTGGTGAAGGATGAGTTAGAGTAGGAAGAAAAATAGGACAAGGAGACTAATTAAAAAACTATTATAAAAATACAGGCATGAAGTGACGAAGGACTAAATTAGATAGGTATGGGAGTGAATAGAATTGACTGTCTTTTATAAAGAGTTGGAGAAAAATGTTGCACTTACTCACTAAGCTCTATGGACATATAATATCCCATATGACAGAATGTCACTTTATGTGTGATACCTAAAACATGTTGTGGATCTAAGTGGGCTTTCAAAGTTAACCAAGCTTGGCTCATATGAATTCACTGCACAGTGGTAACCATATCTATCAACTTCCCCCTATAATAGCTCATTCTTTGTCATGGAAACACTAATTAAGTATCTATCCATTCAACTCACAGGGAGAATTCTTTAAAAATAAAAAATATGGGCGACTAGGTGGCGCAGTGAATACAGCACCAGCCCTGCAGTCAGGAGTACCTGAATTCAAATCCGGCCTCAGACACTTAACACAAAATTAGCCATGTAACCTTGGGCAAGTCACTTAACCCCAATTGCCTTGCATTCCCCACTTCAAAAAGCAAAAAAAAAAAAAGAATAAATTTTATAAAAACTACAAACCCTATTATCTCCATCTCCAAAATGCCAAGAAATGAATTTGATTTTTAAAAAAGTTTAACAGTTTATTTAGTATCCTTTTGACATCCTTACATTCTCCAGTCTTTCCCAATGATGATGAATGTCAAACATTCTACAGGCACTTTTAAACAGTATCACTTGTGGAAAAAACACAAAAGTATAGGAGAATTCCATTATCCTTATTTACATTGTATGTAACTCCAAACCCAATTGTTCCTTTTATGTTAATGAAATTTCCACCGGTCAGCTTTTGTATGGAAATCCCACAGCTAAGGCAGTATCTGCAATCTGCTTTCTAGATTTAAATAAAATTATGTACCTATTTCCAAATTATTTGGCAACCATATAGTGGATTAACAACATTCTCTATAAGCACTGAAGTTCAATATTCCTATTATATAACAGGCTAATGACCATAGAAATCTCTATATGTAGGAGAAAATATCTCTTTTCTCCTGAAAGAGATACACTAATGCTTCCACTATTGTAAATCTGTCTGCTATCAAAGTGAATCAGGTATTCATAGGTGTTCTGGGCGTAGGAAGAAAGGAGATGAATCAGGATATAATTTTAAAATAGGTATAGGAATGATTTAATGAGAAGGTTATAATTAGGAAAGAAGTGGACACTTTGGTCCTTGGTATTATCTCATAAAAAAAAAAATTAGCCACAAGATGATAAATTTTAGTGGTCTTCCAAACATATCCACACTCTTGGGCTATTTCAAAACCAGTCTTGAACTGTTAAAAAAACATATCTAAGAGAACAATGAGCCAAAAGTCAGTTGGAAATAACATAAATTTTTGTTCAAATAAAAGTTTTGTAAACAATTTTTAAACTTTTTTTTTATTTATACAAAATAAATTCCTCTGGTTTGCACATTACAATTCAGAAGTCATATCTTCAGGGTTATATATGAAAACAAGCAAACAAATAAACAAAACATACTGGGTTTATAAAGGCATTTTGCCACCTTAAGTACTCCCTATATGGTTTCAATCCTAGCTTTACAGCCACTTCTGGAAACACTGTTTACAAAGCAATTTGGTGGTAACACATTTGTTCCTTTGCAGGCCTTGTTATTGAAGTGTCTCTGCTGAAAGTATAGATGAAGTAAAAATTTCCCCAAGTGAAAATATTTTATCTTTCAAGCCCACACCTGTGCCTTCTTTGAAAATTATAATGATAGGCCAGTCACCATGCTTCAGGCAGTTTGTCATAATCTTTTAATTTTTAACAGAACCAAAAACTAATTAATTCAAGAAGCTCAATTATAAACTCAATATGTACGGAAGTAAAATCCCTGTGTGAGAGCTGAAGCTATGTGTAGGCATAGTGAGGTATCTAATCAGATCATAAAGTTATTTAGACCCATCAAATCTTACATGTTCAATTAAAGATTGATTAATCTGGTAAAGAAGAAATGAAGTACTATGAACTGAATAAAAGGATGGCTCACAAAACTGTACATTATAGATATATATGTTATTTACCCAGCAAAAATAGGAATGCTTAGTTAAAAATGAAAATACAAGTACATAATGAAAAATAAAGATATATATTTTTAAATAAAGAATACGGAAATCTTCTTACAAGGCTATTAAACTGGATAGTGACATTGCTGCTCAAGTAAGTAGTAAGTTCCTAAGAATTGTCGATCAATAGGTTCAAAGCAGATGGGAATTTACTTATGGCAACCATGTATTATAAGATCGATCCATACAGTAGAAAGCTATATATACTGCAGGTTCGTTGGAGGCAAACGATGAAATGACTATAGTTTTAAAAAGGAAGTGCTCAAGATGGGGCTCTATTAACGATGATGATACACATTATACAAGACAAATGAGGTGCAAAACTGGAAGGGTAATCAATTCTTCTGATTTTATACAACATCTTACCTATTGTCTTCTTAGTACACTGTCAAGTAATGCATTTTTGTTACCCTGGGAATTTTTTTTAGGCCAAGAGCAGTGTGCCAAGGGTCATCAATCATGTTCTTTCAAAATAAATTAAGTAAAAAAAAACTTAACAAGCAGGACAATTATCTGTCTATCATGAGTAATCAATATTACAAGTCTACAATCATGTCACTTCTTTTCAGAAGTCATCCATAATAAACTCCTTAATTTCTGGACAAAGGAGGGTGAATTTATTTTAGCAGATTTTATTTTCAGGAGCAGACATATGTCAACTTATAAAAGAAAACACTACCATTTCAAAAAGATATGTACATGTTGAATAAAAATAGAAACTTACTTGTTAATCAAGGTATGATTTAGTACTATCTACATTTAAGATGATTTTTATTTGGAGGCACTAAAAATATACTTTAAGGTATTTCTTTGAACTAAAATTTACTTACAGTCAAAGAGACCTAGATATTGTGAGCCAAGAATAAGGCTTTAAAAAAAAAGTTCACTTATTTTAAAAGTGGAAATTAGATCACAAGTGCAGCAATTGATTTAATTAAAGGCAACTACTCCATAAAACCATTATTGTCAGTAATCTGTTCTCCCTGTAGAATGGATATTATTCATTCCAGTGGTTCTCACTTATTCAACTCACCTTTGGAGAAAAAATAAAATTTATCTTACCATCAAATTTGATAGTTCTCTAGAATTTTCAAGATATTTTAAAGATGTTTGCTACAATTCAATTTTTTTCTGGTCAAAATTGTGCAACATTTGCCTGCTACACTTTTTTTCTCAATGGTGATTTAAAAATCTCAGTGTTTCAATTTAGTACCAAAACCAGCAACTATCTATCTCATTGAAAATTGGATTGTCAGGGGCAGCTAGGTGGTGCAGTGAATAGATCACCTGCCCTGGAGGCAGGAGTACCTGAGTTCAACTCTGGCCTCAGACACTTAACACAAAAACTAGCTGTGTGACCTTGGGCAGGTCACTTAATCCCAACTGCCATCCAAAAAGCAAAAAAGAAAAAAAATTTTTAAAAAATTGGATTGTCAGCTTTATGTAACTTTGTAGAAGTTTATATAAACTTCAGTTTAGCTTGGATAACAGAATACCCTTCTTTAAGCCACAAGAGAATTTATTTTGTTATATTGTGGGACTTCTTTTTGGGCACAGGCTCAAATCACACAGTTAAGTTCACGGTACCTGGATTCAGGGCAAACAGCCTTCCACCCCAGGATACTACCAGGGAGAAAGAGAAAGAAAGACAATCTCAATTTGAACATTTTAAATATGCAACCTTTTCTGGCTACATAACCAATGATAAGATTCAGTTCCTACCCCTGAAGAAGAGGAATGCAGAATGCCCCAGCTGAAAAGTGAATCCTGCAGCCAGTCTCCCAGATGGCTTCCTCTTTCTTAAGTGATTTGGACCTGTGCAACAAAGCCTGTTACACTCTCATCAAGATGTCTGAATAGAAAAGGAAAAGGAATATGGGGAAAAATTGTGCCCAAGCAATCAAAAGGTTCAGGAGACAGAGGAGTAAGAAGCAAGTAGACTGAAAAAGATACCACTAATAATTCATTTATTTTGCTGTTAGTGATAGATGCAGGGCTGGGGAACCTTGGCCTAGAGGCCACAAGTCCATAGCCTTTTGATTAAGTCCAAGTTTTGAAGAACAAGGGAATTTGTTATTTTTATTAAGCAACTGTTCAGAGGGCAATCACTCTTGCTTTTTACCCTGCTTGGATCTGGATTGTGGTCTTGGGTAGTGGTCCTGAGGTACATGATCAGTGAACCAAAGCTGGTGGGGTGTGCAGAGACAGTGGCCTCCTAATAGCTCCAGCAGCTGCAAAAACCCCAGCGATTTGGGATAAAGCTCTCCCCTCTGGAAGCAGAGTTCTACTGTGGCAAAGAGCTCAAAAGCCAAGTTAAGTGACTGGCAAGACAAGCAGGCAGAGGAAACATAATCAAACAGTAGATTCCTTTTGGGGGGGACAAAAAGGATCAAATCATGGAACGAGAGGAAGACAACAAAGTAAGAACTGCATCAAAAGCTTCCAAGAAAAATATGAATCGGTTACAGGCCATGGAGGAGCTCAAGAAGGATTTTGAAAATCAAGTAAGAGAAGTGGAGGAAAAATTAGGAAGAGAAATGAAAATGATGCAAGAAAATCATGAAAAGTGAGTCAACAGCCTGCTAAAGGAGACCCAAAAAAATACTGAAGAAAATTTAAAAAATTGTTGGGTGTTTTTTTACATATAACTGGAAAAATAGATATACCTGCACTAGGGTATAGAAATCCATCTTGCCCTAGTAGAAAGTTAGGAGTAGATGGGGGAGGATATAAGAGAGAACAGTGGGGTAAAGGGTATTGAGTAGGCTTGCTATTTTGGGGTCGGAGGATGGGGAGAAAAATTTGTAACTCAAAATCTTGTGGAAATGAATGGTAAAAACTAAAAATAAATAAATAAATTGGGAAAAGCTCCAAAAAATAAAAATAAAAAGAATATAAAATGAAAATGCTATCAACTAAATGGCTGTTGTGATGAAAATGGTTTGTAAGACACAAAGTACTTTATCAATGTGGATATTTGGAATGGCAAGCTTATATAACACTTCACTTATATCCTCTCTTTTGTTCCTCAACAACTTTGTGAAGTTTGTGCTTTTTACAGAGATGGTAAATCTACCCACCTTGAACCTTATTGCCATTACTCTTCTTAATTAGAATAACTGAACCTAAACTTTGGAAGACCCCCCCCCCTAAATTCTATTATTCTAATTACAGTCTCCTCATCCCCTATAGGCTTATAATACGAAATGAATGCTTATGAAAACACATCAAGTACGCTGCATTAACACCAAAGCCATGTACAGAACAATACAGAACAGGAGACAAAATATTTACATTGCATGTGACAAGAAGTGGCCGGTGTTTCTGTTTTTTAAATGTGCTTATAACTTTTCCACTTTAAAACTGCTTTAAGATTCTTCACCCTCTATGTACACATATACATTCATCACTATCCTTGTGTTAAGTGGTTTGTAGTCCTATAGCTAAGTATCCAAATGAGTTTTAGCTGATTGGGAAAACAAAATCCCTTGCTTTTTGTCTCTTGAATGAGAATCCTAATATATATGCTGGAGGTCTCAAAATATTCTGGAAGCACTTTAATATGTGGGTTAAATGTAGGGACGATATTTAGTTCAGGCTCCATGCTCAATCCACTCTCTACCAATGAAGTAGGTAGGAACCATAAATCAGACAGGAAAGTATATAATAATAAAACAAAACAGCAAAATAACAAGAGAAAATCAAGCAAGGGAATTATTATCAGCCCCTCAGACCTAAATGAGTGCAACTTCCTGCGGATTATTAGGGTGATGAGGCAAAGGAATAAACCCCTAGAAAATCCATGTTGTAAGGTAACGATCTACCTGTGTTTCTGCCAGAAGACTCCTCTTGCTTCATTAAGGCTTCACGACTTCCACTTCTGGGGACCGTCTGCGTGGCCCCGGGGCTCCGCGGCTTCTTGGCTTCCTCGAACCTCGTTTCTGGGTAAGGCCCCAGGAGCTCCCCGCTGGGCCCCCTTCTGCCCCGGAGAGCGGCTCTGTAAGTTTGTCCCTCTGCTCCTGGTCTCTGACCTTCTCTCCACTCTTTTTCAGGTTTCTTAGTTACCATCCAATGAGCGTTCATCCTGTAATTGCTTCCTGTGGCTATTCCCAGTCCCTGGATCCAATGCTAACTTTTACTTAAAGTGAAACTACCTATGTTGCATGTATATATCATGTGAACCAGTGAACATATCTTTACTTCTATCATCAGGCAAGTCCAAAAACCTGGCTTTGTATGGCCAAGAGTGTGTATGTGCACATGCATGTGTGCACCCAGGCACACTCACACATATACACAATACACATAAATGTGTTCAGGCAGCTGTGAGAATTCCCAGACTCAAACTCTGTAATTGAAGGCATTCATCCCTCACTTACATTTGGGAAGGGAAACCTAACTCCCTACATCTCTTCTTCTTTACTTCAAGATATAGGCAATGTGTTCTCCCCATCATTCACACACATGTTGTGCATACACACACAAACACACATGTGCACACACACATGCATGCACACACACAGAGCCATGACCACTTGCTGAGTCTTTTTGAGGCTCCCATGTATCTCTTCCATCTCTGTCAGAATTGCACCATGTTAATGGTCCTGCAGCTACAATAAGTATCCAGAAAGTCCTAGAGAGGCGGCTATGTGGAGCAGTGAATAGAGCACCTGCCCTAGAGTCAGAGGTCCTGAGTTCAAATACAGCCTCAGACACTTAACACAAAAACTAACCCTGTGACCTTGGGCAAGTCACTTAACCCCAACTGCCCTACAAAAAGCAAGGAAAAAAAGAAAGTCCTAGAGACACTAGGAAAGAAGCAAGTACTTCTGTCCTCATGGCAAAGATTATCTTTCCCTTCATTTTGTGAAAAAGTTAGGCACAAAAATTTTTGTCTCCTTCATGGATGTTTAAACTAGAGACCCAAAGTTCTATTTGCCTAAGTGAAATGAAAGGCCATCGTGTTCTTGGAGAATGAATACAGGAAACATTTCAATAAATAATTACCTGTTTTCTAGGTAACAATGGGCCAAAACAACACTTCAGTTCTGGGGGCAAGGGAGCAGAATGCACATCCCATTTTCAGAGCAGTAGTGACATAAATTCTAATGACCTGATACTTTTAACTACCTCCCTTTTAACAACCTCTTTTTACTATTCTCTAGTCTGGTTTTGAAATGAGCAGAGTAAAAAGCCACCCACAGCATTAAATTAGACCAGGGGCTTAATAACTGTTTTCCATGGTCACCCTCTCCTCACTACTCTGTCTTCCTAATTATTGTCATTAATGAGTATTTTTTTCCTTGAAAGGAAATATTGACCCCTTTGGAGTGAATTATCGAAATGGTGCATTTGTTTTATTGATAGTTCTGCAACATCTAACATTCAAGGTACCAAAGGTTGTAGAACTTCGCTCTCTGAGACCAAAAATGGGCAGTAAACTAAACAGGGAAGAAAACACACTCTACCTAATTAATTAGTGGATCTTGCTGTAATTTACCTTGAATGGGGACCCAGGTGTATGAAATAAACCTTGGTGTCTCTCAATGATTAAAGCTGGCAGTCTCCAAAGGAAGAATTGGCACTACTTCACCCATTCCCATTAGTTTTGACTTGGAGAGACTTTTTGAACTCTTAAAATAATTCTTCATTTTCTCAAGCATTAATCTGCATTCTACAGTGAACCCTGTCCTAGTATTCTCAAACTTAGATATAAATGCTACATATAGGAAGAAAATATAATTTTTCCATGGATCAAGGCATAGTAGGAACCTGGTTAGATATATATTTTCTAAGCTTTTCATTATCTGTTCCTCTATCTGTGTTTACATCCATATCCATACCTATAAAGATGTCTATCTAAAACTTTGGTAGTTAGTTTAAAGTTTGTTTAATGTGTTGTATTCGCAACAACCCGAGAGTTAGGTACTGTCATCTTTTCCATTTTACAGATGAGGAAATAAAGGCACAGCAAGGTTTGTCTACATAGGGATTGTGTGTGTGTGCTACAATATCTTTATTATATTTTCTCTAACGCCTGACCTTGCTATGATGATCCTAAGAGTTTCTCAAGAATATATCCTAACAGGATAGTTTCTATAAATTTTTTGAGGTTTTCTTATTGTTGGGATATGTAATTCTTAACTATTTTTCCTCAACATAAGAGATGCTGTACAATAGAAAATAGATCTGACTTCTGAGCCAGAAAGATCTGAGTTCAAGTCCTTCCTCTGACACAACTTTGCAACTCTTTGAAGTCATTTCACAAAAAATAAATAAATAAATAAATAAAGATGTGCTGACCTGCCCTGACAAACAGGGTTCCTCCTTGTGGGAGTTCATATTCCAATGAAATCACAGATCTAGTTACTTCCTTATGTTTCCTTGTACCTTGCCAGGGGTTTGCAAAGTTTGGTAAAGTTTCTTAACTGAAAAGTAATTTCAGTAGTGCCACCATATAATTAAGCTAGTCCACCCAAATGCTTGAGTGACCTATTTAATTGTGTCTTCATAAATTGGTAAAATCATAAAACATACCACCTAAAGGAATCAATCTTTAATTTGGGATGTTTGTAGCCTGGGGGACTCATATTAACTGCAGATGTTCATTTACCATAATGAGACAAGTCTATTGCTAACTATTCATTCTTTTTTTTTAAAGAACATTTAAAATAATTATTTTAACTGCAGGTGTTTATAATGCCACAGCAGGATCCAAAAGTATCATTTTAAGAAATCACTTTTAAGCTATGGTGTTTACAATTACAGCTTTGCTTATTATAATAATATACAAAAGTGATCGTAAAACAAACTTGTTTATTTACTTTCAGAACTTAATCCACTGCAAAGGCATCCTTCAATGACAAAAGTATGCAAAAATCCAACAGATTTGATCTGTTTCCCTTCTTATGGGATAAGTTTCTGAGCTGATCTCTTCTGCCCTCTTAGCTTTTCACTAAGAAGAAAGCCTCTAATGATCAGTGGGAAGACTAGAATGAAAGAAATAAATATTTGAAAATCTTCTATTCAACATTATCATCCTTTGGCACAACTCTAGTATCTTTCTCAAACCAACTGTTAGAAGAATGCCATGGGACCTAGAGAGTATCTAGAAAGCACTTGGTCCCTTTTGCCCTGCTTTCATTGATGATCCTGATGGATTTTTTTGATTCTTTAGGTCATGCTTTAAAATTCCCAAACATAAGAAGTAAACCTCTCTGTTATCTGTAGGTGTCCTACAAAATTAGGTAATCCATATCAGGGCAGAAGATGTGAAGAGGAAATATTAACTCATTTGGACTTGAAATGACATTGGAAGGAAGCAAAGGGTCAATAATGATGAAAATAAAGCATAAACTTTGGAATAAATTGCAGGGAGTGTACTTTCTTAAGTAGCCAACATCATTTTTAGTGAGAAGGATCATTTTCCATCTATTTGTTTTATTTTTCATTTTTTTCACTAAAGGTAACATGACAATTTACATAATTGATTCAAGGCTACTTCTCACATATTGACATGACAGGTTTTCATAAAGGTTTTTGAAGATGATTGAAATAAATAGATGAGCATTTCTAGTGGAGGAAGGCAGGTGTTAGAGGAATATGGAAGGCATTCTAGGCAAAGATTTTCCTATCTCAGTGTCATGAAGTCCAGAAAAGTTCTTCAGGCCACAGCATCCTCATTTGTAGACGTAATATGTGCTTCCTGCTTCAACGGATTATATAAAACTGAATTGGAGAAGAATTATACTCAGACTGAGAGGATGGATGAAGGGAAAAAGGAAAAAAGAAATAGTATTTTTTACTCTTTTATATATCTCTACACAATTGGGGAAGCATAGATTCAGAATCCATAAGTCCTTGAGAATCTCCATCGTAAATTGAGGAAATCGACACTGGTATTAACAAAGACAAAAAGTTTCCATAGAAGCCCTTCTATGGAAGTCAGAAAGCTGTAAGCAAAGTGAGTGTTCATTGATTGGGAATGACCGACCAAGTCATGATATTTGAATGAAATGGAATGCAGAATATAATAAATTTAGAGAAAGGAAGACTTCTATGAAATAAGGCAGGATGAAGTAAGTAGAATTAGATGTATATGTATGTGTGTATATATACATAGAGAGAAAATACACAGATATATATGTATGTACATATGTATGTATGTATGTTTTGTGTGTATATGTATATAAATATATATCCATAATTCTACTTACTTCATGTATTACATTAATAAGCAAAGACAAATACCCTGAAATTATATTGAACAGTCTTAGTCCTAGGGAATAGATAAATCAATGAACCTCATCCCTTCTGTTGCAGAGGTGTTTTATAGATGGCAATATTTTTAAAGGATATGTCTATGGTTACAGAACATTGCAGACTCTGTTTTAGTTTAATTACCTTAACTATTCCTTTTTTACATTCAAAGGCTCATTGAAATAGGGATGGGTCACATATATTAAGAAATGACAATGGTACAAAAATCAATATAAAGATAACTAAAGAGTAAACATGGGCATGAATTTATTCTTGTGGGGAACTGTAGGAAGGAGATTACCTGTCTAGATGACATCTCTGGGTCCTTATAATTTACAAACCCTGAAATTCTTTAAAAGTAAATATATTTGTGTCTAATGATAGCCATCTCTAGGGTGGGGGTCTGAGATGGGGAGGGAAGGAATGGGGGAATAAAGGAAAGAAGGAAAAAATGTACATGATAACTTTATTACATATTAAAAAGGAATAGAAGTTGCACATAAGAGAATTCCAGTTTCATGTACAATCATCTTTTTTATATTTTACTATGTTATGGAAAAGTTTGTTTTATTCCGTAAATTAAAAATAAAATAAAAATTATATATGCACATTATATGTATAATGTACACACACACACACACACATATATATACAAATTCATATATTCTGCTGTGAATTATTTTATTTAGGTTAGTTAAGACCAAATTGTGAAAGTGTGTGTGTGTGCATGTGTGCACATGTGTGCATGTATTTTCATTGAGTCCTGAGATTGGGAAGGAGGGAAAGGAGAATCATAACTTCTTTCATTTTTCCAAGTAGCATGAAGTAATTTGCTCCTGACCCACAAATATTTCTTTGATTGTATTTAATGACTTTCATTCCATAAGAATAAAACAGATCAGGCCTTATTTGTAGGTGGGAGAAGGAACTTTTAATTGTTATTCTCAGAAGCAAACAGTCATGACAGTGTTCCCACATGAACTATTGGACTCTAATCTTGAATCAGTGAAAGCAGCAATCTATTCTGGAACACTAAATTAATGACTAAATGTGTAGAATGTTCTATATGACACACAGGATACTACACTACTTAATACCTATTTCCTTTCTTAGAGTTGCTTGCTAATGAGTCATTACAAGGTAGAAGGTTTACAGAAATAGGGCAAGTACAGGAAGAAAGAAAAGAAAGAAGAGGAAGAAAAAAGCAAATGGTATAATGAGTTGTACCATCTATTGCTAACTATTTAACCTCTAGGCTTTAGGTTTGTCATTTGTCTTCCTTTGGAACACATGAGTGTAGTGGAAAGAGTCAAAGGAACAGAGTTAAAATTTCATCTCTGACACTTACTAGCTGCATAATCATGGACTAGTCATTTAACCTCAATTTCATCATCTTGGAAATATTCCTTTAATAAGTACCAAACTAATAAGAGTTGTTTAGAAGATCAAATAATCCTCAGTGCTTAGAACATCGTAGGTATCTAATAAATGCTTATTAGTTAGACTTTACTAATAATGTATGTAAAATGCTTTTTAACTATGAAATTCTGTAAAGATACTATACCTCAGAGGTTCTTAATACCTTCTTATCTGAAATTTCTGTCATGACACCCTTTTTTCTGACCAAAGTGTCCCTTCATCACCACCACTTCTATGGAAATGTATAACATCTCCTTTTATTAAAAAGTGATCTCCTTGGCCACAGGGACTGCCCTTTTAAAAAATTTATATCAGGAGCCAAGATGACAGTGCAGAAGCAACAAGGTTCCACAGCCCTACATAGCCAGCCCCAAAATTTTTATCTCCAGTGCAAAGTATAATGCTTGGTACATGATAAGCTCATAACAGGTGATTTTTCCATCCGTTCATTCCTATATAATTGAATTATTATTATAGAACTTTAGAGCTAAAAGAGAAATCAAAGATCATTTAACTAAACCCCCTTATTTTACAGGTGAGAAAACTGAGACATGAACTTTAGTTGCTAGAACTAAATCTTTTTATACGTTATTTTGGCATTGATTTGATTTATCTCAATATCTAATATTACTTTCCTATTGTAATGATACATTTACAAGGTTGAGTCTACATTTATAAATGAAAGGTCAGATTTTCCTTTTGTTTTTTCAAGCTATTCTGATTTGACACTTGTTCTTCATGATAGCAGGGCTAAAACAGAACATCAGATATTGAATAAAGATAACCAAAACATTTTATGATATTAATAACATTTTGGCATATCTATGTGGATGTAATTAGTGTGTATGTAATATATATATATATATATATAAATATAAATACATGAACATCTCAATTTGGAAAATCCTGGTCTTTTTATATTAGATACAAAAGGAGAGCAATACTATATGCTATATAATTTCAAATTGTTCTATTAAATCTTATGATTATAAGTCTTCCTTATAAGCTTACTGGTATGGAAACAATCCATTAGAGATAGAATCATAAAGTATATCCAATATCAATTAAATTTCACATCACTTTAAATAATGCAAGATTATATCCCATGTCTTCTTTGACGGATCCTTTCTTGGTGTACTTTATTTTAAAAAGGTGAAATCAGAATATATTGATTCAAAACCTTTCAAAATGAAAAAAATGCCTTACCAATTTTATTTAATATAGATTTGTCTTGGGGGTACAAAATATGTGTTAGAAAATATTCTATATGATTTTATTTACTCCTAAATATCACTTATACTAACAAATTATACTACAAGCTGCATATCATAATTAGTATTCTTCTATCATTTATTAAACCATCATTAATGTCTGAATTCAACCAAATCCATTTGTTGTTTCTAAGATTTTATTAATGTTGTATCTGTTTCAGGGAATTAGCACATTAATGAAAACATTTTTTAAATACCAAGTTCAAAACTTCCATAGTTTATAAAAACAGAAGATGATAATTTCCACCAAAATGACAAAGCACTCTCTTTACCAAAACAATTAATTACAGAATCTTATAGATCAAATATAGAGGCCATGTAGTCCAATTACCCAATGGAGGAATGACTCCTATATTATGACATTCCAAATTATGACTATTCTATGGTTGAACACACGCAGTGACTAGAGCTAACCATTACTAAAAGGCATCTCATCTCATTTTTTTAACCATTCTAAATGTTAGAAAGATTATCCTTACATTGGTCAAAAATCTGACTCCCTCCGACATCAATGTATAAGTTTTAGTCTCCTCTGGAGAACACATAAAATGTTCAATCTTTCTTATGCTGGTCCTTCAAATGCTTGAATAGTGCTATCATATTCCATCTAAGTCTTCTTTTCAGACTTAACATCCTGAGATTTTTTTAACCATTTTCCTTGTATCATGGTTTCTAGGCCATTTACTATTCCATGTGTTATCTATCTTTCTAAATTGTCAATATTTATTTTCCATTATGGTGACTCAGAGCTGGACACAGCAGTCCAGACAGAGTGAAGGTACAATACAGGTAATATCCCAGACACACAGAATCTCTCTTGAGTTCAGGAGTTCTTAAGTACAATTCAATAAGCAGATTGGACATCCACACTAAATTCATCATCAATATGGTAAGCCCCTGGTTCCTGGGAGAGAAAGGAAACATCAGGAAAGAGGTGTATTAGCCAAGGTCCAAAACAGAGCAGATCGAATTGCCTTTCATGATTGATAGAGGGATCAGTCTATAAATAATCTCTGCATTTCCAGTCTCAGTGAGAAGGGGGAATTTGTTACTTCCCAAAGCAAGAAATTCCATGTTTGGCCCACTCTAAGGAGTTTTTAAGTACAAAGCCTTTGCCTGCTTGCTAGTTTCAGCCATGGTTCCTAGCATGATAGCAGGGCAAAAACAGAACATCAGATATTGAAAAAAGATAGTAGCAGCAGCTACCATTTATATAGAGTTATAAGATTGGCAAAATACTTTGCATTTTCTCCTCACAACAACCATGGAAGAACAGGGTTATTATTATCCCTATTTTATAGATGAATAAAGTGAGGCAGATAGCAATTAAAGGTCTTACCCAGGCTCATAGAGTTAGTAAGTGTCTGAAGCCATATTTGAGCTCAGATCTAACTAGAGAGTCATGATTCTACTACTTCACCACCTGGGTGTCAACAAACATATTAATGAGTATTCACTGAATTAGACAAACTATTTCTATAGCTCCAATTTAAAAAATTACTGTCATACTTTTGACTGACATTGAATTTAATTTTAATACATATTTATTGAGCAACATTTATTAAGTGCAACATATTGGACTAGGTACTATGGAGGGAATAAAAATGAACAGGATCTGCCCTCATACAATTCATAACACAAAATATGCATAAATCAATTGATAAGCTATATGAGCAATACAAATTAATTATTATGGGAGCATAGAGGGACACAAAATGTTCAGTTGTTGTCAGTTGTGTCCAACTCTTTGTGACCTCATTTTGTGTTTTCTTGAAAGAAATGACAAAACATTTCCTTCTCCTCCTCATTTTGCAACTGAGAAAACGGAATCAAACAAGGTGAAGTGACTTGTCCAGGGTCATGCAACTAACTGAGGTCAAATTTGAGCTCAGGAAGTTTTCCCAACTCTAGACCTGATACTTTTTTCACTGTGCCACCTAATTTCCCCATGTGAAACATAATATAATACGATAAAAATTTCGAGATTTAGTGTTAACAGCTTTGTTTTGAATCCTGACTCTGCTCTCTACTAGTTTTGTGACCTTGTGCAAGTTAATTACTTATCTGTGCCTTGGTTTCCTCAGAGGTAAAATGAAGTGGTTGGACTAGTGTGAAGTCCCATGAGCTCAATCTCATTTATAGCTGATGTGAATCAGGGAAGACTTCAAGGATTCTTTGACATTGGAAAAGAAGAGCTGTGGAGAATAGATAAGATTTCAACAATTACAAGAGAATTCCAAGCATTTCAAAGAGCTTGAGAAAAGGCAAGGGGCTGATAAAGTACAAGGAAGGCTGAAGAAATGACAAGCAAGTTCTAGCTTGTCTAAAGCATAAATTGGGTATTAGCGGTTAACTGAACATAAACTTAGAAAATGAGGCTAGACTTAAATTGTGTGGAGTCTTGGATGTCATGCTAAGAAGCATGATCTTTGTTCTACAGGTTATCAGGGCTCCTGAAGGCTTTTGTCTAGGGAGAAGGGAAACCATTTAGAAAATTATTGCAATAATTTAGTTGAAGAGTAAAGAGCTAAGGTGGAAGCAGTGTGAATTGTAAGGAAGGGAGAGATGTAATGTACCTTTTTGGTGGTATAATCAATAGGAATTGTTAATCAATTGAAACTAGTGGGCAGAAGAAAGAGGGAAATCAAGATGACACAAAGGTTTCTATCCCATTCGACTAAGACAATAAAGTGTTTTTAACAGAATTAGGGGAGTCAGAAAGATGGATTTATTAGAAACATACTCAGTCTAAGAAGAAAACAATACTTGTTGGAGAGTCAGAAAGGTTTTTATTGCCTTTATTTTGCATTTATTCCTTCCTGAATAACTGGGTAGCCACTTCAAAAGACTATAGAGAATCAGACAAATGCAAGCCCTTTTATGATGCTTCCATTCAAATTTCCTGACCTGTTCCTCCCTTCAGAACTGAGTTTGGTCTCAACTCTTCTGGGTTAAAATCTTTCTGACTTGCCCACCACATATGTGCTCCCTTGTATGTTCTGTTCCCCCAATATGAGCTAGCATGTGTCCCATAATCAGATAATGAGGCTCTAATTCTATGTGGGATGTGTCAGTTAATATGTATGATGCTATTTAAGCATGTGTGTTAATGAAAAGTTGGTGACTGTCCTTTGACCCTAGACAGTTTGAGCCAGCTTAGCCCAGATCTCTTCCAAGGGTAAGCTTACAGATTTCTTCCAGCTATATGATTGGATAGGGTTGCTCTTCCTTTCCTACCCTCATCCTGATCCTTCTATATTCTGTCTGCTGGGTTCATTTACCCCTTTGCCAACCTAGACTCAATGGTCAACCATTTCAGCAGTGTTTTTAATAGCAACCTAGAAGTATTTGACATATTGTACTAACCCTGACTATCTCCAATACTATAAATTCCATAAGCTATTTCCTTTTCCCCGACTTTCAGACTGCTGAACACTGCTAAAGTCGCTTTGTCATGAGAATTGTTTCTGTTAGATATTCATGCTACCCTTGTGTTACAACCCTTCAACCTCCCCTCCCCCTTTCATTGTTATAGGGAACTCCTGGTAGAGAAACTTCCTCCATCAAGAAATCTACTTTGAAATTTATAGTCTTAGGAGATTTTCCTAGGGCACTAAGAATATGAGTGACTTCCCCAAATGTACTCAATAAGCAAGAACTAAATCCAGGACCTTCTAATTCTCAGGCCTGTTCTTTATACACCACACTATAGGTGTCAAACATGGATATATAACATTTCTGAGTTTAGAGTTCAACAAGAATCAGATTGAAATATAATAAGAAATATTTAATAAAATAAATAAAAATACAATAGCACATGGATAATGCTAATACCTGGTTATTCTAAGTCAATATGTGGACATCAGGGATCCTTACTTTGGTTTAGTGGCCTCACTTCTATTTGAGTTTGTCACCACTATACTATACAAGACTGCTCCTCTTAAATTTTTTTCATTGCATATACCATACTTTTTGATCAATGGATGAGTGCTCCTTAAAAACATATTCAAGCACTAGCTTTCACATTCATTTAATGCCGTGGTTCTCAACCTTCCTAATGCCGAGACCCTTTAATACTTGTATGTGGGCGTATCTGCATGTGGGGGGACCCACCTGGAGACAGATAAAGAAGAAGTGTCTCTGTTCCTAAGACCAGCAGAAATATGTGTTTTCCAGTGGTCTTAGGCAACCCCTGTGAAAGGGTCATTCAACCCCCAAAGGGGTCATGTCCCACAGGTTGCGAACCACTGATTTAGTGGATCAAGCAGTCACAGATCTACTACTGGAAGGAACCTCAAAGATTATCCAGACCAACCTGCTCATTTTATAAACAGAAAATGGAGGCCCAACAAGTGTCAAGCAAATTGCCTGAAGTCATACAAGCAATAAGCTTCAGAGATCATATGTGATTACAGGTTCGCTGATTTCAAAATTAGTCTCTGTCTCCTGTATCATATGGCTTCCCTTAATTCTTTATATTCATTTCTTATTGATACTTATCAAAATCCATACAACCTAGGTCTCATAAACAGCTATTCCACAGCTTTTCTACTTTTCTCATTCCCTCACACCCAAACCATGCTTCTTTCACATTCAGGAGAAAACAGGGATCAAGGCTTTCTAATTTTAATTCCTGTGACTTCCTCTCTATCTTAAAATTTCTCTAACTTTACTCATCTTCTTATTTACTCCTTTCTCCATAAAGAAGAAGAAGGTCCCACCTCATTTCTAATACTAACATTTCAACCTTTCCCACCTCCTTAGAGGAGTTATGGCATCAATGATCACCTCTTCCTGTCATTGGCTCACTTCCCTCATCCCAAAAATCTTTTCTAAAACTTGATACTATCTTGAGCTATGATCCCATAGCCAAATTTCTGGAAAGAATTGTCTGTGTTTGCTCCCTCTATTTACCAGTATTGTTTATTTAAGTTCATTGTTGTTAGTTACAGATCACAGAGATATTTTCCAATTTTGAATTTGTTATGAAGTTTCTTCATGATGAATCTCATTTTAGAGATATCCATTAATTTGATATGCATGTTTTCTATCCCTTCATTCTCACTGATAAAAATTTTGAGCTGTATAGAGCCTATACAAATATAAAATTTGGACACAGCCACCTTAAATACCCAGAAAATATGACTCTAAACAAATTTTAGGACTCACAAACTCACAAAAATACAGAAAACACATCTCTTGCTGAAGGCAGCTAGGCAGGTGGGGCTGATCACAGCAGGCTGGGAGCCGCGGCTGGCTCAGCCCAAAACCACAGCTTGAGGAAAAAAAGAAAAGCCGCAACTTGAGTCTACAGGAGAGCAGATTGGAGGCACGTGGGGCAATCCCCACATTTATCAAGGCAGGTGAAACAAGGCTAAGAGAAAAGTCAGTGGAATTCAAGCTGAATTTGGGTGGGGGGGAGCTCTCTGACCAAACTACGCCCAGGGCAAGAAAGCAGCCCAACCCAGCTGCTTCAGAGCTCCTGGCCTGTGGACAGCAGGGGGGGCAAGGCGATTGATCAAAGGTCAAGGGCTCTTGCGTTGAGGGGCCTGGATCCAGATCATGGTGTTGGGTGGTGGTCCTGGGGTGTGCTTTCATCAAGCCAAAGCTGGTGGGTGCTGCAGCACCCCCCTAACAGCTCAAGCAGCTGTGAAAATCCCAGCAATTTGGGACAGAGCTTTCCCCCCTGGAAGCAGAGCTCCACAGAGCCAAAAGATCAAGTAATTAATTGACTGGCCAACATGAGGAGAAGGAAGCAAAGTAAGAACAGCAATAAAAACCTAGAATCCTTTTTTGGGGACAAAAAGGATCAAAGCATGGAACACGAGGAAGACAACACATCCAGAACTCCCAGACCAAATGCTTCCAAGAAACACGAAGATTGTTTACAAGCCATAGATCGACTTAAAAAGAACTTTGAAAATCAAATAAGAGAAGTGGAGAAAAAATTGGGAAGAGAAATGAGAATGATGCAAAAAAGAATCAAAAACCTGACTGAAGAGAATAATACCTTAAAAAACAGATTAACTCAAATGGAAAAAGAGGCCCAAAAGGCTAATGAGGAAAAGAATGCCTTAAAAAACCAAATTTGCCAGATGGAAAATGAATCTCGAAAGCATTCTGAAGACAATAATTCTTTCAGAATTAGAGTGGAGCAAGTGGAAGCAAATGACTTTATGAGAAACCAAGATACTATTAAACAGTTACAAACAAATGAAAAAAATAGGAAGCAACATGAAATATCTCCTTGAAAAAAAACACTGACCTGGAAAACATATCCAGGAGAGACAATTTGAAAATTATTGGTTTACCTGAAAGCCATGACCAAAAAAAGAACTTGAAAAGCATCCTTCAAGAAATTCTCAAGGAAAATTACCCTGATGTTTTAGAATCAGAGGGCAAAATAGAAGTTGAAAGAATTCACCAATCACCTCTTGAAAAAGGTCCCCAAAAGAAAACTCCTAGAATGGTTATTGCCAGGTTCCAGAATCCCCAGTCAAAGGAGAAAAATATTACAGGCCTCCAAGAGAAAACAATTTGAATACTGTGGAAAAACAATTAGGATAACTCAGGATCTGGCAGCTTCTACACTGAGGGATCAAAGGGCCTGGAATATGATATTTCAAAGATCAAGGGAGATGGGATTAAAACCAGGAATCACCTACCCAGAAAAATTGAGCATAATGTTCCAGGGGAAAATATGCTCATTCAAAGACTTTCAAGGATTCTTGCTGAAAAAACCAGAACCGAATAGAAAATTTGACAATCAAACACAAGAAGCATGAGAAGGTAAACATGGGAAAGAAATCATAAGGAACTTATCAAAGTTGAACTATTTTACATGCCAATATGGAAAAACGATAATAGTAACTTATGAATCTTTTCTTAGTATGAGGATAGGTGAAGGGAATATAAATGTGTATATGTATATATATATATGTATGTATATATATACTTACACATATGTCATATAGGAGGCTATATATGTGTAAGATTCCATATCTGAGCATATGTGTATATATGTACATAGAAGGTATAGGATCAATTAACTACTAAGGGATGATACTTTAAAAGGTGAAATTCTGAGGTGGGAGAGGACTGGAATGAGAGGAGACAGGAAGAGACAAAATGGGGTTAATCATCCCATATAGAAGAGGCAAGTGATAACTGTTACAACTTTACCTTCATTTACTCTCATTGAATTTGGCTTAGGGAAGGAATGACATAAACTCTAAAGTGGGTATCATGCCACACAGGAAAGTAGGGGGCATGGGGATGAGAGGCGGGATGACAGACAGGAGGGCAGGGTCTGGAGGAGGGTTGCTGGAAGCACCTACTTCAGTAAAGGGACAGGGACAGGGTAGAGAACAGAACAAGGTAGGGAGGGATAGGAAGGAGGGACGTATGATCAGACTGTCACAATATGTCAACTGTGAAGATGTCCTGTGTAATTACACATGCACAACCTGTACTGAATTGCTTGTCCTTCCAATGGGGGTGGGTGACAAGGGAGGAACCGAAAGAATCTAGAATTTAAAGCTCTGTAATACATGCAACTAGGAATTAAGATATACATGAACTGGGGAAGGAAGACACTCCCTGCCCTACCAAAAAGTTAGAGGGTTATTGGAAGAGGACATAAAAAGAGAGCAGATCTGGGGAGGGGCTTTACAGTGGGATTGCTGTTTTGGGGTTGGGGGTAGGGGAAAGACGGGGAGAAAATTTGTAACTCACAAATCTCATAGAAATGAATGATGTAAACAAGAAACCAAATAAAAGATTTATATAAAAAACAATAAAAAAAACCCAAATATAAAATTTGGTGACGCCATGGTATAAACTTACTTTCAGGTGGACATCTATCCAGGTATTAACATACCTCGCTAGTAAAATGGCACAACAAAGTATGGCTTAATGTTACTATCCTACTTTTCTACCTTTTCCACATGGCTGTGTCATAAGATACTTTGTCAAATGCCTTGCTGAAATCCAATTGTACTATAATTATTATCCTTTTTTTTTCAACTACTGCTGTAGCATGGTTAAACTATCTTCAATGGCCCAGAAAGAAGAGGGGAACACAAAGGCAGAAAAAGCTAGAATGTTTAGTGAATCTGAGAGCAGAATCCTGACACAAACAGAATTTTATGACCTTTATCCTCAGTCAGACTACTTATAATTGACATGTTCAGTGTATCTAGGGTCTGCTTGGCAAAGCTCTGTATTTGAAGTCAAGAAGACCTGGGCTCAAATCCTCCTTCGGACACTTACTACATGTATGAAGCCCGACAAGTCACATAATCTTCTCATTCTCAGTTTCCTTATCTAAAAAATGGGGATAATAAGAGCACCTACATGATTTGGTTATTGTGAGAATCAAATCATGAGATAAAATATGCAAAGTATCTCATAAATTTTAAAGCACTGTTAGATGTTTTTTATTTTCTTATGATCATCATTACTCTATTGAAAAGTCCCCAGAGCCTTTGTCTCCCTTATTATAAAACCCAGCAGATCCTAAATATGTTCCATTTCCTGTATCCCAATGCATGTAGTTATTCTAGTTCAGTCTATAGTGTGGTTAGAGCCAATTGTTTGGGTATGCCGCTTCATTTTCCAGAACTGGACCAGGGAGTAGTAGTTTTCTTTTTGTTTTTTTTTTTGGAGGGGGGAATGCAGGGCAATTGGGGTTAAGTGACTTGCCCAAGGCCAATAGCTAGTAAGTGTTAAGTGTCTGAGGTCGGATTTGAATTCAGGTCCTCCTCACTCCAGGGGTGGTGCTCTATTCACTGTGCTGCCTAGCCACCTCAGTAGTAGCTTTCTTTCTGTGGCTTTTCATTAGTCTGTTGGAACAATTAGTTCACACTGTGGCCATAAGGTTGTAGAAAGATCTAACTTTGTAAGCAGTAAGTGCCTTTATGTGTGTGTCTATTTCTGTTTCTCTCTGTGCTTCATCTTCTTACTCTGTCTGGAAGGTTGATATAGACACATTCAAGAAATGCCAACAGGACTTCAGAAAAGAGATGCACTATCATCCTCTTTATAGAAAAATTGTTTGCTTTATATCTCTAGGATTGTTCTTAAGCTTTGTACTTTTACTTTGTAAAACTCATTATTGAGAGATTTATATGTAGTTGAACTAAGAAATCCCCTGATGGTGCATGGTCCATGTGCTTGGTAATTCAGCTGCTATCAGATTGGTATATTCATCATTGAACTATAAGGCTGTAGTCATGTAGTCCCCATTAAAGCATTCTCCCTCCCTCCCTCTC
>CM053598.1:164396322-164426643 GCA_028646575.1 Pseudocheirus occidentalis | reverse complement strand
GAAGGGGCTGAACAGGGAGGAGCTACACTGTATATAAGGAGATAACCAGGAGGACCTTGAGATTCTCTCAGTTACCACCTGGAGACTGCACCTTTTGCTGAGACCCTTCTTCTGCAGCTTCTACTGAGAACTTCCAAGGACCAGGCTGAGAAACTGTCATGAGTCAGAAAGGGATCCCTGCTTGAGGGAGCCTGTTCTATTTGTGAAGGCTTGGGAATGTGGGTGTCCACTGCACTAACTATGTGTATCACCTTTGTGACCATTATAATGACTTTGCCTTTCTGGTTTTGGGACTTGTCCTTCTGGTTTTGGGACTCAGTATTATGGTTTCTGAATAAAGACCTTGGTTCTGCCTTCCATGTGGAGAGTTTGCTACATTTTGTGATCCAAAACTATACCAGTATATTCATAACCATCATGGGTGTTGTGATATCTCATTATTGATACAGTAGGTGACTTAATACATAGAGTGTTGGACCTAGTCAGGAAGATGTGAGTTCAAGTTCAGCCTCACATATTTCCTAATTGTGTGACTCTGGGCAAGCCATAATCTTTTTCTGCCTCAATTCCTTCAACTATAAAATGGGAATCATAATAGCTCTACCACAGGTAGTTGCCATGAAGATCAAATGAGGTAATATTTGTAAAAGTGCTTTGCATAGTGATAGGAACATCATTTATAAATGCTTATTTCTTTTCTTCCCTTTCTCCCATTAGAAGTTAACTTCCCTTTCAATAAGTGATGGCTAACCTTTGTCTCCCCTAATCTTGCCTCAGCATATAGCTGAGGGCTTCCAGGGAAAGCCACTTTATAACTTTTGACTATCTTTAAAGAGAAATTTTAACACATTTTAGGGAGTTTAGGTCAGAAGGAAGGGATGGGTAATGGAAGAGTAGGCCAATGAAGGAGGCTTTTTTGTTTGTTTTAAAGCAGATTTTGAACACTATTCTGATCACATAGTTTAGGCAGTCCCCTACCAGCCTAAATATGGATCTTACCCTGTAGGTGATTATTAGCCAAACATAGGAAATCATCATGATTTGGGTCAGGTTGAATTCTACCTATGATTATAAATCTATTAGGATTCATTTGGCATAGAAAAAGTAGAGTATTTGTTTAAAATGTGTTCTGATGTTTAAATTTCTTGAAGAGGTATCACATAACAAATGCATTTTTTGGAATACAAGAAGGGAAATTTAGGATAATTTTTCTTAAGTTTTCTAAAAAGGAAATATTAGGGGAAAATTTGAAGCCCTATAATTAAAACATTGTTTATACATGTGTAATCTTTTCAGCGTTTTGCACCTGATGGCAATGCCCAGGAAAACTGAGGAATTTCCCACATTTCTGACTGATTGTTCCAATTCAGATAATGAAAGGACTTTACTACCTGATACCTCCTTCTTGTAGGTATTGTTAGCATCTCCACTTGAAAGTACAAAATTCAAGGAGAAAGTTTATTTTCAGGCTTAATTAAAAATATTCATATTAGAATGGTTAGAAATACCTGCCACAGAACAAGCCTTTCTCAGAGAATTACATGGTCTCAGCCCCTTAGAAATAGGTGCATGAGCTCCAAACTACAACTTTCTAGTGGGGCTTCTTAACGTTTCTCTCCTATGAAGCTTCTCATGGTTGCTTTTCAGTAGTGTTACCTTTCATAGTTCCATGTTAAAAAACAAACAAACAAAAAACAGGATCTATCTTTTTGTCTATGTAAGTGTAATGGTAATGAAATTTGAAGATCCCTTTGTACTGGAAAGCTGACAGATACTTAGCACCTAGTTTCAAATTAAACCTCTGTTAAAGAAACAGAAGGCATGAACCCCTGTTGTTGATGTAACAGGAAGAGGCTAAACAGAGAGGAGCAATACTGTATATAAGGAAAAACCCCAACTGGGAAAGGCAGAATTTCCTGGGAACTTGTGGTGGAGCTTCTTCTGAAGGTCAGCCAAGCTTGTGAGGACTTCCAAGGGCCAGCTGGTGTTGCTGAGGGCTTCCAAGGGCCAGTCAAGCTGCTGAAGATTGTCAAAGGCCAGCCAGAGGTGCTAGAGGAAGCATGACTATGGTATCAGTACTTTGTTTGTGGCTTTGTTAATCCCAGAGTACCCAGGAATAGAGACTGTGAAGGATTGAAGGTTGACCAGACACTGTGTGCTTCAGTGTGGAACAGGAACTGCATGGAGAGCTCAACAAGAAGCTAGGAGCATTCTGCCTTTGAACCCAGGTGATAGTTTGGTGAATTCAGGTAGAATCTGGGACCATGGAAAGGAAACCATGAAAGCTGAAAGCCAGCATCGAGTCAACCTGAAAGAAGACTTTACTTGGATACTATGTACTGACTGAGAAGATTATGATTTACTGTGACTTAGGGATGGGAAAACTTTGACTTTTGTACTTTGTGACTAAATTAAGGATTTTGTGATTGACTAAATGAATGTACTTTGTTTATGACTGGAAACTAATCTCCAATTGAGACTACCCCAGGGGTAGAGTTTGACTTTTGTATTTTGTTTCCCTTAAGGAAGTAAGCCTCCTTAAGGATGATTGGGTGATTGAGTTACTAAGTGATTGATGGACTAAATGATTATACTTTGTTCAAAACTATGTGACCACTGTGGCCATTTTAGTGAAAAGTTGTTGAGTTGTGACATGATGAATGTTGTTTTGATTTTCTATGATAAGTTGTAACATTGTGAATGTTGTACCTTAGTTTTCTGTGAATGTTTTGTTCTGATTTGTTATTGAATAGAGAGCTCACTATAATACATAATCAGAACCGTGAAAGCTGTTCACAGCAGCAATCCTGTGGAAAGCTGCTCATATGTGGCTTTACATTAAGAAACTCACAATAAAGAAAGTCCTTCCACAAAATCAGATCATCAGTTGTTCCACAATAATTAGTTTTAGAGTTGTCTGGGGCATTGGAAGGTCAAAGTGGTTTTGCCTTAAGTCACTATGGCACATATCAAAGAAAGTAATTGGCTCCAGGTCTTCCTGCATCCAAGGCCAATCTCTCTATATTGCTACAACTACTTGTCAAAATAGAAACACACACACAAACACACACACAAATGACTTGATAATGCCATATATTTCTATATATGGAGCTCAAAAGGCAGTCTAAGACCAGACTGCCTCCATTTCTAAGGAGGTTGCATATTATACTTCCAGAAATCTTGACCTTTATTCAAATATTCGCTCTGAATCCAAGAGCACTATTATGCCTCACTTATCCCTAGAGGTCCAAGTGTTCCTCTTGACCAAATATTCTAGCACCCTCTCCCTCAAAAGCATGGCTTAGCTTTCTGCTAATATCCTTAGGAAAGACAATGAAGCAGGAAGTGAAGTAAGAAACTGAGCAATTAATTTGATAGTTTAATTAATAGTAATGATCTGAAGACATCAATGACTATGCCTTATCACACCTTTGTTCCAGTCCTAAGGAAATGGCATGCTTACATCATGATTATTCAGTAATCACTTTAACTATCTATTTTATTTCATTATAATTATCGTAAATGTAATTTATTATATTTTATATGGTACTAGACTTGGAATTAGGAAAATCTAAGTTCAATTCTCACCTGAAACTCTTACTAGGAATAGGATGCTGAACAAATCACCAAATGAGTCTGTGCCTCAGTTCCCTCATCTGTATTTTATAGCATCCAAGGTCTCTCCCAATTCTAAATCTAATGTCCTATAATCCTTATATGGATAAAATTTTATATTGAGTGAATCAGACAGAATTGGTCTCTCTCCAGTAAGAATATAAGTCTAAATCTTTTCAGACTCAGCCATCGTATCACTTTACATCAAATAGGAAGATCAAATTTTCACATATTAAGTTTGGGGCTCCATAAATCTGTGAAATATTCAACTTCTGTATTTTTCCATAAAGAGATTTTAGCATTCACACATCACTAGAACTAAGACAAATAAGTCTTCTTTCAGTGAGCTACAGAAAACGTCAGCATCTTTTCTCTGCTTCCCCTACACAAATCCTAGCTTGTTGTGGGTGTTAGGAATTGTTCACTTGTTCTCTGCTTTTATTTGAAAAGTTTAATGGTGAGCTTTAAGAATTATTGTTAAATGAAACAGGTTCATCTTCTCCCCCCAAAAAGAGACCTTATTTAAATGGAGGAAAAATGTTTTCAAAGTTCTAACCAACAAAATCAGCTTTTTCTAGTAGAAAACATCACCTTTCTTTTCCATTTTCTTCTTTGTTCTCCTTCTAATTCTGTTTCTATTAAATATTTGGTTCAATATATCTTCCATGAGATTCTTTGAAGCTGTGGTTTAACACTCATTAGCATGTGCTTCTAAGTGCTAATTAGCAACAAAAGCAAACCCTCTTCCCCCAAATTCTCGGTCCTGGGGGGCTAAAGTCACTTTGGTTGCTTATGCCAGACTGAGTGAGCTGCCTTTAAATTTATTTCAAGGTTTTACCTGACTCCCTTGGCTCTCTCCTTAAATTTTGCAGCATTCAATGCAGTCAAACTGTTAGAGCACGGCCAAGACTTTAATAGCAAGGAACCATCAACTCCTCATAGAAAGATGGCCAAAATAAACTAAGGCTCTTCTATGGTACTGATCCCACAGAATGAATGGAAATAATTACAAAGAACTGTCATGTATTTGCAAAATTAGGGTTGTGTCAAAATGATCCTACATTTCACATTCCAGCCACCTTAGCAGATGGTTGAAACTAAATAGTTATGGGACATACTTTATATTCATTTAGCAAACTATTCAGTTTTTAGAGTAATTTTCTGATTTATAGATAAGAAAAAAATGAAGAGCAGTAACCACAACAAAGAGGGAAAAATGGAACTAGCATTTAAGTACCTACTATATGTAACACATATCTCACTAATAAATATTATCCCACTAATAAATGTTATCCCACAATGCACATTCAAATATATTCCTGAGATTTTTAGCCATTTGGATAGCAGAGTTTTGTGGGAAAAAAGAAACTCACTTTTAATATCTCAAGCTAGTCTATTTTTTTCTTTTCAAGTGCTAGTATAATAAAACTATTGTCTGCATTGAGACAAATGGCTATTTTTTTTCCTTTAAAGATTATGATTGTGGGCTGTTTCAGCATAGTGTAGTAAACAGAGCTATGGATTAATAGTTAGGAAACCTTGACTTAAATCTCAACACTGATACTTAATCCTTGTGTGATCTTGGGCAAGTGATTTCAGCTTTCTAAGCTTTAGTTCTTTAAAAAAGATAAAGGCAAGATAAAGGTCAGAAGATCTCTTCTAGCTGTAAATCCTACAAACTTCTAGGTAAGGAATTAACTTGAAATGCCATAAATATCACCTTTTGTTTTATAAATATAATTTATTAAATGACATAAAGTATTCTGATTGGCCAAATTACATCTAAAGTAATATACAGGGTTTTCCAAAAAGTTTGAGTGCAGTTCTAAGCTATTAAAGAACCCACACACATGCACGTGCTCACTCGCGCACACACGTACACACAGAGAATGTATAGCTTAAAGCTTCAGTAAGAATTGGATCATTTTGGAAATTTCTGGACATTGCATTTAAATCATGGCAGTTATAAGAATGGAAAGCTCATCACTATTACAAAGCTATGTGCTTGTGTATGTATGTATGGCTATGGCTATGGATATATTATAAATACATACATACATATACACACATAGATATATGTATATATACACACATATGCATATTGTAATGGCAATAGGAATTTGAAGGTCTTCCCTGCCCCTTAATAGGCTTAAGTGAATTTGAGGACCTTCCCTGATTTGAAAATATAGTATGTTCCCTGATAGATTGAATGTGGTCACATGGAGCCTCAAGTTGGAGGTTTGTTTTTCAGGAGTTGTGCCACTTTTGTTACTTTGTAGTCAAGTGGATCATGAGGGCTGACCTGACCTGACCCTGGAAAAAGCTGTATATACCCCAATGGGAGTTTTTTCTTTGGGGCTCACTTTGGGAAGAGCTATGTGATGTGGCCAAATGAGACTCTAGGTCAGTGATTCTCAACCTGGGGGTTGCGACCCCTTTGGGAGTCGAACGGCCCTTTCATAGGGATCACCTAAGACCATTGGAAAACACATATTCCCAATGATCTTAGGAACTTAGACACTGCTCCTCTATCCTTCTCCAGGTGGGTCCACCCATATGCAGATATGCCCAGATATGCCCACATTCAGGTATTAAAGGTTTGCAGCATTAGGAAGGTTAAGAACCACTGCTCTAGGTAGCTGCTGAGCCCCCTGGCTTTGAAAACCCAGATGTTGGTGCTTCTCTCTCTAGTAACTAACTAGGCATGGATGTAATAGTCAGATAGCCGGAAACCACGTCTGTTGGTCTGTTTCTTTGTTTGTATTGTCTGCTTGTAACTTCTGTTTATATTCTCTGAAGTTCAGGGTGCAGACTTTTCCCCCTGAACTAAGTAAATGATATCTATGTTTAATTGAAGTAAGATTGTTAACTCTTTTTGAGTTGCTTTCCTTTAGAAAAGCAGATCAAAAAACCTATGCTAGCAGCCATCCTGGGTATGCCGGGGTGCTTGCTGATACACATATATACACACATATAGACAGAAAAGAATTATATGTATTATGTGTATATAATGACTTTATAATAGTGATAAGCTTCCTCTCTGTCCCTCATATATGTGTGAGTGTGGTGTGTGTGTGTGTGTGTGTGTGTGTGTGTGTGTGTGTATATGAGAGAGAGAAACAAAGGGAGAGGGAGAAAGGGAGAGAAAGAAAGGATGCATACATACACAAATGTATATAATATATATCCTCGTTCCAAACACACACACACATATGCATATGAATTTATAATAGTGGTAAACTTTCCCTACTTAGAGCTGCCATGATTTATATATGATGACTAGATGTCAACCCCAGGGTGATCTAACAGACTCAGTGAAGTGTTAAACTACAAATACCATATTTTAAAGGAGATTGCTATAATCTAGAACAAATGAAATAAGATACTAGGATGATGAAAAAGCATGAAATCATGGCAACTCTAGGAATGGAAATCTCACCACTATTATAAAGTCATATGATACATATAACCAATTATATATAGATAGATATGTATATGTATATATACATGTATATATATACACATATAAACAAATATGTTTCTATTAGGCTTAAGAAAAATTTAAGAATTTTGAGCGTCCTCAAGATGTTTTTGCCACAAAATTAGACAACCAGTGTTTTGAATCAGAATGCTGAAATACAAGATGAGCTAGTAGATTTTTCTCTGTTGAAGCACTAATGAAAATATGTTAGAAGTGAAAATAACATTGGAATTTGTTTTTACTTTGAAAATATAAAATTGATGTATACATTACAATGACCCTCAATTTCTTAATAAAGAGTTAGTTTTCCAGGCAAAATAGAAACAGATAAAATAATTCTATTTTCATCTTTCCAAATCATAATTATAATGGAGTATTTACTTTAAAAAAATTTATGAAAGGTTCTCTCTCTCTCTTTATCTGACTCTCTCTGGTTATGTCTCTCTCTCTATGTCTCTGTCTCTATCTCTCAACAGTCTTCCATTTAAATTATGTGTTTTCTAGGCGAAATTGCATTATGTCTTGACCAATATATAAAACTGAAATGGATAGTTTTATACTGCTCTATTTCTCATTCCTTAAGATCTATGGATGAAAAGCACTGAAGAACAAAGGGAATAATATATGGAGATTTTCAGATCACTTCATCTGAATGAGGCTGGTTATATGACTACACCAGTGTCTTGGGGCTGAAGAGGTTATTGATTGCTCTTAATATGTCTGCATGGCCACGGTTCCCATATCTCAATTGCTTAGTCCTTCCTTGACTGTCTCTTCAGGGAATCTTTCCTTTAAGTCTGCGTCTCCAAGCCTCTTTTTTCCAATGGCTACAAAGACATGAATAGACACATTTTTGCCTTATTAAGATTTTTTTTAATTGGGGGGTAACATCATTGTCTTTTCTCTTCCATCTTTTAGTTGTTTTTAACACGTTCCTATCTTGTATATAAGGGATTGCCTATATCACACAAGTTCCTAACTGATTACACGTTATATTATTGTCTAGTTGTTTTAAGAATGTAATTTTTTCTTTTGGAGGGCAGTTGGGGTTAAGTGACTTGCCCAAGGTCACATGGCTAGTTTTTTTGTGTGTTAAGTGTCTGAGGCCAGATTTGAACTCAGATACTCCTGACTTCAGGGCCGGTGCTCTATTCACTGCGCCACCTAGCCGCCCCAAGAATGTAATTTTTAAACATAATTCTTATGTAAACTTCCAGAAGTTGGAGACTGTGCATCCTACCACTTTTATATCTCCTGTATGCTCTAAGAATGTTGGCTCACAATGGCATTTAGTAAATGCTCTTTGCATGAATGAATATATAAATAAATGTGAGTGATTAGAGAGAGTGAATGAATGAATATAATTTTTTCTTAGGAAAAAAATAAGCAAATAAACCCCATAAGGTATAAGCAAAGAAGATATAATTATCCCCACTAACAAACAGAAACTTGAAGGATATGGAATTTTTGTTCATTACTGATGAAGCCAATGATACTGATGTTTTCTGCATCCCAGTTTTCTAGTTTATCCATGAGAGTGTACTATAATTTTAGATTGAAATCTAGTTGTCAATCGCAAAATTAGATGGAAAGTATATAAGTGCTTGGATCATAGGATTACAGATATCATCTAATCAAACTCTCATTTGTTGCAGAAACTGAGGCCCCAAGAGATTAAGGGACTGCCAGGTCACAGTGTAAAAAGCCAAAATTTGAACACAATTCCTTTGAAGTAAAATCAAGTGCTCTTTCCGTTATACTAGATCGAACCTTTGTGTTCTTGTTTAGGTATGCACTTTAAATGGAGGAGGCACATTTTTCAATATTTAAGTATTATGAGTGATGTGTGCAAAGTTCTATGTATTACATTCTAATTTTTCCATTAAAAAAGTCTAACCTTGAAGAGTCAATCTGTAGGAAATGCTGACTTTCTTCAAAATGCATCTTGGCCACATTGAACTGAAACTACTATCCTGAATTTATAATCACAAGGTCATGGAAAGTTAGAACTAGATGAGATCTTTTAAGGCCATACAGAATGCACTCATTTAAGAGATGAGGCTTTAATAAATGACATGACATGCCCAATGTCCCACAGTTAATAGTAGAGCAGAAATTTCCTAATTCCCAGTCCAAATATCTTTCTAATATGTATGCCATGATGCCTCATCTTTATTGGCATTAACTTCTTCAAGTTCATGGTGACTCTTCTGTTTTGTATCTACAAGAAATTATGAATACCTTGAGACTGGGACCACATGTCAATTCTTGTATAGAACATAGGTGTAGGAGACTGGATGATAATTTGATTGAGTAGGTTTTACAATGTTTAGATGGGCAGACTCAAAAGTAGTTGTGAATTTTCATCATCAATATGGTATAACATTTCCAGCAAAGTATCCTAAGAATTCTTGCTTGGTCCTATACTGTTTAACACTTTTATCAAGGACTTAGATGGCATAGATGTCATGCTCATCAAATTTGCAAATGACACATAGCTGGAGGGAAAATGAACACATTAGACAACAGAATGAGGATCCCAAAAGATCTTAATAGGTAAATCATGAGGCTGAATGTAATAGGATTAAATTTAATAGGGATACATATAAAGTCCTATATTTGAATTAAAAAAAAAACTTCACAATCACGATTGTCTAATAGTTTCAAAAATATTTGTGGGATTTAGTGGATTTCAAGACCAATATGAGTCAGAAGAGTATGAAAGCTAAAACAAAATAACGTAGACTTGAATTGCATTATGAGAAATATAAGCAAGAGAAGGTGGTGCAATGAATAGAGGTCTGGGATACTCATCTTCATGAATTCAAATCCAGCCTCAGACACTTACTAGCTGAGTGACCTTGGGCAAGTCACTCAACTGCCTTGGTTCCTCATTTGCAAAATAAGCTGGAGAAGGAAGTGACAAACTACTTCGGTGTCTTTGCCAAGAAAACACCAAAGAAGAACAGAAAGAGTCAAACACAACTGAAAAATGGAGCAAGAAGAGTATAGCTTCTAGTGACAGCAAGGTAATAATCCCATTGTACTTTAGCCTTCTCAGAACTTTTTTGAAGTACTGTGCTGTGTTATGCATGCCACAATTTAAGGAGATTGATATATTGTCCATACCTGCTTCTCAGTTCACTTTGCCCCATTCTTCACTTTTTCCATCCCTGTTATTTGGTCTAATTAAGACTTCTAATCCCTTAGTCTTATAGTAGTATATGAGGCCATTACCCCTATTCTGGTGTCATCTTCTCTGTCTGCTCTGTCTCCAACTCTATAGTTAGCCATTTCAACTCTACAATGCTCCCTGTTCTTGAATCCATAGTCCTCTTGTCTTATTACCATTCTTCTCTTGGCAAACTTGGCAACAAAAGAATTTGCCTGCCATTTTACTTAGAAAACTGGGGTCACTTGACATGAGTTCCATCTCCTCTTATTCTCTTCATCTCAAAACCCTGTTAACATGCTCTTGCACTCTCTCCTACTTACCTTCAGTTGCTGACAAAGAGATGACTCTTATCTTTGCCAAGGCCAATCCCACTATGTGTACACTTGATCTCATTCCTTCCCACCTTCCTCACCAGATTGTATCCACAATCAACCTAAGATCTTCAGCCTCTCCCTTTAAACAAATTCCTTCCCCATTGCCCCCAAATCTGCCCAAATATCTGCCCCCCCCATCCTTAAAAATTCTTTAGTTGACCCTACTATCTCTTCAAGTTACTATCTTAAATATCTCTTCCATTTTCTCAACTAAACTCCTGGGGGTGGGTGGGAAATACGCTTGTATTTCCTTTCCTTTCCTTTCCTTTACTCCTCAGTCATTTTGGAGTTCAGTTTCTAGCCCTATCACTCAACTGAAATTACTCTCTCCAAAGTTACTAATGATCTATTAATTTTCAGATACAATAGTCTTTTCTCAGTCCTCATCCTTTTTTGACTTTCCTGTGGCACTTCATAGTGTAGGCTAGGGGTGTCAAACTCAATTAGAAGAGAGTCACTAAACCATACATAAAGATCCCTATGGGCTGCATACTGACTTAGCTTAGAATATTATATCACCTATGCTTTATTATATTTTTATTATCTTGCTAAATATTTCCCAATTACATTTTAATCTGGTTTGGCCCACACTCAGGAGTGCTGTAGGCCTCTCTTTGTCTGCAGGTCTTATCTTTGATACCTCTGCTCCAGACTACTCCTTCATCTTGCATCTTCTCTTCTATCTAGTTGTTAGGAAATTTTTTTGACATTAAACCTTAAAAGTCTACATTGTGATTTCTTATCCTTGAAACATCTCCCAGTGATACTTGGTTTCTTAATTGTCCTTGAAACATCCCCCAGTGATCCTTGGATTTAAGCAATGTTTTCACCTGTTTTGCCCTCTTTCCTTTTCTACAATCCTGTGAGTACTATTATATTGTGTTCTTCTGAATTTATTAATGGCTTGGGGGAGTCAACAGTATAATTTATTACATGAATTATAATAATACATAAATTATTATTAATGTTTTTGCAACATTATTTTCTTTAAGTTCTCCTTTTGCCTTTCTAACTCCTTTTCTTTTGCTGCCTCATCATCCATATCACACCCCCTAACTCTGGATGTTGCTCAAGATTCTGTCCTAATTTCTCTTCTCTTCTTTCTGTATATTCTCTCTCTCTCTCCCTCTCTGGATGCCATTAATTCCCATGTATTTAGCTACCATCTCTAGATCTGTACATCCAGTCTCAGTCTCTTCCTGGGGTTTGGTTCCAGTTACCAGTTGTCTATTGTACATTTCAATTTGGATATCCCCAAGAAACCTTACACTCAACTTGTCCAAAACTGAACCCATTATCTTTAGTCCAAATCCTCCCACTCTTTCCCAAACTACATTATGTCTGTTGAAGGGATCACCATGCTTCTAGTGTCCCAGGTCTGTAATATTGGCATTATCTTGAACCCTTCACTCTCCCTCACCTCACATATCCAATAAGTTGCTGTATCTACCCTGTCAACACCTTTGGCAAACAACCCCTTCTCTCTGCTTACACAGCTGCCGCCATAATTCAGGTCCCCCTTCACTTCTTACTGCAAGAGTGCTAATTTGTCTCCTTGCTGGAGTCTCCCCCTACTCCAGTTCATCTTACTCGGTGTTACCAAAGTAATTTTCCATAAGTACACATCTGACCATGTTACTTTCCTGCTCAATCAATTATGGTGATATCCTATAATAATATAAAGAAGTATGTTTTTTCTTAAATTGACAAAAACAACAACAGTCATGCAGAGCAAGAAAGTGATGCTAAGAATCATGGGATACACACAACCAGGAATTTCAGAGTCACATGTGGAGAGCATTTCTGAGTAACAGTAAAACCATCTTCAGAGGGCTCCTGGAGCTACAACTGGGGAAGATCCTCATATTTGTGTCTCTGAGTCACTGAGCACTTTTCAGAGATCCATGACACACAATTGTTTATTTCTATGGTTTTGTTTGTTTACTTTCTTCTTTTCAACAAAACTTTCTTGTGTGCTGCTTGTGTGTATGTGTGGTGTGTGTGTGTGTGCATATGTGTGTGTATACAAAGCAACTAGGAGACACAGTGGATAGAGCACTGGGCTTGGAGTTAGGAAGACCTGAGTTCAAATTTACCCTCAGAAACTTAGTAGCTGTGTAACTTTGGGTAAGTCACTTGACTCTGCCTCAGTTCCTCATCTGTAAAATAAGCTGGAGAAGGATATAGCAAATCACTCCAATAGAAACTCCAAGTGGGGTCGTGGATAGTTGGACGTAGCTGAAACAACTTAACAGCAGCTATCTGTCTGTCTGTCTATCTATCTATCTATCTATCTATCTATCTATCTATCTATCTATCTAGTGTATGTGTGTATATGCAGTCCTCCTGTTTACTTGGTTTACCTTTTAAAGCCTGATACAACCTGGCCCCTTCCTCTCTATCTTTTTCATCTCATCAAACATAACTCCCCCTCCTACAATCTGTGATAGAGCTAAATTGGCTTCTTCTCTGTTCATCACACAAAACACTCCATCTTCGGTCTACATACATTTGTACTGGCAGTCCCATATGCCTCTAAAGTGCTCTCTACTTACAGTAGCTCAGAGAATCATTCTCTTTAAGATGAACGTCAAGCACCATCTTCTGTATGAAAACTTTCCTGAACCTCACCCCCTCAAATGCTCTCCATCCAAAGCTACCTTGTATTTAAGCATTTTGTATATATATTCTATTTATTCACTTTATATTTAGACACATTTCCATATGAATTTGTCTGGCCCATTAGGATGTACAAGGTTTCTTATAAGTAGGCATTGCTTTATTTTTTGTATTAGTACTACCCTTAGCACCTAGCTCTGTGCAGATGCTTAATATATATTTAATGAATGACTGATTGATTGATAAGCTGGAGGGCATCCATTGAAGGGCAACCACAATAGTAAAGAGTCTTGAGAAACCATCATATAAGGACCAATTGAATGAACCAGGGATGATTAGAATGGAGAAAACTCTGCTAAGTAATGATAGCCTTTTATAAGTACTTAAAAGGCTATCATGTGGAGAATGAATTAGACTTGTTATTTTTAACCCCAAAGGGAAGAAACAGGAGAAATCAATAGAAATTGCAAAGAAGATTTTCAAGACTTGATGTAAGAAATATTTTCTAATAATTAGAGCTCTCAAAAAGTGGAATGGAGGTACTAAGTTCTCTCCAAAAGAAGAGACTAGATGACCTTTAGTTGGACATATTAGAGTAAACATTCCTTTTATTTTGGGGGTAGACTAGATGTCAACAGGGGAATCTTCCAACTCCAAAATCCCAGAATCTGGTGAATTCTAGATTCTGAAAAGACCTATATCACCATTTATTCTAACATACTCAAAATAGATGCTGATGCCAATGCTGATTCTGAGCAAAGAAATTTCACAGAACTTGATCAGCCAGTGATGAGAAGAAATAGAGTGGTCCAAATGGAGGAACATTAAGTTTGGAATCAGGTCACATGCTTATTATCCAGTGCTTAATACAGTGCTTGGCACCTAATAAATGTGTATTAATTATTTTGAAAGTCCCAACAACCAAGCCATGTAGTTACAGACTAGACTTGATATGGTATATTGATTTAGATGGCACAGAAGCATAATAAAAAGTTTCTTCTCTCTAGAATGATGATGTCTCTATAGGATAGAAAGTAGTAAAAAGCTTGTTTTTGTCAGTAAATTTAGGCCAAAAAAATGAGTGAGAAGAGTAGAAATGAGTAGTAGTGAGAGGCTATTTTTAACAGTCACTTTTATAACCACAACTCCTTAAAATCACCAGTATTTATGACTGTACTTCAAACTTTCCCACTTCCAAGGACATGTTTATTCTCAATAGTGAAAGTACTCTCCTGCTTTAAAAATAAAATTATTTACACCATAAAGAGTTTTAATCCTTTCTTTAGAGGGGGACACATACTCTACCAAAAGATTCTCAGAACCTTCTTGTGACTGAAATTCAAAATTACATAATCTAGGACTTATTCATATGGGCTGTCTCCATCTTGGAGTTGCTATCCATTCACTTCAATATTCATTCAGTCTAATAAGTGTTATTGGGTACCTGATATATTCAAAATATAGCACCTGATGGATCTTTGTTTAAACTTTAATTTCAGTAGAAAAAGGTTACAAAATAGAGTTAAGTAGCCAATTTGCACACATTCTCATTTATAGAAAATTAAGATTGTTTGAATTTATTCCATACTCTTGTCCTTGAAACATCCCCTGATGATACTTGGATTTAAGCAATGTTTTCACCTGCTTTGCCCTCTTTCTTCTTCTGCAGTCCTGAGAGTACCATTATGTTGTGTTTTTCTGAACTCATTAATAGCTTGGGGGGTCAACAGAATGATCCAGAAGTTAACATGTCTACCATTGCCTGACCTGTATACATTTCCAAATAGCTCACCTTATGGACTTCAGTCACATTATGCATCCCAAGTGATGCCAGCTTGGGCTCTTAACAGGTGGACACATCTGTTCCAGTCCATCAGACTTGACTTACACTGACTGTGTTCTGTAATCATTATGGTTTTTATCCCAAATTACAGTGTCAATCTGTTCAGGATTAATATGTATTACTCTATCACTTGTTATCAAATTTTCACTTTATTTATTGGACCGAATCCTGCCCCTGGACACTTAGGCAAATTTCCTAGTAAAACCTTAAAAAAAAACCTGGGGATCTAGAGGTAACACATACATTGCATGTTAAAATGTATTTTACATAAGGGATATAATCCTAATTGATTAATTTTTTTTCTTCGTCAATAATGGAAGTTTGTTAAAATTTTCATGCATTGGTTTGAATTGTTTTAATCATTTCTGCCAACACATATTATATCCTAAAGTAGATCCTACTAGTATGAGAAGTTTAACAGATTATTTACCTTTGCTCATACTGGAGCTTTTTCGATGTTTATTTTTTAATATCTGGAAAATTACCTTTTTAATGTGCTGCCTCCTTTTAAAAATATTTTGTTGGAATTTTAGATCATAGGTCATTAAAACCAATAGCTTAAAATATTACTAGGTGAATTTCTGTACTCTAATTTGAACTCTTTCCCCCTTGTTATTTCCCACAAAGGAAACCCAGGATAAGACTTTTATTAAGGAGGAAAAAGAGTGTCTTTAATCAAAGATTACTGTGAAAAAGTTTATTCATATATCTAACTCCAAATAACTTCATAGCCAGCTTTTGATCCTTTTCTTCTTTTTTTTTTCCAGTGAATACACAGAAAAAAACAAATCTCAGTATCTAGTGAGGAAGAAACATCCAATATGTAAGAACTCACATAGTTCATTCTTGAGTTGAGTCTCCCTCCACCTAAATTCTTAGAATTCCAAAGTCATTTTAAAAAGATCTGGCACTAAGGGGGTAAGCCAGTCTTTTGACTATCAGTTGTCTGCACCCTTATATTTACAAATTTCTTCATTACTGACATTCCAGACTTGCTACTAGAAATAATGATGGGGAAGGATGGAAAGAGGAATAAGGGAAAGGATCAGACATTTAAGTGCTAACTATGTGCCATACACTGTGCTAAGTGCTCCACAAACATCTCATTTGATCCTAACAACAACCCTGGGAGGTAGGTGCTATTATTATTCATGTTTTACAGTTAGAGAAACTGAGGCAGACAACAATTAAGTGACTTGCCTAGGATCACACAGCTGCTAATACTGAGGTTCTATTTGAACTTAGCTCTTCCTGACTCCAGGTCTAGCGTTATATCCCTTGCTCCACTTATTGGACAGTCACTCTCACTCTGGTGGTAGTTGATGTTGGAACAGTGTTGATAGCAGTGAGAAACCATTCAATTTTGCCAAACAGCAGATCATAAGATGTTGGAAGAGTCCTCACAGCTCCTCAATAGCGGCTGTCCTCCTTGTACAGCCATGGCATTTTGGATAAAGTCAAAGAGCACAATCACACTCTGCAGTACATAGAGCACTTGACTTAACCTCAAGAACTGAGTTTGAATTCTACCTCAAGGACCGCAGGTGAGTTGCTTACCTGCTATCTACCTCAGTCTCCTCATCTGCAAAATGAGACTAATAATAGCATCTGTTCCCCAGGACAGTTGTAAGAATAATAATGTAATAATAGCTAGAATTTTTTCCAATGAATCTATAGAGAAGCAAATCTCAGCATCTCCTGAGGAAGAAACATCCATTATATAAGAACCCATGTAGATCATTCTTGAGTTGACTCTCCCTCCCCCTAAATTCTTAGAATTCCAAAGTCATTTTAAAAAGATTTGTCAGTAAGGAGATAATTGATATCATTTTATCCTCACAGCAGTCCTGAGAAGTAGGCATTACTACCTCCATGTTACAGTTGAGGAAACTAAGGCAGACAGAAATTAAGTGACTTGCCCACTAAATGCCTGAGGCTGAAGTTGAGTTCAGGTCTTGCTGATTCCAGGTCCAGTTCCTGACTGACTGCCAAGCAGTTTACAGAGGTAAAATGAGAACACATGCCAAGTACTGCTTCCAAAGTTCTACCCATATTTCCACTGGAGTAACTACAAACCGCCTGCCTGAAATCTCCCTGTAATTGTAGTTGAAGAATCCACTTTTCACTTACCTGTCTACTCTGTCTCATGTGCATTTTGACCAGTAACTCATAGGATGTGTTGCCTTTTTTTAGGTGAGGTTTGATGAAAACTTTTTTAAAAGTGGGGGAAAAAGCAAAACAAAACTTCTCCTGAGACCTTGACAGTCTTTTCATCAAACGCACATTCACACACACACACACACACACACACACACACGAGGGGGAGGGAACATAAATATTTGAAAAGGCTTTTTGAAACTTGCAGGAAGAAAGTAGAAGTATACATCACTCTTTCAGACCCTGAGTCCATACAGATCCACAGTGAAAGACAAGCTTTATATCCTCATCTCCTGTTGATATGTCAGAGGTGCCAGAATCATTCTCAACTTTTCCAGAGTGTCTATCATTAGGTGCATTAATATGGATGAACTAGCACAAAGGCAGTTAGAGAGAGAGGGATTTTAAAGGGATAAAAGCCTTAAACCACATTTAAGTCAGGCTTAATTTTGAAGACTAAACTTTGGGATTTTTTTAATGACCCACCCTCCTTCATCTACCCCAGCAAAAAGGTTTGAGGGAGTGCTAATTAGGTTTGTTCTGATGTGCCTTTGTCAGCATTTTACTAAGGATTCCCCAAGCCTTCCTGTTAATGAAGAAATGGGGTGATGCTGACAAGAGATGAATAGGGAATTTTTTTCTGTCATAACATCTCTTATTTTCATTTAATATATTTGAGAGAAGAATACAGATATATTTGCCTTTCTAATCCAATCTGTGACTAAAAAAAATTCCATAGTTAAGTCATTTAATTTTTACAAGATCTCAATTCTCAGTCTCTTAAGTATTGTCAGTTACATTTCAATGGCACCAATATTTTAAAGCGAACAATAAAAAACCTACCCCCAAAATGTTGCATATCCAATCAACGTATAATCATAGATGTGCTTTGAGAGTGTGCCGTATATGCCATTCTATGCACACCTTTACCTACAATAATGTCAAGATCTATTCCATCTGTGAAGTGATCTTTTGATGAGCACCATCCCAGAGGACAATTATTTTTTAGTATATTATCTTAGAGAAGATGAAGGAGGAAATTAGCATTTATATGCCAGGTACTGTGTTAAGCACTATTTACAAATATTACTTAATCTGATAGTCACAACTCCTCTGATAATCACAAATCTGTGAGACAGGTGCTATTTTTATAACCATTTAACAGTTTAAGAGACTGAGGCACTGAAAGATTAATTGACTTACCAAGCATCACACAGCTAGCAAGAGTCTGAAGTGGAATTTGAACTCAGGACTTCCTGACTACAGGCCCAGCACTCTAGCCACTAATCCATCAGCTGCCTCATAGACCAGGTAGAGAGACACCTAGCCTATAAGAGGTTAATGACTTGAGCTGTGTCCAAGATCCATTCTGTGTCAGAATTGGGACTTGAACCCAGATCTTGCTTAATCCAAAGCCAAGTCTCTATCCTTTATGCTGTGCAACTATTAGTTGTGTTAGGCTCTTCTGAAATAGCAGTAGATTTCTTTCTTTCCTTCTTTTTGAGAGGATGGGGGGGGGGGCAGAGGCGTGGAGGGATTGGGAAATACTGAACCTGTGATCTTATCAGTGTAAGAAATTCCATGTGTGGAAACCTCTTCCTCAAACACTACAATTTTATGCTACATTACTATCCCTTTCTCATATTTATTAAACCTCTTTTTAGAAGAAACTTTTGAGTCACTAATAGCTATTATTATCTAATAACCCCTAGTACAATAACTCCAAGCAGCATTTTGATTTTTAATAAGAAGAAAAATATTTTTAAAATATAAAATGCAAAGCAATACACTGCCATTTACAAACAACAGTTTAGAAAGCTACAAAGAAATTTTGATCCTGGTTTTTCCAGAGTTCTGTGACCTTGACTGAGGCATTTCAGGTAAAGAAAGATAGAATTTTATAGGATGAAGGTAAATTTAAGATCTCTGAGTCTTGACCCCTATGTTTATAAATGAGGGAATTGAAAAATAAGAGAACTTTAGTGACTTTCCCAAAATTAAATGGATAGTTATTGGCAAATCCAGGCATAGAATCAAGTTTTCCTGATTCCCAGGGATTTTTAAAAAAGTTTTTACCTTTTTTTTTTTTGGAGGACAGGGCAATTGGGGTTAAGTGACTTGCCCAAGGTCGCTCAGCTGTTAAGTGTTATGTTAAGTGTCTGAGATTGGATTTGAACTCAGGTCCTCCTGACTCCAAGGCCAGTGCTCTATTCAATGTGCCACCTAACCCCCCCCCCCCCGCCAAGTTTTTACTTTTTAATTAAGAATTTAATGAACAATAAACATGAAGATGAAGAACACAAAAAGAGGACTGCATATGAAACTGTGAACTGTTTATAGTTTGTAAAGCATCATTTTAAATTTAGCAAGATAGTAATCAAACTATCTTGCTTGTCTTTGTCTACTTCTCGTTATCCCTTTCTACTCTTCTGTTGGAAGAGAGAGAGTGAGAGAGACAGAGACAGAGACAGAGAGACAGACAGACAGAGACAGAAAGAGGGAGAATACATATACATTATTTACTTCTTTAGTTCCAAATTACCTTCCTCCCTCAACTCCTCCTGCCAATTGAGAAGGCAAGAAATACCATACCCATTATATATATGAGGTCATACAAACCATATTTCTGCCTTAGCTATGTTGCCAAAAAAAAAAAGGCAAGAAAAAATATGCTTCAGTTTTCACTCATAATCTATGACTTGTTTATGTCTAATTTTTCATTAGGAGTCCTTTGGACTTTTTATGCATCATGTTTTACTGATCAGAATTACCTAGTCTTTCATAGTTGATTGTCATTACAATATTGCTTCTATTGAACACAGTGTTCTACTCACTTGATTCTGCATAAGTTCATATAAGCCTTCCCAGGTGTTTCTGAAACCATCATCTTCTTCATTGCACAAGAAAATCCCATCACATTTATTGATCAAAACTTGTTAAACCATTCTTCAATTGATGGTCATTCCCTCAGTTTCCAATTCTTTGACAGTATAAAAAGAGCTACTATAAATATTTTTGTACATATGAATCCTTTTTCCATTTTCTTTGGTCTCTTTGGGGTACATATCTAGTAGTGATGTTTCTGGATCAAAGAGTATGCAGTTTTATAGCCCTGTGGGCCTAATTCCAAATTATTCTCCAGAATGACTTAACCAGTTTACACACCAAGAGTGCTTTGGTAAACCTATTTTTCCCACATATTCCCAACATTTGTCATTTTCCTTTTCTGTCATCTTAGACAATGTGATGGGAGTGATCTGGTACCTCCAAGTTGTTTTAATGTGTATTTCTCTAATTATTAGTGATGTAGAACTTTTTTTAAATGACCATTGGTAGTTTTTATTTCTTCTTCTAAACACTGTATGTTCATATTCTTTGACCATGGCTCTTGGGTTTTTTTTTTAATATATAAATTTGGCTCAGTTCCTTATATATTTGAGAAACGAGACATTAGGGAAATTTGTTGTAAAATCCTGCCCCCCTCCCCAGTTTCCTACTTTCCTCCTAATTTTGACTTTTTAATTTAATATTACCAAAATTATCCATTTTATCTCTTGTAATGACCTCTGTCTCTTGTTTGGTCAGGAACTCTTCCCCTATACATAGATCTGACAGGTATTTTCCCCTGTCTTCCTATAATTTGCTTTATGTCCAAATCATCTACTAATTTTGAGCTTATTTTGGTTTAGAATGTGAGATGTTGGTTTATGCCTAGAATTTGACAGTTTTCCAGTTTCTCAGCAGTTTTTAACAGACTTTTAGTTCTTGTTCCAACAAATAGGATCTTAGGGTTTATAAAACACTAGGTTACTCTGCTCAATCTATCCTACCAATCAGCCAGTCATTTCTTTGTCAGTATCAGATTGTTCTGATGATCACCACTTTGTAGAATATTTTCATATGTGGTACTGCTAAGCCTTCTTCTTTTACTTTTAAACAAATTGATTCCTTTGACATTATACTTTACCTTTTGTTTACCCAGATAAATTTTATTATTTTTTCTATCTCTATAAAGTAAATCTTTTGTAATTAGATTGATATGACACTTAATTAGTCAATTAATTTAGGTAAATTCACCATTTTTATTATATTGGCTCAGTCTACCCATGAGAATACTTCTCTTATTGATTACATCTGTTTTATTTATGTGAAGAGTATTTTGTATTGTGTTCTTGTAGTTCCTATGTGTGTCTTGGCACGTAGACTCTTGAGTATTTTATACTATCAGTAGATATTTAAATGGAATTTCTCTTTCTCTGGGGTGGCTAGGTGGCTCAGTGAATGGAGCACCAGCCTGAAGTCCAGAGGACCTGAGTTCAAATTCAGCCTCACTTAACACTTACTAGCTGTGTGACCTTGGGAAAGTCACAACCCCGATTGCCCTGCTTTCCCCCCCTCCAAAAAGCGAAAAAATCAAATAAATTTTAAAAATCAAATAAATTTTTCTAACTCTTTGTGCTAGGTTTTATTGGTAATATATAAAAATGCTTATTATGGGTGTAGGATTATTTTATATATTACAAATTTGCTAAAGTTATTGTTTCAACAAATTTTTCAGTTGTCTACTGTTCTCTAAGTGTACCATAATTTTGAATAATAATGGTGATCATGGACATCCATGATGTTGGAAAGGCTTTAAATTTATTTCCATTGGGAATAATGTTTGTTCTCAGTTTTAGATAGATACTACTCAGTTTTAAGAAAGATTGCATTTAATCCTGTACTTTCTAGTATTTTTAATAGGAATGAGTGTTGTATTTTGTCAAAAGTTTTTTTTGCATCTATTGATATAATGATATATGTTTATAATAATGACATAATGATGTGATTTTTGTTGTTTTTGTTAATTATGTGGTCAATTATATTTATAATTTTTCTAATATTAAACAAGCCCTATATTCCTCATATAAATCCCATCCAATTACAGTGGATGATCTGTGTGATATAACAGTATAATCTTCTTGACAGTATCGTTTTTAAAAATTTTGCATCACTCTCCATTAGAGAAATTGGTCTATAGTTTTCTTTATTTTTGCTCTCCCTGATTTAGATATTAAAACTGTATTTGTATCACAGAAGAAATTTCTCTCCTATTTAAAAAAATTATAGAGTATTAGAATTAATCATTCTTTAAGTGTATAGCAGCTGGCTCGTGCAGTTGATAGAGTACTGGCCTTGGAGTCAAGAAGACTTTACCTTCATGAGTTCAAATCTGGCCTGAGATAATCACTAGCTGTGTGACCCTGGGCAAGATCCTCATCTGTAAAATGAGCTGAAAAAGAAATGGCAAACCACCACAGTATCTTTGCCAAGAAAACCTTAAAATGGAGTCACAAAGAGTTGGATGTGATTGAAACCACTAAATAACAAGAATCTTCCTATAAATCCATCCAGCACTGACTCCCAGGAAACATTATAGTCTAAGGAATTACGCTTTCTAAATCTCAGAATGAGGCAAACAACCCATTGTTGGCAACAAAATGAGACAAACAATATTTTTGATGTTATATAATTGTTTCCATCCTACCAATCTCCCAATCTTTATCATAATTGCCTTATTTAATATTTCAGGATGAATGCAATGCCCTAATGTTTCTTATACTTTAAATCTGCGAAAAAATTTGGTTGTAGGAAATAATCTCATCTGCAAATTTTAGCAAGAGTAGCAACAACATTATCCAAAACCTCTAGTAATTATATACTCGTATCAGCCACAATATAAATTGCAAAGATATTAAATCTCTCTTTGTCTCTTTTGGAGCTGCTTGTCTTGGGTGAAGGCCAGATTTTTAAATTAGGCAATTTTAGGCTATTTTTCTTCTTTTCATCTTTTGAATTTTTTTCTAAAGGATGATTAGTTGATGTCCTTTGCTTTGTATCAGCATGGAATTGTATTTACTTCCTCAGACAACTGGGAAATAGAAAGCTCACAATAATGTACTCGGGAAAAGTTGAAATAACAGAATAGTTAGCGAAAAGCAAACATGAAGTTTTTGAATAATTCAGACGTGTGTGAGGTTGACAATTTTAAGATATTCACAAATATGAGAAAATTATAATATGATTTTTTAAAGTTGTGTAAGTTTGTATCTGTTCAAATATGTTTTAAATTAATCAGAGTGGGTTTAAAGCAGGGAGTATAGGTAGACTCTAAAGACGGTCATGTTGAGGATCTTCTAGACTTCTAAAAGAAAAGCCTTTAGTTGTTTTATACATACCAGCCTTTGCACCAAAGCTGAAGAAATTCTTATGGAGGAGAAGTTGATGGATTTCAGAAGCTCAGAGTTAGAGGGAAGATCAAAGGTCAAATATTCCAACCAATACCTTGACAGAACTACCATCTGTAACATCCTTAACAAGTAATCATCTAACCTCTATACAAATGACTCCAGTGAAGAGAAATTCACTCTTCCTTTAGACAGCACATTCAAATTGGGAGAACTTTTTTAAAAAAATAAATCTTAATTTTTTTAATTCTTTTTCAAACTCCTGAAATGTAATTAAACAATTCCTATTATATAATTGCTTTGATCTCATTTTTTAAAACCATTAATTCCCTTAAGTTATGTCAGTGTGTTCTAATTCAAAGCAAAAGACTTTGTCCACATCCAAACAGGACCTCATCTTCTTTTTCAATTCATTTATTAAATTTATTTATTTTAGTTTTCAACTTTCACTTCCATAAGATTTTAAGTTCCAAATTTCCCCCAAAAAAACTTCCCTCTCCCCACCCTAAGATGGCTTGTAATTTGATATAGGTTCTATATATACATTCCTATTAAAATATTTTCACATTAGTCATGTTGTAAAGAATCATTAGAAACAGTGGAGAGCCCATGAGAAATAAGAGATAAACAAAACGAGAGACAGAGACACAGAGAGAGACAGAGACAGAGAGCAAACAATACCCTTCAATCTGCATTCAGTCTCCAAAGTTCTTTTTCTGGATGTAGACAACATTTTCCATCATGGATCTTGGAGCTGTCTTAAATCCTTGCCTTCCTAAGAATAAATAAGTCTGTCAAAGTTAGTCATCACACAATGTGGCTATTTCTACATACAATGTTCTACTAATTCTTCTCAGCATCAGTTCATATATGTCTTTCTAGGTTTTTGTGAACTCCGCCTGCTCATTATTTCTTATAGCACAATATTATTCCATTACATTCACATACCACAACTTGTTCAGCCATTCCCCAGGTGATGGACATTCCCTCAATTTCCAATTCTTTGCTACCACAAGAAGAGCTGCTATAAATATTTTTGTACATGAGGGTCTTTTTCCTGTTTGTATGATCTCTTTGGGATACAAACCTACCACTAGTAGTGCTAGATCAAAGGGTACACATATTTTTATAACCCTTTGTGCATTGTTACAAATAGCTCTCCACAATGGTTGGATCAATTCACAATTCCACCAACAATGCATTAGTGTTCCAATTTTCCCACGCCTTCTACAACATTTATCATTTTCCTGTTCTGTCATGTTAGTAAATCTGATACATGTGATGTGGTACTTCAGAGTTGTTTTGATATGCATTTCCCTAATCAATAGTGATTTAGAGCATTTTTTCACATGACTATAGATAATTGTAGGTTCTTCATCTGAAAACTGCCAGTTCAAATCCTTTGACAATTTATCAATTGGGGAATGAATTGCATTCTTATAAATTTGACTCAAATCTTTATATATTTTAGAAATGAGGCCTTTATCAGAGATGCTGGTTGTAAAAATTCTTTCCCAGTTTTCTATTTTCTTCCTAATCTTGGTTTCATTGACTTTGCAAAAAAAAATTTCAATTTAATGTAATCAAAATGATCCATTTTGCATTTCATAATATTCTCTGTCTCTTGTTTGTTCATACATTATTCCTTTCTCCATAAATCTGACGGGTAAAGTATTCTGTGCTCCCCCAGTTTGCTTATAGTATCAGCCTTAATATCTAAATCGTGTACCTATTTTGACTTTATTTTGGTATACAGTGTAAGATGTTGGTCTATGCCTAGTTTCTGTCATACTATTTTCTACTTTTAGAAGTCTTAATTATAAGTAAATACTTCTATATATCAGTCTTTTATTTGGCTCTCTGAAGTCAGTGTTCTGCCCTGTGGTAAAAGTAGAACAAATCAGTAGCATTTTTTGCTACCATGTCCCTTATCAATATTACATTGTCCTCTCAAGCAATATCAGGTATTCTGTAGGTCAACATGGAAACCCAGGACGTTACATGCCACAGGTTGAAACACTCCATGATGCCTTAGCGAGGGAAGAGCTTGCCAAAGATTGCTGCAAGTTGCTGCTACCATCTATTCTTTAAATCTGTGTGAAGGTATCAGTAGTCTTAGGACTACTAGTAGTAGTCTTCTTCTTTTTCTTCTTTTTTTTTGCTTTTTTGAGGGGGGGAGGCAGGAAAATTAGGATTAAGTGACCTACCCAAGATCACACAGCTAGTAAGTGTTAAAGTGAGGCTGTATTTGAACTCAGGTCTTCCTGACTCCAGGGCCTGTACTCTATGCCCTGCACCACCTAACCACCCCCTAGTAGTAGTCTTTACAATGTTGTGGTTGCAAACTTCCTTATATTTGCCAAAGGAAAGAGGGCAAATGATCGGAAGTTCTTGAGTATATATACTAGAGTGCAGAGTCAATATGTAGAGCAAAGAAAATTTGGATGATGAAAATTCAGAAAGAACAGAAAGAGAATGACAGAGTAAGGAAGGGTTTCTGTGGGTGTATATAGAAGAATGAATGTTTGTGTCTTTGTAATAGAATGTCATTAACATTAGGAGAAGTACTATACTTACATACTTCATTTATTAATTAAGCACTGGTTTGAGAGGAGCTGGACAGAGCTCTTCATCCTAAAGCTTCCTTCCTTGCCACCCATTCTCAGAATTCCCTTTCCCTACATTCCTCTGTAAAAAATAACACCAGGGAAAAGCAATGATGAGAAGTTCTTAGTCATATTCAGTTTCTCATACTCACTGAGTCTTATCATTCAGTCTAATCCTTGTGTTCTTAACCTTTGTGATTGTGTTGTGAATCTTTTTGGTGAAGTCAAGTGTGGTGAAGCCTATGGAAACGTTCCTTGAAAATTTCTTGAAGGATGATTTCTAGGTTCTTCTTTTGATCATGGATTTCAGGTAGTCCAATAAGTATTTAAATTATTTCTCCTCTATCTGTTTTCCAGGTCAGTGGTTTTTCCATTGAGATATTTCACATTGCTGCTATTTTTCCATTTGTTTGGATCTGTTTAATTGTATCTTGATTTCTCATAAGGTTGCATTTGCTTCCATTTGCTCCAATATAATTCTGAAGGAATTATTCTCTTCAGTGAGCTTTTGAAATTCTTTTTCCATCTGACAAATTTAGCTTTTTTAAGGCATTCTTCTCTTCACTGGCTTTTTGGGCCTCTTTCACCATTTGAGTTAATCTATTTTTTAAGGTGCTATTTTCTTCAGTCAGGCTGTTGACCCTCTTTTCATGATTTTCTTGCATCATTCTCATTTCTCTTCCCAATTTTTCTCCCATGTCTCTTACTTGATTTTCAAAATCCTTCTTGAGCTTCTCTATGGCCTATAACCAGTTCGTATTTTTCTTGGAATCTTTTGATGAAGGATTTCTGACTGTGTTCCATGTCTTCCTCCCATTCCATGCTTTAATCCTTTTTGTCCCTAAAAAAAGGAATCTAAAGTTGGATTGCTGTGCTTTCTTTTATTCCTTTGCTTGCTCACGTAGCCACTCATATTTGACTTTTGAGCTCTTTGCCACAGTAGAACTCTGCTTCCAGAGGGGAGAGCTTTGTCCCAAATTACTGGGTTTTTTACAGCTGCTGGAGCTATTAGAACTGTGTCATCTCTGCACCTCCCATAAACTCTGGCTCACTGGTCAAACAGCTCAGGACTACCACCTAAAACCACAATCCAGATCCAGGCGGGTTAAAGCAAGAGTGATTACCCTCTAAATGTTCGCTTGGCCCCCCTATGACCTGCATGCCAGGAGCTCTGAAGCAACCACATGAAGGTGGCTGCAGGGCCACTGCACCTCTGTCACTTCTAGCTCTAGGGTCAGGAGAACTGACTACTCCTCCATCCTTCCCCAGATCCAACAGAGTTCTACACTGACCTCTCACTTTTTCTTTGGCATTTATGGGTTGATAATTCTGGAAATAAAACTCTGCTGCTGGTGATCTACTCTCCTGAAGTCTACTCCAGCTGCTGCTGGTCAGGGTTGCCCTGGGTCTAAAACAGCAGGCCCCCAAGGCCTGGGCTCAGCTCCCAGGATGCTGCAATGAACCCTTCCTGTCCACCTGCCAGGCTGCCTTCAGTGGGAGATTTGTTTCTCACTGTCACTTTGTGGGTTCTGTAGCTCTAAAATTTATTTAGAGTCATATTTTATAGGTATTTGAGGTGGTTATGGGGGGAGCCACAGAGTTTTTCTGCTCCTAGGCTACCATCTTGGCTCTGCCCCCTCCTAAATTCTTAATACAAACATTAGTTACCCATCTACCTTCTTTTCTTTACTTCACTTAGCTGAGTTTCCAACCGTTCCATGATGGCTACCTCAGATGCTATTTCCTGACTTTCTTACATAGGTCTTGATAATAAATGGAAACTCTAGAACCAGGAGAATACTGTACATAATAGCAGCAACATTGTGTGATGAACAACATTGATAGACTTGGCTCTTTGAAGAACTGCAATGATCTATGACAATTCCAAGACACATGAAGAAAAATGCTATCTGCAACCAGAGAAAGAACTGTGGAATTTAAATGCAAATCAAAGCATGCTATTTTCACTTTTTTTGTTTCTTTTTTCCCTTTTTTCTGTTTTTTCTTTCATAACATGAATAATGTGGAAATATGTTTAATATGATTGTACATGTATAATCCATACAAGATTGCTTTCCATCTTGGGAAAGAGGCAGCAGAGGGAGGGAAAAAATTTGGAGTCCCAAATCTTAAAAAAGTAAATGTTGAAAACTAAAAATAATTAAATGCATTTTTAAAATGGAAGCTCTGTATGCCATGATAATCTCAGCCATGCACACAACACCTCTAAATTTACTATATGGACTCATAACATCTTCACACTTTGATTCCCTAGTCCTAAAAAAAGGCCATAATTATGAACTCTTCTAGCTACCTCTTTCCTTTCTTTCATTGTGAAACATTTTGAAGAAATGTTCATTCCCAATAAAAACACTTCCTCTTAATGTGTTCTTATCAATCCCTTGTCCTAATTTCACTGTTTCATTATGATACATACATTTCCTCATCTTTCCCCATATTTTACACTTTTATACAATGGTCAGAGTAATCTTCCTCAAGCATAAATTAATCCGGGTCATTTCTCTGCTCAGAAAAATCTCATTTTCCACTAAGTCAATCAGTCAATAAGTGTTTATTAAACACCTACTCTGTACCAGACTCTGTGCTAAGCAGTGGGTATATGAAGAAAAGTAAAAGACTGTTCCTGACCTCAAGAAACATCCAATCTAATGGAGAAGACAATGTGCAAATAACTATGTGAAAACAAGCTATACACAGTATGAATTAGGAATAATCAATTCAAACACATTTGTCCATTACAATCTAGTGCCAACTTACCTTTCTAGTTCATTGTTGTTATTGTCAGTTAGCTATTTCAATTGTATCTGACTCTTTCTGACCCTATTTGAGGTTTTCTTTGTAAAGATACTAAAGAAGTTTGCCATTTTCTTCTCCAGCTCATTTTTACAGATGAAGAACTGAGGCATGCAGGGTTGAGTTGCACAGTCACATAGCTAGGAAGTGTCTGAGATCAGATTAGACCTTAGTGTTTCTGATTCTACACTTAGAACACTATCTACTGAGTCAACTACCTGCCAGAATCCTACCTTTATGTCACATTAATCATATTGTACCCATAGCTATGAAAGTTCTAAGAGGCCAGAAGTATAAGTAGAATCAGATAAAAGTGATATAAAGATACTGAGTTTTTAAATACCCAAAGCATAAATGAGAGAGCATAAAGGGAAATCAGAGATATAAATAGAAATCTCAATTCTAACACAGAAATTTCATGGGAGAAGATGCATGTCCTTAGATGTTTGCATTTTTATTAGCATGTTACTACATATAGAATAATTTTGTAATGTTTAGCAATTCTAAATTATTAAACTTTTACAAAAATATTTTAATTATTATTGATATTTTATTTCCATTTTAAGTCTTACCTATAGATGTGACCCTGAGTTCTTGAAGGGTATTTCATAATCTAAAAGGTAAAATGAGTATGAGTACAGACCAAGTGATGGATATTTGTTGATCATATATCTGAAATTTAGCCTTAATGGTCATCATCATCAGAGGGTGACCACCAGGTGATGAATTTCTTTGGACACAATGAATCATGAAACAATTAAGTGAACTATGGAGTACTGCATTTGATATCAGTGAAAGGGGTACACATAAATGAACTAAACAATGGATCCCTGAAGTAGGGTTGTCTATGTCAACGCCTTAATGGAAATGATTCTTAAGGTAGATATTCTCTTCCCGAATGTATATGGAACATGGCCTATTCCTTATTTTTCTCATCTTTTGTAATTTTTGTCCAAATCCTAACAAATTCCTCTAAAGATAACCTACTCAATGCTTTATAGTCCTCCTTCTAGTCGTTTGATATTTTTTTGATTATCTGCAATACTACAGTAGGTCTATTATTCTCTTTTAATAAATAATTATACCACACCCCTGTAATGGTAATCAATTTATTCGATATTTAGGGCTAAGTGGATAGGATACTTAGGGCTAAGTAGATCAGATACTTAGGGCTAAGTAGATCAGTTACTTAGGGCTAGGAAGATCAGATACTTAGGGCTAAGTAGCACCTAGTAACTTAGGCCTAAGTATAGAACTCTGTCCATTGGTGAAAAGATGTAAACTCCCCTGTTGACTTGGGAGAGGCTATTGGCTGAGACACTCCCCTATTGACTTGGGAGAAGGCCAGTGCTTATAAGGAATAATTTTAGACAGTCAAGACAGATTTTGGATTTGGCTCCTCAGTGAAGC
>CM053598.1:164347550-164396222 GCA_028646575.1 Pseudocheirus occidentalis | reverse complement strand
CTTTCAGCTCCTGAATCTGGGTGATTGTCTGGCAGATTCAGGAGGGAGCTGGGACCATGGAAGAGGATCCAGGGAATCAGAGAGACCACCCAGAGTCAAAATGAAGAAAAGGCCTCCCCTTGGACTAAACTGAGGTTTGTTGGAAATCAAGGGGTGGAAGGTTTGTGTGGTTGTCTAAGAACTTTATTTGGAGACTAAAGTTAATGGTAGGCCCATGAGTGGAAGATCAGTATATTGTGAATTGTTGATTGAATCAACTCCCTCTTAAGGAAACTAGGTCATTCCTTTTGTTAACTGATTGATTGAATCTTTAAATGTGAAATTGGTTTCTCCCTTAGGGAAACCAGGTGATTCTTCTCTTGTTCCTTGTTCCATTCTGTAATAAGATATCATATTGAGATTTTCCTTGTTCTAAATATTGTATATAATATTGTGAATTGTTGATACTATGAATATTGTACTGAATCTTGATTTGTAATGTAATAAACAGAGTGTTCACTAATACTGTGTAATCTGAATCTTAAAAGCTGTTCACAGTAGCATTCTTTTAGGAATGTACTGTTGATTGGCATTACCACCCCTTCCAAATAATGCATTTCTTATTCTATTTCTTACACACAAGTCATCACTGGTAATGGTCCATAGTCAACATATGCCTACTATCCATATTTTCATTTTCCTTTGGTTTATTGACATTTTGATTTTTCTGTACGCGTTTTGAAGATTTTTTTTTTTAGCATTTAAATTACTTTTATTGGTGAGACTTTAAAAATGAGGAGTGGGTTGCAGAATTGACAGGCCCGCTGCCCCTACTGATAATAAAGCTCCAGGTTCATTCCATCATGGATCTCATAGTCACCCAGAGAAACGTGGTCCTTGAAGATTGTGTACCATTTCTTCAGAACAATCTTGTTCCAACGGGTGCCTGTCTGAGCCGCAATCAGCTTCTTGAGGTCTCCTATGGTGTCATCCGTGTTGCACTTCACGGCTCCCTCTGCCTGCAGACACAGCCCCTTCCTCACTTCTCACGATGGCGCCGCCCACATTTTGAAGATTTTTACACCCTTTTAGGTGTATATGTTGGTCCCTCTTTAGCCCAGGTCTGATTAGATTAAGGTTCTAGCACTATTAGCCCTCCAACCCCACCAGCTTCCTTTGTAGCAGTTCTTCCTTCCACACCCTATTTGTATAAGATAATTGCACCTGTTTACCTTTTCCTACCCGATTTTGTTTTTTTGTTTTTTTTAGAACCACCCCATCATATGGAACTCATTGTCAACCTTTCTTTCAAACTACTCTAGCAATGATGACAGGGCTTCCACAATTCACTGCTAGAGTATATAATTTTAACAATGGATTTTTTTCTGGAAAAAAGCATAATTATCTATAGTTTACTGAATAATGACCTAAATTGCTCAGCTACCTGAATTGTAGGCATAGAAGTAAGGGTAAATAACTAACCTAAAGAGCTATGTTTCCAAATGCAACCTATTAAGGTATAGTCAGCAATACAGACTATAGAAAAATTCTCAAACACCCCACAACATAATCTATTTAAAAATTCATTAAATATATATTAAGTCAGTACCTGCTCTCTGCATGGCACCATAAGGAAAAAAGCAATATAAAAAACCAAATAATTCCTGCACTCAAAAAAACTTGTAGTCTCATGGCAGGACAGTACAATATGCTAATTAATAACTATGACTAAAGGTAGGTATTATTGTGCAAAAGGGAGAACTGGGGAAAATGTATGAAAAGTAAGAATTCACTTTCAATCTAAGTAGTTTCATGGAAGACATGGTACCTGAGCTTGGTCTTGTAAAAGAGAAGAATTTTAGAAGGCGGAAGTATGGAGGCAGAAAATTGGCATGGCGGATAATACATTTTCCACACTACATTTTATTTTTGAAACTTTGTTGCAGCATAATGTGTTTTCTGAATTCTGCAGTCCAACCAAAATGGCCTTCTCCTTTATTCCTTTCATACTGATCTCCATCTCCCATATCTGTACCTTTGCACTGGCTTTTTCCATGTGTAGAATTCACTCTCTCCTCTCTTCTATGCCACAGAATCCTTTATTTCCTTGATTAAGTACAATTTTAGCAACCTCTTCCCCCCTCCAAAAAAAACCCTATCTCAATTTCCTCTTCCACCTGAAATGCTGCTGCATGCTCTATATCTCCTTGTATTTATTCTATATATACTGATATATTGGGTAGTAATAGCACCTACTTATCAGGGACCTAACAGTGAACTCAAATAAATTTATATATATATAAAGAACTATTTAAATGTTAAAGCGCTTTATAAATGCAAGATATTGTTGCTGTTATATGCACGTAGGATCACAGGTATAGAGCTGGAAAAGACCCTCATGGCCATTTAGGCCAAAACTTTCATATTAAAGAGAAGGAGCTGAGGCCTAAAACAGCATAAGCTTCATGAGAATTGAGGATGCTTCATTTTAATTAGTGTATCCCCAGTGCCCAGGACAATGCTAGAATATAGTAAGTGATTAGCAAATGCTTGTTGGTTGATTTATTGAACCAGAATTAGAACCCAGGTGCTATGAGATAAAATCTTGTGCCTCTTTGATTGTAATATAATGCCTTCGAATGAGGTACTAGGATAGGATTTTAAAGGGAATTTTGCACATATTTTGCATTAAATGGATTGAATAGATAATTGTTGAATTTACTTTTTTTATTTTGCATAGAAGAAATGAGTGAAACTATGGGAGCTGAAGAAATCTCTAAGGGTGACAATGTAAAGTGAGAAAACTATTACATTGTTCTGGAAATGCTTGTTTTATTCCCTACAATAAAAATAAAATATATTTTGAAAAGTGGGAGGTCTAGAACTAAAGAAGACCAATATGGAAAGAGAGGTGGTACCTTGAAATGAAGTCATGCACATAAGCATTGATACATATATATAAGACTAGGAGAAATGAAGATTAATGTAAATAAGACAATAAGCCTAGCAAGTAGGAAAGCTAAATTAATTACGTATAATATTAGTATTCTTTAAATTTAACTTCTTTGGTGATTTACATTTTTGATGAAAATATGTTTACATGAGAACTTGGTCAGTTAGCCACAGTAGATGTTTACATCCTTGACTTTGTGAATGATGAACAGTAATAAGGTAGAGAAAAATGTAGATTGTATCTTGAAGACTGTGGCTTCATCTATCACAAATTGCTCAAATTAAAACTCCTCAAACATGGACTAAGCATCTACCATGTGCCCAGGGCACAATCTTACTTTTTCCAAGTGAACCTGCCCATGACCAGCAAGAGTCAGTTTAGATAGCATTTTACAGCGGTTCTCAACCTGTAGGTTATGTTCAATTTGTAACAAGGAAAATACATCCTGCATATCAGATATTTACATTATGATTCATAACAGTAGCAAAATTACAGTTATGAAGCAGCAACAAAAATTATGGTTGGGGGTCACCACAACATGAGGAACTGTATTAAAGAGTTGCAGCATTAGGAAGGTTGAGAACCACTGGCATAGTAGGTAGTATACCTAGCCTGGAGTTCAAATTTGACCTCTCATACTTACAAGCTTAGCTGTGTGAACTTAGGCAAGGCTCTTAACTTCAGTTTGCCTTAGTTTTCTTAGCTGTAAATTGGGGATAATTATACCTACCGCACAAAGTTGTTGTGAGGAAAAAAATGAAATATTTGTAAAGTGTTTAGAACGGTGCCTGGCACACAGTAGGTATCTAATAAATAACCAACACCCCCAAATCCAGAAAACTCTTGAGCTCTTAAGACCTTTCATTTCACCTGTATTGCTATTTTCTTCTTAGAAACCACCAAATTTGTTCTCCGTCCTGGATTCTTTGGTAAGCTCCTTTTAATCATCTATATACTTTTTTTTTCTACTTGAAAGGTCTCTTTGTAGATAGAAAAATAAATACAAGTAACATTGATTAAATTAAATTAAACTTGAATTTAGGAAAGCTGTCATGGAGGAGGGGACACCTAAGCTGTGCTTTGAAGGAAACTTGAGTCTCCAAGACCAACATAAAGAGCAAGTGCATTCCATTCATAGGAGATTGACCACTTGTACAAAAACAGAGGTGACACATAGAGGAACAGCTAGCAGTTTGAAAAGAAGAATGAGCAAAAGGGGCAAGAAGTATTATTCAGTGCATTTCAGAGTAACTAGACATATATAAAACCATTCAAACAAGCATGTTTCCCACACAGAAAATAACCTTAGTGTTTTAATTATTTTCATGTTTTCATTCACCTGTCTAGGGTACAAATACAGAGCAAGAGAGTACAAAGAAAATTCCTGTCCACCAGGGCTTACAATTCAAAATAACTACATTAACATGAACTAAACACAAAGAAGCAAAACAAAATTATATACAAGGTGTCCCAAAAGTTTTGGTGCATCTTTAAGAATTAATAAGTTACACATATTTGATTTAAATATTAAAGTTGTGTTAAGCCTTTTGGGATACTGTATGTAAAGCAAATGTACTCATTCTATGTGATACTTTGACAGGTAGTACAAGAATTTGCCTCAAGGTTTTGTCCCTGGTAAAGTCATGAAGGCAAATGACAAAATTTTATAAGAAAGCTAGCCTTTTTGAGATATCTGACTAATATTTTGCCTTTCAGAAGAAAATATGTTACAGTGTCAGATTATTTGGAGTTAACAAATAATGTGTAAGGCTGTAAATTATTTAATTCTACCTTTCTTATCAAATGCTTTCAAATAGAGGCTAAAGTGGAGAGCCAGTTAAATTAGTCTTATTTGAGCCATAATTCCACATTTTCTTTGACTGTCAGTGGACCTTCTCATTTCTAAAGAGTAGGTCACATAATTATTGTACATGTATTTTCAGTGATACCTCAAATAAAAGATTATTTAAAAAAAAACTTTTCATCACTAAGGAAATTCTTCCTGAGCAATTAAGCTGCCCATAGAAAATCTTCCCTTCATCAATACTGAATTATATTGTCTATATGTGGGTGCCAGTTGCTTGTAATTACAAAATTTAGTACTATTCACTTCTTATTCATTACTATTTTACACAAATTGAATCTATAATTATTTGCCAAATATTTTATATCACATGTATGCTAACAAAAATTGAAAAACTGATCATTCTATTTTGGGTGTCTGTAATTGATCAGATTTATGTACACAGAATTAAATAAGACAAATGATAGGTTATTAAGGTAATCATATAAGAAATTTAGGATATAAGAAAAAATGCATAAAATTATAATAATGAAACATGGAGAACCACAGAGGAGATACTTTTTAGAGAGTCTTTCCAGGTATGAATAATTACATTGACCAAAGAATATTATGAAATCAGCCAAGCCAAGTATATTAAAACATTATTGAGAGAAACAATTGGAACTCAGTCTTCTCAATAAATACTTGCAACTGTCGGCCAAATGCAAAATGAGTGCAACCTACCATGATTAATTGCTTATGTTTTCCCCAAACTGTATAATTGAGAAATGGTGTAATCAATGATATGAATGTAATGCTTATGTATCTTTCACACAAACTTAATGACTTGTATCATATCCAAGTGTTCCTATGAATGGAAGAAACAAAATTTTCTAATAGACCTTTTTAGTATTGAAAGCCTATAAGGTAAATTGGATGGAGCCTTGTATTTGGATTCAAAAGAACTGGATTCCAGTTCCTACTTTGCCTACTACCTGTGTAACCTTAGATACATCTCTTAAACTCCCAGAGCCTTAATTTTCCTCATCTAAAAAAGGGAGATGAAAATGCCTTTAATAGGGTTGCCTTATGGAAAGTATCTCAAAGTATTATTTAAACAAATTGTTATTTTAATGATGATGAGCATTTGTATTCCAATTCTCCCTGAGTGGCAGAAAAAGGTCAAAGTCTTAAAGAATCAAATTTTCTTAATACATACATAGATTAAATATATGTACACACATGTATATAAATATTACATGTTTATATGACAGAAATCTGTCTAGTCAATTCATTTATTTTTTATCTCTTTTAGACTTGTCATACGTATTAGTTCTCACATATTATCTTTTATATATTATTAGCACAGAATATATAACATATATTACCTATTTTTCTGTTGACAGTAAAGGTGTTACTCTTTGAGTCAGGGAAACCTAGATTCAGTCCTGCCTCTGACACATAAAAGTTGTACCACTGGGGTAGCTAGGTAGGGTAGTAAATAGAGCACTGGCCCTGGAGTCAGGAGGACTTGAGTTCAAATCCAGCTTCAAACACTTAACACTTACCAGCTGTATGATCTTGGGCAAATCACTTAACCCCAACTGCCCTGCCTTCCCTCTTCCAAAAAAAAAAGCAAAAAATAAAGTTAGATGCCTACAGGTAAGTCACCAATCAGTTCACCTTTTATTTTTTCCATGTAAATCTCAAAGTTGATCTGCACTGACATTTCCATACCAGAAGTTCTCTATAAAGTTGAATTCACAGTATCAGCATAGAAAGCACATTTATTGTCATTATTATTATAGTGTAAGAACTATGAGATTCTTTGTAGCCATATTCCTCTCTCCGCCTTCTTCCTTTTCTGTCATTTATTCACTATCACAGAGGAAGCAGAAGATACAGAAAAAAGTAGAAGTACAGAAATGAGGGGACAGTTTTTTTTATCAGCTTAATAGTTGCCATGAACAACCTATGATCTGGTCCTGAAGACTCTTTTGAAAAACTGACAAATAATGCCTCATAGCAAAGAACAGTTCTCATCAAACGGCATCAAGTTTTATTTGTACTTTTACTTTATTTTATTCTTGGACCAGACCTTTCACTAGCATTGGAAATTTTATATGAGGAAACCCCCTCTTCTGATACAGATCTACACTTGCACTAGATCTGAAACCTGTAAGACCTGCTTTATGACTGAGAGGTTAAGTGACTTGTCTGGAGGTAAAACATGTGGGGGTAAAATGTGGGTCCAAAGCAGAATTTGAACATAGGTCTTACTGACTCTCCATCCACCATGCTACATTACTTCTTTCTTAGAAATTCATGAAGTACTTTTCATGAATATTTTTGCTTTACATTCCAGTTCTCCCTGAATGATGCTTTCCATGTATCCAGAGAGTTATATTTGATTCTAAATAGTAGATTTCTGCTGAGGGCAGTTACCTTTTCTCATGATTCTTTAAGATGCTTTTCAATTCCTTCTTATGAATGGTGAAATAATATTTTCAGAAATCACTAAGTTCTTTTCTTTGGAGTGGGGGAAGGCAAGGCAATTAGGGTTAAGTGGCTTGCCCAACATCAGCTAGTAAGTGTTTCAATTATCTGAGGTCGCATTTGAACTCATGTCCTACTGTCTCCAGGGCCAGTGCTTTATTCACTGTAGCACCTAGTTCACCTAAGTTCTTCTTTATGGATACTAAATTCAGTATTTTTCCAACTTGTTTTTTTTATAGTTTATAAGCTGATATAAATTCCTAGTTATAAGGAAACATCTTTTTTTCTAGATAAATACAAGTAGGAAATAATTATTTCAAAATACATTTGCATTTTCAAATTAAAACTACTATGATCTTTCACCTCTTCCCTCTCAAAAAGTAACAAAAGATGAAAATGGTAAATGTTGGAGAAAATGTGGGAAGACAGACACATTAATGTACTGTTGGTGCTGGTAATACTCCAAATTAGCCCAACCATTCTGGGAAACAACTTGGAATTTTCCTGGAAAATCATTAACTATATCTACCTTGTGATGCAGAGATCTCACAAATGCATATATTGCTCCATTAGAGTGAAAGACAGGGGGATAAGTTTCACATTTGGAAAATATTTGTAGCAGCACCTTTTTTGGGAGCAAAGAACAAGAAATAAAATGAGTGCCCATTAATTTTGGAATGACTGAAAATATTGTGTTTGAATGCTGTTTTTATTCTTTGTAGGGAGCTCTTCTTTACCAATGCTTATCAGCATCTTCTTTGCAACTTATAGTATGCAGTCGGTCTGTCAATAAGCACTATTAATTGCCTACTGTGTGTCATTAGAAAGCTACTTACAGCATTCAGAGGTTACATGACCTGTCCAGATCAAACAGTCAATATGTTTCAGGACTTAAATCCAAACCTTTCTAAATCCGGAGTCAGCTCTCTATCCACAACACTGCCTTACCTCTTATTTGAATGAAATAGCGTATCATTTCATTATTTCATTATAATGTATAAAAAACTCAGAGAAACTTGGAAATATGTATCAACTGATGCAGAACAAAATCAATAGAAATAGAATCATTTACACAAAGATTAGAACAATGTAAAGGAACGTTCTCTTGATGGATTTTGCTTGACTGCTTTTTTTTTTTTTTTACAAGAGTGGCATTTTGTTGGTGAGGAAGGCTGGGGGTATGTGCATTAGTGGGAAGTAATAGAACTACACAAAGAAGAAAGAAAAGAACTCACAGAGAAAATCAAAACTAAGTTCAGAAGAGAACACAAAGCAAATAATTTGGGGGGGGGTGGCTAGGTGGCAAAGTGAGCAGAGCACCGGCCCTAGAGTCAGGAGGACCTGAGTTCAAATCTGACCTCAGACAGTTGACACACTATCCATGTGATTTTTGGCAAGTCACTTAACCCCAATTGCTCTCCAAAAAGAAAAAAAAAAGATAATTTTTTTTACTATCTTATTAAATTTAATATCCCTTTAAAAAACAATGTATATATCAGAATTTCATGGTTTCTGAAGCAACTATGATTTTTTGAATATTGAAATATCAACTTATTGCTGATATAATAATAAATTAAAATGTAAAAATGAATGACACCAGAATCCTGGCTAATCTTGATTCAAGTTTTTGTAATCTTGAAAGAAAAGGTGACATGAAATGATGAATCCTCATATTATAAAGGCTGTAAGATCACTCACGCTTTTTGAGCAATGTCCCCAAAGTACTTTACCAATAAGTATTATTAGTTATCTCACACAGGAAAGAAGTTAACATAACGGAATTAGTTAAAGTTGTTAGTTATGAGTTCTAAGACAGAAACTAAAATCTAGCAGAAAGTGGAGCAAGTCAGAATGCCTGGCTTCCCATTGCAATCCAAATAATTATTAGTTGTGGGACCACAGGCAAATTACCTAACTTTCCCTATTTCTATCTGACAAACTCAGAAACTGAATCTCAGAAATTGTATACTTTAAACAGAAGATTTTTGTTTAGTTGTATACTTTAATCAGATGGTTAAACAGAGGTTAATCCCTCACTCGAGTTCTTTAAACAGAGAATGAATATATCTACTTATTGGACATTTTGTAGTGAGAAATCCTTTTTAAATATGTGTTGGGTCAGATAGGCACTGGCTATCATCCAACTCTACTGTTATGTGATTCTATGATTCTATGACTCTCTGAACTTTGGTTTTCTTATTAATAAAATAGATATGATAACCCTTGCACAGCCTACTTCACAGAACTGTTGTGAGAAGAGTGCTTTGTTAAACTTAAGTCACTACATAAACGTATATTTTTTTGTTATAAGTTAGCCTGTATTTTTCAAGCTTGTTATGATGGATGCACTCCAGTTTCAGGTTGAAAGTTTGACATCAAACTTTAATTATTTTGCAGGTAAATATGGACTAGAACAGCCTTGTGAAAGGTTTCAAAAATTATTACATCACAAATATTATATTAAACTCTCAAAATGTGCATTTTTCCTGCTTACATTTATCAATGCCATCCTTCCCACATAGGCATCCCACTTCATTCTACTTCTCCCATGTCATTAAGTTATGACAACACAACCATCTGTTTATGGTAAATGTGAACAGTCCCCAAAGTACGTCCCTTGCAGACAGCAAACCACCAAAGAGCTCCCCATTCCTCCATGGTACTGCACTTGGAAATTTCCCTCAGTTTCCCTCTTTCCCTGGTGTTTTTAAGGAATGACTCCCAAACCCTCACCCAGTTGTCAACTTGATTCCTTAACACAATGTAGAGCCTTTAAAGATAAAACTGTAAGGGATAAAAATGAAAAGAGCAAGAAGGAGAAACCTTTTCTTTAAAATCCAATGAAATCTTAATTTAGTTCTCAATGTATGATAAGCTTTATGTAGCTTTTATTAAATCAATAAGAAATTAATAAACACCTAGTATAGGTGTGCCAAGTATTTGGGTAATACAAATTTTAAATACTAGAGGGGTTTTGCTCTTATACTGATAGAAGGTAAGAGGAAAAGAATAAGTATTTATAGGGTACCTACAATGTGCCAGGCACTGTACAAAATATATTTTGGACCTTATAATATTTTGAAGGGGCAGGTAAGGAATGAATATGACATATAGAAGAAAGTTGTTGTTGAGTCAGTTTTCAGTCATGTCTGTCTCTTCATGAACCTATTTGGGCCTTTCTTGGCAAAGATACTGGAATGATTTGCCATTTCCTTTTCCAGCTCATTTTACAGATGATGAATTAAGGCAAACAGGGTTAAGTGACTTGCCGAGAGTCGCACAGATAGCAAGTGTTAGAGGCTAAATTTGAACTCATGGAAAGGAGTCATTCTGACTCTAGGCCCTGCAGCACCAAGCTGCCAAAAACAAAATAATAAATGATAGATTTTAAGATTTTAACTGACAGAAACAATGGGAAGGGATTTAGTGCTACAAGAGAAAATGTGAGAAAAAGATGAGAGGCAGAAAAGTACATGGCAGTATCCATGCAGTAGGTAAAAATAAGTATGATTTACATTTATGCAGAGTTTTAAGGTTTGCAATATGCATAAATCAAGGTAAGCAAAGTGGTAACGATTAGTTATATAGGATAACCAATTTAATCCACAGAGCAACCTTTTGAAGCAAGTGCTGCAAATATTATTACCTCATTTTTAAAGCTGAAGGAATTTAATCTCAGAGAGGATATGGTCACATAATTAATAAGTGTCAGAGATAGTAATGAATATGGATTTCTCTTGATACCATGTCTAGTATTCATGACACTATACTGCCTTGCCTTCAGTTTGACTGAAAACTAAGGCAGGGTTAATAAGAGATTAACTTAGAAGGAGAGAGTGGCATCAATTTGTGAAGGGCCTTGACTGTCAAGTTAAACAGCTTGAAATTTGAACTTTATTTAGTAAGCAATAGGGAGCTATTGAATGGTTTTGAGCAAAAGAGTGCCCTACATTGATTAATGACACAAGGAAAATTTGGCAGCAATATGAAGAACAGACTGTAGGGAGAAGAGAACAGAAAAGTAAAGTCTGTGTGGGTTGTGATAAGAGCATGTAATAAGTTGTGACCATGGAAGAATAAAGAGAGCCATTTAATAGTTATTTCAGTGGCTGAATTATCAGAACTTGATAAAAGACTGGATAGGAGAGGTGGCAGAAAGGGAAAAGGTAAAGAATACAATTTCAAACATGGGAGACTACGTAAAGGCACTGATGCCCCTGACAGAGATAGAGAAATGAATGGATGACAAAGCAGTTTTAAGTGCTTACTCTGTGTAAGGCATTGTGCTAAGCACTTAGGGCACAAAAACAAGGAAAATGTTCTCTGCTCTCAAAGAAGCTTGAGTTCTGATGAGTGAAGAGAATACATAAAGAAGAGAGAGAAAGGTAAGGAGACAAGTCATACAAACATGATGGGATGTGGTGGTAATAGTTGGGAAGTGACTTGGAGACCTGCTTCCATGAAAGAGGAAGCAAAAGCATACCTCTTAGAGTCCAGGAAGCTAGAAACAGAGTTCAAGATCCCAATGGGAAGGAGATGTCAAAGTCAAACTGAGGAGTATGTTTGATGTGCTGGACATCAACCAGGTAGCAGTACCCTCTTGCAAGTTAGAATTATGAGCCCCAAATCTAAAAGAGAAGACAGGACTAGAGAAACCAGTTTGGAAGTCCTGTATACAAAGGTAAAAACTGAAATAAAACCATGAGAGAGAATGATATAGCTGATAAGAGGAGAGAGGAAGGCTAAGGACAGAGCTCTGGGGAATACCCACCTTAAGGAATAAGAAAGCAAGCCAAGAAGCTGGAAGAGAAGAAAAGGGAGAAGACAGCGAGGAAGACTGATTTAACCAAATTAAGAATTAAATTAGTAAGATTCCTCTCTTCGGCAGCCCCCTGGTGAAAGAAAATAGACTTCTTTAACTGTCCCATGTGGTGAGAGAAAACTGAGAGCAAGCATTATTTGGAACCTGAAAAGGGCAGAGCAGACTTAAATGTTTAGGGAGGGTAGGAGGTTCTAGCGGGAGCTCAAAAACACTGCACAGATGAGAAAATAAAGGAATCAATCGATATCAACGAGCATATATTAAGTATCTACTCTCTGCCAGGCATTGAAACTCAAGAAAAGAGGAAATAGCAGAAGAGGAGGAGGGAGAAGAAATAGTAGAATGAGAATTGTTGACTGTCAAGCAGACTGGGCATCCTGACCCTGTTGTATGTGATAGTATAAATTAATAATTGGCTCACATGTATGTAGCATTTTCAGGTCTGTGGAGGTATATGGATATACGTGTCTACCAAATCTCTTGTTGTTCAGTCATTTCAGTCATGTTTGACTCTTTGTGACCCCTTTGTGGTTTTCTTGGCAAAAGTCCTGGAATGGCCTGCCATTTCCTTCTCTGTCTCCCTTTACGGGTGAGGAAACTGAGATAAATAAGGTTGACTTGCCTAGGGTCACACAGCTAGCAAATGTCTGATTCTGGAGTTGAATTCACAAAGATGAATCTTCATGACCCCAGGCCCAGCATTTCACTGTGCTACTTAGTTACCTCATATCTACATCTATCTATGTATATACAATCTATATCTAAATAGACTCTATCTGTGCCATTTGACCCTCCTAATAACCTGGAGAGGTGGGTGCTATTATCATCCTCATTTTCCAAATGATGAAACTAAGACAGAAAGATTAAGTAACTTGCTCAAGGTCATAGAACTGGTGTGGGTTCAAGGCAAAATTCACTCACATCTTTCTAACTCCAAGTTCGATGGTTTATTAAGCTATCTAGTTGTCTCATTGAAGAAAAACAGGTTAGGGAATTTTTCTCCCTAGATCCTCTCATTGGAGCTGTTGGGAGTCCAGAGGCTATACTGGAAACAAACATACTGTCTACCTGGCTGGGCACACTCCACCCCATACCCTGCTTTCACTATTGAATTCAGATAGATTCCCACAAAGCCAAATATCTGCTATGTTATTTATTTCTTGAAAAGGAAAGGAGTGCATCATGGATCCTTACTCTTATGAAAAGCATTTGCAAGATTTTTGGTTGTTATTGTTCCAGGGTCCTGCCTGTACTGTAATGAAAAGGTAATTATTTTATAAATATAGTGAATTCTTGGACATCAGTCTAATGGAAAGAAAAGTGGCATGTCAAGTTCAAAATGGAAAATCACTGCATTTAATTATAGGTGTGTCTGATATTCTGCGGACCTGCAATACTTTAAAGGGAATAAAGAAGGAAAAGACTCAACTGAAGAGGAGCTGGAAATCTATTCAGCTTCTCTGACCTCTTAAGTACTAACTAGTCTCCCTCCTCCATACTGAGCCTAGAAAAAATGACCTCAAAATGAGATGTTCCTTTAATACTAAGCTTGTTTATTCCAGGTCTTATGCCTTCTCTGAGTAAAAAGAATGAATGCATTTTGACAATCATTTAATAACTCCTATAAGGGCTAGAACCTGAACTAATCCACCAGAAGAGCCTGGACCCAACAGCTTCTTTGTTATCTGAGTAAACTCAGAGAATACCTCTTCCTATGTCAACAACTCCAGATGGGACTGACCTAAGAGCATTGCTTCATCTGTCAAGGATGAGACGTTTAACCTGAGACACTATCTTGAATAATGCAAGTTTTTCTTATCTTAATATTTTATGGGCATATACTATGTTATGGCATGTTAATGATAAAAAAAACACAGATGTTCTAGGTCGTAAATCCAAACAACACCTTGTCAATTCTCTTATCAAGAAAATTCCTTCCTGATAATCACAAATTTGACCGTGAATTGGGATGATTATAAAATTAATTTAAGCTTTCTCATTCTTTTGTTCAGGCAGTTAGAATTTAGGTTCTGGTTCTGTACAAGCACCTATCTGCTACCTTTAATGGAATAAACATTTAAATGATTGTGTTTAGAAAGAAATAAAAAGAAAAATAATGGAAATAAAAATTAGGAAACTTAAATGTATTTTCCTTCCAAATCTTTTGTGGATGGTTATTAAAATGCTTTGGTTCTAACAAGAGTAATTTGGAATGAAAGCAGAAAAAGATGAGGATAATGTTGATCAATCAATAAACATTTATTGAGTGCCTAGGATTTTCAAGTTTATTGATCAATCCATCAATAAACATTTATTAAGTGTATAGAATTTTAGTATCTAGTTTATTAGACACTAAATATACTTAAACAAAGATGAAATGGTCCCTGCCCTCCAGGAGTTTGCATTCTAGGGGTAGGAGTGAGACAATGTTAAAGGACTTTTATAATCCAGTTGAAATTAAGTGCCTTTGTGACTTGCCTTCCTTCTGTTGATTATTTCAGATTTAGTCTCTCTATACCTTACTTGTACATAGTTGTTTGCATGTCATTTCCCCTATTTGACCATGAACTCCTTGAAAACAGGAGCCAGTTTTTGCCTTTCTTTGCCTCTCCCTCCTTTAGTATAGTGCATATAATAAAGCACTTTAAAAATGCTTTTTGATTGACTTAATGTTTCCCAACACTCCTATTATGACACAGAAAAACATTTAACAAGAAGCTTAGCCATTTTTGGTTACCTGGATGGCATATTCTTCCCCAAATTACACACTTAATAGTTAGGAAGGGGGACAGGGTATTATTCCTGAATAGTTTTCTCTACTATGTTTTATTACTGTGGTTGTTCAGTTTTGTCTGACTCTTCATGACCCCATTTATTTAGGGTTTTCTTGGCAAAGATACTGGAGCGGTCCGTAACTGAGATCAAAGAGAGGAGTATAGCAAGTTTAACTGGCGTGGCCTTGCTTGCCATCTTGCAACCCAGAAAGACTCTTAAGTAAGAGGTTAAATCTCACTGATGTTTGGTCCCTGGATTTATTTCAAAACAGCATAAAGAAATGGATGTCATTTCTTTTTCTTTGTGCATGCTTCTGTGTCATTTGTGGATTCGTCAGGTCTCCAATTTCCTACCAGCTCTACACTTGTCTCACATTTCATCTCACAATTCAGCACACCCAATAGGCATTTGGGGCGGGGGTGTGGTGGTGCAGTGGAGTTGTATTGTGACTAGTTTCAGTCCTCTGGGATATTAATCCATCATCACACTCTTTCTCATCACTTCATCCATTATGCTTTCCTGCCCACAGCTCCTATGTAGCTGGAGAATGACGCAGGATCCCGCTAAGGGAAGATTACCAATACAATTACTTTTCAGCGTGGGCTGGGAATATTCTGTACCTGCAAAAATGACTACAATCTGGTTTAGAAACATCGTTGTGCCTGTGCCCTTTTAAGGCTGCTATGTAACCGAGATTAGTAATATTAATCTACTCAGGGGCAAGGGAAGATATTGTGTGTTGGAGAAATTAAATAGTATCATCCATTTTAGAATGGAAATGCTAAGCTAAAAACCTTCGGCTTCTGTTCTAAAGCATTGCTGGGTACAGTAAGGTGTGGCAATGTGATAGGAAAATATTCTTCCCTTGTTCCTTTGTTTGGGCTTGCTTCAGCAAACACTCTCCATTTCCTCAACTTGCAAAAAAAAAAATTCATGGCTGTGCCAGGCAGGGAGAAACCAGCCATTTTCTCTGCTTCCTTAAAAGATGCATTGAAACATCAGCTGCCGCTGCCACACTCACAGATAAAGAAAGCTGTGATGGGGAGTTGTGAATCAAATGGGGAACTGGGCTTGAGGGGCACAGAGAAGAGACTTCATCGACCAGGCCCATGCAAGTTGTCTTTGAATAAACTAAAAGTGCAATTTTGTATTACTGGAATTCAGACTGTACCTAACAAAAATTTCCTCTAAAAAATCTGCGTGTGTGTGTGTGTGTGTGTGTGTTTGTGTGTGTGTGTGCGAGAGACAGATAGACAGAGAGAGACAGAGACACAGAGAGATAGAATGTGTGTGTGTGTGTGTGTGTGTGTGTGTGTGTGTGTGTGTGTGTGTTCCCCCCACCTCTGCAGCTGAATGGTAATAAACTGAGATTGAAACAGCCGCAGCGCCTCTCAATAATTTGTGACAGAAGTAGAGTGCCATCTACTGGTTTCTCGTTCAAGTGAAAATTAGAAGGGAAAATGCTCTTTAAAAGCTGAATTCTAGGATCCTAGATTCAGTTGAAAGAGACTCTAGAAACCATCTCATTCACCCCATTCATTTTACAGATGAAGGAATTGAGCCCCAGAATACATCATGATGGTCCAAGGTCACATGAACATAGTAAATGTCAAAGGGTGACATCAGAAAGGAGTTGTTTGCTCTTGGAGTGAAGGGGTCTTTCATCTGTCCTCTCTTAGGGAAGAAGATCCACCCGAACTAGGAGATGTATGAAGGGGAGCTTCTTAAATTGTCATTAATGCTAGACAAAAATAATACTTGAAGGGTAGTGAGCAGAGTTAAAAAGAAATGGTTTTCAGCTCTTGAAAGCTGACTGTATTTATAGGGCCATAGATTTTGAACTGAAAAGAACCTCAAAGGTTATCTAGTCCAACTCCCTAATTTTATAGATGAGGAAACAGAGGTCCAGAGAGTTTATGCAGCCTCTCCAAGGGCACATAGGTAGTAAATAGCAGAGTGGGGAATCTGAACATGTGTGACAGCACCAGGATGCTTATGGAAGGGATCTTAGAGTTCACTTAATAACCTCATTTTACAGCTGAAAGAACTAAGGAATAGAAGGGCACAAATTTGTCCAGCAACAAATAGGTTGTAAGTGGTAGAGTTGGGATTTGAAATCATGTCTCCTGGTACCAAATCCAGTCAGCTTGCCATTCAACTATAGCAAGAACACTAGTCTGAGACAAAGATGATATAAGGTTCTGGTATTTTGACAATTAGGGGCAGAAGGATTTTGGAGTGAGAGTACAGAGGAAAGGAAATGAACACATATAGCCACTCATCACAGTGCCTGGCACATAATAGGAACTTGATAAATGTTGATTGGTGTATTTAATAGCACATATCAATATCATTTTTTCAAGCACTCTTGTTCTTCAAATCTTTAGGTCTTATATAAGTGATGAAGATCATTCTTTAGACACAGAGAATAGAATTCTCACACTGTACCTCCCTTCCCTGACTTAGACCTGGCTCATATATGGAACAATTCCAGTTCCAAGAAACCTCTCTCAATAAGATCTGACTGGTGTCATAGCATCATACTTCCTTTGTTTTGTATTTTACTCTATTGTTAATGCATTTAGTTCTTATTGGGTAATTTTTTCTGTGAATGTATACACTTACAGTTTATTTTCTTTCTCCTTTTAATCTTTAACCTGAAAAAAATATGCTGTATAATGATTTCACTTACCTGAGATCTTTCAGATATCCCTGGTTCTCAAACAAGCCAATATACTCAAATATTCAAGTGAATATAGAACTGCATAATAATAATAACTCATATCTAGGACTTGCCTCATAGAAGAATAATAGTGTAAGAAGAAAAATAGTGTAAGTAATGTTAGTCTCATTTTTCAGATGAGATACCTGAATTTGATAGAGAATAATATAGCTGCAAGTGCCTTCCCCCATAATTATCTTCCATTTATTTATATGGACATGTCCATGTATTTAAATATTGTCTAAACTGATCAGATGTAACATCCTTATGGTCAAGGACTGTTTCACTTTTGTATCCCTAGCACATAGCATATCGCCTGCCTACTAAGAATGTTTAACAAAAATCGAAAGAAATGGGCCTTGGGTTCATTCAGCTAGTAAGAAGACCTCTCCAGGTATTTGACTTCCAAAATAAATTCTTTTTAACTATGCTCTGGATACAAAGAATAGAAATCTCACTCTTCTTCCATGACTTGGGGAGGAATAAATTTCTTTCTTCTTCATTTGTCCCTAAGCTCAAAAATCCTTTTCTATATTTCAGAGGGACAGTAGGACACAGTGGAAAGGTCTAAGTTCAGATCCTGTGTCTGGCAACTACTAGATGTTTGACTGTGGAAATGGCTCCTTATCTCTCAGAGCCTCTAGCAACTCCCAGTGATTCAACTACAGTAATAATTAGGGAGTTCCCTGTCCAGGTACCTTTTAGGAGGCAAATGATAATAGCAAGGAACTACTGTAAAATGTGTTTCAAGGAGAAAAGATCTAATTTGTTTTCTAGCTATCTTTCTACAATTATTTTCCAAGCATGACCAAGTAGTAGACTCCATATTGCAAAACAATCCATTTTATCAATGGATTTGCCACATAATCACTCTAAGGTTCATGTCTCTAATAATAAACTTAGCCATAAATTTGTGGTCAATTAATATGAAACTATCAACTTCTTGACTAGGCAAGCTGGAAACCCTGATAATGGTTTGTAAATCTTCCTCAAAATTAAAAGGGCTCAGTTTAATCCTAGCAACTTCCCCTTTCATGATTACCATTAAAGCAGATTTGCTTTTGACCACAATATTTGTCTAAGTTGTGAAATATCAGTTTCTTTCTTTCCATGTTGGCCACAAAAAGAGAAAAGAGAGAAACAATTTCTGAATTCATAAATTCCTTTGAGTAAAGATTATAGAATGTTCTTTATTGTGGCCATATAGTCAACATGAAGTAGACAATTCAGAAAATGATAAATGTTTTGTTTATGTGGGTAGGAGGGGAGTAGTTTAGTCAGTGATTTCTGGTGAAAAGATGTTGATTATCACCCTATGCCTACATTTCTATTTGTAATTACAGTGATGATTCACCCTTAATGAGTCCATGTGTGTATCTATAGAGCTAAAAAGCTTAATCCAATGTCTTGTCTAGTTATGCTCTCTTTATGTGTTTTCCCCTTAACTTTGTTTGACTTTTGACATTGTAAGTTTTGTAATAGCTAAGATTCTACAAAGTCTGAAAAATACTCCCCAGAAATTGTTTTTGGAACTTTGGGGAAGTAATATAGCATCTTAGAATATCAGCAGCGCCACTGGATTAATAACTTCTTTGTTTTCATTTCATTAATCTCCCTAAATGAGAAATAATATTTTGGTTTTTGTTTTGTTTTCTTCTCAAATTCTCTCATATGCCTTCCCTACATCACTATTTCTGATGGATGAAGAAAGACCTATGGATTTTTTTTCTTTCCTTTTGTGTTGTGCAGTGGAAAGAGCACTGAATTTTGAGTCATAAAACCTGAGTTCAAATCCCTATTCTTCCACCTACTAATTGGACACTGATCCTCTTAGAGTCTCAATTTCTTCATCTCAAGAGGGTGGAACTAGGTGGTCCATAAGAAAATTTATAGCTCTAAATCTATAATCCTGTTATCATCAATTGGATTCCAGTGTGGCCAGTCAAGTAACCTACTCTCTCTTGGTTTCCTCATTTGTAGAGTGATATCACTTGATTTGATGATCTTTAAGGATGCTTAGGATTATAGGGGCTTTAAGCTAAACTGAATATATCATTACAATATTCCTTATACCTTACACAAATTGGTGAAACTGATATTTTCTATGATCTTTGATTTCATGGCACTGAGAATAAGGTGAAGGAAACAGGAGGCTTTTTTTAAAACTCAGAATCTCTGCAAGTGAGAAAAATTGGTATTGACTTGGACTCAGAAAACTGATGTGTCAGTCATAACTTGGCTCAGCTTTGAACAAATGGTGGTATAGTGATGACATTTTTCTAACCCTATTCTTAAGTGATCTCCAATAGCCTTTTCTTTTCCTATTTTGGAACACAGTTTCATACCAACCTCCAAAAGATTTCTGGAAAAATTCCTACTTTTTCTTCCTGAAATCCTCTTAGATAACAGATTTCTAATTAGTTTTCTTAAGGCTATCTCATATCCCCTTAACTCTGCTTTTTGAAACGCTAATATGTCTGCCTTCCCTCCCTCCCCCCCACCTTTTCCACTGATCCCCATCAGCATTTCAAACCTAATGATATTATTTCAATTTGGCCCTCAGTGTTTTCCAGCTTCACGCTTATTTAAATAACACTTGACTCATCCTATGTAATACAGCCTCTGACTTTGAGGGCTGCTCAATACACTGTGAATGGAAGTAAAAGTATAATAAATCCTCAAATGTGCAGCCTTGGCTTTTCAGCTCCTCTGTTTCCCACAGCTGAGATTCAGAGAGTGGACAGCTCATATCTATAGAAAGTCTACTGGCTCAGGAGAATTACTTATAAAACTAAAAACTTGGCAAGGTTTTCTGACTAATTATAGTTATGAATCAAAGAAATATGTGATTCCATTATCTGGGTCTTCAAAGGGGTTCACTTCTAGAGCCTATGTGTCATTATCTGTTCTCTGGTATTGGCCATCAAGTGATAGAGGGAACTTGAGAAAGACTACTTGGGAGAGGAGTAGCACTGCTTATTCAGGATATAGGAAATGTGTCTTATAGAAAAGCCTTCAAGGAACTAATTATGTTCATCCTAGAAAGAAAATAAGGTCTGAGAAGACCTAATTATGGCTTCTGTAGACCTTAGAGGGCCCCTAAAGGATCTCACTTATAATCTGTTCTTGATGTTCAACAAGATCAAGGCTGAAGAACTTATTTTAAGAATGATAAAGAGGATTCCATTATACATCCTACTGCACTTTCCATTGAAAAAGATTTTTAATGCTGAAAGTCTTTTAAAAAATAAACTTTGGATGTTTCTACTGAATATTGTGGCATTAATTTACAATAAAAATGAAAGAAATACTCAAATCCTATTTGGCTTTTAGCTTCTCAGTGAAGAAATATATTCATATTGAAAAGGGCAGGGGAAGATGGTATGAAGAAATTAAAGTACATGATAGGTAAGGAGTTTGTAAGAGTACATCCAATTCAAATTCAAATCTTCTCACCCTTATAAATTGCTTTCCAGGGTCCAATAGGAAACTGCACTGAAAAATCATCAGTAATCTTTAAAGAGTCATAGACAATAGGAGAGGTGCCATGGAACAATATTGTCCTTGTTCTCAAAAGGGAAAGAAAGTCAAGTCTACCAATGTTAGAAGAATGAGTTTGATTTTTTTCTCCCCAGCTAAATTCTAGAGCTGATAGTTATTAAATGGTGTATGAGCATTTAGAAAAAATGGGGTGATAAGTATACATTACTTTGAACAAGTCATATCAGACTGCCCCATTTCCTTTTTTTAAAAAAAAAGTTAGAGAAATAAGATATATCTAGATTTTGATAGGAAATTTAACCAAACTATAGATAATATTCTTATTGACAAGAAGAAGCTATATATTTTAAATGACAGGAAAATGTGGTCGTTCTATCAGCTGGGAGCCATATTGTAGAAGGTTTTAAGTACCTGGCTGAATGTTTTTGAGTAGGAGAATTAATATGGTCAGACCTGTGTGTTAGCAAGAACAATTTGTGAGTTGTTTGAAAGCAATTGGAGATGGAAATTCCTGGAGGCAGGAAGACCAGTTAAGAGGCTATTGTGATTATCTAGAGGAGAGGTAATTAAGGCCTGAACTGGCATGGTGATAGTATAAGTGGAAGGAAGAAGTTGAATGTGAATGGTTTGGTAAACGCAGCTGGAAGGCTTGAAGGATGGAGCTCTGGACCTGGAATTGGAAAGACCTGAATTCAAATGCCAACTCAGACACCCACAAATTATGTGACTCTGGGCAACTAACTTAACTGTTTGCTTCAGTTTTCAGATTTTTGCTGTTTTAACAAGCCTTTATATAACACTACTATGTTCCAGGCATTATGCTAAGCACGTTACAAATATTATTACATCTTATTATCACAATGACTACGGGATGGAAGTGTTATTATTATTCTCAGTTTTTGTTGTTGTTGTTGAGTTATTTCAGTTGGGTCTGACCCTTTGTGAACCTATTTGGGGCTTTCTTAGCAAGGATGTTGGAGTGGTTTGTCATTTCATTTTCCAACTCATTTTACAAATGAGGAACTAAGGCAAACAGGATAAAATCATTTGCCTAGCATCTCATAGATAGTAAGTATTTGATTTGACTACAGACTTAGAATTGTCCTGTCATGCAAAGACTAAACTAGCTCAATGCAATATAGAGAGGGACAAATGGATGTTTTTGGCCAATAGAGAATCATGACTATCACCCACTTAGGCACAGAGGGGATGTGATCTGTTCAGAAGATATGTGTACCCCCATGAATTTATATTTGATATTTGATTGATACTTGAAATACTGGAGATACATGTAAGAACTCATCCAGGAGTATAGACCAGGAATTTACCCCTGATTTTAAAGTAGCTTTGATATTGACTTAAATCCTTACAGATACTGTTATGCATACATTTACAATCGTGTCCAAATCAGCCTTACCCATTTCTTCACACACAAGACTCTATCTCCCATTTTCATTCATCTCAATTCCATATCAGACATATTTTGAAGATACTTCACGCTCAGCTCCATTTCATTGAATTCCTGTCTTCTTTTAAGATGAAACTTAAATACAATCCTCTACATGAACCTTCCTGACTACCCACAAAATCTAGTGACTTTTCTTTGAAAATATCTTTTATGTGTGCATTTTTGTGTGTATACATACACACACACATATATATTTATTTATTACCATTATATTTTTGCTGTAATGTATATATGTGTGCATTGTTTCTTTCATCAAAATACATGTTCCTTGTGAGTAGATATTTCTTTCTTTGCACTTGTATCTATATTGTCTAGCACAGCAGTTCTCAACCTGTGAGTCATGACCCCTTTGGGGGTCAAATGACTCTTTCATAGGGGTTGCCTAAAACCATCAAAAAGCACATATTTCTAATAGTCTTAGGAACTGAGACATTGCTCCTCTCTCTTTCTCCAGGCAAGTCCACCCACATGCACATATGCCCAGATATGCCCACATATGAGTATTAAAGGGTCACGGCATTAGGAAGATTGAGAACCCCTGGTCTAGCATACAGTAAATGATTAATATGTTTCATGATTCTTGATTGGTTGATTTATAATTTAATCAATGTAAGAAATCCTTCATCAAGACAAAACATAATCCCTACATGCCTTAGAGTTGGTATAGTAAAAAAAAAATCAACCAATGACTAACCTATTGAACAGCCATTCCAAACTTAACTCAACTAGATTTTGGAAAATAAACTTATGATCCATTGTTGGACCAATACTTGAAGCTACTTCAGCTTGGTAGGATATATGAAAACTAACAGTCATCTGAAAATCCTTCAATGGCCCAGGGTTACTTCCATGTCTTAGTGAGCCATCAGGGTCAGATGTAAATAGAGCATATTTAAATTAAGTTGATATGTTTGCAAAATAATATACAGTTTTCTTCTGATAGTATTCTTTCCTGAGTTACCTTTTCTGAGTTATACATCTAAGTCAAAAACAAAAGCTCATTTTTAATGCATCTCTCATTTCATTAATATATGGAACTTTTGGTAGAGAAATTCATTTCACATATGCTAACTCATATATGTAATATCTTCGATATTTTTCAGAACAATGAGAGCCCCAGTCCAAGACCATATGGCTACTATGGGTGAAAGGTAGACCATAAACCCATGACCATCCAATGTTGTATCTTCTATGCCATATTACCTTACTGTATTCATATTAACTAACTATAATTAATAGCAGGTTTTATTAAAGATTTAGCCTCTAGCATGATTATATGACAAATCCACTAAAAGAATGCATTTTGCATTTAGGTCCTGGGTCCTACTATTAATTTTTTATGGTAGATCATTGTAAAGTCAATTAGAAAACAAACTGAAACATTTTTCAACATAGAGCAGACTTCTTGATTCCAAGGCTGACTTTCTACCTACTAAGCCATATTGTTTCTCAATTTGTATATAGGAGGCATTTTGAATGTGATTTTAATTGAATTTGAGAGTATTAAAGCTTCATTTCTTCATAAGTTTTCTATAATTTCAATGTTTTCAGGATTTATTGTCATCTTGTTCTCCTTACCTATATTTCTTCCAAACCCCATTATTCTGTGGGAAATTTGAGTCTTTGTAACACCATAAAATTCTTGTTCTTGGCACCCTGGAATTGAATTAGCTAGTCTACATTAATTTCTATATTGTAGGTCTGTAAGTCCTTGGGTGCTGCTGTCTCTGAAGAACTGACATTAAAAATCACCCAAGGGGCTATAGAGACCACCCAAAAGACATGATAAATGTGAGAAGGCTGTGCAATTGTGTGCGATGTGAGTATAAAGGGGATCATTGAAGAGAAGTATAAGCAAAAAAATCGGGGGAGGAGGAGGAGAAGGAGAAAGAAGAGAGAGAGAGAGAGAGAGAGAGAGAGAGAGAGAGAGAGGGAGGGAGGTAGGGAGGAAGGAAGGAAGGAAGGAAGGAAGGAAGGAAGGAAGGAAGGAAGGAAGGAAGGAAGGAAGAGGAAGGAAGAGGAAGGAAGGAAGGGAGAGAGAGAGAAAAAGAAAGAAAGAAAGAAAGAAAGAAAGAAAGAAAGAAAGAAAGAAAGAAAGAAAGAAAGAAAGAAAGAAAGATCTGTTCACATAGTACAACAGACGGAAAACCTCTATATACCTGAAGGATAATACTCACACTGAATGGGCAGATTTGGTTATAATCTGATCTGCATAACTGAAGAAAATATACTCAATGATGATAGTACAAAAATACTAAAGCTTTAAAATTCTAATATAAGATAGCAATCTTAAAAGGGAGAGAGGGGAACACTTAGATAAATCAAAATAACCTAAAAGTGTGATGAAATTAATTTCCCAAAATTATGTTTGTTTCTTAAATTTAAAATTGTAATATATCATATTATACACATATATGTATGTATATACACACTCACATACATACATACATACACACATCATATTAAGAATTCTTGTTAAGTTTCTCATATTATCCTAAGCATTTTGTTCACCTATATTTAGGTGATGGATGTATCATACATTTAAAAAAATAGAACAAGCATGTTTTGAGAATCCTTTTATTTTTATGAAAACTAACCAAGAATCATTTATTTACCCATTTTTATCCTTTTCTCATATTTCAAACTCCTCTATCTTCAATCAGATCCATTATTCCTTCTCACAGAGAGAGTAATCAATTCCCCTTATATAACTACCTTATCTCTTTTGGCCTTTTTCCCCTTTTTTTTTTTAACCGTACTATTTCCTTTGTGTTTCCTATGGATCCTTCTTAAGGAATAGCAATAGACTTTCTATTGATGGACAGAGGGTCTCCTGCAGTGTGTATCAACATATCTAAAATAGTCCAGAATGAAACACAGTCTTCTGGTATTAAAGTTTGGAAGATTTGGGGCAGGGTGGGGAGCCTGTGTAGCTGGGACTGAGTTGACTGTGCCAGTAAATAAGCCAAGCACAGCAGTGATTGTAAAGTAGTATCTGTTTTCTCTCCGTGTACTGAGTGGGTTGGGATTTTTTCATTTCATACTTCATTTGCACCTTGCTGAGTGATGTTACAGAATGGCAGGAGTCTCCATTTCTTCCCACTTAGGAAGCAGTACATTATGTGCAGCCACGGCATTGACGCCACTCATCAGGGGCCCTGGTCTAATCCTGGTTGCAGGGTTTGTAACTATCTTCTTTCTGCAGCACCGCAAAGGTGATAAACACGCACACACACACTTTATGATTTGATTAATAGGAGTCTCAAAGCCTAAAGTTACTGGTGAAGCTATCCTCTCTAATTTTTAATTATATTGCTCACCAAAACCTGAGATTTTCATCAAAAGTATTTCCTTTGGGAAATACTATGTTAGATAAACGTGGGCAGTCAATTAACACTGTGCCCTATTTAGCTTTGTATATCCCAAAGCCTGCGCAGAGTCTTGAATGTACTTGGTGTTTAATAAGTGTTTCTGAAAGAAGTTGAATTGAATTGAATCAGATAGTTCCTTTTCAGGGCAGAAGGGAAGGGCAAAAATGATGCATTTTAAGTTTAGATACTTCAAAGTTTTAACTTCTCTATTAGGTATTTCAAATTTAAATTAAAAGCAAATTCATTTAAAGTAATCAGCAGCATTTGAAAACATGGATTTGTGTCTTCATAATATTCATGTAAGTAATTGGTTAGTTACCCTACCTTTCATCTAGGAGTGTGTTTATCTTTCTTGGGAAAGTTTAAAGGGTAAATGATGGCTACATTAAACTATTTGAAACGTTGTCACATGGAAGAGGGATTAAGTTTATACTGTTGATTGAGTAATATGAACATTCCTTGAGAATAGGAACTATTTCATTTGTAGCTTTCCATCCCAAGCACTGGGCATAGAACCTGATAATGAAAGGTACCAGAATAATTTTGCTTGCTTGATTAATTAATTGCTCCTGAGGACAAAACTGGAACTGATGGATAGGTGAAAGTTCTAAGGATTCAGATTTTAGCTTAAAATAAAGAAGAATTTTCTAATATTTAGATCCATCCAAGAAAAAAAATGGAATTGGCTATCTTGGGACATGGTGAATGGAAAGCAATGGAAGAGGCTATATAAAACCAGATTATTAATCAAAGATCATCTAGAGCAAAGGATTCATGCTTCGTGTAGAGGTTGGAAAAAGTAATCTTAGGCTATTTCCAATTCTATATAGTTCTATGGCTCCCCACCCCACCCCAAATCTTCCAAGACCCCAAGTCTATGATTCTAAGATGGAAACATATCTTGGACATGTTTCTTGTGTAGTTCACCCACTGCTGAGAACCCTACATTAAACAAAGGTTTGTTTGAAGGTGTTAAGGCGTTAAGGGATATGGAGGACCAAGAACCTACATTTCTAAACTTTGATTATTTTTTCACCTATTTAATTTTCAAATGATTTAAGAAAAATTCCTAGAAGCATAAATAAGCCAAGTTTGCCAGTCCTTAATCCTTAATTGCTAATTTAAGAATATATATTACGTGGATATGTTTTATATACACATATGCATATGTTTGTATATACATATAATGTGTATATATGTATATATAAAATGCATGCATACACACATATCCTAGTTATATCTTGGTTATAACTTGTGAAATATATGTATATATGTGTGCAATGCATATCTATCCATGTATACGTGAAAGAGAAGGCATGTGTGTATGCATGTGTGTGCATATAAAACCCCTCTCTATAATATTTCTATGCGATCTGAATCTTCAACTTCTACATTGATGGAAAATCTATTATATCCTAAAATTGTGCATGCAATGGCACATGCATGCACGTGTGTGTGTGTGTGTGTGTGTTTAGAATAAGATCCTGCAATAGGAGAGAGTGATAGTACAATAAGAAGTTATTATTCTGGGAAAAAAAGACATACAAAGAACAATTGTCCACTCTAGTAAATTAAAATGTATGTTAAAATTAGGTTAGCAAAGTCTAAGAGCCCCACCGAGCCCAATCCATTTTGTGGTTGAGAGTATAAAGTGTACTGTAGATGGAGAATATATGAAATATTAAAGATGGGTGTTTTCAACTTTGAAATAGTAGACCACTTCATAACTTAAGATGCCTCGTGATTTAGGGAATAGGGACCAGATACATGGTTTTTGGAATAGGGGTAAAAAAAAATACTAGATTTAGCCCTTGTGTCCAGGAAAGGATTAAATGGATATGAAAATTAAATTTCCCTCAAGCTTCAGACGTGGTCCCTCTGGCCATTGTTGAGATAGGCTATCAGAACAAATTTGGAAAGTTACAATTTCTGTTATGACTCTTGTGTGAATAGATGGAAGCAAGTCAATTCATTACCAGTTATGAGTTTTAAATTGACTTATTTTCAATAAATAAATACAAGGTTTTTTGGTGTGAATGTAAATGCTTTCTCAAAATTACAATTTTTGGACTTCATCCCCTTAGAAAATCAATCCAAAAGATAATATACTGAGGCAAGTCTGTAATTTCACTGTAACCACCTGCACTTATATTTTGAGAAGGAAAGAAAGATAAGAAGCTGGGAGAAAACTTGAGGCATATCCACTGACAGTAAAAGACATTTACAAGTGGCATTGTATAGTCAACCTTTAAAAGCAGGGCTCTGTGCAAAACTGAATTGTCAAAATTGAGGTCAGGTTGTCTCAACCTGCTCAGAATGATGCAGAAAATAACTGTAGAAGATACCACCTGCCACTACTCTAAAAATCCCTGATAAGCATGAAAAGCTACAAGCATGCTATAGCTAGAGTAACATCAAGATATTCCACAATGGACCCTTCAAGATATACCACATGAGGTTGGCCTGATGAGCCACGGAAAGACATGAAGAAAATGAGATGCTACTTAGAAAATGTTGTTTGATCGTTTGATTTCTCTGGAATAGGTGAATAGTGTTGTTCTAATTTACTGAACATCCTGGTTAACTGAATTTTTTTCCTATAAAGATGATAAAATTATGAAGGATAAGAATAAAACACAATACTCCAAACACTAAAACAATATTACCTTTAATGTGTTCTCCTTTGGAACATCTTAGAGTCAAAATATGATCATCAGTTTGACAACTAGTTCTAATGAATAACTAGTAATTTGTTGTTATTATTTTTTTGTATTCTTATTTCAACTTTTCCAGATTAAGGACTTCTTAGTCTAACAAAAATATACCCCCTTCTTACCATTTAAATTCATGTATTTTTGTTCTATATTCAAGAAAATGTAGTATAGCTGATATTTTCAATAATTTACCATAATGTTCATTCCACAAAACAATATTGTCATCACAGATGATAAAGCTGTTAAAGGTAAAGAAACTGAATAATTTATGCCGATGTCATAGGTTTGCCTAGTTTTTCTGTTCATAACTTGACAGTATCTAGTCTCTTTTCCTAAGCCATGGCCCATATTTCTATCTTTCTCAGCATTCTCTTTGTTCCTGACCATACTTTGCCCTATGAGAGCAATTATTTATTCTTATTACCTGGACCAGATTATAACAGATGATTTTCTAGTTGATGCTTTTCTATCTTTGTATAAGAAGACTACACTGAACATATAAAACATGTAGTAAGCTGCATTTTTGTCTTAGAGGCATCAGATTGTTCTAATGTGAAGGATTTGGGTGCAAGAAATTATTTCAATGCTCATTTATCTTAAACATGAGTCTTGACAGCTCACTAAAAATGTCAGTAACAATTCTTGAAAAATATACCTAGACTGCTATGCTACTTACCAACCACTTTAGGACACAGAAAATAAATAAATAAACCCAAAAGATACCTAAAAACCCATTAACTATATAGATATATCTGTGGCATGCAAAAATCACAAGTCATTCTTTGTGATGGAAATAGTTCTGCCTTCTGCTGCAAACAAGTACATTTGAGGTTTTAGTGATTACATTTTTTGCTTGCATATAAGAGGAATTTGGCATTTTTAGCTATGACTCTAGGGTATTTGCTCGACTGGTATAGCAATTGTCTCTGAATAAGGCCAAGTTCTGAAGGCATCCCTGAAGGATAATAATTTCTCTTCTTTAGTACTATTTTCTCAAGCCACCATTCTAGAACATTGCTCCCACTCTTAACTGCTAATGATTAATGACCCACTTCCAATGAGCATCAATCCAAACAGATGTTTACTTTCAAATTATAGCAAGCAAAGAAGTACAAATAATCTCCTCACCTTGATACCTGAGAAGCACTCTCAACCCCACACCACCTTGGTCTCTTGGGAGAGTTAGATTCGGACAAGAGTTTCTACACACAGCATTGGCCCCACAAAATTTCATTCTGAATGTGCCATTTCATGGAAAAATTCTCATTTCAGCTACCCCTAGTACTGGTCCTAAAGGTCACCCCCCCCTTTTTGTGAAGTTTGATGCTGGTTTGACTAACCACTAAATATGGCACAGACTCCTTTCTGGGCCTCTCACTTTTCAAAGTTCTCAAGGTCATGGCTCCTTCATCTGAATCAAGAAAGAATTAAGTACAAAATGGCAAAGAGTTGAGATTCAAATTAATAAGCCATATTGCAGTATCAGATGGTGAGGGTCCAAGGCCACTGCTTTATAGCATTGTCTCACTTCTGTCACCAGAACACAGTCAAATGAAGGGTCTGTTTCTGACTGACTCATGCTTTTGAAGGCACATCATGTATAGCTACACATACAATCAAAAAGTCTCTTCATCATTTTGATGAGGGAAGGGAGACAGGAGTATCTGAGTTAGATGGAGCAAACAGGATGCAGGATGTGATATATGAGATAATATGTAGGGTATGACCAGTCAGAAAAGTGATCAAAGAAGACTATTTATTAAAGCCTCCCACTGTGGTCTTACCTGTGTGCTTTCACAATTACCTGACATTCCAGAACAACTCTTCCCCCTCCCTTTTCCTATTTTCTCTGCTTATCTGTATGGCCTCCAGACCATGAACTTTTCCATTCCCTGTTCTCCTTGCTTATTTGTATGACAAAGACAACTACAGACTACCTGATATTCCAGGAATTCCAGGTCTGTGCTTGTCCCTCCTCCCATTCTCTTGCTCCCCTTTCGCTTGTTCCTGTAAAATTATATTTAAACCAGATCTGTAACCTGGCTAAGGGCTCTGTCTCTCCCATGTGGAAGTAGGGCCCAGTGGGTCTGTCACCCCAATAGGTGCCTTTCTTTAACTTGGAGACTGTCCGAATGAAATCTTTCAGGACACTAAGGACCCACCTGTCTATTCTTTATTATTTCTATTAGCAGACTGGAAACAGTTATAGAACTGCACATATTCCAAATCTCTCCAAGGCACTTCTATTACACATCATCACACCTTTCTAGAAGCAGGGTCCCTAGACTTTTTCTACATAAGGTACTGTATCATCTGTAACTCAGTAAGTCACAAAATCCCCATTAAACTGGCATCAGCAAATTCTTGGGGGGAGAGATGACCACTAAACTCCTATTCTTCAAGTTCACTTTAAGATAATGGATTCATGGAGGGAAATGCAGTCTCATTCTATAGTTTGACGAGATGTAGAGGTGAAGAGAAATTGCAGAAGGAACCTTTAATATGGAAGTTATACTTTGCCCTAATCCCTCTGAGAAAACTCTAAATCCTGAATTGCTAACATGGGATTTAGAAAAAGACTAGGGGCTCTTGAAGATTTAGAAGATTTAAGCAGAAAAAAAATAAACCATAAATTGAAAAGGAGAGCCTTTTCCCACCATACTCCTTGCTGCTGCTACTGCTATTTGTTCTTCATTCTCAAAGAGAACCATGATGTCAAGGAAGTGATGTGGTGACATGCAAATGAACTGGATTTAAGTGAGGGAGGGCTGTGCAAAGTCACCAGCCTCACTTTCTCCTCCAGAGTCATTAGGGTCCAGTGGCCAGATATGCATCAAGACAACTGGAGATGGCCCAGGATGCAGTGGGGGGCATTGGTCTTTTCAAGCTAAGGTCTTTAATAGGTCTCAGCTTGGCTGAGGCAGTATCCATTCAGTGATTAAGGCTTAGTAAAAAAGAAATGAGGCAAAGAATAGATCTGGGAGGAGAAGATCCTCAGGGTTTGTGGCCAAAGCAGAAACACTATTAGTTACATTCATTCTGAACCAAACAGGTCCCAAAGAGTGACCAAGTAGGGCTTGGTCTTGGACCAGAGTGATTTGAGGTTAGGGGTGATTTGTAAGAGAAAAAAAAAGAAAAGAAAAGTTTCAGGGATTAAAATTTACCTTCCCTTTGGTTAGAGCACCTGCCAGTAAGGGTATGATACCCTGTATGGAGAGAGGATGAAAAAAAGAAAGTGGAAGGAAGGAAGGAAGGAAGGAGGGAGAAAGAAAGAGAAAAAAAGAGAGAGAAAGAAAGAAGAGAGTGAAAAAGGAAGAAAGGAATAAAGAAAAAGGGAAAAAGCAGGAAAGAGGGAAAGAGAAAGAGAGAGAGAGAGAGAGAGAGAGAGAGAGAGAGAGAGAGAGAGAGAGAGAGAGAGATGTGAAGAAAGAAATCCCTATCTGGCCACTGAACTCAGATGGCTCTGGAGGAGAAAGTGAGGCTGGTGACTTTGTAGAGTCTGTGGTCCTCTTCAAGAACAGAACAAGCAGCAACCTCTGTGATTGGAGAAGTTGCTTCTCACAGGTACCAAAATTCCAGGTGGACAACATGGCCGTCAAATAAAGGTATTGTCCTGGCAAGCAGAAATGATGAGCTTTTGTCCCACCAAAACGTTGTCATGTTCTCTCCTGTTAGAATTTGAGCTATTTGAGATTAAACACTGTTTTTGTCTTTTTTTTCTTTGTATCCCAGTTCTTATAACAGTGTCTGACACATTGTACATGATTATTAATAAATGCTCGTTGATTTTACTTAACTGATCAAAAGCTAAAAATAGCAACGAGCATGTTAAAGATTGGCCTTTTTGATTCTTGAATGAGGAATTTGGCCTTTAAATTCTTTATAAAATTTTATCTTTTTTGGAGATCTGGGTCTGTGGTATCCGTAACAAGACTCAGAGAATGACCAGGATCCTTTGGGTCCTGGGTGAGGGAGGATGCTGCAATCGGTGGCTTCAGGTCAAGTCAAAAAGAATATTACACTGTGTCACGCAATCATACAGTATGTATCTACATGTTTCTGATAGATTGTTCTTGTTTTTTTCATCATGGCAATAAATCAGATTCTCAAAAGCTATGACTGTACAATACTAAATCTGATATGCCCTACCAATCTGGGAAAGTTTTCAGTATAGGTCAACAATTTAAATATGCTCTCCAAGCACTAAACATGGCAGGTTGTATATACTGAAGGATGGCTCTTTGTGTGTATATGACCCAGAAAGCTATAGCAACTTATTCAACCATCAATATCAACAAAAATATAAAGAGGTTTCTTTCTGTATTAATGGAGAGAGTGCCCCCACAAATGAGATCAAGGATCCTTGAAGTATTTAAGGAATAATGACAAATGGAAAAATCCATATTATGCTACTCCATGTCTGTTGAGGAATCTGTATATTCATTGAAAATTATGATTTAAAGATTCACACATGGGTAGGATGACTACTACATACTGGACAACCTTCAAATGATACTTTCTCATATAGAGAGACAATAAGGTTTTGGATTAACCTAAATATAGCACAGAGGGAGAGGGTCTTATCACTAATATGTGTGTATGTGTAAAAATACATTCATACGTGTAATATAAATATGTGTATATAATATGTGTAAACATACATGTACTAATGCATATGCATGTCTCTTCTTATTAAATAGAGAGAAAGATTATCTGATATCTATCTATCTGTCTGTTCATCTATAATAAAGGTAAAAATTTGGACAGAACACATAAAGGCAATGATCCTGCCTTCCTCACCTAACTCTTATTCTTGCTTGGGTTTACTTACATGTTAATCTAGACAGGATATTTGGGGTTTTTTTTTAAGGCATTCTCCTCCTCATTGGCTTTTTGGACCTCTTTTGCCATTTGGGTTAGTCTATTTTATAGCTGTTATGTTCTTCAGTCTTTTTTTGAGTCTTCTTTAACAAGCTGTTGACTCGTTTTTCATGATTTGGGGGGATCACTCTCATTTCTCTTCCTAATTTTTCCTCTACTTCTCTTACTTGATTTTCAAAATCCTTCTTGAGCTCTTCCATGACCTGAGACCAATTCATATTTTTGAAGGCTTTTGATGCAGGGGTTTTGACTTTGTTGTCTTCTTTTGGTTGTATGTTTCGATCTTCTTTGTCACCAATGTTAGATTCTGTAGTCTGACTTTTTTACACTGTTGGTTCATCTTTGCCAAATACTTGACTTTCTAGTCAGGGTAAGACTCTGCTTGCAGTGGTTGTGGGGTTAGGGAGGGGGTGAGTGTTCTGTCCCAGGCTTCAGGGGTTTTATAACGATCACTGGATCCCATGCTGTCTGTGGGCCCAGAACTACAAAAGTTGCTGCTGCTGCTGATGTTGTGTGTGGCTGCCACCTCCATCCCCTCAGAGCTGGGGCGGGACCCCAGTTGGATCAAACTCCTCTTTCATCCAGGTCCCACAGAATTTTTCTACTGACCTTGTATGCTCTTTGATGTTTGTGGGTTAAGAAACCTGAAAACCATCACAGCTACAGTGATTCAGTCCCCTGAGGTCTTCTACTGTCTTGTCTGTGCCAATGCAGCTCACACTGGACTTTGTTTAGCTCCCAGCCTGATGCAATAAACCCTTCCTGTGGTCCTTTCAGGTTGTCTTGGGCTGGAGATTTGCTTCACTCTGCTGTTTTGTGGGTTCTATAGCTCTGGAATTCGTTTAGAGTCATTTTTACAGGTATTGGGAGGGGTGTGGGGGAGATCTCAGACAAGTCCCTGCTCTTACTCAGCTCCATAGATAGGATCTTTGGAAAGAAGTGAGTTTTGTGGTCCATGTGATTTCTGTGTGGTTTCATTAGTAAGACCCCCAGAAATATGGGATCCATATAAGGACTTATATGGGAGTTAGTTGTCTGAGACAGCTAACTTTAAATAAATTACACAAAGAGGAAATCTCAAAAACAGAAAATATTAACCTAAGATGTTCTCCTAGCTTTTGTTATATCCTTTCTTGGGTGTTAAGGCTCATGATATGGATATGCACTAAAAGGGCTGCCAGTATAACCTTTTCTGAGAAAAACTTCCTAGTAACTACAATTGATTAGATAGCTGCAGAAAGCCATAGATGTCTCTATGCAGGGCATATTTTATTAAGGAGGTTTGTTCTGTGAAGTTTGGATTTAGTTAAAGGGCCACACTTGAGGACTTAGAGGGCCACATGTTGCCTGGAAGTTGAAGGTTCCCCACCCTTAGGATCTAGAGAGCTAAATTCCAGCATGCTATAGTACAGAGAAGCCCAGTGGCCACAGGACCTGTGGAGATACTCCAGAGAGGGTAAGCAGCTTTATGTAATTACCAAAAGATAATGACATTTTTGCAGCATCAAAGGTATGGATTAGCTCACCATATGTGACTCCAAGCCACTCCTGTGCCGCTCTTTACCCACAATCTCTGATCTCACATGTTCTCTACATATATTTCAACCATGCTTATTCTCTGGTCATATATATATATACTTTCTCCCACTGATGTTGTGGTAATCTGTGTGTTTAGTATAATACAGCAGCACATAAAAAAATTTTCTTCTCATTCTTTTTTAAGCTAATCCATTTGATTAAGAGGTATTCTGGATGGCTGGTAAAATATAATATATTGGTAGAGACTTATGAGCAATGATTTAGAGAAACGATTTACCCATAGAGGACCTTGAACCAGTAGGTTCAGTAGATGCTCTTGAGAGATGTAAAGATAAGAAGGTAAAAGCAAATGGGTGTAGTGGTTATATTATGTTCAATAACTAATAAATCACACCCAAAATTAAGTTCTTTAGTAATATTTGCAGTCCCAAATGGGGACACAAAAAAAGATATAAGGAATCAAAATAGTAGGCTATGATAGAGAGATTATCTCCATGAAATTAGATTATAATAATTCACAAAATTATGGGGCACAGTCAGAATTAGCTTTCAAAATTGAAATCCAGATGAAGAGATATTTGTATAGAAAACCAAACTAAGTATATTATTTTCACATAAAAATATAATTTCAAGAGTTTCTTTGACTAGATGCTGAATTTGGATAAAATAGTGTATGGAATAAAAGGTTATTTATGCACCTAATTCATATAAAATGAATATAATAAGTTACAGATGCTTGAAAAATGATTCTTATAAATAATAATACATTTTAAAAAGATTATATCTTTGAACAGAGATGGATGGGCTTCAATCTGCATTATTGCTGGCATATCAGGGAGCTGATTCCAACCAGCTTATGAGAGTTGATTGTTAAATTTTCTATGTAAACATTTATATCTTGGAAATTGGTGAATATTGCAAATACAAATTTTGTTGGTTGTCTAGAAATTTAAAAAGTGATAGAAAATATTAATTATTTGGATTAAACTTTAAAGTGTGTCATGTACACATCCACCTTCCCCCCCTCCCCTTCCATCACACTCCAGAGACTCAGTTGTTAAGCATTTACCACCACACTTCTGGAAAATATTCACATGGAAAGATGGACCATAGGAGCAAACATTTTGAGCCAGAAAGATATTATGAGTTCCCTATATCATTTTACAGATGGCGAACCAAGTTCCAAGGGAGGTTAAGTGATTAGCTCAAAGTCCCACAGGAAAATGAGCAGAACCAGGATTCACATTCATGTTTTCTCTCTTCTGACATACTTTTCACTATGTCATAGTAGATTCAAATATATAGTATTAGAGACAATACAATGATGTATGTCTAGTAAAGATTTGGGAAAATTCTTTTGCCAGAAAGAAAATACTTCCTAGAGTGATATTTTCAGAAAATGAACCTACCCAAATTAGAACTGTCTTTGCTCTTTTTGTTAATGTTATTTAGTTGTTTTGGTCATGTCTAACTCTTCGGGACTCCATTTGGGGTTTTCTTGGCAAGCATATTAAAGCGAATTGCCATTTCCTTCTCCAACTCATTTTGTAGATGAGAAACCTGAAGCAAACAGAGTTAAGGGACTTGCCCAGGGTCACACAGCTGGTAAGTGTCTGAAGTCAGATTTGAACTCAAAGATGAATCTTTCTAACTCTAGGCCTGGCACTCTGTCCATTGTGCCACCTAGTCCTTAAAACATACTAAACACACACACCCACACACACACACACACACATACACAAACACACACAGAATTTTTGTTCATAGGATGTATTTCAATCACTGTTCAAAATAAAGTTTCTGCTTCTTTGGGAGAATGATTAAAAATAATGACTGGTATTAGAGGAATTATAGAATTTTTATATTTCATGTTAATTATTTTTGCCCCTATTTAAAGTTTGTTCTATTTTAAATTTATATAGTGCAGAATTTAAGAAGATTAAAGGTATGGAACAATTAGCTTTAAGCAAAAAAAAATCAGTAGGACTTACATGAGGTTTGTAAAAAAATAGGACCTACTATTAGTTTCATGTATATAGGAATGATCAAGAGAAAATAACATCAACTGGGCACTGTGGCAACAGCAGAGTTTCTAAGTGACTTGATGGTTAGACCAAGACTTTCAACTAGGGAAACTCCAATAAGGTTCAGGAAATGGACAGTCCTTATGTATATGAGCAACTAATAGTTGTAGTATCTTGGTTTAGCTCAAAGTTGGTCATGTTAGCACCAACATACCAACTTTAAATAAATAAATCTAGTAATCATTCGCATCATCAGTTTGGGAATGACTGAACAAATTATGATAATAGGATGTAGACTATATTATGACTTACATGTAGGATGTATTAATGTATATGGAATTCTGTAATATAGTAGTGCTATGCTATAGGAAATGATGAAAGAAGAGTTTCAGAGAAACCTGGGAAGATTTCTATGAAGTGATGCAAAGAGAAATGAGCAGTTGATGAGTCTCTCTCCTCACCCTCCAACTTATACTTCTGAAGCTGATTTTTCCATGTTCCTAGGGAACACAAGAGCAAGAAAAACCAATAATCAGAATAGATTGAAGCCAGGGAAATCTTAGCCATAAAGATGACATATCAAACTCCAGTTTAAGACTAATTTCTCCATCTTAATTCTGCTCCCTTCCACTTCTTCTAAGATCTTACTCCAACAATCATTCTTTTTTTGTATCTTCTGCACTTGACACCATTGACTCTGGTTTTCTTTCTGAGTTTCCATGATACTTCTCTTTCCTGGTTTTCCATCTACTGATCTGAACCCTTTATGGTTGGTTTATAACACCTAACTATGAGTATTCCCCAGGTCTTTATCCTGAACCCTTTTCTCTCTTTGGATGTTCTCTCAGTGACTTCATAAGCTCCCAGAGGTTTGATTATCTCTATGTTAATTAACCACAGATCTATACATCAAGACCTGTTCTCTCCACTGAGCTTCAGTCCCACATCACAAATTATCTATTTCAAACTAGATGTCTTTGATAACTCAAACTTAATATGTGTAAACATCTTGTTATCTTTCTCTCCAAACATTTCTATTTCAATTTAAAGTATCAATATCCAGAGGAACAGAGAGTGACAAAGACAGAATGTGGGTGTATGAGAAAGTAAGCAGAACCAAGAGAACTTACACAGTAGTATGAACATTATAAAGAAAAAGTTTTGAAAAATTATTATCACTGTAATGACCAACAACAACCTTGTAGAACTGATAATGAAAAATTCTACTCACCTCCTAACAAAGAGGTTATATAGTAAATGTGCAGAATGAGACATTTTCAGACATAGACAATGAAGATAATTTTCTTTTGCTTGATGACGCATATTGGTTACAATAATTTTAGTTTTCTTTTTTCAATGGAAGAAGATGGAGAAAGAAAAGAATTACTTTTAATTGAAAAAGAAATAAAATTAAATGAAAAAGAATGGCAGTCTATAGCTTAGTGTGCTTTACCTTAGACAATTGAATGAAATCATGCTAGAAGAATAATGCAACATAAATTCTCTTCTCTCTAATATAGATTTTGTTCCAACAAAAACCTTTTTGGAAAAGTTGTTTTTTTTTATGTTGCTAAAGAAAATTCTCACTATTACAGCATTATTCTCTCATGGTCACTGAGGATTGTTTTTCACGTGTGGCAGGGAGGGGTGTGTGTATGATAATATTGGTTCTGCTTTTTAGCATTGATTGTACAAGAGCTTTTCCAAACCTCCTTATACTGGTCCTGCACAAACAGACTTTCTTGGGTAAGACTTTATAACCTGATCATTTTTTCCTTAACATGACCTACAAGGAGAGGGCCAACAGCAGCTACTCTACTAAGTCATTGGAGGAGAGGTGATCAAAAACCAGGTCTAATTCCAATTCAAGGTCATTTCTGATTTTGCAGTGAATACTATTTTACCAACTGAAATAAATTTCCTATGTAAAGGCATAGAAAAACCCATGACATACTGAAAATGAGAAATCAGAGAGATTATAGAATCTCTTTCTCAAATTTTCCAAACAAGAGAGACTAAAATTTGTCTCAAAGTTTGTGATGTGCTCCTTCTGGAGGTCAAGGGTATGGATTAAAAAGGCCTTCGAAGTCTCATCTGTCCTTATGATTTTATATATCACTTTAGAATTAGGATCTATATGATATATTATCTAATGAGTACATTTTTGTAGGGAAGGTTAATGTTATGTTAGGCAGCTCTTTGTCTATGAAGGAGTACAAAGCATTTAACTCTAATCCTGTTTAATCTTCTATCATTGATAGAAGGATCTCTTTTTGATACCAGTGATGAAAGCTCATTACAAACAGTGAGGGAGAAATTATGGGCTGGAGAAAAGAACATTAAATCTGCATTTTTAGGCAAACAGCTCTTTTCTTTTGCCTATTACAGTCTTGTCCTAGTTAAGGGAACAGTCAATCTTGGTTTAAAAAAAAAAATTGTAAAGGGAAAATATAAATTAAACAAAGTAGAATACTTCCATCTAGTGGCAAAATTGAAAACTGCAACTAAAGTAATTGCTCTATGAAAAGAACACATTTCACCATGATTTAGAATCTAAACCTAAATTTTAGATGCTTTAACAAAAGCAATAACAAAAGTCTCTCAAAAGAGATAATCTAGCGTGTTTCATAATGGTGTAAGACATTTCAAACTGCAGATAAGTTTTTATACTCGTATAGTAGTTAGATAAGAAATAACTTCATAATAGTCATTTGTGTAGTTGTCATTATCTAACTATGAAACTGAGCTCCGTGAGACAGGTCCTGTATTTTTTCTTCTCTTAAAAAAAATAAAATGGTATCTCCTTAGTGGTTAGCATGGTGTTCTGCACATAGTAGGTGTTTGTTGAAGTAAAAATCAGGAAGAAGGAAATAGTATAAGCTTTGAGGATTCATTTTTCAATATTTTGATACATTCCATACACACACACACACACACACACTTTTTCTCTGTAATTTTAAATTATACAATTATTTCAAAATATCTACAGCAATACCTATACTAACCACAGGTATGCACTAATCACAAACATTTTCAGAAACATCATAAACAGAGGGAGAAATGCTGGCAGAGGAGTCAGAATGCTGTCTAGTACATCAGATTAAGGAGGGGAAGGAGAGGGAAAGAGGATGGTTGATGGCTTTCTAGTTAAAATTCATTAATTCCTAGCTAGCATATATCTATCTGTCTCAAAATATTTTGGAAGAGAGAGAGCAGAGACTGACCTAAGAATGGAAGAAGGAGATAAAGGGGGAAAAGTGGGAAGGATTGAGTGTGAAAGAAGGTAGTAGAGTTGTACCCAGGATGTAGTAACAGGGGCATTACCACAGGATGACAACAACTATGAGGTGAATCTCTTTCCCGTGCCGTGATGTGTGTTTGCTCACGCTATATCTCAAGACCAAATCTACATTCTGTCATGAGGGTACCACCATTCTCTTCCCTTGATATAGCACTTTCCTTATTACTCATATCACTCATGCCTTCTTCCTTGAGCTTCCAAGCAGGATTTTGCCTTTTTGGAGCCAAGCACCCTCTGAATTATACCTGCCCCCTCCCATCCAAAAGGATTTGCCCCAGGTGCCAGAATTCCTAATTTTAGTCCTAGAAAGAAGATGAGTTAAGGCACAGTGTTCTCGAAGTATTGGAAGAATACAGGGAGAAAGAGAAATGGGTGGTTTCTCCTGTGCTCAGCTGCATAGTGGATTAGGCCTCCAAGTAGCTCCCATTAGTGTCCAACCTCACCAATATGGTGGGTTGGACTCTGGATCTCTAAGGTTCTCTAAGTAAGAGAACCAGAGTGTTACACCATGAGGAGAAACCATTTACTACTTCCTTCCATTTCCCGCTTCCCTTCCCCCAAATCATCAACAAAAAAGACTAAATTCAGGACAAGCTGAATACTTCTAATAGGATTTAAAAGACAATTTTGACACCCCAAGTTTAATTATACTCCCTTTAACAAGTAAAAGAGAGTTTTAAATTTCACAATTCAATATGAAAAACTTATGATACAAATTCCTGGTTGCAGTAACACTTTAGAATGAATAAACTTCTATTCAAGTTTGATGTAGAGTAAAATAATGAATGTAAAGAACATCCAGCTCTTCATGTTTATGATGATGGGGAAATGGTGGGGGGAAAAGCAAACAAACAAAACACGGGGGCTTTTGGCAGCCGAGGTATGGGAAGTTTGTCCCTAGAACAGTATTTAGAGACAGAGAAGAAATACTTCCTAGACTTCTCAACTTGACCTAGGGTTGAATCTGCCTCATTTCAGCCAGAAAAGGAAGGGACAAATGAAAACACTATAGAGAGATGTAGATATAGAAATAAGAGAGAGACAGAGAGATGGAGAGACAGAGAGAAATGGGTATAGCCACACACACATGTTTATGTATATATTTAGATATATACATATATGTGTGTAGTTATTCTCATAAAGCTATAAGCAGACAGCTCTTCCTTATGTGTGTGAGTTTTTGTTTCTTTCTCCTAAAATCTTTCTCGATTTCATACTTAAATTTTGACCCCTTAACCTAGAAATCACAAATGCACATTTACTGGGGAAGTTCAATATGTGTATATACTATGGAGAGCAACTATCATTAAAAACTGGTCTATGAAATTGTATGAAAACCAAGATGGAGTTTTTCCCTTTTTCTGTGCCTCTTCCTCATCGACTTATACTGGTATTTAGTGACCACAAAGAGTGTTCTTCTCCCTTCATCTAGAATTACCTCTCCTTACATAACTTCCTACTGAACATCTGCTAAGACTCCATCCCCTACTTCTTGTAACATTAACCTAACTCTTACCCTTCCTTCTTTGACTCCCATTGTGTAGTTGATTCTTTCTGATCAATTTTAAACAGTTGTAATTTGAATTTAATGATTTGTAGTCATTGAGTCTTTTCCCTTTGTCTCGTAATGGGGAAACTTATCCCATGACGGCTCAGTTCTTAGAGCCTGTGCAATATCTACTAGCTGCCAATTAATGTGGAGAGATGATGAACTTGCTTCCAGAAGCGAGAGGTATAGGTGTGCTCATTCTCCTTCCACTTCAAAGCATGACTGTTCCCTGACAGCTTAAACAAAATCAATCTCTCTCCCTTAGAGTCTTTCAGTGAAAGAGGAAGAAGAAATACTGTGAATGTTCATGTGGGAAAAGTAGCAGCAACAGTCACAGCAGGTGTTTCTGTGACTGCCTGTCCTAAATGCTTTACCAGACTTCCATGTGTACAAGAATACATCACATCAATATTTCTTTTTGTGTCTTTTCTTTCTTGATTTTAGGTAAATGAGTTTCCGAAATGGAACAGAACAAGTTAAAACTCATTGAGCTTTACAAGAGCAGAAGAGCTACCACAGTTATAGCAATTGGCTTTTTGTAGCAGAGCCTGTCAGCAGCCTCGGCAGTTGAGCCCAGGGATGGACCAACCCTGAGCTTGACCTGCTTGATCCACTAATCAAGACACTGTGTTCTAAAAGCAAGGGAGCTACCTGTCCATTGACCATGCCATATGCATAAGTGAACTTCATGAGTACAATATTTTATAACCACCACTTTCAGTTTGAGCCTACTCTCTCCAGGGACCAAGGTGACGTAGGAGTGTGACCTCAGTTTTGGACATGTTTATATTTCAGTTTTTGCTCTGTCTTGACAGTAAATGTCTCTTTGTATTTGGAGAGCAGAGGAGAGGGGAGGAGAGGGAAGGAGAGGAGAGGAGAGGAGAGGAGAGGAGAGGAGAGGAGAGGAGAGGAGAGGAGAGGAGAGGAGAGGAGAGGAGAGGAGAGGAGAGGAGAGGAGAGGAAAATAAACAAGGAACTTCTCAGAATTAGAATTCCTAGAAACCTAAATATCTGTATTCTAGGAGATCTGACCTAGTAATGAGAGTAGGGAGTAGCAAATGAGACAGCAAGACTAGAGGCTATACTTATATAAGCTTATACAAACTGACAACCCCCAACAAACCTGCCCATATTCTATTTCTCTCTTTACTTTAAAGTTATTGAATAGTGAGCATTAAGTATATCACTGTAGCTAATTTGGGATGTACTAATCCAACAATAATCAAGTTTAGTCATGCTGAAGACCTGCTTGTGCCTTTCCTTCTATTGATGTACAATGTCTTACCCATTCTGGCAATAAAAAAGGTATCTTTCAAAAGCTGGACAATCGCCAGTAATGAATTGTCTCTACTCTCATCATTTCCTGTAGGTATTGTGTAGCCCCTGTGGAAAGCCATCTTTTTTCCTTTGAGTCTCTGATTGCAATTGTTACAGAGTTACTCACTATGTTTGTTGTTCACTGAATTTTGAATATTTTTTACAGCAGTTGGTGTTTTCTTTGATTTAGTCATCTCTACAACTATATTTCCTGGTTTGGAATTTCATGCCAGAGTCAAGTTCTTTATCTCATGGTATATTTGAGGGAGAATAGCCTGACTTGGTCTTGCCCTGGGTTCCCTGGTTTCCTATAATGACTTCCTGGAATTTTAAAATTCAAAATCTTTTATATTTGGAGCCTTTTTCGGGTATCCTAGGACAGAATTTTAGACATCCCAGTGCCCCTGGACTTAGACTGATACAGCTAGGTTATACATATGCCTGGTTATGATAAGAGATCATTTTGTCCTGACACTGGCTTTGCCAGTGGATCCCCTTTGCTATTGCCTGAGGACTTCTGGCTGAACTTTGGTGTAGTTTTGGGGTCCAGAACTTTGTTACAGTTTTGGGGTGGAATAAGTTATTTAGTATAGTTTCTCATTGAATTTCCTAATAATTTTTTTTCAGTCTGGTGTGAAATTCAGGAATTTATAGCAGTAGGTATATGGGATCTGAGTGGTATACCTCCTATTTATAAGCCACTGTCTTGGCTGGTTGTAATTCCATTCTCCATGTTCATGGCCTCTAACTTGGAACCTGTACATACTCTGATAAAAATGCCTGTTTTTGGAACATACTGAAGAATATGACATAAATTAACCCATCTTCTGAGATTCTTACATAGAGAGATTGTCAGATTTTCTTGGAGCAAATGAGATAGGGGGTTCTATATAGAAATTTGAATAAGTTATAATCATTAACACATTAATCAACCCTGAGTATAAAGGAATGAAGATGAAACACATGAGAGAAGCAATTTAAAATGCAAGAAAAATATACATTTTTAGACATGGCCAATGTGGCAATTGGTTTTGCTGGGCTTTACAGCTAAGTATTGAGGGCTTATTTTTCAGGTTTTCCTTTTTTTCCAATGGAAAGAGAAAGGGTAATAGAAAGAACAATTCAATGTAAAAAATGAATATTCTATAGTATCTACCACAAACACACACACACACACACACACACACACACGCACACACACACAGGCAAATGTCCTAGATTCCTGATAGTCCTTAGGACCTAAGCTAATGTCATGATAAGATCCCTCACTGCTCCTGTTTCACTTAAATCTGATAGCTGAATATATGAATATATGAAAATTCACTTCTCATCAATATATATTATTGTCTAGGGATTTATATTTCATAAAAGAGGATAGAGCCTTGTGAAGCTTCTTTGATAGAGCTATGCCTTCTCCCTTAGCACCATGATTTTAGAGATTTCTTTGATGGTATATTGCTGGATCAGTTTGTGCTTGGGGGCCACAATAAAACCATTGAATGGTGCCTTTGGACTTAAACAAATTCTATCTTTATAACAACCCAAGAAAAGGCCCTAACAGCAGAAACTGCATCATTACATACCAGAAATTAAAGAAGTAGCTCCAACTGGTACATAACCAGAATTTAAATGAAAAATTCGGGCTCCATTGTAGATTTGAAATAGATGATAACTGAAACCATGGGAGCTTATGAAATCTCTAAGAGAACAATTTTAGAAGGAAAATAAAAGAGATCCTAGCATATAGCTTTGGGGAACACCTATGCTGATGGGATGAATGATAATACTAAGAAAAAATAATCAATCAGATATAGAAACCAAGGGAGAAAATAGTGTCTAGAAGTAGTAGTGGAGGAGTCAACAGTATCGGAAGCTGGAGATTGTCAAAGAGGTGAAAAGACCATTTCAGCAATTGAGGTCACTTTGAAGAACAATTTGAGTCAAGTGGTAGGATAAGAAGCTAGATTGCAAATGACTGAGAAGTGAGTGATGGTGAAAAATTTAAGTCAACAAGTGTAAATAATTCTAAGGGTGTGTCAGTGAAGGGGTGAAGAAATACAGAATGATAGTTTAAAGTTTAATATAAGCAAGGGATTTTTAAAAAAGAATTAAATGCCCTTATTACTTATCTTCCGCTCAATTATGGATAAGCTTTCCTTCATTCACTTGTTGATCTTTTAAAGAGAAGCCGACATACTCCTTGTTCCTTCTGGGCTCTTATCACCCAGAAATCCCTCCTCTATTGAGGTTCTCAATTCATTTATATCATCTACTCAATCTACTACCTTGATATTACGGTCTACTAGCCTCCAGATAACTCTCTGAAGGAGTTTAGTGCTTGGTTAATTGTCTCCTTTTACAGCCTAACCCATGCCTCCAAACTTGAGAATTTCAATATAGATGCTCCCTGAAATTCACTACTCTTCAAATTTATCAACTTGCTCAACTCCCATGACCTTCAGCTTTACTCTGTCTCAACTATCCAAGAGGAATTGTTACAGCCTATGGCTTGCCATCACTCTAACTGTGGTACCTCAATGATTTAGAAGTCACAACTTCTTGCTGATCATAATCTTTTACTCTGAAAAATATACATTTGGTTTACTCTCCTAAACTTATCCTTTCTCTTAATGAAAACTCTATTCCTATATCTCTGTGGATTTTTTTCTTTCATTCCATTGTCCTTGCTCTGCTCTCATTTTATTATCTTCATTGCATAGATCCTGTAGTGGAATGGTTCAATTGTATGCCACTCTCTACCCTTTATTCCCTTGCTGTCCTGTCCTGATACTATTCCTGTCCCAGTAATCCTCAGCCCTTAGATTTGGTGGACGTAAGAAAACAAATAACAAGAATGTAAAGACAACTCCAAAAGACTCATAATGGAAAATACCATCCACATCCAGAGAAAGAACTATGGAGCCCGAATGCAGAGTGAAGCACACCATTTGCTCTCTCTTTTTGTTTTGTTTTATTTTTTCTTTCATGTGGTTCTTCCCATTCATTCTAATTCTTCTATTCAATACAACTAATGTGAAAATATGTTTAATAAGAATGCACATGTACATCCTATATTGGATTGCATGCCATCTTGGGGAAGGGGGAGGGGAAAATTTAAAACTTAAGGAAGTGAATGCTGAAAACTAAAAATAAATTAATTTGTAAAAAAAAATGGGAAGACATAGTTTTAATAATTTATCAGTGGCTCCAGATGGTACAATAGCAAGAGAAGACACAGGAGGAAAGGATCTTTAGAGTGGTAGAATTAAACTGGAGAAGGATGAGTTTATAAGAAGAGGTAGCATGAGAAAAGGATGAAATTAACTATCAATAACTATAAGTGGGTTATGGCCTCTACATAATAGAAATTGATAATATCCTTTTGTTCTATCTTCAAACACCATCAAACTTAGATGGAAGAGACAGAAGTAATGACACAGAGTTCATGACAGAGATCTAGGTACCCAAGGATTTAATTGAATTCACTTTTTCACAAGTTCAGTAGTACCTTCATACTTGGGCATTTTAATATACTTATTCTGTTTAATACACTGCCAAGATTAGAGGTAATGCACATGCAGTAGATATTCCACACATGGTATATGCATTTGTTCCTGGGTCAGCCCTGGTAGCCAAGGCCTTGGTCGTTTTGGAGTTTGGTTTGCTGTCCAATACATATCTCAGTCAGAGTCATTTTAGGCCTTTGCCTGCAACCAACTTTTTCTGACTCCAGGTATGGTGTTTATATGGGCACAACATTAGACATATGAGGCCCCAGCCTTTCCATACTGAGCTGACACTTATTTTCATTGGCTATGGGTTTTCTTGCTCTTTCCTTGTGTAATTCCTAACCTAACAAAACTAGGAACTATCTTTGGCACTTTCATTAACTAGTGTAAATTGCTTTATCAAGTCTGTGAGCCCCACTAAATAATCTGATATAGAGTATACTTGACACTGCCCCCATCTAGCTTAGAGTAATTCAATGTCCTTGACTATTTTCTAATATAGTCAAATTACCTGTTGTCCTATTTTAATCTCAATGTAAAGATCACGTCTCTTTCCCTCTGCATGACTCAGAATTTACAGTTAATCTGCCTTCTAATAATGAATATCCCCAAAGAAGAAATTTCTCTCTATTAGACAGATCACACAAACAAACATGGCTCTCAATTTCCTGAGGACAAGGGCTATCCAACCTAAGTTAGTTAGAGAAGTATGGAATTGTGCCTTAAAGTCCAATTCACAATGGCCAAGAAAAGTCAGTCTTCACTATGTCTATGCTATTCACCTCCAGAAAGAGAACTGATGAACTCCAAGTGTAGATCTAAGAATACTTTTTCCCACTTTCTTTATTTTTCTTGTTTTTGTGTGCGTGTTTTTTTGGGTTTTTTTTACAACATAGCTAATATGGAAATGTTTTGCATGACTTCACATCTATAATCAATATCAGATTATTTGCCTTTTCAAGAGGTAAGGGAATGGTGGAAAGGAGGGAGAGAATGTGTAACTCAAAATTAAAAAAAAAACAAATCTTATAAAATGTAATTGGGAAATATTTAATTTAATAGATAAAGAACATTAAAAAATATTTACTATGTCAACCTGCTCTTCCCTCCCCACCCCCATCTCTACCCCTATAGGCAGGGATACTATTCAGGCTCCACCAGACTGTATAACAGGGGGCTGTTACTTGGGAAAAGCAGGTCCCTGCAACTGTCTTTCACAATGCATAGGAAAGATTTGCTAAATTTTAACAAAATTAGATGAATTTAGCTGATTTTTTTTCACAATTTAAAAAAGATCTAGGAGTCTTAGTTGACTTCTGTAATGGTAATCAATTTGTTGGATATTGAGGACTAAGTATAGAAGGTGTGAGCCTTGTCTGGAAGGTGTGAATTCCCCTGTTGAAGTGGAAGAATGCCATTGGCTGAGACACTCCCCTGTTCACTTGGGAGAAGGCCAGTGTTTATAAGCAGGAGAATTTTGGAGGAACAGACAGATTTTGGATTTGGTTCCTGAGTGGCTGACTGAAGATATGAACAGGATGGGACTTTGTTTATTGGTGGCCTGACTGATCCTTGAGTTCCAGGCCAGAGAAGTCCTGAAGGGTATGAGGTGTGCTGAATCTGGTGAACTTCAGTGTGTGCCATAGATTGCCTTGAGGAATGGACAAGGACCTGGGAGCTGTTCATCCCTGAGGACTGGACGAGAACCTGGCAGCTTTCAGCTCCTGAATCTAGGTGATTGTCTGGCAGATTCAGGAGGGAGCTGGGACCAGGGAAGGGGATCCAGTGCATCAGAGAGATCACCCAGAGTTAAAGTGAAGAAAAGGCCTCCCCTTGGACTAAACTGAGGTTTATTAGAAATCAAGGGGTGGAAGGATTGTGTGGTTGTCTAAGAACTTTATTTGGAAACTAAGGTTAATGGTTACCCCAGGAGTGGAAGATCAGTATATTGTGAATTGTTCATTGAAT
>CM053598.1:164336760-164347450 GCA_028646575.1 Pseudocheirus occidentalis | reverse complement strand
TGTTGAAACTGTGAACATTGTACTGAATAAAGATTTGTAATGGAATAAACAGAGTGTTCACTAATACTGCATAATCCGAATCTTAAAAGCTGTTCACAGTAGCATTCTCTCAGGAATCTACTGCTGATTGGCTTTACAACTTCATGTTTAATATAAGTCAATAATACAATGTAGTTTCTGAAAAAAAAAACCAATATGGTCTTAGTCTATAATACCAGACGTATAATTTCGAGAACTAGAGAACTGGTATTCTCACTTTGCTCTGGCTATATCTAAAGTATTTTGTCTAGCTTTGGATGCCACTTTCTAGGAAGGCTACTGAAAACACAAGGATTATCCAGACAAAGATCACCAGGATGGTGAAAGAACTGAAGACCATGTCACATCAAGAGACAGAAGCGCCCTTGGGTCAAAGATTCTATTCCCTGCACCCAGAACAAAAAGACAATTGAAAAGGACAGGACGCCAGGCCTTTTTACTTGTAGCCAAATGTCCTAATTTGGGGGGAAGAAGGAGACAACCCTCAGGTTCTTCCCCTTACAGTACAGTGTGAGTGAATGAGTACTTTACTGTCAAATGGAAGTGTAGGAAAATCCCAGACTGTCCTAAGGCAAGAAGCATTAAAGACACTGACAATTCCAGCTATGTAGCCAATAGAAAAAGGCTGTTCTTAATTACGTGGAAGGCTAACAGAACGTCCATACGTGTGCCAATATTCCCTTCTCCCAGAAGCAGATCTTACAGTGTCTTCTACATGGGTTATATTATTATAGCTAGGCTAGACATGCATCAAACCCTCCGTATTGAGGGCAGTGGAATTTAACTGGAAAAAAGCAGACTTAAGTACAAAAAGAGAACAGTTTTGTAGATCAGTCTTTCATGTAGGAGAGAGATTAGATTGTTTTATATAGTTTGGTCATTCTGGACCTTTTTCCCAGCAGTAGGAGGGGGAATATTCTTCAGTGCAACCTCTACCAAGCTTTGTATGCATCATTATCTATGTACCAGGATTGGCATATTCCAGAGGTACCTGGTGGATGTCTATCCTTGACTTGCATATTTGGGCAAAGGGTTCCATCTACTTTGTTTTCTTCTGTACATGATCACTGTCATCTCTAATCATTGTTAATACTTAGACCTAGACTGCAGTACTGGGTTCAGGGATGGTTTCCTTGGAATTCTTATATGTGTTGCTTTTCCTATCAGATACAGAAAAAGCAGTTGAGAGACTGGCCAATTTAGCACGTGCAATATTGTACCTTTTTTGTATGAGAGTGTCACCAGTACAATATCAATGAAACTTGTATTAAATTTTCCACCCCCAGCCCCACCTTGATATTCAAATACATTTCCAAATCCCACATACTTGTTTTATTTGGTCACAAAGGACAGCAGTAGAGGCAATGAGTAGAAGTGGTAGAAAGTCAGGTTTATATGCAACACAAAGAAAAGTTTATTAACAGAACTGTCAAAAAAGTGGCCTGGGCTACCTTGGAATGTAACAAATTCACTATCAATGGCTGTATTTAGACAGAGACTGGGTGACTAGTTATCAAGAAAATTGTAGAGGAAATTCATTTTAAGGTATAGATGCCTTCCAACTCTTAGATTCTGTGATTCTTTTTTTAGATCCTATTGTGTCATTAGATAGGTATTTGTTATTATAACTTATACTACTTCAAGCAAAGAAACTGTACATGAAGGATATGGCTCCATTGGGGAAGGTATTTGTCATGGAGGCAGTTAGATTGCCCAGTGGACAAAGTGCCAGGCCCAGAGTGAGGAAGACTCATCTTCCTGAGTTCAAATCTGACCTCATATTCTTATTAACGATATGACCCCGGGCAAGGTCACTTAACTCTGTTTGCCTCAGTTTCTTCATCTGCAAAATGAACTGGAGAAGAAAATGGCAAAACACTCGAGTATCTTTGCCAAGAAAATCCCAAATGGAATCACAAAAAGTCAGACACAGCTGAAAAATGACTGAATAACAAAATTTGTCATGATGATGATTATTGTTAAGGTATGTTTTCTATCAAGAAAGGATCGAGTTCAATTATAAAGGATGAGATAAGGGGCTCTTAGTCCCATTCTATAACGCAGGACATCACCACTCTTGTTACCTCTTTGGCAAAGAAGTGTCTAGAGCAAGGTCAGGTTATGCCATCATATGCACCTGGGGGGAACATTTCTATTGACCACTGCCCAAGAAAAGGAAAGATATTGGAAGGAGAATGTTCACCCAGAATGCCAGCACTCCCATCCTATAACTCTATGCGTGTCTGTGCTCTTCAGTAGAATTTTTATCTTATCTCCAAAGAACCATGGAGTTTGGTCAGAGGTTAAAACCTTGGTTACTCTAGGTTTAAGGTGAATTTGCTTCACCTAAAAACTGTAACTCTTAAGTTTCCTTCTATGTATTTACCTGTAATACTAAGCCCAAGGACACCTTTGCTTCAAAGAAAGAAATTTGATGAAATGAGATGGTAAGAAAAGGAGTAACAAAACATTTCCTAAATAGAGAATTCTTTTCCCCACGAATTCTCCAACTCTAGCTATTAGAACGGTAATGAAATCAACAAAATCATTCTTGCAAAAGATGTGTCAATAAAATGCCCAATAATTCCACTAATTCTTACCTATGATGGCCTTGTCAAAAATATTACTTCCTGGCTACCAGTTTTCTATGTGTTTTATCTTTGAGAACCGGGACTGTCTTGCTTGTTTGGGTTTGTATCCCCATAATTTAGCAGATTTAATAGGCTGACGCATACTAAGAGTTTAATACATGTCTTTTCATTCATTCATACAAATATAAATGATATCTGTGGGAAGAGTGGATATACATAGGGAATATAAATGGAGAGACACACACATATGAAAGGAATTCAAGTGACCAGGATACACACATGAAGAGGCAAACACATAGAGAACATATATGTTGAGGGACAACTTATACATGTGTTGATGAAGTCTCATTAACATTTTCTGGTGATGTCATCATGCTGTCTCCATCAGGCCCATTTCCACACTGATCTGATGCTACTCTGTTGAATGCTATTCCTTCTCTTCTGCTGCATATAACCCTACTAGATGTGTTGGTTCATCTGTATACTTTTTTGCTGTATGTATACTCTCCCTTCTACCTTCTGGATCAGCTGCTTTCTTTCTCAAGGAAAAGAAAAGGCACTGCCATGAATTTTTCCTTCAAATCCATTAAGGTTTTCTTGCTATAGCTACTTTAGAAAAGGTAATCCTTAGGTGAGCAAAAGGCCTTTCCCTATAGAAAAAGACCTTTGTGGCTTTTCCCCAATAATCACTTTGTCCCTTCTAGCATTTTAGCTCTCATAATTCTCACTTCCACAGCAGGAGATTATAATTCTCCAACCCTGAACTCTTTAGAACAAAGATCAAAGACTCTCTTCACTAAGTGCCTAGGCTGGATTTTCTTTTATAAGAATGATTTTGTTGGTTGATGGACTGATGGATTGACTAAACTCTCTTTCAATGAAGTTGGAGGAGTCTCTATGAGTTACTTCACTGGTTCATATTGAGCATTCGTTATTGAACCCAATTTTAATCTCTGAAGGATAGACTATACGCGCATTTAAATATTCTAGCACTGTTTGCCCTGTAATAAAGCAGTTCTGGGGTTCAGTGTTCCCCCATTTCTTAACTCTTTTATTCTCTCATGTTTATCAATGAATGAGGAAAAAGTGCAGAGACTAAGCTTAAGTTTAGGGACTAGGTAAGTCATTTGTCTCTTTTGCTGTCCTTGTTGCATTCCTGAAGCTGCCCAAATCCAAAAGGAATTTAGGGACATAGTTTAGACATCGAATAACTTTAGTTTTCTGGCTATAGTAGATATTAAAGAATTCTGTATGATCTTACCATATGCATAAGACGCTGTATTGATGATGACCTTTTAAGGTTTCATTTTGTTCTACTAAGTTTTGTTTTTAAGAATCAGTAAATATCATGACAGTGGAATTATTGTATTCTCTACATCTCTCAGTTTTATGACTGTCAACATTTAGTCCAGAGAAGAGAATTATCTGCTCAACTCTGTATCTCAGGTGTTTTTATCAAAGATATCCTTCATGCACACAGAGATACATATATGGACCATTGTAATAAAGATTTTACAGTATAGAAAAGTAGGCATATTAATTGGTAGACAATAGTATCTCGGGAAAGGTGTGTGTGTGTGTGTGTGTGTGTGTGTGTGTGTGTGTGTATTGGGGAGAAAGGAGAGAATTATTATTTCAAATCCACAGACCTAGAGTTCAAATTTAAGAAAGTGGTACTGAGAAGTGGGTGAAGTTGGGTTGGTTAAAATCTGTTATTAAGTCAGGAACATTTTTAAGGATGAAAATAGCAGAGTAATAAATATTACAAAGGGATCCCAAGACAAAGGAGGTAGTACACCACATAGAGATATCTGGTTGACAGGCCTTGGTGAAGACTAGAGAAGCTAAGAGGGCAAAAAGGTGTAGGCCAAGAGAAAGTAAGACTGAATAGCTGTAATTTCTCCCTAAAGAAGAGAGTTGTCCTGACAAAAGAAACCAAAAAATATAGCTTAGAACTTCCCTGAAAGTCTCAAAAAGACCAAGATCACTTAGGAAGAAGTTTTACCTTCTTTTGTCCAGTAGCTCTGATTAAGGCAGGGCTATGCCTTTGGAGGTGATAAAGAATTGTCACCAAGATTGGAACAATCCTAGGACTGAAGTGCCATTTCTAGGTGGCTCTCCAGAGCCCTGAAAGACTCTTCCTAGTCCTCTCCTCTCTACAAATCAATCACATTTTTGATACTCTGCTTAACCAAAATATGTAAGCTTTTAGAAAATATTTTATGAAAAAAATATGGATGGACAATTCAGAATAAAATCTTTAGTGTCATAAAGTTTTGAATCTTCAAAATAGCAGAGAACAGCAAGGTATACAATCTTCAAAACTACTAAGAAAAATACTTTTCTGAATCTTTATTCTGTCCCTTTGATATTTGAAAAATAGCATCTTAATCAGTCATTAGTTTATTGAGCAAACTGCTCAAAAATGCACATTATCACAAGACAGGAATAACAAATTGGAAGAGTAGACAGTATGCTTGGCTTAGAACCAGGAAGACAGGAGTTCAAGTTTCTCTTCAGGCACTTACTATAGCCGTATGACCCTGGGTAAATCACTTAACCTTTCTCATGATTCTCAGTTTTCTCATCTTTAAAATAGAGACAATGATAGCATATTCTCACAGGGCTATTGTAAGACTCAAATGAAACAATAGATGTAAAGCACTTTGCTAACTTTAAACACTATACAAATGCTACTTTATCATCACGACAACATTTTATATCTATAACTAGAAGGGTCCTTGGATGTCACCTAGTTCTACTTTAAAATTTAAGGATGAGAAAACTGAGACCTGGATAGGATAAATAATCTCCCGGCCCTAGATCACAAGCTTGGTGAATAAGTGACAGAAATGAGATTTGAACCCAGGTCCTCTGATTCTAGAACCAGCCTTCCATCTATGCATCTAGGTAGATTTGTGTGTGTCTACACACATACATTTTACAAAATTTGCATCACACACGCATATTGTATAGTGGAAAGGTCACTGGATCTCAAGACAGGAAAAGCAATATATAGGTCAAAATATATTTGCACAATGTACATATATACATGTATATACACATACACATTGTGTGGGTGTGAAACTCAAGAGAGGACCCAAGGTATGATGAATAGTGCCCTAGTATAAGCCTTGTAGAAGGAGATGCCTGTGTTCAAATCCTACCTCTGACACTCACAACTGTGCAGATAGGAGAATAACAAGCTATACAATCCTGAAGCAAAATAAGAAAAGTCTTGATCATAAGAGCACTATTAAGGAGAGCAAAAATCAAAGACAGAATGTAGTTTAGTAAATCCAATCACTTTGAATAATGGTTCAATTTGCCAGAGCTGCTAAGGATTATGAAAACAGAATACCGGCCATCAGCTTGGAATGGATATGAGCTACAATACTGTTGTTAGGAATGTAATACACAGAGTTGTTTTTTTTTTTTTTAACAGATTCCAGAACTACTCGATGAACAAATCCCAAACTAGTTACTGGGTAGGTTAAAGGAAAAGCAGCAAAAAGGTAGCTGAATTCAAACTGATAGGGGTATTTGAATTGAAACTACTTTATATGTATATGTTTTGCTTTCAGGAATAATACCACTGACTTTTATTAGCTTATTTCTGCAGTCAGATTTTTTTTAGGGTTGGGACTATTCTTTGTTGGATAAATGATATTTTATAGCTGAACAGTAAAAGACATGAACTACAAAATTTAAAAAAAAAGTGAAATGGAAATGTATGTTTAAGAAGACCTAGCTTCTAACATTGTTAATTGCCCATATGATCCTGGACAAGTAAGTAATTTAAATTTGCCCTAGTCATATAGGTAGTACAATAAATAGACAGCTGGGACCTAAATTCTAGAAGACTTGAGTTCAAATCCAACCTCAGAAATTTGCTAGCTATATGACCCTGGGCAAATCACCTTTGTCTGCCTGTTTCCTCATGTGTAAAATTAGGATGATAATGACACCTGCATCTCAGAATTGTTGTGAAGATTGAATGAGATGATATTTATAAGAGCTATAAAATTGTATTATTATTATTAAATGATTTTAGTTTCAGTTTCCTCACCTGCAAAATGAAGGAGATTGCCTAAATAAAACTGCCACATAGTATGAGATCCCTTCCATTTCTAGACCCCATGAATTATCCCCAAACAGAAAGCTTATAAAACGAATTCAGACTCTATGAAAAACTTAGTATGAGGAGCATCATTTTTCCCCAACACTACTTTCTATACAGGGATTCAAGCTAAAGAAAAACTTTAATAAAGGCAATTTTAAGATCACTGTGTTTCATTCTATCAAAATACAGAGCTTAGATTTAATAGCCTATATCTTCATCCCTTAGGATATGGATAATTTCAAAAATTGCAGATGGTATATATCCATTTCTGCTTTTCATTTTTCCACCAGATACATTGTTATTGGAGGATTTTAATAGTATTTTTGAAATATATTTTTCCATTCTTTGACTTATTCATCGCTAAGATGTTTACACAAAAAGTTATCATGGATTTAATGGAGCCTTCTAGCGCTTTCAGGGCAGTATCTAATAAATGAGCACAAAATGATTCCATTGATGTGTGATTTGCTAGATTTAAATATTTACCAACCAAAGATAAACACTAAGTTTGTCTTTCAGATGCAAGTCAGATAACTTATTCTCCTGATAGCCTTTGAGGTAAAGCCTAGACTCATTTCTGTTTGTAGAACATTAGGGGTATTGTTCTGCAATTATCTGCCTTCCCAAGTTTTAGATATATTTCTGCTCAGCTCCCTTCTTGGTTTTCAGGAAAATACATTTACAAGAAAGAAAAATGCTGCATTCTACTGCTTACCAGTCTATAGTGCTCATGAATACCGCCCACTGTGTCAAATGACTCACACATCTGTCAGGTGTGTTACATTATAGCCCACAGAAAATCTTGAGTACACGTTGTGTGCCAGCCTAAATTGCTTTGTCTCTTAGTGTTGATCATGCTGATGGATGAGTTCAGGATCTTAATGAGTAAGCATCAAAATCTATTTGTCCTTTGCCAGATCCACCCCACCTTAGGAGGCACAAAGCTGAGGCACTTGGAAGCAACCCTATCAAGTTGGAAAGGACAGTCCTCCAGCCTCATGCAAATGCATGATTTTTGTAAGCTCTCCTGGTGAGATACTCTTCCACCCCCTTGCAATTCTTCCTTTTTAAGCATCATTTAACAGACTAATTTCCGTTTACTCAAAACAAATTAATTCCAAACAATTTGCAAGGGCTACAACACTTCTGAAGGGTTTTATTTACTTTTAGCTTTACAGTTTTCAAAGCATACAGTCTACAATCAATGTGTTTGCAGCCATATTATCCAATGAATTTCATTTTAAGCTACATAAAGTGATATATTCAGATGAAACTGGTTTGGGAAGCTGTTAGAACCTTCTTCACCCTAGATAACACATTGGTAAAACCAGCTTCCTTTTTCATCATCTTATGTGATCTTATAATGTAGTACAAAATGCTGGCTTATTACATTGCTTTGGCCAGACCTGTATTCAGTGACGAGCAAAATGGGTTCTGCCCTAGGACAATACAATTGGGAGATGGGACAGGGAATGGCAGAATTACCTAAACTATTTAATTATCAGATAGCACATTTTCTTCCTAGTTTTCCTCCCACCAGCAGTTATATCTAGGTCACCTAGGTGAAATATTCCTTCTCTTGCCCTGACCCTCTCTTTCCTTGCCCACCCCCTTGGGACAGCAGCCTCTCTATAGAGTTTTTGTGTCCAAGGTATTTATGATTTATTCTTGCTAATAGATGGCATTTACATAATGCTTCATATATGTTAACTCCTTTGAATCTCAAAATAAACCTGAGAGGCAAGTGCTCTTACTAGTCTTGTTTCAAGATAAGGAAATGGAAGTTGAGATAAATGAAGTGACTTGTCCAGAGTCACAAAAAGACTAAGTATTTGAAGCAGGATTTAAACTTGTCTTCCTGACTCCAAGTTCATCACTATGTATTCTATGTATTATGCCACCTAATATGTTAAATCATGTCACTTAAAAATGATCATTGATGTGTAACAAAATCTTCTTTTCCATAGTTTAAAAGGAAGAATTAGTGCTATCCATAGTATAAAGCAATATAAGATGGTTTCACTATATTTGAATTTTTGGGTCCTCTTTGAGGTATTTTTCTTTTAAGAGACTGTTTCTAAGACCTGATAAAATTCAATAGAAATCAACATAACTTTTCATAATATGTATGCACTCACCAAAACACCACATCACCCCGTGAGTAAAGGAGTAGAATGACCAAAGATAATGGAAAATGTTGAAGCATCAAACATAAATCAAAAGCATGACTCTGTTTTCATTTGAAATGTTTAAATAAGGTCAGTTTGGCCCACTGGGACTATACTGCTTGTAAGAAGAATTTTTTCTTGATGACAGCTGTTGTGTCCATACAGCCTTAGGCAAACCAAACATTCTACTACTTATTCCAAATTGCTTTACCTCAGTGGACCTGTGTATCTCCATCTTTAAGTCTAAGATGTGGGGTAGAAAGGGGACTGACCTAAGTACCCTTTCAGCTCAAAATTCTATGAACTTATTTAGCTCTTATTATTTTGGTAACTTAGCAAGCTTTCTGCTGGATAGTGGCAGATCTCAAGGACCTAATCCCAAGCTTCACAATAATAGCATCTCATGTTTTGAGGTTCATGGATTTCCAGGGCACCAAGGATCACAGATTTAGATTAGGAAGGAATATTTTGAAGCCTAGTCCAGTTCCCTCATTTTACGTACGAGGACTCTGAGGCTTACCAATGTCAAGTGATTTGGCCAAAGCCACACACATATTAAGTAGCAAAATCAAGATATAAAGTTTCTCTGACTCCAAATCTGGAGCTTTCCTCTGAACTATGTGGATTGAGGAATTTTATCTTTTCATTTCAAAATATAAAAATTATAACTTTATCTATGATGGGAAAACTAACCAAAAAGAGAACTTTGTCAAAATGAATAAAATTTAAGTCTCAAAATAAGCAAAGATAATCTTAAAACATCTCTGAATTTTCTGTTATAATGGTTCACTATTGACTACATAATATTCTAACATTCTACATAGGGTATTCTAACATTCAGCCTACTGCCTCTCTCTTACTTTTCAATATACTACAATCCATGTACACTGTCTTCTACAAAAAATCACTGCTATTGTTAGCTACTTCTTTGTGATCCATTTTACCTTCTTACATAGATTCAGATTCTTCACATTTACCCTGCACCTGGCCATCAGTCTCAGAGACTTCTATATTCATATTAATTGACAACCAGAACCTTTAATTTCATATTCCCTAAACATCAATTTCATTGACTTCCAAAGTCCTGAACTCTGTAGCCTATGACCACATATCAGTTCCACAATCCTGAATTGTCACACACCATCCATTTTCTTCATTCCTGTGCAGTTCCAGAGATTCCAACTAGTAGAGATCTGATCCTCTATAAATTCATGCTACCTAATATTAACCTAGACTTTTACCACTACTTGGATAAAAAAAAGCAACTTATTTGTAACAGTCCTCACAATGATTATTTCAAATCTTCCTTCTCAAACCTCCAATACCCACACCTATTTATCTGATTATGTAATCTCATTTTCTATTAAGGGGGCTTTAGAATTTTAATTTTCTTTTTTATTCATTTATTTATTTTCTTGTTTACATCATTCATTTCCACAAGATTTTGAGTTACAAATTTTCTCTCCATATTTCCCCCACGTACCACCCATGCTCTCTCCTATGTCCTCTCCTATCACACCTCTGACTTTCTAGTGGGGCAAGATGAATCTCCCTACACCAATGCCTGTATATCTTAATTCCCGGTTGCATGTAGTTAATAATAATAACGATAATAATAATTATATCTATCTATCTATCTATCTATCTATCTATCTATATATATATATATATATATATAAACGTTTTATTATAGAACTTTAAATTCTAGATTCTTTCTCTTCCTTCCTCATCACCCACCCCCACTGGAAAGACAAGCAAGTCAATACAAG
>CM053598.1:164323673-164336660 GCA_028646575.1 Pseudocheirus occidentalis | reverse complement strand
TGTCTTCCCCTCCATCATCCCTCCTCTCATCCCCATCCCACCTCTCATCTGTCCTGTGTGGCAAGATATCAAGTTTAGAGTTTATGTCATTCCTTCCTTAGGCCAAATTCAATGAGAATAAGGTTGACCCTTTCCCTTTTGCCTTCCTGTTCTTCCCCTCTATTGTAATCTATCCCTTGCCTCTTCTGTATGAGATGATTAATCCCCCATGTCCTCCCTCCTCCCATTCTATTCCTCCCCCACCTCAGAATTTCACCTTTTAAAGTATCATCCCTTCCTATTCAATTGTTCCTGTTCCCTCTATGTACACGTATATACACATACTCAGATATGTATTCATATGCATATATATATATATATACCCTCATATATAGACATATGTGTATGTTTATGTATATATACATTTATATTCCCTTCACCTATCCTCATACTGAGACAAGTTTCATAAGTTACAATTCTCATTTTTCCATGTTGGCATGTAAAGAGTTCAACTTTGATAAGTTCCTTATGGTTTCTTTTCCATATTTACCTTCTCATGCTTCTTGTGTTTGAATGTCAAATTTTCTATTCATTTCTGGTTTTTTCCTCAAGAATGCTTGAAAGTCCTCCACCTGATTGAATGACCATATTTTCCCCTGGAATATTACACTCAATTTTTTTGAGGAGACTCTTTATTTTAAGCCTAGCTCCCTTGATCTCCAGAATATCATATTCCAGGCCCTTATTTAAACTACAAATCTGTTAGAGGGGAGAGAGTTTACTCTAAAGGAGAATGGTTAAGGAAGACCTTACAGGAAAAGTTGTGCCTGGCATGGACCTTTAAGATTAGACAGAATTCCAAACATCACCTTATGCCTAGATCAGTATAATAGTGCCTTAGTCTCCTATATTTCATTCTATATATAGCTATCATATTAACTGTTCTTACAGACCACTTTCAATAGTCCCTACTGATGAGATTACATAGTTTCCAGAAGAGATGTCAGCACCATGACCAGTGGTACTCTAAGTAGAGAGTAGCTAGCAGCTTTTACTTTATTGTGCAACCATTTTGGTAACATGTTGGGATGATATTATTTAGCTTAAAAATGCCAAGGGAGAGGATTCTGGGAAGACAGTGGAGTAGATCAGAAAATTCCAAGATTTCAGATTTTCTCCAACAAAAGAGATAAAATAGCACCTTAGCACAAACTGCAGGAAACAATGAAAAAGAATAGGGGCACAACAAGGATCTGCCTGGGACAATTTGAGAAGATCAGGAGAAAAATCCCAGGTAGAGGTTAGGTCCCAGTGAAGAGTAAACACCTCCAGGATGGGGTCAGCCTAAACAACAAGCAGCAAGCCCTGGGATTATTTGGTTTGAGAAACTGCATCAGTCCCAGCCATAGGAACTTTTACTCCCAGGGAAAGTGACAAGAGTTGGGTGTCTGAGCCTGGGAAGATCAAGAGAACTTCTGCTAGCAAAGAAAGCAAGACTCAGCTTTACTAGGTGAGAAGGAAAGAGCACACCCCAAGCGAGTGCAGAAGCAATGGGGCAGAAAGCCCTAGGCTGTGGGCACTTACAGGAGGTTGGAAGTTTGGCTTTGGTTCCAGGCTGGAGGGGAGAACTGAAGATCTGAGGCAAGAGGCATTGTCCCTCATAGGACAGGGCTAAAGGTGATTACAAAAATTAAGGTATTGCCATTAAAAATGCACAGGCAAAGGAGAAATAATCCAACCGTAGAAAACTGTTATGGGAAGAGAAAAGACCAGGATTCATCTTCAGAGGAGGATATTGAAGTAAAGACACCTCCAAAGAATAATATCAAATGGTCCACTTGCCCCAAAAGAATTCATAGAGCTTTTAAAAAGACTTTAAAAAACAAATGGCATTTAAATCTGACCTCAAACACTTGACACTAGCTGTGTGACCTTGGACAAGTCACTTAACCCCAATTACCTTGCCTTCTTCCATCAAAAAAAAAAAGAAAAATTCTTTTATGTGGCTAGGTGGCAGAGTGAATAGAGAACCAACCCTGGAGTTGGGAGGACCTGATTTCAAATCCAGCCTTAGATACTTAATACTTACTAGCCGTGTGACCTTGGGCAAGTCAACCCCAATTGCCCTGCCTTCCCCCCTCCAAAAAGCAAAACAAACAAACAAACAAACAAAGAAACATACAACAAATGACAGAGATGGAGGAAAAACTAAAATAATAATAATCCAAGAAAAATAAAAAGGGTATGAAAGGAAATCAACCAATTAGAAAAGGAAATACAGAATATTAAGGAAGAAACGACACCTTGAAAATTAGAATTCAAACAAGGTGAAACTGGTAAAATTATAAGAGATTAAGAAATAATTAAAATATGAATAACAAAAAAATAAAAGAGAGAGTTGAACATTTTATGAAGCAACAGATTTGGAGACTAGATCAAGAAAACATAAAAATAATCATACTAACTGAAAGCTATGATAAAAAAAATCTTGATACAATAATACAAGAAATAAAGAAAACTGTCCTGAAGCTTTAGAACTTTGGGGTAGGAGGAGCTAGAAATAGAAAAAAATCCATTGATTACCACTTAAAAGAGATCCTTCAAGAAAAACTCATAGGAATATCATAATCAAATTCTGAAACCTCTAGCTCGAGTATAAAATATTAAAAGCAACAAAAATAAAACAATTTAAATACGATGGTGACACAATTAGAATCACACAAGATCTCTCAGCAGAGACATTAAAGATGGCAGGTCTCAGAAGCTACATATTGAAGAGCAAAAGAGCTGGGGCTCCAGCTGAAAATATCATACCCAGCAAAGTTAAGTGCAATCTTGCATGGAAAAAAATGGATATTTGATCAACTGTCAGACTTCCAAGACTTTGTTAAAAAGAACAAAAAAAACCACAACAAAACTGAACTTAATAAAAGATTTGGCATACAAGAGCCAAGAGAAATATAAGGTATATATCAAAGACTGATTATAAGGGATTCAATATGGACAGACTGTTTGCTTTTCGTGTATGTAAAATGTAAAATGTAAAATATTTTTATTGATCATTGGGTAGCTCATAAGAAAGACTGGGGAAAACATGAGCATGATATGAATTTAAAAAGTAGAACCATTTAGGAAGAGCTAAAACAAGTAATTATTTTATACAAATGAGGTACAAGAGGAAGATTTGATACATAGGAATTAAATGGGGGAGGAGAGTTTGTAGTTCTCATAACCTACTTTCGTTGGGCATGGGTTTAAGGGGGAACAATACATACATATTTAGAAGAGTATAAAAGTCTTCTAAATTCAGAAGAAATAAAATGGTAGGGTACAGGAAGAGTGAAGAGGACAAAGGAGGGATCTTTAGAGAGGAGAATGAGGGAATAAGTAAAAGGGGGATATAGAAGGTTGTTTAGATTTATGGGAATGGGAGGATAGGGGAAGGATCCTTGGAGGGGTGTGGGCAAGTAATAGGAGGGCAAGGTAGCACGTAGAGGTAAAGTAGAGGAGCCAGAAGGGATAGGAAATAAGGGATATGTACAAGAATAAAAAGAAAGATCAGGAGTAGAATTAATTTGGGAAAGTATATGTCCGTCTGTATGTAGATGTATATGTATATATCTATCGATATAGAAAAACATATCCGAATTTAATTGTAGCTTTATTGAGGGGAGGGGAAATAAAGAACAAAGTAAAAAGTACTCAGCAGAGAGCAAAACACAACTTGCAAGGAAGCAAAGAAAAGATGGACAGTTCTCAACACAAAGTGTATTATTTATCACACAGGCTTTCTTGAAATGACTATTTATTGTTACATATTTTGAATCTTCATTATGTTCAGTTCCAATATTTAAATTTATGACATGTTTTCATTTTTTTCTCTATTCTGGCATTTGAGTCTAAAAAAAAAAAAAAGGCCAAGTTTCCCCACTGCATCCTGGGCCATCTCCAGTTGTCTTGATTTATATCTTGCCACTGGGCCCGGATGGCTCTGGAGGAGAAAGTAAGGTTGGTGACTTTGCAGGGCCCTCTCTCAATTAAATCCAATTCTTCAGCAGTTCATGGCATTATGTCCTTGATGTCATGGTTCTCTTGGAGAATGGAGGATCAACAATAACAACTGAGGAAAACAAAGAAAAATAGCTTTCACCAATGCTAGATGATTTAATTAGACTTTCCAAACTTCGAGCTTTTAGCTAGTTTATACAATTCACAAAAAATAAGGTTAAGATATAATTCTAGGGCCTATGGGGCATTGTCTTGCCGTCCATGAAATAAATGTGTCCCTGTATATTTTTTACTATAAGGAGAGATAGCATTCATATGACATTTTAAGATTTGTAAAACGCTCTACATGTGTCATATCATTTGAACCTCACAACAATTTGAGAAATTAGATATTATTATTATGGCCATTTTACAGATGAGGAAACTAATGCAATTGCCTTGCCCAGGGTCATACAGTGTATTAATAGTATTTAAACTCAGGTCTTCCTGCCTCTAAGTCCAATATTCTAGCTATTGTGCCAATCTAGCAATGGAGAAGCCAGGGGACAGTAGGTCAAGTAACCTTTGTCAATGTTAGGTAGTTCCCCTACATAACAAAGAGTCATGGTAAAAGTAGTCTGGTGTTGGAAAACTTAGAGATAGGTTTGGCCACATTTCTGATAGATTTCTTCCGAAATTATACTATATTAACTCAGGAAAATGATTAGAGAAGCCAGACATAATAATTCTTAAAACAGTGTGAATGACTTTTTTCCCCCATTCCTCCTGAGAAAAAAAGTTGTGATGGTTAACTGACTCATGGGACCATTCAGGAAATACAGATTGTGACTCCCAGGATAATGTCTTGTTCTATTGATATCAATAAAAACCTGTTAGTTCTGCAAGCTGTAATAGTCTTACCTCTATTTGAGTCCAGTATAGGCCTATTTACTGTAACCTTTAGATTATTAATCTTTCTTTGCAAGTCTGAAAATGTTTTAACAATATAATAGATCAGACATAGGCACATTTTATGAAGGAGAACTAAGGAGGGTCTTACTTGAAATAGGAAGTTTCCTTATTCAGGGATTTCTTTTAGCAATTTAAAATAGGATAAAGTTCTTGGACGTTTCAGGCTATCCTTGAGACAATCTGAATGCAGGCATTACCATCCTGAAATGAGTGGAGGGAAGTCCATAGTTAGCTTATTTTACTCAGTTCCATTAGCTGAGACTCAAAATGAGCTGAGAGGAGGAAATAATATTGCAAGGTCTTCAAAAAGGCATCAAAGAGGATTTAGATAGCTTTAATGTGGTATCATTTCTGGAGATTCAGTGGTCTTTGTTGATACAAACGTGAAATTAAATTACTATTTGGAGGAGAGAAGAAGGGGATAACTTTAAAGCCACAAACAATGTATTGAGTCCATTGTGGTGTTAGGAAAGTCCTGAACCCATACAGCTAGGAGTCAACCAAAGATTATGACTTCATAAGGACTGACAACACGAGACTTTCCACAATACGGTACCTGTTCTGGCAATTAAAATGATTCCAAGCTACATATTATTAGACCATTAAGAAATCAGATAAGCCCTAAAATTCATCAATAAGAAACTATCCAGTGACCTTAGACTCCCAAGGTACAGCCAAATTAAGTTTACCAGACATGAGATGTCAATGTGCAGGGGCAACTCATCTGGCATGATCTGTAAATGGTTCAAAACTAAAGGGGAAGTCTAGGCAGTGGCAGAGAAAGAAGCCTTTAGATTTTTGTCAAAGGTTTCCTCTATGATTATTCTTATAAATGTTCAACTGAGGGAGGGACCAGGGAAAATGAAGTGGTTCATGAAATTACATGATCATGGGGCGGCTAGGTGTTGCAGTGAATAGAGCACTGGCCCTGGAGTCAGGAGTACCTGAGTTCAAATCCGGCCTCAGACACTTAACACACAAAAAAAACTAGCCGTGTGACCTTGGGCAAGTCACTTAACCCCAACTGCCCTCCAAAAAAGCAAAAAATAAAAAAATAAAAGCAAAAAAAAAAAAAAAGAAATTACATGATCATAAATTTGGAAGCGTAAGGGACCTTAGAGGGTTGTTTATAATAAAATCTTCAGTTATCAGAAGAGAAAATTGATTTCTACATATCTTAATTGACTTTCCTAAGACCAAGCACAAATCTTGATTGATTCTGGAACCCTGAGAAACTATATCACCTACAGTTTAGCAGTGAAGTGAGGTGTGCTGTCTTTCCCAAGAGTTCATCCGTCAGCAAATCATTTCGCTTATTTGGTTGAAAGGAAGAGGCTCAAGTCAGGTAATTCTGAAGGTATCAAACATAACCCTTACAGGAATAATGTTTGTGTTATTAAAGTTGGAGAAGTACAAACCCTGATTTGGTTAGATCATTGCACCTTTCATAAACTTGACCCACAGGTACAAGGTTTCAATGCTTGCCAAGACTTTACTGTAAGCATTGGAATTTCCAATCAAGATAATCTGAGGGAAGTTATCAACCCAGAGTCTTGGTTCTATGATGTTGGCAGCCTATGGTACTTTTTTTGCAAGAAATGAGGAGAAACTCAATTAAAAAAATAATTTTATCTCAAAGCCTTGATAGCAGTAAGGAAGCTCAAAAAAGGAAAGTGGAGAAGCTGATAATCAACTAGATTCATTCTGAAAGTACAAATACCACAAAGGGTAAACTTGGAGGGACTTATGCTAACCAGTCCTATAAGAAAAGATCAAGAAGAAAGAGTAATATAACGAACATTCTATGGAAGAGAATATTGGGATATGTTTTGTTGCCTCTTATTTTCTCCAAGAGGACCATGACATCAGGTAGATGATGCCATGACATGCGAGTGAACTGGATTTAAGTGAGGTGAAGGCTGTGTGAGGTCACCAGATTCACTTTCTCCTCCAGAGCCATCTGGGTCCAGTGGCCAGATCAGGACAACTGGAGATGACCCAGAATGCAATGAGAGACCTTGGCCTTTTTAAGCTAAGACCTTTTCAGGTTGTCACTTTGACTGAGGCAAGGCCTATTCAGTGATTAAGGCTGGTTAAGAAATGAGTCTGGAATGGTCCCTTTTATTTTTTCAATTAAAGAAAAATCAATCCACCTCCTGGCTTTCTGGCCAAAACAGAAACAATTACTATTTACATTAACTCTGAGCCATCAGGGCTCAAACAATGACCACTAAGTGGTGCTTGAACAGAGACCTATTGTTGACCCATCAATGAGAGCCAGAGTGAATTAGGCTTAAGGCACAGTCTCTAAGAAAGAAATCTAGGTAATTAGCCCCAAGATAACTTGCTAGGTTTTAGCCATTGAAATTTATATTACTTTGGGCAGGGCACCTGAACCTAACAACAATACTCTATGTGCTGGAGGGGGGGGGGAAGAAGGGGGGGAAAAAGAGAGACAGAGACAGAGACAGAGACAGAGACAGGGACAGAGACAGAGATAGAGAAAGGGGAGGAGTGAGAAGAGTGAGTTGCTCACAGGTTGTTGTTTTGATGTAGTGCAGGTTCTGGGAACCCCCTTGAGCCCTCCTTGAATCTTCCTGATTAAGGCATTTGCCTGAGGCCATGGGCCTTAAGTTGTGGCCCTGCCCAAGACTTTAGCCCTCCTTTGTCCAGCAATTTCCCACTCTTTATCCTGTCCTACCCTTGAACTGGCCTGGCCTACCATTGTCTGTAGTCTCCAGCAACTTCCCACCCTTAATACTAGAGTCTGACCTCATCTAACTCCTGAAGACCCTCCCCAAACTCCTCCTCCAGACTACTCCTAGATTCTTCCCACAACCTTTCTATATATAAGACCCCTTCTTACCCCCATGTGTACAAGAGCACCATAGAATGACCTAGTACAGACTTACTCTGTGTCAGATGATTCTGACCCGCTTGCCCAATGCAAGCCTTATAGATACCTAGGCTCCTTAAGAGTCTACCCAATATGGTGAACTTTTTAATAAACTTTACTTTTCTTTGGTTGAGAGAAGGTGAATTCATTTTGCAGGACCTGGCGGGTTGGTATTTTGGGGTCTTGAGCAACCCTCCCCTATACCGTAACAGTTTGTTCTTCATTCTTGAAGAAGACCATGATATCATGAAGATGATGCTGTGACTTGCAAGTGAATTGGATTTAAGTGAGAGAAGGCTATGAAAGGTCATAAGCCTCACTTTCTCTTTCAGAGTTATCTGGTCCAGCAGCAAGATATAGATTAGGACAAATGGAGATGATTCCCTATTACCTCTTAGTTATGCCAAAAAGCCAACCCTCAAGAAGGTAGCTAATCAACATATGGCACCTATGGAGATATTTGGCAATCATGCCACATGACTATAAATGGAAGAATAGCTATGCCAGTGCCTACATGAGCCAGTTCTAAATGAGTACATGTAAGGAGATTGGAACATGCTTTTCTCCAATGAAATGGAAAGAGGAAAAGGTATCTTAGAAGTTCAGATAATATAAACCTTGCTATCAGAAAGGGTTGAGCAAAGAGGTGGTTTAGAGCTGGGAAGGATTTTAAGTGTTATTGAGTTAGTCCCCTAGAAGCACAGAAATAAAAATTCAGCTTCATTACACTTTTTTTTTTTAACAACTCTATGTAGGGATGGTATTAATGAAGATATTTAATGAAGAGGAATAACTATTAGCAGCATGGGTAGATTAAACTAGATTGAATGACTTTTGTGCTCTTGAGAGGTTTGGATTGTCCAAAGAGTGAAAATGATTCCCCATGAGCCTATGTCATAGGAAGGATGTCCCTGAGTTGTCTTGGTTTCCCTGGGCAAGATTTGCCTGACATGTCTGTGTTTACTTATCACTGCTCCCGTGTTCTAACTGATTAAGGAAGTAGACAAGGGATAGATTTCACATCTACATAGCCTTATCCCAGGCATTGGGTGTCTTGTAACAATATTTGGTGCCACCTACATGTGTCAAAGTGTCATTGGTATTGTGATAAGGGCTGAGTCTATGATGGAATGTCTTAGAAATTCCGTCTTGGTGACATTTCTGTAGTAAAGGCAGCCAGGCTGTACAATGTGTAAACTACTGGACCTAGAATCAGGATAACCTGAATTCAAATTTAGCTTCAGATACTTACTAGCTCTGGGACCTTGGTCCCATTTCCTTATCTATAAAATGGGCACACCCGTTTAGCACCTACTTGGCAGGATTATTGTGAGGATGAAATGAGATGATGATTGTAAAGTGCTTTACAAACCTTAAAACACTATACAAATGCTAACTATTATCATTGTTATTGCTCTGGTTACAAGGTCATAATCCATCACTCCAAGAGTGCACTTTAAGACTCTGGACCACAAATCTGCCCATAAAGCAACACTCATTCCACTTCCATTGCATTAAAGCTAAATGCCTTTCCTTGCCATTCTAGCTGTTACTCATTATCTAGCCTCATAACACTTACTCAGTTTCATTTCCCACTATTATGCAAGATGAGCCTTGAGGGGTGGCTAGGTCGTGCAGTGAATAGAGCACCGGCCCTGGAGTCAGGAGGACCTGAGTTCAAATCTGGACTCAGACACTTAACACAAAAGCTAGCCATGTGATCTTGGCCAAGTCACTTAACCCCAATTGCCCTCCAAAAAGCAAAAAAAAAAAAAAAAAAAGATGAGCCTCGTACCTTTCTCAGACCAACTCGCTCTCCTCCATACATGCATTACTCCTTCTGCCTCTATTAATTCGGTCATATATTTCCCCCATCTGAAATGCCAGCTCCTCTTTCTCCCTGCCTATCCAAATCCTATCATTCAAGGCCTCCCTTCAGCCTACTCCCTTCTATTCTCTTACTTCTCTAGCCCATGTTGATCTCACTTTTCTCCAAATTATTCTCCCAAGTTCAAGTGGAGTAAAACTCTCATCATTTTTACTGATCAGTTTATATACATTACAGTCAGCCTTGCTACAGAAGCAATCCCTCAGTTTTATGATCTGGGAACAACATAAATTGCTGATGCTAATTATAGCCCTTCTCCCTAGGGTACAGTGATCCTTTCAATTGGAGCTTTTTATGTGATATGCATGATGTTTGGTCAATAAGGCTCTAATATGACCTTAGTTTGTATGGAACCATTTTATGGTATTAAATTAGTGTGTTTTAAATAGGAGTCCAACACATTTATTGCTATATTGAAATGCAATGAAGATGTTTGTCTGCATTGGAATGCATCTTTATTATTTCCTCTACCGTAAATACGTTTTTCTTCATATTTCCTTATCTTAACTAATTTCACTCAGTATCAAGAAAGGTAGGGCAGATTAGCCCTGAAAGCAAAAAAGATAGGAGATATGACCATTATGCCAGCAGAAGACAGTGGCGTTTCTCCCCATACTGAAGATGGATTCAGTAAGTACATTTAAGCAGAATTATTTTATTGCTGATGTACATGAGACTTGTCTCTTTTAATTCTGATAACATGGAGCCCATTGCTGGGAGAGAAATATAGGGCACTCATTATAGTGAAGCAATGTTGATATGGTGGTCTGGTTTCTTCCAATTTGTAAAACGACTGAAAATAAAATTAGAAATAAGTGGTGGTCAGATTTTGCAAGGCCATGAACATCAAATTATAAAACATTTGTATTTTATAGTCTAGGTTAGTCTTCTCCAAAGTCGTTTATTGCTCAATTGTCAATCATCTATTGATTAAGTTCTTATTATGAACAAGGCACTGAGCATATTTATGTAGTCATATGAAATGATCTATGCAGATGTATTTTATTGGGTATTTGGTATGTGAGTCATATCCTGCTTTTTCTATACAAACATAATCCCCCTACCAGGGACACCTTATACTGCTATGAGATGATCTGGGGGTCAAAGTGTGTGTAAAAGAAGGATTTTCTGAGAGGTGTCTGCATGGCTGCCTTAGTTCCAATAGTTACAGCTTTTCTGAGTCACTAACACTAAGACACATTCCATTTGCATAGAAGACCACTTAACACTTCATTTTCGGTCATGGTTCAAATTTGGAATGCTATTATTTTCTCATTGTTTCTACCAAGGGAAGATTGAGGCCACAAAGGAAATAGTAGTGAGTCAGTCAGCTATAGTATGAGGGCTTGCTCCTCTGCTGCAGCATCTACTATTATGTGATGGGGATATACTCCCCATTGATGTCCTCATGCCATCTCCTTCTCCCGTCCAATCTCTTCTAACACCCTTGCAAGTTTGGATTATCACATGGTGGCAATGACTGCTATTTGGAGGCATGAGGAGGAGGGTGCAGAAGAAGAAGGCTGGGAAATCTATCCCAATGACTGGGACCTAGAGACTAGGAGGAAAGGGATGATCATAGAAATTCTATCCAATTCAATGCAAATAATGATTGCATCAAATTGGTTAATATTCTATGTCATCGAGTAACAGAGAGATTCAGAAAAGGAGGCTGATTCCCATTGACAAATATCTCAGTGATAAATCAGTTTGAGGGATTAGCAATAATAATGATTAATAAATAATAATGCATATCTGTGTGACAATCTTTGTGAGTGAAGATAAGTTGGAGACAAACTCTCAGAACAGGTGAATGTCAGTGAGATGGAAAGGTCACTGATGCCCTGAAGGAGAGGCATCACTCTCATGGGCCATGTTTGACTGATCACAAGGCTGTTTCTTCTCCAACTCAAGTTTTTCAGCAATAAGGGAATTAATTTATGTATTTCCTCCACTCTCCAGTGTTTTTTAATAAAGAAAAAGTTCACAAGGCATTTGTCTATGTATTCATTTCATTAGTGAGATCTGTCTATCAATTTTAAAACAAGTGACAAGCAAGCACAGTTGAATTTCAGCAGGAAGCAAATGGCACAGAGATGCTAAGAGAAGGATCCATCTCTTTGTGTGTAGCATGGAGCTTACAAGTGGCCTTTTCTAGTGAAAATCATTTTTCTCAGCAATGGCCTTAGAACCTTTTAAATCTCTTAGACTTTTGAAATCTCTTCATTGCAAAATGTTAGATCAGTATTTTTAAAAGTAAGGAATCAAATTAATTACATTTTTCTCACAAGAAAGCTCAATAAGGGAGGCGGACCCAAGATGGCGGCATAGAAGCAGCAAGGTCCCGCAGCTCCCACACTGCCACCCTAAACACCCATAAAATATGAGCCCCGACAAAGTCCAGGGAAGTCTAGGACTCTCAGACTCACAAAAATACAGAGAACACATCTCTCGCTGAAGGCAGCTCGGCAGCTCGGCAGCAGGGGCTCATCGTGGCCACCACCGGGAATTGAGGCTGGAAGAGCCTGAAGCCCAGACCGCAGCCAGGCCTGGGGCGGTGGGAATGAGCATAGCTGAGCTGAGCCAAGTGGCACCAGAGCTAGTCTGCAGTGGTTCTACAGCCTCCAGCACCTCCACATCTGCCAAGGCATGAGGAACAGGACTGGAGAAGGGCAGCTCTCACCGCAGTGGAACAGAGAGACCGGCCAGCCCCATACTGTAGCCCTGGGTGGCCCCAGGGTGGCCACTAGGAGCAGAGCCTCCCAAGCTTGAGTCTACTTCAAAGAAAATCTAAAGCACCTGCCTTAGGGGAGCTTCGGTCAGAGACTGTTAGTGAAAGTGAAGCTTTGAAAATTAATTTGGGAGTGGTAAAGCAGTTTGGCCAATCTTCCCTTGGGGCAAGAAAGCAGTGGGGGTAGGGAACTGCTGGATCCTCTGGCAGCCCCCACCAGGCTGCTTCAGAGCCCCTGGCCTGCGGACTCCGCAGAAGGGCTGAATCGATTGAATCGATTTACTTCAGTAAAGGGACAGGGACAGGGTACAGAACAGAACAAGGGGGGGGAGGGATAGGAAGGAGAGACAAATGATCACTGTCACTATATGTCCACTTAGCCAAGTGCTCTTGCGTTGAGTGGACTGGATCTGGATCGTGGTTTTGAGTGATGGTCCTGGGGTGCACTCTCAGCAAACCAAAGCTGGGTGGACTTGCAACACCCCCTAATAGCTCCGGCAGTTGGGAAAACCCCAGCAATTTGGAACAGAGCTT
>CM053598.1:164271062-164323173 GCA_028646575.1 Pseudocheirus occidentalis | reverse complement strand
CATCCACAGCCTGTATTGAATTGAGTGTCCTTCCAGTGGGAGTGGGTGACAAAGGAGGAATCGAAAGAATCTAGAATTTAAAGTTCTGTAATATCTGCAACTAGGAATTAAGATATACAGGGGGTGGGATAGAGAGACCCTCCCTGCCCTACCAGAAAATAAGAGAGCAGAGCAGGGGAGGGGCTTTACAGTGGGATTGCTGTTTCAGGGTTGGGGCAGGGGCAAGATGGGGAGAAAATTTGTAATTCAAAAATGTAATGAAAATGAATAATGTAAACAAGAAAAAAAATAAAAAATAAATTTAAAAAAATAAAGAGAAAAAAAAGAAAGCTCCATAAAACAAAATATTTTTAGTGAAAGCAAAAGAGATTTTTGTCCTTTAATAAAATATTTTAAATATTGTCTCTCATATGTAACTCATGTTTTCAAACATCTATTTTTATAAATTTTATAATCATAAATTATAAATTTTATAATTACAATTGTATAATTAGTATATTCATACATATATTATTTAAAATAAGCATACATATATCAGGTGGTGAATGTTGATTTTTTAAAAACTGTTTAATAGTAATGGGAATTTGAAGATCTTCTCTGCCCCTAAGGAAATTTGAAAACCTCCCCTGCTTTGAAAATATATTTTGCCCCCTAATAGGCTGAATGTAATCATATGTAGTCTGTAGTGGGAGGAATTTGCTGAAGGATGGAGCAGAGCCCACAGGAATCTGGGAGTTAGAGCATGAGTTGGGAGTTAGACATGGTTGGGAGGAAAGGATGCTTCCAAGGGAGACAATTAGTCTTGTGATTAAATATTGGTCTTGTGTTGGTTTGTGGGAAGGCCAAAGGATGCTGTCACTCTCTGTTGTAGCGTATTAACTTCTTTGCTATTATGATGGAATTGGCTTACTGGTCTGGGGATTCTGTTTTCTGGTGTCTGAATAAATGTTTTGCTTCTGTCTTTTATATTGAGAATCTGTTATATTTTGCAATCGAGCACCATTCAGGTAGATTTATAGTGACCTTTGATGCTGCACATATTGCATTGGCACTGCAAACTGATAGACCCACAAGATCAAAAAAGTTTTGAGACCTCTGCTCTGAGAAACGATTGAAGACTTTTGAGCTGGGAACTTTATGCTAAAAGTGGTCTTCTTGGAATTCAATTCCACATTTGTGAAGTGTCTACTATGAACAAAGAATAGGTCTTGGAGATAGAAATATGAAAGATACCTTAACAAATCATATAATCTAATTATAATCCTTTAAGCAACAAAGTATATGGTGTAAGTTAGAGTGTAATGAACACAAAGGAGAGACCCAGACAAATGCTATAAGAAAAACTGAAGGGGAGGAGAGAAAGAGAGATGGACAAAAAGATTCAGGTAGAGAGATCAAGACAGACTTTTTTAGGAGATGATACCTAATCTGCTCCTGATTTTTGTTTACAGAATGAATTGAAGGGGGAAGAAATTGGAACTAGGGAAAATAGTTAAAAGGTTATAACAATAGTCTAGGCATGAAGGGATGAACCTGAACCAGACAGTATGACATTGAGAATCTAAAGAAATAAATGGATGGAAAGGACACTCCAAAGACAGACTTTAAGTAACTATGACAATAGCCAGCATTTAAAAGTTCATTTTCCAAAGCACACAGGCAACAGAAGGTTGATATTCCTAAATATGGTCAAGGCAGCATTAAAATAATTGATATGTGGAACATTACACTTTCCTCCTGCTTTTCATTCCCAGTCATTATCATTCAGGAGCACACCTCTGTGCATCAGAGGCCTCTTCAGTTATTTGGTTAAATTCCAACTCTACTGCAAACTCGTATCAGATAAAATTAATGTCAATTTTGACTCACATATTTCCCTTTACAATAGCCTGCTTCTGATCTGTGATTATTTTTCTTCAGTTAATCTGGTTGTCAACTCAAAATTTCTTGTGTAACAGTGACTACTCTGGCCTCCTACTGCCTTAGAGCCAGGTGTGCTGCATTTCACCTTTCCCCAGGGTTCTCTGGTTGGGGCATATGAAGTGTCTAGTCTCTTCCATTAAGTCAAGTTGTCATCTAGTGTATTCCCTAAATTTTAGGGGGTCCCTAGAATTCAAATTTTACTTAAATATTTAAATGTGATTGGCTTTTATAGGAGAACATTTACTTTAAAGGTAAAATAAAAACATACATACATTCCCCCAATACCTAGGGACCAAATCCCCACTTGATCTTTGGGTAAAGGAGGGAACTTCATTTCACAGATTAGCTCAGTTTCAATATGGCATTAGCCCTGCTAAGTCCCAAGTCAAAAGCATTGCTGCCCCTGAATCCCCAAACTTTGGTTTCTTAGGGCTTCCCAGCTAGGTAAAATAATGATAAAGGGAAGGACTTCTACAACAAGGCCATGTAGAAAGTAAGGAGGAATGTAATCAAGGAGAGTGGTGCATGAATTTATCTAGGAAGAAATGAGTATCCCTCTTTTTTTTTGGTGACTAGAGAGAAGGGGAAAAGAGTAGATGATAATGCTAAAAACTGTAGGGCAGTGGTTCTCAACCTGTGGGTCACAACCCCTTTGGAATCTGCTGCTGATTGGCTTTACAGGGTCAAAGGACCCTTTCACAGTGGTCACAGGGGTCTCCTAATACCAAACACAGATTTCCAATAGTCTTAGGAACCTCCTCTATCTGTCTCCAGGCAGGTCCACCCACATGCAGACACACCTACATACAACTATTAAAGGGTGGTGGCATTAGGAAGATTGAGAACCACTGCTATAGGGTAATAGAGAAGAGCTAAAAGAATTCAAATCCAGTGATCTTATATAATCTATAGTCTATTGCAGAAGGTTGTCATTTGCTCTAAGTGTGGGAATGTGAGATTGGGTGCTTTGGAGATGAAGAATCAAGAACAACCCTTGATAATTGGTTCATTGTTTTTCTTCATTCTCAAAGAGGACCAAAATGACATCACTATGTTAGAGTCAAATTACAGTTTTCCTGCTATAGCTGATCAGACCAATACAGAATGTTTTACCACAGGTCAGACACAAATAGTACCTATGAACATTTGTGATGATGTCTCTAAATTTGTACATTTCACTTCTCTTTTGAGCTACTGCATTTCTGCGCCCTCTTTGATGCAGGCACACCATCCTCACTAGTCCTTTGTCAGCATCTCCCAAGTCACTCAATATATATTATGACAGAATGTAAAACCAATCACAAGCAGCTCTTCTGAGGACTGCTGCTGTGAATAACTTTAAGAGTCTCATTTCATAGTATAATGAACTCTCTATTTATTCAGCAATAAACTAAAGCATAACATTCAAGAAACTAAAGCATAACATTCACAACAACATAACATATTTATTACTAAGATGCCCACGTAGTTTTAAACAAAGTATATCATTCAGTATATCTTATAGACATCTTTAAGGAGTAGCAGAAAATACAAACACCATCCACCTCTAGGTCACATTAAGTTACAATCTCCTCAGTCAAGACAGAGTATCCAAGTAAAATCCTCTTTCATCTTGTCTAGATACTGGCTTCCAATCATGCTTAAGCCAATATCCTTAAGGGAGAACAGAAAGTACCAACACCACTCACCCCTAGATCACAATAAGTTACAAATTTCATAATACAGAGTATCCAGAGTAAAGTCCTCTTTCATCTTGACTTGAGGCTGGCTTCCAAACCCCACAGCTCCTTCTTCACAACTGACGTCTCCCAACTCTTGCCTATATTCACACATAGGCAGCTCTCTGCTCCTGTTCCATATCTCATCTCAAGCTCTTCGCAGTTTCTCTTTCTATGAAAACAAAATTTAATAGGGCTACGACAATCTTTACACACATTACCAGTATTATTATCTCAATTCGCCTTCTGTCTGAGAAATCAACACAAAACAATAGACAGGGCTTCTGTTTGAACAAGTAACCCAGAACAACAGACAGAGCACCAACATCAGAAACATGCTCTCAGCCTGCTCCCAGCTCTGCTCAAGCTCTTATCTGCTCTTTCCTGTTCTACTCTTTTTATAAGCTCCTCCAACCATACTCTCCCATGTGATTACATTTGGCTTATTAAGGGGGCAGGGGAGATCTTCAAACTCCCTTAGGACTATTAAGGACAATGTATACTGTTTCCAATAAAAGACTTGATGCAATCAAAGGTGAGGTTCAAAGGCACTCCATTAGCTAAAAGTCAATCAAGAAAAACAGCAAAAAGTCCTACTTTGCTTGCCATTACACAGAACCATAACTCTTTGTTATGGTTATTAATTTGAATTTAAAGACCCCTTTTTGTATTGGCAAATAGGCAGGTACTTAATACCTTGTTTCAAGTTAAGCAAAGGTAGCAGGTACTCAGCACTTAGTAATTGATCAAGCCTCTGTTGGGGAAACAGAAGGTATGAACTCCTGTCTCCTGTTACTGACATAAGAGGAAAGGGTTGGCTGAAACAGGAAGCTAATGCTGTGTGTATATAAGGAAAAGCCCCAGGAAGGGACAGTCAGAATTTCTTGGGACCAGTATCTGGTGGCAGAGCATCTACAGAAGAGAATTGAGAGTTGGGAACTGAGTCAGATCTCAGAGCAAGCCAGAGGAGGCTGAACATGAGCCCAGGAGTCCAGGAACCCAGAAGGTCAAGAGTCCCTCCTTCTCCCCCACCCCCCACCCCAGCTGGATAAGGTGATAATGATTTTTCAAAAAAGCTGCAGAAGACTGAGGAAGCATGATCAGGATGCCAAGACTTTGTCTGTTTGTGGCTTGGTCGAGCCTTGAATTCCTGGGAGAAGAAACTGTGAAGGATTTGAGATAAACTGGACCCTGTGAACTCCAATACAGAGAAGGAACTGCCTGGAGAACTGGACAAGGACCTGGGAGCTGTCTGCCTATGTGTCCAGGTGACTGGTGAATCCAGGTAGGATCTGGGATCATGAAAGGGGATTCAGGGGATCTTAGAAACTACCCTAAGTCTAGCTGAAAGAAGACTTTACTTGGATACTATGTACTGAATGAAGAATTGTAAATTTATTAGTGAAGTAGGGGTGGACGGTCTGTGTATTTTCTAATGATTGTACTTAGTGATTAATGATATTTAATAATTGATTACTGAACAAGTACTGATTGAGTTAACTTAGTTGCCCCATGAGTGGAAGACTTTGACTATTGTACTTTGAGATGACTGAATGACTAAGTAAGGATGCAAACCTCCTTAGGGATGCCAGATGATTGTTCTTTGTTCAAAACTTTGTGGCCACTGTGCTGGAAACTATGTGGCCATTTTAATGATAAGCTGTTGTGAATACTATATTTTGATTATCTGTGATAAGTTGTAATATTGTGAATGCTTGATTTCTGTGAATGTTTTGCTTTGATTTGTTATGGAATAGAGTGTTCGCTATACTGTGTTATCAGAACCTTAAAAGCTGTTCACAGTAGCATTCTTTTGGGAAGCTGCTCGTGCGTGGCATTACACTCTTATGTTTAAGAGACAGCATTGTAATCAGTTAGGTGCATCTACTCCACTTACATCATATGGGCTAGTTAAAGGCTATTGAAGATGGGATCCTGAGCTAAAAAGGTAGCAAGGTTCAGTTAATATCTTGACCTGAGGACAGTAAGAATAAGTAAGTAAGAATATCCATCCTTTTCTCTTACTAGCAAATTATTTAATCTCTCCCAACTTCAGTTTCTCCATCTCAAAGATGGGATTAATTCCTGCTTCCCAGGTTGTTGTTTAGCTCAAGGGACATAATGTGTATAAAGTGTTTCCCAAGTATAAAGTGCTATATAAGTATTAGTTATGGTTGCAGATCCAAGTGAGGTGGTGAAGAGAGTACTGGGTGGTGCAGTGGATAGAGTGTTGAATCTGAAGTCAGGAAGTCACATTTCCTGAGTTCAAATCTGGCCTCAGACACTACCTATCTAACCCTGAGAAAGTCACTTACTTTGCCTCAACTACCTCATCTGTGAAAAAATAAACTGAATAAGGAAATGGCAAAACACTCCAGTATCTTTGCCAAGAAAACCCCAAATAGGGTCATGAAAAGACAGACATGGCTGAAACAACTGAGCAAAAAAAAAAAGAGTCTGAAACAATACAACTGATATTTGAATATTTTCAAGTTTACAAAGTTATTTGCATAATAATTTCATTTTGTCCTCACAACAATGCTGTGAGGCAATCACCATAGGTCTTATTACTCTCATTCTCAGCTAAATTGATAATAAGATGCTAAGTGATTTGTTCCAAGTTACATGGCTAGCAAGCTAGTGTCAGGATTCAAATAAGGATACAAAGCAAGGTCCCATATTGACTCCAAATTCAATCTTTAGTCCACTATGCCCCATGGCTTATAATGGAAATATACTCTTTTCCCCAAGGCAGCCTTCCCTCAGTCTCTACACAAGTCTTCCAATACCTTCCACATACTCTGTGGTCCTTTCTGTTCCTTGAATATGATACTTCCTCCAGACTTTGGAAATTTTCCACTGGTGGTCACCCATGACTAGAATGCTCTCCCTCCTCATCTCTGTCTCCTCTCTTCCCAAATTCCTTGAAGTCTCGTCTGAAGTACCACCAATTTCAAGAAGGCTTTCTCAATCTTCCTTTACTCTCATGATTATTGCTATTTTGTCCTGTATAACTCATTTGTACATAATTGTTAGTGCATCATCTCTCCATTTGCTCTCTTTGAGAGGCCCAACTGTTTTTGGTTTTCTTTGTAACTCAGTGCTTGGTATGTTATTATTATTAGGTTGTCGTCATGTCCAACTCTTCACCATCCCATGTGGGGTTTCCTTGGCAAAGAGACTGGAATGGTTTGCCATTTTCTTTTCCAGTTCACATTATAGACAAAGAAACTAGGGGCAAACAGGGTTAAGTGACTTACACAGGATTGTACAGCTAGTAAGTATCTAAGATCAGTCTTCCTGACTTTGGGTCTGATGCCCTATCTATTGCAACTACTAGCTGCCCCATTGCTTTTAGCATGGTACATGGCAAAGAATAAGGGGTTAATAAATATTTGTTTACTTGACTCACTTACAAAAGATGTTATTTATCAAATAATGGTAACACACTACTCCCCAGAAATGAGCCATCCTGATTCAAACAGGTTTCTTGTCCTCTTAAATACAGCTCCTTACTATTCATTTATCTCAGAATTTACACTATTCTTTGGTCTCCTGTCTGCTTAAAGAAAAATCGCTACCCTTCTAAACCTAACTCATACTATCAGCTCTCTCTTGAAACCACCTTAAATTCTTCTGTATTTTCACGTGGTCCACTCTGTCCCCTTAGCAGGGATTAGTGCTTATAATGACCATAGGCTTACAGAGTGTGAAATGAATTAAATGCATTAACTCCAGATCCTTAATAGTACAAAGCCTGATGACATAACATAAAAAAATTAAGTGGAGAGATGTTGCAAAGAGAAAAAGAAGGAAGCCTAACTAGAAAAACAGAGTTGGAGAGGCTAGAAATAGAAGGGCACAGAAAGGGCTAGCTCCTACTAAAAAGACAATAAGACCTGGGTTCAAATTCCTCTTCTGATACTTATCAGCTGTGTTACTGTGGACAAATTGCTGAACTCTTCTTAGTTTCAGGTAGCTGTATAAGCATTCTCTGTGATACATGAGATGTAACTAGTTCTATTTTTATTTCTAATTACTTTTAAATTGAGGTATATACATCTACTACAAAGTTTCACCCTTGACCCATTTTTCATCATCTGAAGAATGGGAGTGAGCCTAGAGGGAAGCAAGCCCTAGAAAAGTCATAGAATTCACATAGGATCTCGTTGGCTTCCAAACACTAACAGCATTATTAAAATGCTGATAGCAAATGCTTAGACTGGCATCATAAAGAAGCATTCTAATATTTTTGCACTCTGCTTGGTCTCACTGAAAATTCTGCTTTCCAAACAGGTCAAAATGACATCAGCATCTGGTTCCCTACTCAGCAATACTCTATGGAGGTCCTGACACTTCCTGCCCACACATTCTGAAGCTCTCTTGTCAGTTAGCCAGCCCTCATCACTAGGCTCTCTCCTCAGGATGATACCCCAGCTCACCCCAGCAGTGTTCATGGATTACTGAGATGGAAATTGATGCCAAATAATGATCTGTTGTTAGGTGAAGAACATTAGGGAGAATTAGACAAACTTCCTAGCTTGTGAAAAATGCAAGGCATAATAAAAGGAGGGAGGAGATAATTAACATTTGATAGAACTTCTCACAAAAAATGAGTTTCATCTTCCTTCAAAAATCTTTCCAGCATTTTGTTGTTGTTCTGGGCTCCAGTGACATTGTTTGTAATACCACCTAATAACTTAGTCATAGAAATTAAACACAATCATTCATTCTGTTGTGAATCATGTTTAGTCTTTGACAAGTTAAAATGAGTTATTCAGTTGTGTAATTATGAGGAGAAAGTTTGACCCTGGAGAAGAGATAATGATGAAGATCTGCCCTCATCCCGCCCCTTCTCTATAGAGATGGAGGACTATAGGTGTGGAACATTACACACACTAGCAAACTCATTTGATATCTTGATTCCTTGTGCTAAATTGCCTTTAAAAATGCTTTATTACTAGGAACGGATCTCTGAGTAGGGTAGGAGAAAGGAATATATTTAGAAATAAAGTTGTTATAAAAACAAAACATATCAACTAAAATTTAAATGAGTCATTCAATTCTTGTTGCATAAATCACAGTTATATACATATATATATATATATATGCATATGTATATGTATATGCAGTTGACTCTACAATGGTAAACTATCTCTTAAGATGCAAGAGCACCACTTTTAGTTGTCCGTAAGCTAGGACACCTGACCAATCCAGGAGTGGACATGAGACTGCAAAGAGATTAGCTATTTAATTTTTCCATGAGATATCATAGATGCATTAATTCCCATTCAAGCATAATTTGAAAAAAACAATCAGTATTTCAGACACTTGAAACATGCAGTCTACATAAGGGATTCCTCTTCTGTCCCTGTCGCCCATTCCCGAGGAATTATGGTATAGAGGAAGAACCCTAGACTTGGAATCATGACGATCTGACTCAAATACTGAATCTGATACTTTCTAGCTGTGTGACCCTGGGCAAGTAACTTTATCTATCTCAGCCTTAGTTGGCTCATCTGCAAAATGGGAATGTACCCCACAATAACTCACAGTGATATGAGGATGAAATGAGTATGTTTTCAAATTTTACAGAAGTATATAAATTCAGTTTTTAATCATTATTGTTATTATTATTATTCTGAGTTTAACATGTGTATTACACACAAACATGCAAGCATTTTTCCTTAACCCATGTGAACACAATATGCATATTTATATGTACATATATGTCTATGCTAGCTATGTGTGCTTATTATACTTAGTATCAACACAACAATACAATGAAAGTTCTGCCACTGGGATGGAATATCCTTTGAAAACAGGCACAGTGGTAATTATGAACACCCAAATAGAACTTGGAACCGACATTTTAATGTTTACAAAGCACCTCACAAACATTATTGCATGTGACTCTCACAACCATGAAAGGTAAGGAATGAAGGCATTATTGTCCCCATTTTGCAGATGAAGAAACTGAGGATCAGAGCAGTCAAATGATTTGGTGATAGCCATACATCCAGCATGTGCCAAAGGTTGGATCTGTACTCAAGTCTTTAGTACTCTATCCAATATACCACACTTCTACTCACTTCAGTAGCCAGCGAATAGCCCATGAATAGTCTTAAATAACTGTTAGTGACTCTGTTACCACAATTACTCAATGCTTATCCTGAACACAAGTACTACCATGGTTGTGCTTGAAATATAAAGTCCTGGCTTTACATGACTTAGCCAGTAACCATGCCATTCTGGGCTTTATTTTCTGCATCTGTAAAATGATGAGGTGAACTATGTGATTTATGAGGTGCCCCTGCACATGGCACAGTCCCATAAGGCATCATATATGGCAAATCTGGTGTTCATAGCCATGAAAACAAAGCTACAGATATGACATTGTAGAACTTCAGTTTGATCTGGACCTATGATAACTATAGAGAAAGATAGATAAATAGATAAATAGGTAGACAGATAGATGGATAGATAGATGGATGGATGGATGGATGGATGGATGGATGGATAGATGGATAGGTGGATGGACAGAATGGTGGATAGACAGACAGACAGATAGATAGATAGATAGATAGATAGATAGATAGATAGATAGATAGATAGACAGACAGATAGATAGATGGATGATAGGAAAAGCAAATAAACAAATCAATACATGGATAGATAAGTGAATGAATTAAAGAATAGATAAATGAATTAACAACTAATATAAGCTACTGGTTAAAGCCCTGGAGTCAGGATGGATGTAAGTTCAAATCCTGCCTCAGAATTCTATTAGCTATATGATGTTGAACAAGTAGTTTAACTTTTCTCAGCCTCAGTTTCCTCATCTGAAAAACAAAGATATTATTAACACCTACCTCCCAAGGTTGTTGTGAGGATTAATTGATATAATTCATGTAAAGGATTTTGAAAACCTCCAGGTATGACATTTACTGAGCTATATACATTACTACCTTGAAGGAAGACAGTATGGTATTGTGGGGAAAAATAACTGGATTTGCATTCAAAGGACCAGTATTCAAATCCTAACTTGGCTATTTACTAGCTATGTGATTTGAGGAAAATCACTTAAATGTTGGTGAACCTTGGGAAATGGAAAAGATAACTTACTATACTGCTTATTTCATATAGGAATATCATGATAGCACAATGAGGTAATGCATGCAGGGCTGTACTTAAGGGTCAGCTTTTAGTAAGGATAAAGATATTTCAGTTTCAGGCCATGGATTCCTCATCTAAACAATTACATGGCTCAAATCTTCTCCCCTATCCCCCATGCTTACTTCCTGGCCTACCACTCACTTCACTTGATCATAGACCCATCTTTGTCATTCTTATTTCTAAGACAGATCCAATTAAATATTTGCCATTGCTTTGATATGAGCTCCTATTTCATAGATTTTGGTATAGGAACTCAAACACAGAAGGATTAAACTGACTTCAAAACAGAAAAAGCATGTATAAGCAGATGAGAATACAGCACCTCATTTTTCAAAGCTAAGTGCATTGTCAAGAGTGCTAAATTAAGTGGTAAGAAATCACCTGGAGAAATCTACTGAGAATATCCCCTACACACCAGAGAAAGTGGGCAGCTCCTCCTGTCTGTAGGTTGGTAAAGTATGCTCCTTTAAGAATCTATTGTGACTTGAAAATCGCTATTAAATTAGTTTCCAAGTTAGGTAGGAAACATTCATAAGCAAGAATGAGAGGTAGGATTTGAGAAGTTGCTACTAAATTACATGCTAATTTTTTTTTAAAAAGTCATTGTATAAACAATTGATCCTTTCTTTTTCTTTAACTTCTAGATACCTTCCATTTTTTCATGCAGTCAATGATTGATAATGTCACTCATCCATCCTTGAACATAATAATAGAGACTGACTCATTGAGAATTTGAATGTTAACAGCAACAGTGTTATTACATGGCAGTATATAAACCTATTAAATTATTTTGAATTTCAAATGTACATAGGGATAAAATGGGGTCACCCAATAGACTGAATGTTATACTTACAACCATGAAATTCAAGGACCCAGAAAAAGGACCCAAGTCTTTTGGGAAAGTCTTTTATGGAAGATTTATGGAAGGGCAGTTAAAAGATTCACCCAGGATGTTAAGATAGATAGATGAGTTGAGATCTGAACCATTGGTAGTAGTACCTCATTAATGAGATCAAAGATCCATTCTAAGCAGAGGAAGACTGTTGGGAGGTTGGAGGAAAGGAGTGAATTAGTTGGTAGAATAGAACAGAAGAAATTAATGTTTTAAAAAAAGAAAATTTTATCATCAAATATCATTAAAATAGTAAAGGAAAAGAACCTATATATACACAAATATTTATAGCAGCTCTTTTAGTGGTAGCAAAGAATTGGAAATTGAGGGGATGCTTATCATATGGGGAATGGCTGAACAAGCTGTGGTATATGATTGTGACAGAATACTATTGTACTATAAGAAATAATGAGCAAAATGCTCTCAGAAAATCTGGAGTGACTTATATAAACTGATACAAAGGGAAATGAGCAGCACCAGGAGAACATTGTCCATAGCTCCAGCAATATTGTATGATGAGCAACTGTGAAGGACTTAGCTATTCTCAGCAATACAATGATCCAAGACAATTCTAAAGGACTTATGATGAAAAATGCTGTACATCTCCAGAGAAAGAACAGATGGCAAATTGGTACCTTCCCTGTATCGTACAGGCTTATAAAGCTGCCTAGAGCATTAAAAACTCAAGTGACTTCCTCAGGTCCTACATCTAGGAGGTAACAAAGACCACCTTTCTGGCTTTGAGGGAAGCTCTCTATTCACTACACTTCTCAATTTCTAAAAATAGAAAGCAACAAGCAAAAAAATTGAGGAGAATGGAAAAAAACATTTTTGCTATTTATCCATTAATTTTAATGTACATTTAAAAATAAACTGCTATAAGACAACAGGATGGAAGGAGATGTCTATATTCAGAGAAAGATCTAGAAAGAACAGAGTTTAAATGTAGAATGAAGCAATCTACATGCTATCATTCTTTTCCATGCTTGGTTTTCTTTCTTTTTTCTCATTGTTCACTCCATTGGTTACAACCCTTCTATACAACCAGACTAATGTCCAATGTGAAAGTATTTGCAGATCCTGTACTTGATTGCGTGCCACCATGTTTGAGGTGGGGAGGAAGGAGGGAAGAAAATTTGAAACTCAAGGGATTGTGGAACTGAATCTTGTAAACTAAAAGTAAATAAACAAATCAATTAATAAAAATAAAAATAAGCCACATTAAAAGAACTATACCATTTCACATGCAGTCATCTCTTATTCTTTTCATATTAAGTTGCTAATGTTTGGTTATAATAGTTAAAGTCATACTAAAGAAGAAAAAATAGCTTATTGCAAACACCTCACTACTAGGCCAAACTAAGCATTTAGTACCTCCTGGAAGCACTGGACACAAACATCAGTGAAAGTGGTTTCTTTAGCCTCCTTCTCTTAACCAGAAGACATTCAGAAGGATTATCATCACTGAGCAGCTCGGTTGATTTAACAAGAACTTCATGAGTTTTCTTCATTTCTCTCAGCAGAGAGGTGGTGGGCTATAGGTAAGGAATGAGGTATATGTTGTCAGATAAGATTAACCTATTCATTTGTTTGGCTGAACTATACTTTACCCTTATGAAAGAGAGTTCTAGGGGTGCTGAAGAGTGCATCGTTAAGAAGTGATAACATTTCAAAAAGCATCACCAAAACATTTAGGGGGAGGCAGCTAGGTGGTATAATAGACAGAGCACCAGATCTGGAGTCAAGAAGACTTATCTTCCTGAGTCCAAATCTGGCCTCAAGCCCTTACTGTGTAACCCTGGGCAAGTCACTTAACCCTGTTTACGTCAGCTTCCTCATCTGGAAAATGTGCTAGAGAAGGCAATGGCAAACCAGTGCAGTATCTTTGCCAAGAAAACTCCAAAATGGGGTCAAGAAGAAATGTACCCTACTGAAAATGACAGCACAACAGCAAAACCTTTTTTAGAAGAACTTGTCACTGACAAATTCTATTCCAAATATTAGAATAATATATTTTGAAACATAGGTTATCTTATCAAATTTACTCCTATAATTTTGTAATCATTTTATATTTATCATAGTAAATATTCTTTTGATTCAAATAGAAAATACTTGACTTTGGGCTAGTCATTTCACACCTCTATATAACAATTTATTTGTAAAATGAGAGGATTAGACCCTGTGTTCTAATTAATACTAAACAGAGTTTAGTATTAATGTAAACATACAGTTAGGGCTTATGGTTTTTCTTTATTAAGTTTTGAAAATGCAAGCAATTTATAATGAAATAATGAAAACCAAAGGTCATAAATTAAAATTACATTAGAAACAGAATTTTATACTTGTTACAAAAATGAATGAAATGTTTTCAATACTTTACTTGAAAAAGAGTGTTTCCACTAACAATGACTCTGGTATAGCACAGTATAAGACTTGGAGCCTGAAAACCCTAAATTCAAATTCTGTCTCACACACCTACTAACTGAGTGCATTTACTTTCAGCCTGAATTTCTTCATTCATACAATGGGGATAAGAGGGATCATCATAGGAATAAGAAATTCTCATAGAGTTGTAAAGATCATGAGATAACATATATAATGGATTTAAATGTTTTAAGACTTATGAAGAGTAGTCATTATTATTATTATTATTAGTTTTACATAGACGTTGTGAAGAAGGATAGTCCATATGTTTTTGTTTGCTTTTGCTTTTGCATGGCAATTGGAATTAAGTGAATTGCCCATAGTCACACAGTTAGTGAGTGTCTGGAGGCAGATTTGAACTCAAGTCCTCCTGACTCCAGGACCAGTGATCTATCTACTGTGCCACCTAGACACACCATCCGTATGTTTTAAAGTAAAATTTTAGGAAGAATAAAACAGTATTCTTTTCTTAAACTATCATTACTAATGACTAATTCAAATAAATAGCGATGAGAATTCTTAATAATTGTGTTTGAATTCTGTTTACAAACACATTTCAAATAATATTTTTGGGCCATTAAGCTCCTAGCAAGCTACCCCTTGTGGAACTTGCCACAACTAGAAACTTCCAAAGTGGGGTGATTTCCTACTCTAACCCTGAAAGAGAACAATATATAACATTAGCATATGCTAATTAATTTGAGCCTCAACAACCCTCTAACAGTGTGGAAGAAGCATTATCTCTATTTTATAAGTGAGGAAGCTGAGGCTTACAAAAGATTAATGACTTACCTAAGGGGAAAAAAAAATCTCTTAAAAACTGGAGGCCTCTAAAAGTGAAACAAGATGGTAGTGGGTTGTCCTTCATTGAAAGTCTTTGATTAAAGGTAGGATGACTACTTGTCAGGTATGTTTTAGAGTGGTCAATTGGATAGTGCTAAGCCTAGAGTCAAGAAGACCTGAGTTCAAGTTTGATCTCAGACCTTTTAGTAGGTTACCTTGACATTACCTTGGGCAAGTTGCTTAACCTTGTTTGCCTCAGTTTCCTCATTTATAAAATGAGCTGGAGAAGGAAATGGCAAATTACTCCAGTATTTTTGACAAGAAAACTCCCAAATAGAGTCAAGAGTTGGACACAACTAGAAAAACAACAAATGCTTTAGAGAGGATATTTGGTGACTTATGACTTAGACTAGATTGCCTTGGGGATACCTTCCAGTTTTGAGATTCTTTGATTATTTGAAATAATGAAACTAGTAAAAGGTAGAATTGGGACTTAAAAACACACCCTCACCTTTCTCTCCCACCTCATCTTGACTACATCTTGTTTTCATGTTTCAATTATTTGAACTCTGTCACCATATGAAACATTTAAGGCAGTTCACAAAGAAAAAAAGATGTCATCTAACATCAATTAGATAGTTACTATTAATGAAAATTTGATGATGATGATAATTTTGAACAAAGAACATACTGAGATGCTTCATCAAGAGTGTACAGGAAGAAAATTTTCCTACCCCTCCACCATTCCAATATTCCTAGACTTTTATTTTTGCAAGCATCTAACACAAAAATTGCTTTACAAATGTCTATTGAATAAATGAATCATGAATAAAAATGAAACTCCCTGTATCATAGGAAGAGGTCCTAAACATAAGAGTGAGCATAAGTTTGACTTCAGCATAGGCTTAATTTTCACTGAAACTTAGTTATTGATTCCAAAGAGGTCCCTGTTTTTGATAGTTCTCTCTTTTGAGAGTCACCAGCTTTGCACTTGATCAAATGAATCACCTCCAATTTAGGATCAAAGACATGTTTAATAATAACTGCAGGCTTTATGCATCCACACAGAAACTTTCTGGCAGTGTTCCCTATCAGTCATAAGCCTGATGATTCATTTCAGTCATGATGAGTAATGCCTATCACTTTGTCAAGGCCGTCACTGGATGAATAATCAATGCTGTGCACCCCAGTAAGGTAAGTCACTCGTGGTTAATGAGATTGGTGTTGTCATATCTGCATAAACAGTGAAATTGCAATTATTTTTAGAACGGGTAGGGATAGTACTGACTGTACTCTCAGGAACTAATCCCTCTCCTATGAATAGGAACCTAGACCTCTGAGCACATTATGTACGTATATACATACATATGCATTAAATTTTGTATTCTAGTAAAGTCCCCTTTTATAGAACAGACTGAGGGCAAGGTCATGCCACAAAAATGGATTTTCAAGAAAAAAGAAAATTAGAAATTTGTCCCAAGAAATTTATTCAGGGAAAAAAAACCTCTTTGAATAATAATGGGAGGAGATTAGTCAAGACAATAATCCCTTTTCCCATTAACGAATTAGTAGTTACCAAAACTCAATTAAAATGGTATGAGGATTGCAAGTATCATTCAACTCCTTCTCAGTCATGAGTAAAAGTGGTATTTAATCAAACAGGCACTGCCATTAATATTCTATGAAATAGGAACAGATAGGCAGAATGGCACAGTAGATGATGAGCTTGCTTCTCAGGCATGAAGATCTTGATTCAAGCACTGCCTCTGAAACATACTAGGTATGTGACTTTCGGCAAGATACTTAATTTATCAGTGCTGGTCCACAATTCATTCAGTCTATAAGGGAGTTTCTTTGCTCAGAAGATACTTCTATCCCAGTGAAATCACATGTACTGTAATTGCCTGTAATGCCATGCTACTGTAGAATGCTACTAGGAGAATGCTACTCTGAACAGCTTTTAAGGTTCTGATTACACCATATGGTGAATGCTCTATTTATTCCATAGCAAATCAAAGCAAAACATTCACAGAAAATCAAGGTACAGCATTCACAATATTACAACATATCAGAAAATCACAATATAGTACTCTCAACAGCTTATCATTAAAATGGCCACATAGTTTTCACCAAAGTAGTCACAGTATTTAGAACAAAGAACAATCATCTGGTATCCCTGAGGAGGTTTGCCTCCTTACTCAGTCATTCAGTCATCTCAGAGTACAATAGTCAGTCTTCTACTCATGGAGCAACTAGGTTAACTCAATTAGTTACTTATTTAGCAATCAGTTACTAAGTATCATTAATCACTAAGTACAATCATTAGAAAATACACAAACCCCCTCACTCCTAGGTCTCTAGTAAACCATGATTTCATCATAGCATTCAATACCCAAGAAGAGGTCTTTTCATCTTGACCCAAGGCAAGTTCTCAGCAATCTCTGTTCCTGGGGAGACAAAGGTTAACTAAGCCATGACATACATTGCCAGTGTCCTCATCAATTCACTCTCTGCCTGCAGAACAGTCTCAGGACCCCTGAAAACATTAGCAGACCCTCTTCCAGGATATCTGTAAATGTACAAGAAAACTCTTCTTCAGGGCTTCTGAGCCAATAACAAGGTTCCAGGACCACTGAAACAACAACATTGTCCTTCAGCAGCAGATGAGTCTGGCAAAAAAACATCAAAATGACAGAAGGCAGAGAACACAGTCATGCCTCCTTAGTCCTCCGGGAGTTTGGCTGGCCCTTGGACCCAGAAGAAATCTCAGCTTGCTCCCGGCATCAGAATCACTCCTCCAGGGTTTTCAAAATCAAAATCATTGTTTTCTAGCCTGGTGGGGGGGGGGGGAGGGTTCGGCTTTCCTCTTCAGCCTTCCATCAGATTCTGGTCCCAAGAAACTCTGACTGTGTATCTCTGGGGCTTTTCTTAGCCACATACAGCATTGTTTTCTTGTTTAAGCCAGCCCCTTCCTCTTATGACAGCTACAGGAGACAGGAGTTCACACCTTTTGTTTCTTTCATAGAGATTTGATTAGTTACTAAGGGCTAAGTACCTGCTTACTTGCCAGAACAAAGAACGATCTTCAGATTTAAATGAATTACTATTATACTACCCCATCTGAGACTGGAATCATACTACATATTTTATACAATGCATTGTTTTCTTTTTTGTCTTTGTATCTTGTAATCAGGAGGAATTTAAGCTTAGGTTTCAGGTCTAGGGCTCTTACAACAGAATGTCTCTGTTTCTGTTCTAGGCATACCCCATTCTTCCATCTGCCATCACTTTACTTTTGTGAAGTATGCCAAGATGCTTCCTTACAAGAAACATCAAAATTCCACAAACACTGTTTAGTATCTTGCGACATCAGAGGAGGTAATAAATCATATGTGCTTGAGATCCTGACCCTCTGCACAGTGTCTGGTTCTCTTCAGCATCTTGGAGTGACCCTGATAGATGTGGGTATGATGGAAATAGTGGGCATAATTTGGCAGAACAATTTACTGAGCCCTAGAGGTAACCTCTTAAAGGATCTTCTATCTCTTCCTGTCTTGGCATCCTAGGTCCCTTTTAAATTATAATTCTGTCCTTACTCTGTCAATGACTGTGACCGTACCCTATATATCCTGACTCCTATGAATCCTAGTTGGGTTCCTTTTCTCTGTTTTCTCAAGTCCTTTGATATATAAGTTAATTAATATAACCTAGCCCTGAGAATTAAAAAAAGTAACCTTTTGCTTTGCTGATTGGACTGAAAGTCTTTTGAGAAAACCCTTTTCAAAGTGAAGGTAAAAGTCCACCTCTTTTGTGTGTGTGTGTGTGTGTGTGTGTGTGTGTGTGTGTGTGTCTGGAGGGGGGAAGGCAGGACAACTGGAGTTAAATGACTTGCTTAAGGTCACATAGCTAGTAAGTGTTAAGTGTCTGAAGCTGGATTTAAACTCAGGTCCTCCTGGCTCCAGGGCCTCTATTGACTGTGCCATCTAGCTGCCCCAGTCCACCTCTTTAATGTATATATTTTGTCTGCATGTGAAGATTCTTTTAAGCAAAAGACAAACAAACAAAAAACTTATGTTTTCTTCTCCATATTATTTAGGGTATCATTGTACATACAAGTGTCATTTGGTTGATTATATTTTAGCAATATGCTATGCATGCTATACTGATAGCAGCATAGAGAAAAACTGGTTTTTGAGAATATGATAATTAACTTTCCCCCTCTCTTTGTAAGCTGGTGCATTGGATTCCTCTTCTACTTACCATCTCCCCTAATGAAATGTAAGCTCTTTGAGGTCAGGATTTTTTTTTTACTTTTATCCTTGTCTGTTCAGAGCCTAGTACCATGACTGGCACAGAGAATGCTCTTAATAAAGGCTTGATGACTGACAATTCTGTGCACATAGTTGAAGCACTATCCCTTTCTTTTGCCTAGTTTAGTCCTGGCGGGTGCAGGAAACTCCTGTATCTCTAAGAATTGCCTAGAAAAGAACTCCCCCTAAAATTGTACTATAGTCAACAAAACCTCTCTCATCCATGCAGTTTCTGCTATTTGATTCCACACAGATCCATCTTGAATCAAGAAAATACAGGAGAATCTTTGGGGCGGGGAACATTTTGCTGTCTTGTTTTGCTGAGCTATGATTCATTGACTGTATCAAGCAATCACTAAGCATTTATTAAGTTACTACTTTGTTCCAGGCACTGGGGATACAAATACAATAAATGAAACATTCCTTACCTTCACAGAGCTTCCATTCTAATGGAGGAATGAGGAGAAAAGAATGTAAAATTCCTGAAGGCATTAACTGAATTCATCTTTGTATATTTAGCACCATACATAGAGTCCTTCCATAGACTAGAGACTTAATAATGCTTATTGGCTTCAACTGTAAGGCTACCACATTCACTACACTATCATAATTGTCTCCTGTCTCTGTGCATTCACTCAAGCCATACCCTATCCCTGGAACACACTCCTTTATCATTTCCACCTTTCAAGATCCTTACCTTCCTTCAAGGCTCAGCTCAGCATATTCTTATCTGACATCTCCAAATATTAGTATCCTCTCCCTCCTCAATGTATGCATGTATATACACACAGTATATCTATATGTGCTTGTACATGTATGTATGCATATATGCATGTGTCTATGGATACACACAATGTATGCACACCCCTATATGTATGAATGAATATATACGCATATGTGTATATATAATACATATATGCCATATCCCCGTAGTAGAATATAAACTGCCTGTTGGCAGGAACTATTTTAGTTTTGTCTTTGTACCTCATTTAAACTTCTCTACTTGGCATTTAAAGGTCTTCACAACCTGGGCCCATCTTGTTTGTCCAGACATTTTATACATTACTCCCTTCTTCTATATACTCTACATCCCAGTCCAGTCAACTCAGCCTACTTTCTGTTCCTCATGTAGGATGCTTTATTTCTGGTCTCCAAGCTTTTGCATTAGCTGTCCTCCACATCTGGAATGTTCTCCCTTCTCACTTCCACCTCTTAGAATCCCTGATTTTGTTCAAGATTCAGCTCTAATACCAAGGTCTGCAGGAGGCTTTTTCTGGTCCTCCCTGCTGTCCTGTCAGAACTCTTTCCTAGAAAGTTGCCTTCTACCTACTCTCTTTGTATCTTGAATGAACCTGTCTAAATTCATGTTGTGTCTTCCATTTGAAGTTAACTCCTTGAGGGCAGGGATTAATTTATTTTTCCATTAAATCTCCAATACCTAGTATAGTACCTTTAGCTTAGAAGATGTTTAATAAATGTTTGTTGACTTGAATTGGACACACCTATGATACCTCTCCAGATCTATAACATAATTGAATATCTTACATTTGTCACAATGACTGGGTCCAGTGAAAATTTTTCTTTTTACTTAGTTTGATGTGTAGGCTCTCTACTTACCAAAAACAATTCATAAAATCCTTATTTAAAGCCTTACTTTGCCAACACAGTGGTGGAGAAATCAGAGAAGGCTCAAAAGAGTGTTGCCAGGTTCCAACAGAGGTGGTGTTGGTGATGGTGGGTCACACTCTTCATCATCAGGGTTCTGCAATCACAGTTGGTCATTTTATTATCAGAGTAGTTCTTCTTTACAATGTTGTTGTTGTTGTTGCATAAATTGTTTTACTGGTTTTCCTCACTTAACTCTCCTTCAGTCTATATAAATTTTCTCAGTTTTTTCCCCTAAAATCATCCATTCCATTATTTTTATGACATAATTGTATTCTATTACATTCACATAACATAAATTGTTTATTCTTTTCCTAATTGATGGGCACCGCCTGAGCTGCAAGTTTTTTGACATCACAAAAAGGCTGCTATAAATATTTTATATATATTTAGGTATTTTTCCTCTTTCTTTGATCTAGTTGGTGTATAGGCCTAGTAGAGTTATTTAAGGGTCCGTGAGTATACAACTTCTGCATTTTTACAAATAAGGAAACTAAAACCCAGGAGAGTATGACTTGACCAAGGTCACACATGTAGTAAGTATAAAAGTAATCATTTAAACCAAGAGTATTTTTTTAAAATTTTTTATTTCATCGAAATAAAAAACAATTTTTCAACATTCATTTTAAAACTTTGAATTCCAGTTTCTTTCCCTTTTTCCCTCTCCACCCCCATTGTTGAGAAGGCAAGAAATTTGGTATAAGTTATACATGTATAGTCACACAAAATATATTTCCATTCTAGTCATGTTGTAAAAGGAAACAAAGACCAAAAAAAACCCTCAAGAAAAATAAAATTTGAAAAGTATGCTTCAATTCATATTCAGACACCATCAGTTCTTTCTCTGGGTATAGATAGCATTTAATTGGATTACTGTATTGCTGAGTATAACTAAGTCATTGACAGTTCATCATCTTACAATGTTACTGCTACTTTGTATGCGATACATTTCACTTTGCATCAGCTCATGCAAGTCTTCTCAGGCTTTTTCTGAGAGTGTCCTGCTCATCGTTTCTTAGAGCATAATAGTATTCCATCACAATCACATAGCACAATTTGTTCAATCATTCCTCAATTGGTGGGCATACCGTCAATTTCAAATTTTTTGTCACCAGAAAAGAACTGCTTTAAATATTTTTGTACATATAGGTCTTTTTCCCTTTTTAAAAATCTCTTTTGGAATACAGACCTGGTAGTGGTATTGCTAAATCAAAGGATATTTATGTAAATCAGGTTTTTTTTTAAGTACTAAGTCTAGCTACCTCTTATAATGCAATGCCTTTCCAAAGTATCCAAATGTGAAAAGGAAAATAAAAGATAAGTCTTCAGTCCATCTCATCTAAAAAACTACACCTGGGCAGAAAGAAATGGATAAGAGCAAAATTCAAATACTACAGGCTGGATTTGGGATCCAGGTTTCAAACCAGGCAGGAAATAATAGGCAAAGAATAAAGAAGACATAGGAACATAGTGAATAAGAGTGTTTCAGTGTCTGGTATAGATTAAGGAGATTTATACAATGAGTATGTGACTTAGGTTAAAGGCTTCCTTCTCTGCTGGTTTTAAACAACCTTCTTAAGTACAGACAATTACATGTTGGCAGATGCATGCTGTTCCCCAGAATAAGGTAAAAGATTGACCACATAGGAACAAGTGACCATTAATGTCAGGAGTAAAAGGGCTAGGTCCTCTGTGGTTCCTCACAGATCCCTTGAACTTACTCAGTTACAGTTTAAGAAAGTGATAGAGACAAAGTTCCCTTGGAGTTTGAGATTAAGACATTTCTTGGCCGAAGTTACTTCCAAGAAAAAAAAATCTACATGATCAAGGAAAAAGCAGGGAAGCACTATGTAATACAACCACTTTTAATTTAGATAACCAACTGAGAGGACAATCTTTTTTTTTGTTATGCAATTGAGTGAAAACAACTCCTTAGAAGGAAAAAAAAGTACTAATTAGCTAAAAAAAAAAAGTTAAATCTGTGATCCCTGAAAAGTTTAGCTTCAGGAAAAAGGAGGAAAAAAAAATCAGGAGGGAGAAGTAGGTACACAAGACAAAGATACACACACACACACACACACACACACACACAACTTATGATCTCTTCAGTATAGCAATATCCAGTACAAGAAGCTTCCAAAATAGATTCCCATCAGCAATATGCTTTATAAACTTAGAAAGTTGAATCGGGGCACTGAGAGACTAAATGTCTTGCCCATGTTCACACAGGGAGCATGGGTCAGAGGCAAGACTTGATCCCATTTCTTCCAGACTATCAGACCAGCCCTCTACCATGATGTCTATCAAAGATCTGGTAGGATTTGATCAACAAATCCAATAGGAGGATTTGCTACTCCTTTTTAAAGATAACATCAGTTTTGAATTGAGAAGGTGTAAACATGTTAGCTAAGAAAAGCTTTTCTGCCTCCTATCTAGGCATATGACTCACTGCTGTCCCTTCTCCCAAGACCTATGCTTCTAGGTCGAGCTAAGTGAAGAAGGGTTGTCTTTTTACATCCTCTGTTCCAAATAGCCAGAAAGCAACAAAATGTTTATCATAATTATTATATTGCGAAGTATAACTAAGCAGACTACCTCATATTGTTGAAGTACAAGGAGATGGCTAATTTTTCCCCCTCTTATACTAAATCAGGAGGAGGAATAAGAGGCAAAATTTCCTTGGAGAAGAAGTCTGTCTTATCTTGGTGAGTAGCAGATTTCTCTTATGCTAAATAGATGGATAAGAAGAATACCTAGAGTTTTAGGGTTGTGAGAATCTTGCACACAATGGAACCATCTTTCTACAAAACAGTTTTGGAAAAGGGTAGCAAAAAATGTCTTGAGAAAGGGCTGGAATGCTGTAAGATGAGGTACATTTTGGTAAGAATGGGTGTGTAGGTAGAGAAAGAAGGGGAATATATACCAAGGATAGATACATTCTTATTCTTATAAATATTTCCCATGCTAGCTAATAAATTCAAAACAATCATAAAGGCTTAAAAAACATATAAATTGTGTTTGCTTAGATGGCATACACGCTAAATTAGAATGCTACAAAGATTCACATGGCCTCTGAACAAGAAAATGCAAATTTGTGAAGTGTTCCATATTTTTCTTTATAAATCCCTATAAATCCATACTACGTTTCAAAAAGAAGACACATTTCTTCATTCTCAACAATATTTTCATAGAATTAATTTAAATATTTAATAGAATGTAACAGATCATCTGTTCTAAGATTTTACTGTTTGTATCAAGACTCACAGTACTATAGTGCTTTCTTGATTAAATATATCACAATATTTTTATATCAAAAAATAATAGTGTGACAATCCACAGTAAAAAATGGAGTTGGAATACATGGTGATAGCAATTTTGCCATAACTACTCTTGCAACAAAGGTTTTGTGAATAACATCATGATATTCAGCAAGTAGCTATTTTGATTGTCCCAGATGATGCCAAAGAATTTTCAAGGAGACCAAATTAAAACTAACACTACTAAAGTGTTTTCCTTGGGGCTAATATTGTATTATTTCATCTTTTTATGTCAAGTTCTTATCAAAGCCTAAGTATTTTCTTCTTTTAAAAAATAGATATGGACAATTGATCTCTTGTCATATTACCAAGAAGATTTCAGTCAGCTTCTTTTTGATCAGTGGACCCCCTGCCTTCTAAATTTCTGCTGGGATGGAAACAGAACCAGGTACTTCACCACATCAGAGGAGCATAATGGCATTCAATACCTCTTTTTAAGTTTTCTGGTTGACTTCAATCTGAGATATACAGTCAATGGCTTCATCATTGGTTGATGATGTCTGTTGAAAACACTATGGAAGTGTTCAGCTCACCTTTCCAGAACCATGTCCTTATTACTGATCAATGTGGATCCAAGAGCACTGAGGTTGACATGCACCAGAGGTGGTTGGCGCATAGTCTTCACAACATCACAAAAGTGCCTTGGATTGTTGCTATCAGTGTAAAACAGAATCTCATCTGCCTTCTTACTGAGCCAAGAATCCTGCACCTCTCTAAGTTTCACTTGTACTCTACTTTTGATGGAATAAAACAATTCCTTTTTAGAGACAAATGAATTGTCCAATTGGCAAATCCTGTGGAGTTCTCATTTTTCTGTTTTGCATCTTCTGAATTTCCCTGTCATGTTCATCAGACCCATGTTGATGTTTCTGAGGGTTTTGGTCCAGATGATCAAAAGTGGTGCTATACACCAAGTCTTTGAAAGCTGCCCACACCTTTTCTGCTTCACTGTTGCTGTGTGCTGACTCAATTTTCTTTCTAGGTCAGCAATAAATTGTCCAAACAATAAATTGTCCAGCACTCTAATCTGTTGACTTTGAATCTCCTGACAGTCATTTTGTCTCAGGGTCACCACTTTTATTGAATGAGAATGTTTAACTTGGAGAAGACAAGTCTATGACCAGTTCAGCACTCTGTGCCACACATCACTTTTGTCACTCTCATGTTCATCTGGTCTTTTCTCCTTACAGTGACATAGTCTATTAAATGACAGTGCTTGCTATGAGGGTGCATTCATGATGTTTTGTAGTCTGTAGTCAAAAGAATGACATTGCTAGTAAGATTCTTGCTAGTATCTGCCTCAATCTGCTCATTCACCGTGGTTATCAACCCAAGAATCAACATGGCTTCAGAAAGGACTGAGGAATGGTTGACATGGTGTTTGCTGCCTGACAACTCCAGGGGAAATGCCAGAAGGAGAACAGAGGTCTGTACACAACATTAATCAGCTTGACCAAGGTCTTTGATACTGCCAATTGTGTGGGCTTGTGAAAAATCATACTGAAATGTATTTGCCCAGAGAAACTCATCAGTATTGTATGCCAGTTTCATGAAGGCATGCTTGCATGGGTTCTGGATAAAGAACCATGCTCTCATGCTTTCCTAGTCACCAGTGCAGTGAAGTAGGACTGTGTGCTTGATCTCATACTTTTTTATCATGGTCAAAAATTTTAAAAAGAAGCACAGAGGTTGATAAATTAAATCTTGAACTTTAATAGAAAACCTTTTCTCTTTACCATTATTGAATTCATAAACACAACAAATATACAATTGTGAAGCACTGGGAAAGAGCTCAAGACAAAAAAGTATGGGGACTAAAGTTTTAGCATTTTTTTTTGTTACTAGTTCTGTGACTTTTTAAAAGTCACTTAAGATCTCTATACTTTAATTTTCTCTTCTATAAAGTACAGGTATTTAGCAGAAGGGCCAAGGAGCGCAGTTTTGTTTCTTTTGAATTAAATTAAAATATGCCTCAAAAAACCCATATATGACAAAAACTCATTATTTCATATGCAATCTTCTCTGCAGATAGAAATGTTTGTGTTTACTGATGTTTATTAGATTTGTAATAAAAATAAAATTTATATTAAAACAAATGCAGAGATAGAATTCTATAGTGTGTGAAATCCCAGTTGAATGATTCTAAGAAATTATTATTAAACACCAATTATATTTAGAGTTTCTTTACATAAAAACCTATAGTTACAGAAATATATGCACAAAAATCTATATTTAATCAAAAATTTAAAATGAATCTTATGCACAAAAATGATAGGATTTTAATAAAGTAAATCTATATGTCCCAGTGAAGAGAGATGCCTAATAAATTATGCTAGGCAAATTTTAGATGTATTCACCAGCTAAAGTGACAAACTAGATAGTAAGAGGAAGCTAATGTATAGCGGTTCCTAAATAAGGGATATTTTTCATTTCTCGACCCACTACTGTAATAAACAGAGATAATATGTACTTATAGGACCACATCAATATATGGTGAAAGATGTTTACATATTAGTGATTTTGTAAGCTTCATGTCCTGAGAACATGAGTTGATATATAAAGATGGGAAGAAGGGAGATTCGAATTCAAGCTCCAATTCTGCTACTAAATTGTTGTGTGATGCTGGATAAATCATGTAGTTTTGGGGGTCTCAATTTGGGCCTCTTTGAGACTCATTAGGCCTAAGTATCCTTCTCTATAAAATTAATGGGATATTTATTCAAGATGACTGAGTGAATAAGAAGCAGGCCACCCAGCTCCCATATATTTAATCTAGCAAAACCCTAAAGTTTGCACCACAATTAACAATGATCAAGAAATGCAATAATAATTTAAAATAAGTAACTCTTTCTACCACAAAACTGCACAAAATCAGCCAGAAGTATAAAGACAATTGAAAAGGAGGCCACAGTCAGAGCCCATGCTAGCAAAAGACAGTCTCCTAGAGCTGAGTAAGAGATGTGGTAGAGGCACTCATAGGCAGCAAGGGCCAAAGACTCCCCTGACAAAACTTTAAAGCAGTTAGAAAAACTCAAGTGTGAGGTTTTCTTGGAAACCCTCTGGAACAATAGAGGACAGTGGCAGACAACCCACAGGGATGGTCTCACCTTAATGAGAGGATACTGAGATACTAATAGAAAAGAGGGACCCCATGGTAGTAAATAGATCTTATTGGGGGTAGCTTATTTATGAAGCCAGTTCTGGGCAGTGGCAGGACAGTGATAGGTCTCTGTACCACATGTAGGCCAGGCCAGATATTAAATTGAAACAGAACATGTTTACTACAGATAACTCATTTAACCTAAACTATTCTTTGTATATATCTGGGAATTAATTCGTTTATTTAAACATTCCATTCCAGATCTTTTGTTATAATTACAGTAACATTAGCATCTTTTAAGTATACTCATTTGTGTAACCATTGAACCTAAGGGCAGAAGGTATATAAATGCAAAGAGTGCTGTTGCCCATGTTTTCTTGTATAGGATTAGATCCTTTCTTTATCAGGAAGTTGTTTTCCTTTTAAATATGGGATTTTAAAAGGTTTGCCAAGTTGCTAAACATAACTGTATTACATCATAGGTCAAAATATTTACCAGTGAAATGGATCTCATTTTATAAAGGAGACCAATTTTAAAAAGAATGGTTTCCTCTACTGAAATTCCTGGCAAACTTTGCTAGAGCATTTATATTTTATTAAGTGAATTATCCATATGTTTAGTAAATTGTAGTTATTCTCTGGGTTGCAAAAACCTCATCTATCAGTGGCTTCTTGTTAGATATAAATGGCCAGTTGTTCACTGTTTTCAGGTATCTACACTAAGAACACACTCCTCCTATCTCCATTCAGAGCATATTAAACAGCAATGAACACTTTCTGAACTACTACTTCTGGTATCAGATTGGATTTTCTTTCTTCTCTTGTAAGCATGATTCTATTTTTAAGTTTATTCCATTCATCATTGCAGTTCACAATTTCTCCATGCCTTTTTATCTTGTATGAATTTTGTCCATCTATGTCCACAAATCATTCATATGGTATTAACACAAAGACATTGGGGGCCTTCTCTTAATTGCTTCAAATGGTTTTCGTACCAACAGGATCAGCACAGCATTCTGATTCCATATACTTGTTGTCTGTCATTCCCAATCCAACTTTCCCTACTCCTTTTCTTGTAATAAATATCCTCAACATTATATTTTATTTCATTGCATATACCCAAGTTATCACTGGTAACAAACTTGTAGCCTTCTTGCATCTACCATGTATCTTTCCATGGAATGTCAGTTATTTATAATGTGCTTTTCCCAAAAATAGCATTGTGTCATGGTTTGTAGAAGACTATTTGTGATAAGGCAATGGGGCTTCTATGGTATTCCAGTTATTCAAAGCCTCAGACAGTTGGCTCAGTCCAATACAATCAGATCTTCTGCTCCCATCAACAGCACCTATCTAAAATACATGCTGTGTATATGTATATATGTGCACAGATATGTGCACATATAAACATACACTTAATAAATGCTTATTGACGGATTGATTGACTGTTAACAGTAAAAATAAGTTGAGAAAGTGTATCTGAAGAGAGTTTGGGTGTGAGATATAAAGTAATTTGGTGATGCAGTTTATCATCTAAGTAATACATAAATGTATGTATCCATTTTTCCAGTTTTCATAGACCAATTGTGTTCTAATTGTTAAAGATTTTACTGGTGGAAACTTAGAGTACACCAGGAATTGAGGGGAAAAAATACAATGTCATTTGTAAACAGGAGCCTTACCATCTCTAAATAGAAATCTTACCCTCTACAGGAATCTCATCTGTTTAAACTCCGGTCTGAACACTGTCCATTTTATTGAAAAAAAAAACAAACTAGCTGAGAATATGTTTTACATCTTATCTGACTCAGTGGATTGTTCAATAAGGCTATTAATATAGTCTTATCAATTAGAGAGTCCTAAGTAATTATAAAGTATTCATGGGAGATGCTTAGTTTTAGGAAAATCTTTAAGAATACATTTCATTTCACTAACCAAATTGCTCCCTTTGAATCAATAAATAAGACATTAAGACAAATTAGTTCTTATATTTTGTAAGCTTCTCAGTCACTGATGTGATTGGAAATTTGTAGTCAGCTATGGAAAATCACCTTTGGAAGCTTGGTTAATTCCTTGTTATGTTTTCTTCCAGAATATTTTGAATACAGCATAGATCATAAATATTTTATAAAGATGAAAAATAGGCAGATGATCAGTAGTAATGTATTTGGGTTACTTTTTTTCAGGGGTGGGGTGGGTGGGTAGAAACACCTTCTGCTTTGCCATTCTTGTGTGTGTGTGTGTGTGTGTGTGTGTGTTTAAAGTACTTTATTAAACTAGGTGCACAATTTGCAAATTCTTTTCAATAGAAATTTTAATATCAAAATTATAAAAAGTCTTTCAATAAAAATTACATAGTTAACAACAAAATTACATTTTTCTCTATAATACAGTTTCTGATATACTGTCTGAAAAATTAAATATGTTCCCCAACTGCTTTGCCATTCTTTTGGAGTGTCATCTGAGATACACTGAAAACTGATCCCAAGTGGCCTTGAGAGATGTTTACCTTTGAGCACAGATTTCTTCTGTATGTATTTGCTCAGGTCCATTTGCTCTTAAAAATAATTTTGTTACATGTCATTGCAACCTTCTTATATAGGATATGGGAAACTCAGGTGGTAAACTCTGTCTCTTCTTTCTTACTCATACATCATTTTCAGTCAGTCTCTACTGTTGTCAAGTAAATAAATCACTACAGAAACTGTGTCAGGTTTGTTTTGTTTTCTATCTATTGCTTTTCTCCTTTTATCTACAAAAACTGGCAGAATTATCTATCTTAGTTAGATCCACTAACTATGTTTAACACTTCATAAGAACTCTCTAAATTTATTTTTTTATATAATTTTGGGAGGAGATGCTTCTCATAACTTTCATCTCCATAGCATACTGCAAATGAAATAATTAAAAAGGGGGCAGCGTCAAGATGGTGGCATAGAAGCAGGAGAACTCCGTAGCTCCCACCATAACCACGTTAAATGCCTATAAAATATGACTCTAAACAAATTTTAGAGCTCCAGAACTCATAAAATGACAGAGAAACAAGGCTCCCACTGAACGCAGCTCAGCAGATGGATGGACAGGGCTCATTGTGGCATGATGGGAGCAGAGTCCAACTCCATTTGGTTTTAGCTCCAGGCCATCTAGGAGAAGCCCCGTTGGAGAGTAGATCACTGGGAGCTGTGGTGGTTTCCAGAATTACCAACCCATAACAGCCAAGGACAAAAGGAAAAGGTCAGTGGAACTCAACTAAATTTGGGGGACAGGATCTGGCTGACTTCTTCCAGAGCTAGAAGCCACCTCCACATGGTTGCTTCAGAGCTCACAGCCTACAGATTTCAGGAGGGGCCAAACAATCATTCAGGGGCTAAGCAGTCTTGCCTTGAGCTGCCTGGATCAGGATTCCAGTCTAGGGTGGTGGTCCTGAGGTGCGTTTTCAGGGAGCCAAAGGTGGGGGGGGGCACTGAAGAGACTGTGGTGTCCTAATAGCTTCAGTGGCTGCAAAAACCCCAGGGATTTGGGACAGAGCTCTCCCCTCTGAAAGCAGAGTTCTACTGAGCCCCAAAATCAAGTAACTGACTGACAACATGAGCAGTCAAAGGAAGCAAAGAAAGCTCAGCAATCCAACTTTAGATTCTTTTTTTCAGGGACAAAAAGGATCAAAGCATGGAATGGGAGGAAGACAACACAGTCAGAACTCCTGCACCAAAAGCTTCCCAGAAAAATGCAGACTGGTTAAAAGCCATAGAGCAGCTTAAGAAGGATTTTGAAAACCAAATAAGATAAGTGGAGGAAAAATTGGGAAGGGAAATTAGAATGTTGCACAAAAATCATGATAAGAGATTATCATTATCATTATTATCAACAACCTGACTGAAGAAAATAACACCTTAAAAAATAGACTAACTCAAATGTCAAAAGAGCCCCAAAAAAACCAATGAGAAGAAGAATGCCTTACAAGTCAAATTTGCCAGATGGAAAAAGAATATCAAAAGCTTGCTTAAGAGAATAATTCCTTCAAAATTAGAATGGAGCAAATGGAAGCAAATGACTTTATGAGAAATCAAGATACTATTAAACAGATCCAAACAAATGAAAAAATAAAAGGCAATGTGAAATATCTTCTTGAAAAAAAAATACTGACCTGGAAAGTAGATCCAGGAGAGACAATTTAAAAACTATTGGATGACCTAAAAGCCATGATAAAAAAAAAGAACATAGAATCATCTTTCAAGAAATTTTCAAGGAAAATTTCCCAGATATTTTATAACCGGAGGGCAAAATAGAACTTGAAAGAATTCACCAATCACCTCTTGAAAAAGATCCCAAAAAGAAAACTCCTAGGAATATTATAGCCAGGTTCCAGAGTTCCCAGATCAAGGAGAAAATCTTACAAGCTGTCAAGAAGAAACAATTTGAATACTGTGGGAACACAATCAGGATGACATAGGATATAGCAGTTTCTACATTAAGGGACTGAAAGGCCTGGAATATGATATTCTGGAGATCAAGGTAGTTAGGATTAAAACCAAGAATCACCTACCCAGCAAAACTGAGTATAATGTTTCAGGGGAAAATATGGTTATTCAATGAGGTGGAGGACTTTCAAGCATTCTTGAGGAAAAAACCAGAACTGAATAGAAAATTTGACATTCAAACGCAAGAAGCATGAGAAGGTAAACATGGAAAAGAAAGCATAAGGAACTTATCAAAGTTGAACTCTTTACATGCCAACATGGAAAAATGAGAATTGTAACTTATGAAACTTGTCTCAATATGAGGATAGGTGAAGGGAATATAAATGTGAAGTGGCCAAGAACTAGTTAATCTAAGGACTCATGATAGGAGTCAAGAGATCAGCCAGGAAATAGTTATAGGTTGATTTAATCAGTCAATTATCTAGCAATCAGTCACTAAGTATCATTAATCACTAAATACAATCACTAGAAAATTAGACAACTCCCCCACCCCTCCATCTCTAGTAAACTTCAATTTCATTACCAAATTCAATATCCAGGGAAAGGCCCTTTCTTCATCATGACTGAGGGAGGTATCTCAGATTCCCTGGATTGCCTTCCATGATCCCAGCTCCTCCCTGAATCCATCAGTCACCTGGATTCAGAGGCAGACACCTCCCAGGTTCTCATCCAGTCCTCTGGGCAGTTCTTGCTACATACTGAAGTCCACAGGGTCCAGCACATCTCAAAACCTTTACCACTTCTGTTACCGGGAACTCAAGGATCAACCAAGCCACAAAGTCTTATCCTGGTCATACTTCTCCAGTCCTCCAGCAGTTTTGCTGGCCCTAGGATGCAGAAGAAATCTTAGCCTTCCAAGAGGCCTTCTTGGCAGCAACTTCAGCCTTCACCAGATTCTAGTCTCAAGAAAACTCCAACTCAGTTCTCAGTCCAGCAAGTAGCAGCCCAGCTTCCAGATGCTCTAATTCAAACCCTAATTCTCTAATTCTGACTCATTTCTCTCTGGTACTCTTCTTATAAACACACACTGACTTCCTGTCTCAGCCAAACACTTCCTGTAATGTCAGCAACAGGAGACAAGAGTTCACACCTTCTACCTCTTAGCCACAAAGGTTTGATTGGTTACTAAGGGCTAAGTACTTGCTTACTTGACATAACCAAAAGGGGTCTTGAAATTTAAAGTAATTACCATTATAATATCCCACTAACATCAAATTCCATATGTTCCAAACTGAGACTATTGCCATTCTACATAGCTATTACTTTTTGATTTCACTATTTCTATTACCATCATTTCCCCAGAAATCCACAAAATGTAAGCTCCTTGAAGATACGGACTTTTAATTTATTTTTTAAAATTTTTTTATTTTTTATCATTGTCTCTCTAGTGTCTCTCACAATGCTATGTTCAATAGACACTTAAATATTTGTGGAATTAAATAAAATTAAATATGTGCAACAATAGCTTTTTTTTTGCTTCTTCCCTCTCCTTTATACCTAATAACTAGTCAGTTGCCATTTATCATTAATTCCACCTCCACAATGTCTTTGCATCTGGTCCTTCCTACTACAACCACCCTTATCATGCTAATTGCTTAGAATACTGTGTGTCCTCCATATGGATTTTCTTTCTCCATTATTTCTTCATTCAAATCTGTTCTTCATATCACATGCTTTATAAGCGTCTGTCTTGGTGTCTTATGAAACTACTAGACTTTAACTTCCATGAGAGCAGGGATCTTGCCATGTCTTTAACTTTATTTCTGTCCCAGCAAAGAGTATGGTTTCCTGCACAAAGCAGTGCTTAATAAATATTAAGGTTTTTAGCCTTCTTTAAATTATGATGGTAGTGATACTATCTTAACTTGTATCCATTTTATATTTTCAGTGTCAACAGTTTGTTGTTAGTTATTTATAGTCCTACAAGAATTGTATGCAGTTCTGTATTCACAGCACTGGAGCATTTATTCTGATCTGTTCTCTAATCAGCCAATAATCCGCCTGCACAGAGAACAGTAGATTCCAAAATTATTGCTATATGTGCAATCCATTTGTTCTTTTAGACAATTCAATTTCACGGTATTGTTTGATGATTTTCATATCCATTGTCTTCCACCTGGTGAATTAATTATCAGGTGATAAATGTTTTAACTGTGGCGGCCAATCAGATGAGTAGATGGAGTTCCTTACCTATTTATCTCAGACAAATTCTATCTGTACCTTTAACTCTTTGTATCCTTCTCTTTGTCTCTGTCTCTCTTATTTCTTTCCTTTTCTCCCTCTATGTGTGTATACAAATATATATGTTGTATCCTTAATCTATTTCTGAGTCCAAGAGGAAAACTTAATTATAGTTGAAAAGAAAAAAAGTTCTAGCAATATACTTAGGTCAAGAAAAATGAAGGTGAGAATTATAAATTAAATTAGATATTTGTAAAAGTCTTTACTATCCACCTTGAAAGTTCTGAAACTGACCAGAGTTACCAAACACCAACATTCAACATAAACTATTTCACTCTTTCATCCAACCTTATTTTTTCAGTGCTACTACTGACAAGAGGAAGGTATCTTGGTGTAGTGGATAGAGAACCATCCTCAAAGTCAGGAAGACCTTGATTCAAATATTTGCTCTAGAATACACCAGTTGTGCCACCTTGGGAAAGTCTCTAAACCTCTCAGTGTATTAGGCACCTTTCAAGGACTTTGAGTTGTATATAGAGAACTGATCTACATTGGCATTGAGTTTCCCATACCAATGAAGTTACATATCCATATCTCTACTATTGCAGCTGAAAATTTCTTAATATCATTCACCAGAAATGTATGATATTCTAATTATATTTTGACTCAAGGAAGCACACATAGGTTAAGAAATTCACTACTGATTTCTATGGGAAAATGTTTTCCAGGTTCCTAAGAGACAGCTTACATTTCTGAAAAGCAATGTTTTCTATCTGGTGACTATTATATTTTCCAGAGCACTAATTGGTCCCCAAGTGACAATGAAGAATGAATGGTACCTTCCTCCCTAAATGTCTACATACACCTACAAAATAACCTAGTTATGGGCATCATCTAGCCAATCATTAGCAGTTTCTCTCCACTTGGTTCTAATTGGTGCCTATATTTTGCTTTTCCTACAACCCCATTTAAAGTTAATATTCTTAGAAAACCAATCAGATAAAAAAGAGATTAGTAATCACACTTAACATGTTGTCCTATAATTAGACAATTTACTTTGCTATAATTCATTATTAGTATTACCCAGAATCACTGATATATAGCTAGAAGAAATCTTAATATTACTCTAAATTCAATCCCCTCATTTTATTTAATAGATGAGGAGAGAGATACAGACAGATTAAATAACTTTTCCAAGGTCACAAAGTTATTGGGTAATAAGGGCGGAATGTGAAATCAGATCCTCTCTCTCTCTCCAAATCTAGAATCCTTTCCATTCTACCATGCTGCTTTTCTCACATATAGGCCTTTAGTAATTCTCTCATCTCTTCATCTTACGGTATATTTGAAGTTTCTCTGGAATATGATGTTATATCTATTTGTCATAAGTGGCCCTCTATCTCCTGTCCTGGCTTAGAGGTTACCCTTATTTCTCAACATCTGTGACTTTGAAACACCAACTTTGGCAGGTCACATAAATCTGGAAAGGTTTTGAATCCAGGTCTACTCACAGACTCTTGGGAAGCTAAAACCCTTCACAGCATATTTCTGAACTATTTTTCTTGCTTTATTATATATTATGCTATTTCATACACTCAATAGGTTTCTTGCTATTCTTCACACTTTTATCTTCTATTTCTGTGCCTTTGTACAGGCTGTTCCCCCATGTTGGGATACACTCCTCCTTCACCTCTGCCTCTTAAAATCCTTAATTTCCTTTTAAGCCCAACTCAAGTATCACCTTCTCTATGAGGCCTTTTCCAATCCTCATTCATCTACTAGCTGCTTGTGCTTTTCTCCAAAGAATTATCTTATGTGTATGTGCATTTTTGTCTCTTTTGTTAAAATATAAAGTCTTTGAGGGCATAGCCTTGCATTTTTATTTTAATTTCTGCATGCCTAGTGTATTACTAGCTACATCATAGGTATATAATGCTTGTTGGTTGGGTGGAACTGGTCAACGTGATTGTCTTCATTAACCACACCAGAATTGTGATTAAGATGCCTCCTGCTTCTGCTTAAGCTTTCCTACTTTTAAAGCACCAAAGAAGGTAATAGAGTTGAACCACAAGTTTGAGAAGGCAGCAGCTGTAGTCAGTAGTTAAGAGGAGGGTATCAAGTCTTCTCCCATGTAGGACCTACCATTGGTCAGCCCACAAAAGAAGGGGCAACAAGTTTCTCACTTCAAACTTTTGGACTTAATTATACTATCAAGATAAAAATGATAGAGATAATGGGAAATATATTGCCTATTGGTGGCTTCCATTTTATCTATTTAGATCTATTCCTTTCTACTATGAGTGTTACTGGGACAAGGTATTCTTGTGCACTAAACTGTACTACCCCATTATCCAACTCTATATATTTACTTGATGAATGAGAATCTGTCATAAGATAAAGAAAAGCTTTAGGCTGTCAGGATGAGAGTTTATGGAACCCTGAAACCTAATTTCATTAGGACCATCATCAACCTTTAAAATTCTCTTGAATAAATAGATGATTCCATCATTATAAAGTAACGCACACCTAAAATGTGCAAGGTGCTTTAAAGACAGACAGAAGGCACTATCACTGCACTAGAACAGCAGTTCTCAGCCTGTGGGTTATGTTCAATTTGTAACAATGAAAATACATCCTGCAATCAGATATTTACATTATGATTCATAACAGTAGCAAAATTACAGTTATGAAGTAGCAACAAAAATAATTTTATGGTTGGGGGTCACCACAACATGAGAAACTGTATTAAAAGGTTGCAGCATTAGGAAGGTTGAGAACCACTGCACTAGAAGTCTACAATACAAAGCCAAGGGCAATTAAGATTATGGAGGAAAATCACTCAGCATTACAATCTTCTTTAAAAATCTGTTCTTATTTATTCAGTTTTCCAAATACTCCATCCTCATAGGTATTATTAATTTATATGAAGAATGAAATATATCCTATATGCACAACGTAGGGAGGATTGCTCTGTACTTTGGTAAGTGCTCGATTTCTTTCACCTAGGATTGTTATTTTAATGGAGAGACACCTACAACTCTTGTCTTTTTCCTGGAATGCAGTTATATTTCACTTCTCTGCTGTGTTGTGTTTTTAAAAACCATACATTGATCTAATTTCCAGGCACTATAGCTTTCCATAGTGGTGGAACTCTTCATTTCCCCTTCATTTTTTATATTAATACATTTATATCTATAGAAAATTGAACTGTGGCACCAGTAATGATACCTGCTTCTGCAGTATCTCAAAAATATACTTGTACAACTGAGCACAAAAAAGACACATTCAGATTATTGACATTTAAGCATAAAGAATGCAAGACTGCCATTATTTACGAGTGGTTTATTACCTCCTTTTATGAATAGATGTAAAGAAGTTTGTTAATTATATACTGCAAAGGTGGAGAAAGGATTCTTATGCCTTTTGAATGCCCCCTTTTCTATATAATTACCTCTAAAGACAAGCATCTTTGCACCACCATAGTTACAGTAAATGTATATTCTTGAGCAAGTTTCATGAATATGAGCTGAGTACCATACCTATTTTTTTAAACTTTGATAATCTGAAATATACTTTCGTAGCCAAAGAATTTCAAGAGTTTAAAAATTCTTTAGTGTGGACTATTACAAGGTCACAGAATTATTATAGTCAGTCAATGAATCAACAAGCTTTTATCAAGAGATTAATATGTCAGGAACCGCCCTAAATGCGGAGGATATAAAGAAAGGCAAACAGTCCTTGCCCTAATGTAGCACATGTTCAAATGCAGGGAAGGGAGACAGCTTGCAAACGACTATGCACAGATAAGATATATAGATATACTTGTAAATACACATACACACATACATATGTGTACATATACATATTTATATATGTGAGTATAAATTGATGTGTGTATATATACACATGTGGGTATATGCATGTTTGTGTTTGTGTGCATATTAGAAGTGATATCAAAGGGAAGGCTTTAGCACTGGGGGTGGGAATACAAGTCAAAATGTCTTTTAGGAGGTGGGACTTGAGGTGAGACATGAAGGAAGTTAGAGAAAGATGAAGACTATATTATTCTGGCTATTATGAATACCTAAATGAACTACAAAGGATATGTGAAGGAAGACACTACCTATATCCAGAGAATTGATAAATAGAAGTATGTATAGAACGATTCTATATATGTATATGCATGTATATATAAACATATATGTGTGTATACATACATATTTGCGTGTCTAATTGTAGCCATCTCTATGGGGGGGCCCCTAAGGAACAAAAAGAGATTTACCTGATAACTTTATTATATATTTAAAGAATAACAAGTTATACGTAATAGGTTGACAGTTTCATGTACAATCATCTTTTAAAAATTCCATTATATCATGGAAATGTTTGTTTTGTTTCATAACTTAAAAGTAAAATTTAGAAAATTTAAAAAAGAAAAATGAGGAACAGAGAATTCTAGGCATTGAGGCGAGGCTGTCAGTACAAAGGCATGGGGAAAGGAGATGGAGTATCTCTGAGGAACTCAAAGTAATATGGAGCCAATGGAGCACACTGAACAGGGAAATGATATGTCATTTAGAAAAACTACCTTGGCAGCTGAATTGAGGATATTTTAGAATGGGGAGAAACAACGCAGGAAGAGCAGAATGCTCTTGCAATAGTCTGGGTTAGTGGCAAAGAAGCCTGAATTTCAGTTCTGTGGGAGTAGAGAAAGAAAATAATATATCTAGACAGATATCTAGATATGTATATAGGTATACACACATACATGTATGTGCACATATGACATATGTGTGTGCATATGTATATGCATGTAAACATATATTGTGATGCATGTGCAATGCATATTTATGTATATAAGTATGTGTATATATACAATGTGGGGGGGGGAGTGCCAAAGATGTTGAAAAGATAGAAACAAGATTTGGCAATGGATTACTTGGCAATGGGGTAAATGACAGTGAAGAAGTGAGGATGACACCAAGGTTGGGAGCCTATATAAGTTGACAGATGCTACTGCCTTGACATTACTAGGAAGTTTAGAAGAGGAAAGTGTTTGGGGAAGGAGTGTGCAAAGAGGCAAAACAAAAAGTTCTATTTGAGATCATTTTGAGGTTCTTAGAGGTCATATAATTCAATATTTCCAAAAGGCAGCTGATGAGGCATGAATGTAACTCAGGAAAGATACTATGACTGGATATTTATAATTGATTTATCTACTCAAAGAGAATCAAATCCATGGTATATTATCAGATTATCAAATGAAATAGTAAGAGAGTTAAAAGCAGAGATGACTTAGGGCAAAGCCTTATGGGATACTCATGGTTAGAGGGTATAACATGATTGAATAACCATGAAAACTAAGAAGGAACTAAAAAAGGATCAGCTGGTCAGACAAGAGAACTAGGAGAAATCAGTGTCAAAAGAGGAAAGACCATTCAAGAGGAGAAGTTGCTCAAAACTATAAAAGCCTACATGTGAGTAAGGATCAGGGAAAAATCATTAGATTTGTGAATTTGGAAATCCTTAGTAATTTTGGAGAACACAGTTTCAGCTGAATATACTGTGGGATTGCAAAGGGTTCCAAAGAGAATGAGAGAAGTGGGAGTAGAAGCAGCATTGTAGACAGCTCTCTCAAGGAAATCAGGAAAGGGAGGAGAAATACAAGATCACAGTAAGAATGGTAGAAGCAAGGGAGGGTTTTTAAAGATGTGGGAAGCAGTGGTATGTTTATATGCCATATTGAGGTCCTTTTAGTATTTCCTACAACTAATAAAGCCTGTGGCTATATTCCAAAACATACCCATCTTTGCCAAACTCTAAAGGAGTGAGAGTTTTTATTAAAGTGAGGACCCAACCGAAGATTGCAAAGTATCCAGGTTAGGCCTGTAAATCTCTCCAATGGAGATGATCCTTTTTTATTACAACTCGATGTCCAATGATTATAAAAAACCATAGTGAAAGACTGCGACCATTTGTGGTAGAACTTTTATAAAAGAATTATGAGAGGACACAAAAAAAGATGTACACAGAAGGAAATGGCACGAATGGATTGCAGAGTAGCATCATAGAAACCCAGAGAAGAGACAGAATGCAGGAGGAGGGGCTGGTCAGCCACACCAAATGAACGTGGATGAAGGATGAAAACTGAGAAAAGATCACCATATTTAGTAATTGAGATCAATTTAGAAAAAAAAAATATGTCTATATTATTAAGGAAAATGATGAGAAAAATTAGAAATGAAGGGGAAATAACACTCAGACTCATTCCTCCTCTCAGTTCTTCTCTTGTTTGGTAGGGGGAGAAAGTCAGACAAATGGCTTCTCTACTATTCAGGGAGGTAGCAAGCAGTACTTTCCTCCTTTTCCTTTCAGCTTTTCTTTCTTCTCTGGTCATCGTATGAGAAAAAATTTTTCTCTTCTTGTGAATAGAGAAAAAAAAGACAATATGTAACTCCCATTTCTCCTTTCTCTCCTCATTTCCTTTTGGAGCTGGGAGGCCTCTCTGGCCTCATAAGAATGTGGGATGCCCAAATGAGCCCAGGAACACTCTTATTCTGTTCTATTCACACGAATAGTTGTATGACTCAGAATCGATTACTATTAAAATTATATTTTTAGTTTAAGGTTTCTCCATTAAAGAGACTTATCATCCTAACCTTAATACTGTGCAGTCTTGGGTTGGAACCTCACTCTATAACACTCCTTAGTGTTATAAATATTTTTTTTTTACTGATTTGCAGTTTTCAATTGAGTAAGAAATTTCTCTGCTACCTTCTGATTGAAAATCCTCATTAAATATTTCTCCTGGTGTCTCTAAACCAAATATTGGACCTGTCTATTCACTGGAGTCCAGCCATATGAGCACCCTCTCTGATTTAAGATAAAATAGTACAGTGGGAAGAGAATTTGGAGTCAGAAGACCAGAGTTCAAATTCTAGATCTGCCATGTATTGCCTTTGCTACTTTGGTCAAGTCATTTAACCAAATTGGGCGTCATTTTCCAAATCTCTAAAATTAGTGCATGGGACTTGATGTCCTCTAAGGGCTATGAGCCTATAAAGATGCCTAGAATTGTTTTCTAGTAAGGGAAGACAACTGCGTGCCCAAATCTTCCTGGACCAATGTTAAAACTGTATTTTTTTCATTAACATGCATATCAGTGTATATTTACTCTTCAGGAGAAATTGAGGATTTCATTTATTCATTCAATGAACATTTGCTATGTACCTATTATATACTAGGGACTAGAATAGGCACCAAATAAAGCCTGGATTATAATGATATAGATAGTTATTATGCAAATGGAAAAAACAGTTCTATCATTTAAAAGGTTTTACTCTATTATAGGAAACAACATGTAGAAAGATAACCACATACAAAATGAATACAAAGCAGTTTCTGGAGGAAAGGGTTTAAAAAACTTAGGATCCTTTAAGAAATCGTTCTTGAGTTTATACTAAAAGGAAAAGGAAAGAGAGTCAAAGAAATAGAAACAAGGAAGACAAGCATCCTGGCACGGGAGGACACTTTTTGCAAAGATACAGAGACAGGAGATGGGATGTTGTGTATGGAGAAAAGCAGGGAGGCAGAGAAGGTGTCGTTTAGTTGTGTCTAGTTCTTTATGACCTCGTTTGAGTTTTGTTGTTGCTGTTTGTTTTGTTGTTGCTGTTTGTTTTGTTGTTGCTGTTTGTTTTGTTGTTGTTGTTTGTTTTGTTGTTGCTGTTTGTTTTGTTGTTGTTGTTTGTTTTGTTGTTGTTGTTTGTTTTGGCAAAGATACTGGAGTGGTTTGCCAGTCTTTTTCCTCCGGCTCATTTTACAGATAAGGAAACTGAGGCAAAGAGGGTTAAGTGACTTGCCTAGAGTGAAAACAGCTGGTAAGTGTCTGAGACTGGATTTGGACTCAGGGAGATGAGACTTCCACAGTCCAGGCCCTGTGCTCTGTCCACAGCACCATCTAGTTTTCCATCAAAGACAGGAGCCTGTATCTTATCCGAGAAACAAGAAGAAGTCACTGGCACTTTTAAAGCAAGAATAGTATGATCCAACAGGTTTTTTTTGGAATATAAGTTTGGCAAATGTTTAGAAGATTAGAGAGAGACGACCTAGGAGGAAGGAGAGTAGATCATGGTAGAAAAGTTATGAGAAGGGCAACTAAGTGGTACAGTAAATAAAGCACTGGGCCTGGAGTCAAGTGGACTTGAGTTCAAATCCAGCCTCAGAAACTTAACACTTACTAGCTGTGTGACCTTGGGCAAGTCTCTTAGCCCAAGTTGCCCTGCCTTCCTCCCTCCAAAAAAAAACCAAAAAAAAAAGCTATTAGAGCATGAACTAAGGTGGTGAACATGTGAGTAGAAAAATGGAATAAAATATTATAAAGGTAGGACATAAAATACTTGGCAACTAATAGGATATGAGAGGTGAGGGGGAGAGAAGAGTCAAGAATAACCACAACTTCATAAACTTGTGTGACTGGAAGCAGGGTGATACCCTCAACATAAAACGTGGAAGTTAGAAAGAAAGAAGGATTTAGGAGAAAAGATTATGGCTTTTTGTTTTCAATGGTAGAGTTTAAGATGTTTATCCTGTTGGATACACACATATATGTATGCATGTATGTATGTATATATGTATGTGTATGTGTGTATATAATTAGAAAACTGGTGATACAGAATTATAATTTGAGACTTGGAAGGGCTAACTTTGTATATCTGGGAGTAATGCATAAACATGGCAATTGATTCCACAGGAGGTGATGACATCACCAAGAGAGGGTAGAGATAGATGGAAAACATGGTCAAATTTAGTCCCCTAGATACGCCCACACATTGGGGCAGGACATAATTTGTGATGCAGCAAAGGAGACTGAGGTAAGACCAGACTAACAGGAGAATAACTACAATAGAGATATATTTTCACATTGAATATTTGCTGTCTTTTACCCCAGCATATAAAACCAAACTTCTATATTATAGATATTGTGAATATTCATCATAATTCCATAAGGAATGAATAAGCAATGGTGGCAGACATTTGTAGAGAGCCTTAAAGTTTACCAATCAATTTAATACACTACCTTATTCAAGTCTTATCACAATCCTATGGACAGAAAGTAATATTATTATTCTCATTTTATAGATAAGGAAATTGAGGGTTTAAGAGGTTAAGTAGCTTGCCCAATGTAAAATAGTTAATGAGAGTTGGAGATATGATTAGAATCTGGACGTTCCTGACTTTAGGTCCAACACGTTATCCACAATATTGCTTCTAGGACAATTTGCTTCCTATAGCTCTAGAAAATGCTCAAGTTTTAGTAAAGTCATTGAAAATATTAAAAGAATCAGGAGCAAAAAAACTCATCTGCCCAAATGAAAGACCCAGAAGATTGGGTTTTTTTATTATTATTAGTGCATGACTAGCTACCCCTAGTCCCTGTTAGCTTAAGGCCAGGGTTGTTCCATTTCACCCCACCCCAAGGTTCTCCAGCATCCATAAAGAGTTAGTTTAGGGGTTCCCTGCTTTATCCTCTTGACCGCTACATCCCCTCAGACCTTGGACCCTTAGGTCCAGGCTCTCTGCCAATGTGTCCAGCATCCATTGATGTTGTTAGGGATGGCCACCTGCAATTGTAAGGAGTGGTCACCTGCACCCCAGTTCTATTAGTCACTTTCAATTGACCAGCTTTTACAAAGGAATATTTCCTTAAAAGTATAATCATATTGTACAACAGTCTGGTTGTATGGAAGGGTTGTAACTAATGGAGTGATCAATGGGAAAAAAAAAACAAAACCAAACATGGAAAAGAATGATAGCATGTATTGCTTCAGTCTCCATTTAAACTCTGATCTTTCTAGATCTTTCTCTGAATGTAGGTATCTCCTTCCATCCTGAAACTTATAGAATTGTCTTTTAATTTGCATTGCTGAGAAGTGTCCAGTTTATCTAGGTTGGCCATCACAAATATGATGTGTCTGTGACTGCGTACAAATTTTTCCTAGTTCTGCTCTTCTCACTTAGCATCAATTTGTATAAGCCTCTCCAGATAATTATGAAGTCCATCTCCTTCCCATTTCTTACAGCACAATAGTATTCCATTACATTCATATACCACAACTTGTTCAGCCATTCCCCAATTGATGGGCATCTCCTAAATTTAATGTGAAAGTATTTGCAGATCCTAGACATAATTGCGCACCACCAAGGGGGGAAAATTTGAAACTCAAGTGATTGTGGAACTGAATCTTGTAAACTAAAAGTAAATAAACAAGTCAATAGAAAAAAATGTGTAATCATAAAAACACAAATTAGCTTATCTGAGTTCCTGCAGAGCATAGTCCCAGTTCCAAGTCTGAAATACCCCTCAGATTCAAGTCCTAGAAATAAGGTTTCTGGGTTTCTATGCTGGATTGGCTGACTGCACCATTCTACCTGGAATCCTAGCTCCCAGACCATCATAACTCATATATCTGGTCCCATGAGGATTACCTCCCACACATGAAACTGAAGACAAATAACACAAAATCCAAACATCCCCAGAACTGATCTCTCAGTCAACGAGAGGGAGTGGAAGAAAAGACCTTCCCCTCTCATCAGTTCAGTTTATGCTAGATGTTAGGTGTCAGGTATGGGTGAAAGGGTGAATATGCAGCAGCAGGGAGTGCAAAAGAAGAAAGAATGGTCGAAAGAGAGCAATAGAAAAAAATGATGGACAAGAGTGGAGGAAAAGGGGAGTGACTGGCTCAATTTTGTCAATTTTAAAGATACGGGAAGCTGATGAAAGGAGGCTATCCCCATCCAACTGATAGAGCACTCAAAGGCCTCCATGTTGAACAATCTGGATACCCTCCAAAGGCCCTTTAAGAGTATCTCCATGTTGGAGAAACTGGCCACACCCAAACAAGCCCAAGTTATCTTACCAATAATATCATATTTGTTTCTTATTATTCTTAAAGTAAATCTGATATTCCAACATATACTGAAAATTTGGATGTAATCTACTAACTTTAACAATCAGAAGTCTAATTCATCATGAATAAGATAAATGCATATTTCAGAAAGGGTACAAGTGGATGGAGAGCCTTGTTAAGGTCAGTCTCTTTCTGCCTTCCACCCACACTAAGAATTTGTCATTTGATTGAAAAATCTACTTAATGCTACTACTTTTTAAAGCAAGAAGGGCACAAAATTTTATAACACTGATGAGAGGAAATTGATTCGTATTACAGTATTTCTGTCAAATTATAGAACTAAGAGGATATCTTCTAATTGATTATATTTAATAATTTCACTGCACTTCAATATAAGTGATAGATTTGAAATGTGGTGATTTTTAAAGACAGAAAAGTTTAATTTCATTTAATGATTATAGTAGCTCCTGATGACAAATCAAAAGCCTTTACCGATTTTCTGAATACTAGAGTACTTTTAGTCTAAATACAATTTATAGTTTTTGTATCGAAAGAGAACTCAGAGAAGATCTGATCCAACACTTTAATCATACAGAAGAGAAAATTGATGCAAATAAAATCCAAGGTTATTTGACTGGTTCCAGGACATAAAGCCATTCCTACCAACTGCCTACCAACTGTCACACAAAGAAGCAGGCAAGCCAGCCTAGGAGAAGCAGCAAAGCACCTTGAGTCAGAGAAAAGAGGTACTGTGCACCAGTTAAGCCAAACTACCACCATCAGTCTGACTACCACCTGCCCTCGGACTTTGATGGCAATAACTCTGGACCCCAAATTTGAGAGCCTTGGGAATAGTAATGCTTTCAGCCCATTGCCTTCAAACATCATCCTGTGGAGCAACTTTTTGGGAGATGCAGCCTGGCATTTGCTCCTGCATGTGCTACAGTCACAGTTACTAAAGACCTGCAAAAGAAAATTCTTGCCACCAAAGTCACTGCCATTGTCAAATGGTCCACCATCAGAAATCGATCACCTCCAAACTCTGTGCCCATCCCCCCAACAACACACCAAATTAACACCACAGTCAAAGCAGATATATGAGATAATTCTCTAAATTATAGTAAGACTGGTTTTACTGGAGTATCTAGATGATATAAACTATATCATGACTGTGGCCTAATTACCTGGATTAGTTTTCTAATCCTTAGCTTTAGCTGGAGAAAGCTGACCTCATGGTGAAAAAGCCCATAATTCAAAACATACAGTTGTGTGAGAAATTCTGGCATGCCTACTTTATCTAGCAGAAGTTGTTAATAATTTTGCCGTGTAATCAAAGAAAAAGATGAATTCAATTAACTCATTTTGTAGAAGCACTCCAGCCTAATATTAACTCATTTTCCTCCTGGTAGCAAGAATTCTCAGGATTATTCTATCAGGGCTGAAGAAAATGATATTTCTCTCTGTGCATTTAAATGCGTAATTCTAAGTATATTATGTTTCTCTGCACCTTCTAAGTGAAAATTTGCTCTTCTTAGCACAAATCTATGCTATTATTCTCTCTTGAAATCCTACCTTCCTTAGATTTGTACATTTTTCTAGTAGGGAGGATCAACTTGACTATTGGCAAAGGCCAATATGCAGCAGATAAAAGAGGCAAGCAAAGAGGCAGCTGAGATACTAAGTTTGGCCATTGTTCTTCCTCAAGGAAGAATATAGGGAAATATTTCTGTTAGAGTTCTCTCTTTAGCAGTAGCAAAGATGATCAGAATGGTCAGAGTGAGAGAGAGGTGATAGAACAAGGTAAAAAATCCAGTTGCAATGAAGTAAGTTCAGGTGATATTAAAGAATAAAGTTACTTTGCCATAAAAATACTAATTCCGATAGCTACTACTAGACAAGTTAGACTGGAGTAGTAGTTAAACATTTACCAAAAAAATAGGGATACACTCAAAGGTGAGTAGACCTTTCAGACCAACAATCTTCAGTTTTTGACATATCAGCGGATTATAAAATGATGATGGTGAAATTGAGTACATTAATAAGTTAATTTATAGTTAAAATCACTTTAATTCTGTTATTTCCCAATAACACCATGAGGCAACTAACACAAATATTATTGTATCTAATTAATAGAGAAGAAAACCGAAGCTCTAAGTCATTTTGAGATTTTCCAGAGATCATAAAACATGGCAAAGCTGAGGATCAATTATTCTACCCATATTACTAGTTAGAGAGGCAAAGTGATATATGGATCAGGAGCTGGTCTAAAAGACCTGATCAAGTCTCACTTCTGATACATACTGGATGTGTCTCCTTTAACCTCTTGATGATTGAGGAAACTCTTTAAAATTTCTGCAGAGGAGAGGTCAATCTGTTTTGGGGGAGAGAATTTTCTTACCTGAGACCTCTCTCTACAAATGAAATTATAAGCCCAGTCACTATCTTTATCCCAACTACTAAGTCACAAAAGATGAACATAGGAGAGCCAACAAGAAATTATAAACTAGTATTAGAAGGCTCTAATCAAAAAGGAGAGAGAAGAAACACAGAGTAATAGAAGTTGAATTTAGCTTTAAACCCTAATGAATAAGAGATGTTCTTGCCATATATCCCAAAGAGGTCAAAGTGAAAAAAAAAGATCCACTATGTAACAAAATATTTATAGCAGCCCTTTTTGTGGCAGAAAAAAAATTCCCCACAGAAATAAAGTGTGGGCCTTTCTCTGGGGAAATAACTGGCTATACTTTTGAGTATTATTATAATGGAATCCTGATGTAATAGCATAATTGATTGTAATATAAGAAACAATGAATTAAGAGAAACAAGGGGAGACTATGAACTGAGGCAGAATAGAAAAGAAAGATGTGCAGAGAAAGTAATATTCCAAATAACTACATCATTTGGCTTTTTAACCATAATGTTGATGTTATAAGCAGAAGGAATTCTGGATGAGGAGGTCCTTCTCCCAATGTAAATTGATGCCTTTCATACAACTTATTATCTAATAGTTTCCCAGCATCCTGAGAAGTTAAATCACTTTCCAGATTTCACATAGCCAATGTATATCAGAGGTAGAACAGCAAAATAATAAGTAAATTAAAAATGACTGAATTCATCTCCAAAAGAATGACTGATTTTTGTCCAAAAAAAAGAGATGATGAAGCATTTTTTAAAATCTCTCCATATAAACACAAGGCCTATGAGTAGTGAATATTGCATAAGCTGACAGATATGGGTCGAACACTGGTTTTGTTTAACTGTTTTTCTTTGTCATGAGGGTGATCATAGGAGTGAGAGATTTTTAAGAAAATGAATATGAAAAATGATCATTATTTTAAAGGTTTTGAGGATACTTCTCTTGAGAATATCATAGTGATTAATGTGTTTCTGGACAGAATGGAAGAGATGATTCAGAGACAACAAAGAATCTAAATGTATGAAAAAGTAGAAGGCAATCATAACCCATATGAAGAGATCAAAAGATAGAAGAAAGTAATCAGAGCTATGTTAGTTCCTGTAGATGATGGACCTGGACCTCCTGAGAATGAAGCAGCTTTTTGTGCTCCAAGTGATGATGATGGGAATCCATAGATATCTCTAGGCTCATCAAAAAACAATCAAAGGAAAAGTGGACAAAGAATACGGATTGTTTACTTGTTGCTAAGAAGTATTACAACAGCCATTTAAAAAAGATCTGACACATTAATAATGCTACTGAAATATGCCATCCTCCCAGAATCTCAGAGTTAGAAAACAACTTAGAGGTCATACACCATACTGCAGACCTGACTATTGCTTTACTCCACAGATTTTTGAATAAATGATTATACTTTTGATAGAATACTTCAAGGGAAGCAGAGCCATCCACATACTTAGACAGTCCATTCCACTATGTTGATATCTTGATTCCATAGATTCTTAGACTGAGAGCTAGAAATGATCTAAGAGGTCATCTACTACATTTTATAGATGCAGACACTGATATTACAGTAATTAAATGACTTGACTAAAGCTACATAGAACTGGAATTTGAACCAAGGTCATCTGGTTCCAAAGTCAGTTTTCATTTCCACTTTACCAAGTAGGAAGTGCTCCATAAATATTGTTGCCTCTTTGAAGCTGCTAGCCATTGTTCCTAGTTCTGCCATCTCAAACAGAACAGAACAATTTAATCCCTTTATCACCAGATAGCCTTTCAAATATAGCTCTTATGTCCCTTCCAAGGCTTCTCTTTTGCCATCTTCCTTCAGCTAATCCTCATATCAAATCATCTAAAGGTCCCTTCATCTTTTTATTTGTTCTCTTCTACATAGGTTTCAATTTATCTGTCATTCCCAAAGTGTGGCATTCAAACTTTGCACTGTACTCCAGATATAGTCTGATCAGTCCAACATCACAAATGGTCTCTTACATATTTCTAAATGGATGTCCCACTGTCACATTAAACTCAACATGTCTAAAACAACATATTTCCCCTCCAGAACCAGTGTTCTCCCCAAATAGCCTTTTTCTGTAGAAGGAGATTCCATCCTTATGGTCTCTCAGGTTTATATCCTGGGTCTTTATTGGTACCTGTATCAGCAAGCACCCTAGTATGCCCAGGATGGCTGCTATCACAAATTCTTAGATCTGCTTCTCTAAAGGAAACAACTCAAAAATAGGTTAACAGTCTCACTTTAATCAATCAAACACATATCATCTACCTAGTTCAGGGGAAAAAGTCAGCACTGTGAACTTCAGAGAGTACAAACACAAGTTACAAGCAGACCAAGAAACAGATCAGCAGACAGGCTTTCAACCATCTGGCCGTCACATCCATATCTATTCAAGTTACCAGAGAGGGAAACATCAACATCTGGGTTTTCAAAGCCGGGAGGCTCAATGGCTTCCCAGAGTCTCATCTGGCCAAATCACACAACTTTTCTCAAAGTGAGCCCCAAAGCAAAACCTCACATCAGGGCATATATATATATATAGCCTTCTCCTGGGTCAGAGAATGTCACAGCCCTCTTGACCCACTGCCCAATCACAAAGTAACAAGGTGTGGACATTTCTGAAAAACAAGTCTCCTGCCACAGGCTCCATGTGACCACATTCAGCCTATTATGGGGCAGAGTATACTTTCAAATCAGGGAAGATTCTCAGAGCCACTCAAGCCACTTAAGCAAAGGGTCTAAAAGCAGGGAAGATCTTCAGATTCCCATAACAGTACCTCACTTCTCCATATCTAATTGTTTGTCACATCTTGTCATTCTTCTAGATCATTGCTAAAATCTGACTTATTCTCTCCACTGAGTCACTAGTTTAGGACCACATTCCCTATGATGCACCATTGCATAAGCTCTTAATTAATGTCCTGATCTCAGGTTTCTCCCATTTTTAATCCATTCTCTGCCAAAATCTATTTTCCTAAACCACATTTGACCATGTCATTCTCCTACTCAAAGATTTCTTCTTACCTAATATTAAATAAAAATTCCTCTGATTGGCTTTTAAAGCCTTTCACAGCCTGGCTCCAACCTTCCTTTTCAACCTTACTGGGGACAGTGAAGGAGAAGCAACAAGCATTTATGTAGTGCCATGTGCCAGGTACTGTGCTGAGCACTTTACAATTTTTTTATTTGATTCTCAAAACAATTTGAAAGGCAGGTGCTGTTACTATCTTCATTTTACATTTGAGTGAACTGAGGGAGAGATGAGTTAAGTGACTTACCCAAGGTCACACAGCTAGTAAGTATGTGAGGCCAGATTTGAACCTAGGTCTTCTTGACACCACTGTGCCACATTAATCCCCTTCATAAATACTGTGGTCCACCCAAACTGTCCTCATATGTTGTACATTATCTTCCTTCTCTGTATATTTGCACTTTCAACTCTCTACACCTAGAATAAGCTTCCTACTCAACTCTACCTCTCAGAATCCTTTGTTTTCTTCTTAGCTTAATTTAAGTATTTCTAAATTAAGACTTTTTTGGTCTCCTCAACAACTAGAAGACCCCTCCCCCCCAAAAATTATCTTGAACTAATTTTGTGACTATCTTGTTTATACCTGTCCATAAAAGTATTGTCTCCCACAACTAGATTGTAAGCTCCTTGAGGGCGAGAACTCTGTCACTATTGTCATTATGTCTCTAGCACCAAGAACAGTGACAGAAACATAAGAGGAGCTTAATAAATGTTTGATTAATTGATTGGTTCCCCAGAGAAGAATGAACTACTATCTCTTCATTCTAGATACTATGTTGTTTGTTCATTGAAATAAAAATGAAATTTCTTATCTACTTCTACAGAATAAAGAACCAAGGATGACTCCTAGATGAAAAACATGGGTGATGCAAATGATACCCTTGACAAAAACAGCTATGTTAGGGGGAGAGGTAGGTTTAAAGAGAGATAAATATAATGAGTTCAGTTTGGGATGCATTGAATTAGAAGCACTTCTATGAAGTTTTAAGTGAAAATATTCACAAGACAGTTGAAGATAAGGTTTCTTGAGCACTAAGTAAGACTGTATTATACTCATGTGTCCTTTGTTTCTCTGAGGATGGATAACCTCTTCCTTCATAAGTCTACAAAAACTTAAAAAAAACAAGTAGAATATTTTATATTTGACCTGGCAATAATAGAGAACTGCTAGAATTTACAGAGGCAAGGTGACATAATCCGACCCACACTTAAGGAAAATTACTATGGTAATTGCATGCAGGATGGACTGGAGTAGGGGAAGATTTTAGATAAGGAGACCAAACTAAAGGTAGTTTTAGGCATGAGGTTATAAGGCCCCATACCAGGGTGGTGGCAGTATCATAGGAGATAAGGGGGTCTATACAAGAGATATTATAAAAGTAAAATCAATAATACTTGGCAATAGATTGCTTATCTTGGGGAGAGAAATAAGAAGGTGGGAATGATAACTTGGCTGCAAACCTGGGTGAGTGAGAGAATGGTAATGGAATTGACAATAATAGTGAAGTTAGGAAGAGGTAAAGAGTAAAAAGATTGGCATGTAGCAGTGAGGACCCATTTGAGGTTATGCAATACAAATCCATAATGGACCCAATTAGCACAGTTGTATGAGCAATTTTATAGTGGCACTTTCATTTTTTTTTTATTTTAATTTATTTTCTTGGTTACATCATTCATTTCCACAAGGTTTTGAGTTACAAATTTTCTCCCCTTTTTGTCCCTACCCCCCAGCCCAGAACATTGATCACACTGTAAGCCCCCTCCCACAATC
>CM053598.1:164220745-164265460 GCA_028646575.1 Pseudocheirus occidentalis | reverse complement strand
AATCATCTCATATAGAAGAGGCAAGGGATAATTGTTACAAGGGAGGGGAAGAACAAGAAAGCAAAAGGGAAAGGGTCAACCTTACTCTCCTTGATTTTGGCTTAGGGAAGGAATGACATAAACTCTAAACTGGGTATCTTGCCACACAGGAGAGTAGGGGGGATGGGGATGAGAGGTGTGATGATGGAGGGGAGATCAGGGTGGGGAGGGAGGGTTTCTGGAAGCACACACTTCTGTAAAGAGACAGGGACATTGTAGAGAATAGAACAAGGGGTGGGGTGGGACAGGAAGGAGGGACATATAAGCAGTCTCTCACAATATGCCCACTGTGGAGATGTTCTGCATAATTACACATGTACAACCTGTATTGAATTGCTTCTCCTTCTAGTGGGGGTGGGTGACGAGGGAGGAAGGGAAAGAATCTAGAACTTAAAATTCTATAATCAAATGTCAAAAATGTGTGTGTGTGTGCATATAACTTATTATTAACTACATCCTACTGGGAATTAAGATATACATGCACTGTGGTAGGGAGATCCATCCTGCCCTACCAGAAAGTCAGAGGGATGAGGGAGAAGACATAGGAAAGAGCAGATTGGGGGAGGGTTATACAGTGGGATAGGATTGTTTTGAGATGTTGGGTAGGGGAAAGATGGTGAGAAAATTTGTAACTCAAAATCTTGTGGAAATGAATGATGTAAACAAGAAAATAAATGAATATCAAAAAGGAAGTGAATGTTGAAAACTAAAAATAACTTAATAAATGCAAAACCCCCCACAATATTGTAACTCATTTCTGAGCACTGCCTATTATTGGACATTTTTACAATGTTAATATAAGTTTATTTCAGGTATTCTTGGCTATGTTTACATTGGAAAGTTCCAGTGAATCTAAATAATGGGATATGAGCAGAATAAGGGTAGGTGAGTTTTTCTTACATGTGCTCTCCTTTTCAGGTTTTGTTTTTGCTTCATTTTATTTTTCCACTATAAATACTTACAGATTACTGTCACTTTGTGAGAAACCTCTTGTAACAAAGTGCAATAGTTAAATAAAAGTAATAATACAGTGAACTCATATAAAAACTCATATAATATTTCAGATCTTAACTTCTGTTAGCATTCCCTACCAATTAGGAAAAAAATGATAGAAATATGTTTTCTCTTTCTCCCACTCCCCTCCCTATTGAGAAAAAAATTTTAAAAAAGTTTCTTGTAATAAATATGTATCATTGAACAAAATACATTCACTCAATACCTATACACAAAAATATGTATGTTAATAATGGTTTTTCACCATTGGTTTTCTGAAATCATGATGGTCATTGCATTGATCATAGTTTTTGCAGCTTTCAAAGTTGTTTATGCTTACGGTGTTGTTGCCATACAAACTTTTCTCCTGGTTCTATTCCTTGCTTTCTTCATTAGTTTTTAAAAGTCCTCAACATTGTTTTTTTTTTGTAATATTGATAGTATTGTATAAAATGTTGTTTTTCCTCTGTTTCTGCGCACTTTTGCTCTGCATCAGTTCATTTAATTTTGTATGTCTTTTTGAAGTCATTTATTTCCTCATTTCTTAAAGCACAATTTATTTGAAGCACCTCTTTTTTGTGGTGACAAAACCCAAAAATTATCAAACAACAACAAATACAACTACAAACCAAGAGGAAGTCCAACAATTGAGGAATGGCTTACTAAGTTATAGTGTATGAACAGAATGGAGTACTAAATGAACCTCTATGTGCCACAACTTTGAACTTCAGTGAAAACTTAGAGGGCTGTAACGTTCCATTGACCTAGAGTTTCCAAGGAAGTTTTACGTGTACCTGCTGTTTACAGACTGCAAGATAAAGTATGACTGGACAAGGTTACTGTTTTTTTTCTTTTTGATTGGTCTAATAATCTTTCATATACTTTTCTGAAATATGACTTCAGAACCACAGCTTTATCTAAAGAGTTCAAAATTTTTCTCTAGTTAGACAATGCTGTGAAAACTTAAAGTATCAGACAATTTCTAATTGTTGCCAGTTTTGTTGTTGTTGTTTTTGCTGCTGCTATTGTTATTTGAAAGCTAATATTGGATATTTTCCTGCTCCCTGGAGTTATTACTTTAACTCAGTCTATGGGACAGAATGCTATATGGAATATACAGATGTCACCAAGCACACATGGAGAGGTTAAATTTGGCAAGAATATAGGTCATCTTATTATCAGACATTGGGGGAAGTGAAGAGAGATGGGAAGGGTGATGTCGAAGAGAAGGGGAAAATATGGAGTTCACAGCAATTGATGTGATTTTTCTCAGAAAGTTAAAAGGCATAGTCCCCCACAGAGAGATTGGGTGGCAGGCATGGGGACAAGGAAGCATAGGAAATTTAAAAAGAGAATTGCAGAATAGATTCTTTGGGGAATAAGAATCAATGAAGTAATCAATGAAGTAATACAGTCAATGAATCAATGAAGTAAAACAGATTCTTGATTCAAATGGGGATTATACAGGCTATACATATATATATATATATATATATACATATATATATATATGTATATATATATATATACATTATACAGGCTTGGTATAAGACTTTTAATCTTGTTTTACCACTAGGCAGTATGTAATGTTACTTTTTCATAGTAGGTTATTAAAAGTCAATATTAAAAGATACCTGGAGATTATATTGGCCTGTTGCCAGATCAGCAGAAGGAACATTCTGTGATTATCATATGACCAAAGATTCAAAGCTGAAAGAGAACATGTGCATGCTGTTCAACATCCTCATCCTACTGATGAGTAAACTCAGGCCAAGAGAATTTAATGACTTGTTAAAGGTCACACCACTCATGAAGAGAAGAGCTAAGATTTTAATCCAGGTCTTTAATTCCAAACCTAGCGTTCTGATACTTTAAATTGCACTGCCTGCTTTCTGATGGTAAAGAATTTGTAAACTTTGGCATATGCTATCCCCAAATAACGTAACATCAGTTCTTGAAATTACATTTAAAAAAAAAGCAAGATAAAAAACTGAAAAATAGACCAAAAAGTGTAATTGCTCCTAGGAAAAACAATTGATTGAGGAAATTGATTGAGGAAAAATAATTTTTAAATTATTGGATGCCTTCATTCATTTCAAGCAAAGCATTAAGTACTTCCATTAATGTGTAAAGAATTTTATTTTATGCATAAAAGAAAATGCAAATTAAATAGGAGGTAACCACTGCCCTCATAGAGATTATAGTAGGAAAATGGTAAATACATAGATAATTTCAATATGCAATACAATATGATAAGTGCTTTAGAGAAGTACAAACCTAAGTTCTACATGGGATCTATTATTACTAACTATGGGAAGAAGGGAAAGTTCCTGTGAAGAAGTCATATTTAATTGGACTTTAAAGGATAGCTAAGATTCAGCAGCCTCAGAGTATATATTCCAAATATAGGAAGTAGCCTGAGCAAAAAGACAAAGGTAGAAATCACAGAATAGCTGGAGAGTAATTTAGAACTTTGCCCAAAGGGCTATGAAGCTGTTATTATACCTTTTGACCCAGCAATATCACTTCTATGTCTGTATCCCAAAAAGATCATAAAAATGGAAAAAGGATGAATGATGTGTACAAAGATATTTATAACACCTCTTTTGTGATGGCAAAGAATTGGAAATTTAGGAGTATGCCCCTAAATTATGGAGTTTTTGAACTAGTTGTTGTGTATGAATTTATTGTTCCACAAGAAATGATGAGCTGACAGATTTCAGAAAAACCTGGAAAGACTTACATGAACTAATGCTGAGTGAAGCAAATAGAACCAAGAGAACATTGTACATAGTAACAGCAAAACTAACCTTGATGGACTTAGTTCTTCTTAGCAGTGCAAGGATCTAAGACAATTTCAAAGGACTCATGATGGAAAATGCTACCCACATCCAGAAAAAGAACTACAGATTCTCAATGCAGATCAAAGCATACTACTTGCTCTCTTTTTTTTCTCTCTTGGGGTTCCCCCTATTAATATGAATGTGCATGTAGAACCTATATCAAATTGCACCCTGTCTTGGGGTGCAGGGAAAATTTGAAATTCAAAATCTTATAGAAATGAATATTGAAAAATAAAAATTAATTAATTTCTAAAAGAATAAAAAAGAAAGAACTCACAGAATGCTTTGGAGGATTGAAGATAGTTTAGTGTGACTGATAAATGAAATCTGTGAAAGGAGGTAGATTGAAACAAGACTGAAAAGATGTGTCATGAGAGTACAGAAAGCCTTGAATGTAAGGCAAAATAATCTGAATATTACTTCAATATTCAGTATTGTAAGAATGTAAGGAAGAAAGCAAAAAAAGGTGAGCAAGAAAGAGCAACTAAAGATCTTTTTTTAAAAAAACCCAGAATAGTGGTATAACCAAATCTAGCCAAAAGGAAGACTATTATAATAGCTGTGTAAAAGATTATAAAGAAAAGAAATGGGTCAAAGAATGGGCATGCAAATAAAATAACTAGAAAAAGAACAAATTAAAATCTCCCAACTGAGCACCAAACTGGAAATTCTGAAAATCAAAGGTGAGATTAATAATATTGAAAGAAAAAATGTTGAACTAATAAATAAATCTTGGAGCTGCTTTTATGAAAGAAAAAAAGGAACCAAGAAGAACTTCTTGCAGTTGTCTAGGGTAATCAGGATGATCCAGTCTTATAATTTTAGGCTCCTCTCCAAAGGAAGGAGGGAAGGAATGTATTCAGAAAGATCTATAAAAGACTGATTATTCCACAATAAAAAGTGCCAAAAATCAAAATAATTTTATCAACCTCTGTTTTTATCCTTATATAGTCTACTCATGATTGCCATATCTTGTTTGAAGTCTTAATATAAATTTGTACATTTATTAAAGCTTCAGCTCCTATTGCCCTCTAGATTATTAAAAACTGGTAGTCTTGACCATTTTGGTTCACTTAGATACTGCCTGTTCCAGTGAAGGCTGCTATTTGATGGACCTAGTATTCTCATGTCTTTCAGGGCCAGAATTAGATGAACAGACCCAGAGTGACAGCAATAAGTCTGGATAAAATATCTTATTAGTATCCTCTGACTACCAGATAAGTTCATATGTTATGAATTAAGCATGTATAACCCTAGTTTAAATAGTCTTTCATAGTGACTGGATGTTGTTACTCTTACATAATATTGTTACTTAAGAGAGAAGAAATAAGAACCTTGGAGTTTCTGTTTAATTATCATGCTGGAATGATTATGTCAATCATCATGACTGAGAGAGATTGAGTGAGAGACAGAGAAAGGATTAAGAGAAGTTTTTAAGTGAAAGACTGAGTGGGGGGGGGAAGGTGTCAGATTCTGAAGAGAGATTTTGAGAGATGTGAAAATAACACTTCTTTTGTTACTTTGATTAATATCCCACAAGAACTGAATTGCTGTTATGTTGTGGTTCTAACCTTTAGGAGTCAGTAGTTGGTGAGAGGTGGCTTTGTGACCTTGATACGTTGTTGAGAGATGGTTCTTGCTTTGCATTATCTGCTACTGTTAATATGTTTATTTTATTTTAAATTTTGGATGAGGGAAAGCAAGGCAATGGGGTTTAAGTGACTTGCCCAAGGTCACACAGCTAGTAAGCAAGTGAAATGTCTGAGTCCTGATTTGAACTCAGGTCTTCCTGACTCCAGAACTGGTGTGCTATTCACTGGGCCACCCAGCTGCCCTTAATATATTTAATAGATAAGTAGATAACCACACACATGCATGAGACTCTGAGGTCTAAAAGTTTTGTCTGACCTATTTATGAACTGAGATAAGAGCTCTAAGCTTATTAATTAAGTTCAGAGATTATTCTTTTGTATTAATGTGAGGAAATAGCACAAAGTTCTATTTGGCTACCTTAGGAAGGTAATTAATAATGAAATGAGACTACCAGGTAGAGAGGGTTGAGGGTTTGTATAATTGATAATTAATGCAATCCGCTAAACAGTTCAGCATACCTATCTACTAAACAATCCATATGCCTATGCTATATGTGGGGTTATTTTCCTAAGTCCCCTCACATGCTGAAAGGAGTCTACAAAACCAGCTATACCTGTAATTAGATAAATCAACTATGGAGCTCTGTCTCTTTGAACTCTCCTCCAAGATTGGCATTATCTACATATTCTAGTATAGTGGCAATAGAAATAGAGAAATGGGAACCGTTGGAAGGGGTTTTACTAAGGCAGAATACATAGAACTGCAAATGATTGAATATAGGATACATTAAAATTTATCTGGTTCTGCTCCCCCTGAACACTGACTGTCCCCCCTATTTTAGTATGGTTAATACATTTATAAGTACATATTATAAAGTAACAATAGCAGGAAATAAGACGGAGAAAAGGAACCTGAAAATCACTTACAGACTGTCCCATAAAATAGAGAAACACTGGAGCCACTGGAAGCTATCTGATAAATTAGGTAAAACCACATCCAGAGGCTATATGTTAAATCAATCGAAGTCAACTAGGCCTTACTATAAGGGGTGCTTCAGTTCTGCTGTCTTTGGTCTGTAATCCTCAGAAAAATTCCAGACAGTAAAGCCAAGTGTTTTACTACAGAACACCAAGTGTTGCTGATAGAGTTGAGATTATGCGGATATGTTAATGAACTAACCCTGAGGTGGCATGGATAAGAGTTAGTCTGTCCTCCACAAAAATTCCAAACATGAAGAGGTGAGAAAGACCTATTACAGTGGAAGGGAAGATAACAGACCAAAATTAATGGGGTGCAACCAAAGCAGTATTTAGGAAAAAATATATATATATTTCTCTAAATTTTTACATCAACAAAATGGAAAAAGAGCGGGACAAAGAACAGGCATGCAAGTAAAATAACTAGAAAAAGAACAGATTAAAATCTCCCAAGTGAGCACCAAACTGGAAATTCTGAAAATCAAAGGTGAGATTAATAATATTGAAAGAAAAAATGTTGAATTAATAAATAAATCTAGGAGCTGCTTTTATGAAAGAAAAATACCCAATAAGATAGATAAGCCTTTGGTTAATTTGATTAAAACTAGAAAGAACAAAACTAAATATCCAGTATCAAAAAAGAAAAGGGTAAAATCACCACCAATGAAGAATAAACTAATGTTTTGTTTAATTATATGCCAATAAATCTGGCAATCTGAGTGAAATTGATGAACATTTACAAAAATATCTAGAAGAACAGATCAGAAAACAAAGTGTTTAAATAACTATATCTTAGAAAAAAGAAATTGAACAAGGCATTAATGAACTCCTTAGGTAAAAAAAATCCCCAGGAACAGATGGGTTTGTGAGTGGATTCTATCAAACATTTAAAGAACAATTAATTTCAATACTGTATAAACTATTTGGAAAAATACATGAAAAAAGTGTCCTACCAACCTGCTTTTATGACAGAAATATGGTGCTGATACCAAACAGGAAAAGCTAACACAGAGAAAGAAAATTATAGACCAATTTCCCTAATGAACATTGATGCAAAAATCTTGAACAAAATACTAGAAAGACAATTACAGCAATATATCAGAAGGATTATACACTATGACCGGATGAGATTCATGCCAGGAATGCAGAGTTGGTTCAATATTAGGAAAACGATCAGCATAATTGATGACATCATTAACAAAACTGACAGAAATCATATGATCATCTCAATAGATGCAGAAAGAACTTTTGGTAAAGAGCATAGCAATAAAGGGAACATTCCTTAAAATGATGAGCAGTGTTTACCTAAAACCATCAACAAACATTATCTGTTATGTGGATAAGCTTGAAACCTTCCTGATAAGAGCAAGGATGAAGCAAAGGTACCCAATATTACCACTGTTATTCAATATAGCGCTAGAAATGTTAGCTATAACAATAAGAGAAGAAAAAAAATTGAAGGAATTAGAATACGCAACGAGGAAACAAAACTATCAGTCTTTGTAGATGATGTGATTGTGTACTTAGAGAACCCTAGAACTAAAAAATATAACTAAAAAGTTAGTTGAAATAAATTGTCAGCATTTCTTTGTATGAGCATTTCTTCATAAAACCCAGCCACAAGAGATAGAAAGAAAAATTCCATTTAAAATAACTTTAAACAACATAAAATACTTGGGTGTCTAAATGCCAAGACAAACTCAGGAACCATATGAACACAATTTACACAATGTTTTTTACACAAGCAAAGTCATATCTAAACAACTGTAAAAATATTGATTACTCATGGGTAGACTAAGCCAATATAATAAAAATAACAAATCTGCCTAAACTGATTTACTTATTCAGTGTCATACCAAATCAAACTATCAAAAATTATTTTTAGAGCCAAAAAAATAACAACAAAATTCATCTGGAAGAACAAAAGGTCAAAAATATCAAGGGAATTAATGAAAAATAGAAAGGAAGGTGGCCTAGCAATACCAGATCTCAAGCTATATTATAAAGTAGCAATCATGAAAACTATCAGTTACTGGCTAAGAAATAGAATGGTGGATCAGTGGAATAGATTAGACACAGTAATCAATGACCATAGTAATCTATTGTTAGATAAACCCAAAGACCCCAACTTTTGGCATAAGAATTCACTATTCGACAAAAACTGCTGGGAAAACTAGAAAACAATAGGACATAAACTAGGTACAGAACAGTATCTCACACTGTATACCAATATAAGGCCAGAATTGATGCACGAGTTAGACATAGATGGTGACACTATAAACAAATGAGAAGAACAAGGAATAGTCTATCTATCAGATATATGGTGGGGAGGGGGGATGACAAATGTTGGAGGGAATTTGGGGAAAATTGGGGCACTAATACTCTGTTGGTAGAACTGTGAACTGATCTAATCATTTTGGAGAACAATCTGGAATTATGTGCCAAATGTTATAAAATTGTGTATACTCTTTGACCCAACAATAACATTATTTGGTCTATTTCCCAAAGTGATCAAGGGGAAAAAGAAAAGAAACTGTATGTTCTAAACCATTTATAGCTTCCCTCTTTGTGGTGGCAAAGAGCTAAAAATTAAAGGAATGCTATTAATTAGGGAATACAAGTTATGGTATGTAATTGCAATAGAATTCTACTATGTTATAAGAAATGATGAGTTGATTGATTTTAGAAAGACACAGGAAGATTTACATGAAATAATGAAGAGTGAAAGGTTTGGAACTAAGAGAAAATTGTACAACATAAAAGCAAAATTGCTCAAAGAACAACTGTGAATGACTAAGTTATTTTGAATATTATAAACAGTCAAACAAACTACAAAAGAAGATGCTATCCAGATCAAGAGGAAGAACTGATATATCAGTGCTATTTTGCACATCTATGCATATATTTGTAGGCATATATACTTTGCACATATATATTTACATGTGTGTATATGTGTGTGTATTTATTGTGAATCTATGTATACATATTTACATGTGTGTATGTGTGTGTGTGTGTGAGAGAGAGAGAGAGAGAGACAGAGAGAGAGAGAGAGAGAGAGAGAGAGAGAGAGAGAGAGAGAGAGAGAGAGAGAGAAACAGTAGCCTTCTCTGGCGTGGAGTGGGGAGGAAGAAGGAAAAAAGTGGTTCAGAACTCAAAATTTAAATAAAAAAAATAAAATTTAAATTTAAAATACAGACTTTTTTCTTTACAAAAGATTTAGCACTGACAGTGAAGCTAGAGATGGAATGGCAACTGAAAGATAGGAGTCTCATAGGAAGGTTTTTAAATTTATTTTTTAAGATTATGGAGATCTGGGGTGGCTAAGTGGCACAGTGAATACAGCACCAGCCCTGGAGTAAGAAGGACCTGAGTATAAATTTGGCCTCAGATATTTAACACTTACTAGCCATGTGACCTTGGGCAAGTCACTTAACACCAATTTCCCTGCCTTCCCCCCTCCAAAAAAAAAGAAAAAAAAAGATTGTGGAGATCTTCATATATATATATATATATATATATATATGTATGTATGTATGTATGTATACACAGATGAAAATAAGCCTGAATTGAGGAAAAGATTAATGATAAGGATAGCTAAATTACTGTTGTAGCATAACTTGAAGACTGTGGGAAAGAATAGGATCAAAGGAATACATAAAGGAATTATACTGGAAAATTGTGTTACCTTTTAAGACCAGAGTAAAAGAGAAGCAGATGAGAAGTTTGTAAAGAATGGGGGAGGTAAGCTGAGGCAGCTTATCTCAGAAGACTTTAGTCTTCTCAGCAAAATAAGCTGTTGTCATCTGTTATAATGCAGGGGTGGGGGCAGAGGTGTTGAACATGTGCTTGAAGATATGGAAAGTTGAAGAATACAGCTCTTTTCATTCATGAACAATTTATGTGAAACAGATGTTTGCATACAAACTGGCAGGGAACTGACTGGTTAATTGTGATAGTGATAACATAAATACTGGGAGCTATAAAGCCAATGATGGTGGTGGTGGAGTTGACAATGATAGTTCACATATATATAAAGCCTTTCATGACTACTGAGTGCTTGGTATGATCATTGTATCTAGATTCAGAGGACCTAGGTTCATGTTCTACCTCTGAAAATTGCTTCCTGATTTAAAAAAAACTGAGGCACCACCTTCACACATATCAGATCAGCTAATATGACAAAAGGGGAAAGTAATGAATGTTGGAGAAGATGTGGAAAAAATGGAACACTAATGCATTGTTGGTGGAGTTGTGAACTGATCTAACCATTCTGGAAAACAATTTGGAATTATGCCCCAGGAGCAATCAAACTATGCATAGGCCTTTTGATCAAAGGCACACATTTTGGTCCAGTAATAAAACTACTAGATCTGTATACCAAAGAGATCATTAAAAAGGGAAAAGGACCCATATGTACAAAAATATTTATAGCAGCTCTTTTTTTGATGCTAAATAATTGGAAATTCAGGGGATGCCCATCAATTGGGGAATTACTGAACAAGTTGTGGTATATGAATGTAATGGAATACTATGGAGCTATAAGAAATGATGAGCAAGCAGATTTCAGAAAAACCTGGAAAGAGTCACATGGATTGATGCTAAGTGAAGTGAGCAGAATTAGAACATTGTACATAGCAACAGGAACAACATGTGATGATTACCTATGGTAGACTTAGCTCTTCTCAGCAATGCAATAATCTAAAACAATTACAAAGGAGACATGGTGGAAAATGCTAGCCACATCCAGAGAAAGAACTATGGAGACTGAATGCAAATCAAAGTATACTATTTTTACTTCTTTCTTGTTTTCTGTTTTTTTTCCTTTCTCATGGTTTTCCCCTTTTGTTCTGATTCTTTTTTCACAACATGACTAATGAGGAAATATATTTAATATGACTGTACACACATAATCTATATCAGATTGCTTATTGGGGTGGGGAGAGAGAAAGAGAGAAAAATTTAGAAATCAAAACCATATAAAAAAAGTTGAAAGCTATCTTTGTATGTAACTTGAAAAAATAAAATATTATTAAGTGGAAAAAATAAAATGTACTTCTCTAGAAAGGAAGGAAAGAAGGAAGGAAGGAAGGAAGGAAGGAAGGAAGGAAGGAAGGAAGGAAGGAAGGAAGGGAGAAAGAAAGAAAAAGAAAGAAAGAAAGAAAACAAGAAAACAAGAAAGAAAGAAAACAAGAAAGAGACAAGGAAGAAAGAAAGAAAGAAAGAAAGAAAGAAAGAAAACAAGAAAACAAGAAAACAAGAAAGAAAACAAGAAAGAAAGAAGGAAAACAAGAAAGAAAACAAGAAAGAAACAAGAAAGAAAGAAAACAAGAAAGAAAGCATAGAGCTCAGTGCCACATTCCATTCACCCCTCCCTCAGAGCTCAGAGATCCAAACTACAAAAAAATGAAACCTATAGTACCAGAAAGAATTTTTCTGAACTGCCAGTGCTGAGCCAGAGAGCTGAGGAACAGAAGGAGCCAAGACAGGATGCTGGGATAGGACACAGTCTATGGAGGTGCTGTCCTACATTCTACTAAGTCTGAGGGATAGTATTCAGCACCCAGCTGGTTCCAGTTCTGTCTACCCAAAATCACTTGGGAGCAGAGGCCTAGGCTTGTGTACTATAGTAGTACACAATAGTACACAATTGCCCAAAGTGGAAGGAGACTGAGATTCAGCAGACCCCAAGAAAACCATTATCATCAGAAAGGGAGTCAAAGAGTCAGAAAGTGAGCAATAGTGGAAAGTAAAGGGGAAGGAAGGATAAAATTAAGATTTTCAAAGATTTCAGGAAGAAATAAAAACCTCCAAAACTTTGAACATAAGCATATTGTTCAACAGGAAAACATTAACAACAGAAGGAAATATGGCCTACAGATCTAGGGAGAGTTCAAGTGTCTATGAATAAATACTAAAAAAAAAAAAAAAGGAAAATGATTCAATGCTTAACAAGATAGAGGACCTTGTGGAATTTGAGGAGAAAATGGGACTACAACATGCTGTTCCTGGGTGGTTTAAAAGAGAAATGAGAATTATCAGAGCAGGATTTATTACCCGCACAGCAAAAATAATGGGCAAAATAGAAAGACTGAAATCTTCAATGGCAAATCTCTCCAAAGAAGCGACAGAGAAACAGAGAGAGAGAGAGAGAGAGAGACAGAGAGAGAGACAGAGAGACAGAGACAGAGACAGAGAGACAGAGAGACAGAGAGACAGAGACAGAGACAGAGACAGACAGACAAACAGACAGAGAGAGAGACAGAGAGAGAGAGACAGAGAAAACAGTAGATTGGGAATGCAAATACATAGAAATGAAAGAGAATCTAGAACAAGAGAAGCAAAAATAACATCTTTAAAAATATGCTTACAGAGCAAGAAAAACATACTGATCTCTAAAATAGGAAGTGTAGAGACAACCTAAAGATCATAGGCTTCCCAGAAGAACATTACAGGGCAAAAATCTTTAATACCAAAATACAGGAAATAATACAAGAAAACTGCCCGGTACTTCTTGATATATAGAAAGAAATACAAATTGAAAAAAATTCATGGATCATCTCCATAGGGGGTTGGGGAAACCATAAGGGTACAAACTCCAAGATGCATTGTACAATTCACTGCAGGAATAATAAGTTCTATAAGCAATCAGGAGAAAGACTTTCAAATACAAAGGAAACAAAATTTGAGCAACACAAGACTATTCTGCAGACAACAAAACACTGCAGGAGGGAATGGAATACTGTGTTCTGAAGAGCAATGGAGCTCAGGATGCAGCCAGGGTCACCTACCCTGCAAATCTGAGCTTAATAATATATGAAAAATGGAAGGACATTCAGTAATAAAGAGACTTTTGAAACATTTTTAGAAAGAAAACCAGACTTGAGGAGAGTATTTGCTTCTCATATATCCCAGACCACAGAAATATAGGCAGGGTGAGGGAATGAGTAAAGGAAAGCAACAGCAGCAAAGTGACAGCAGAGAGACCAATAAGAGACTTCTTTCTAAATGTACAAAATGAGATAGATAGAGGTGGAAGCAGACGTCAAGTGGAGGTGAATAATAGGCAGAATTTGGCAACACTCTTCTTATAGGTGAGTGAGTGTGTGTGTGTGTGTGTGTGTGTGTGTGTGTGTGTAGTAAGCCAAAGTATTTGATCTTTGGGGTCAGTTCTTATGCAGATGTCTTTGAGAAGTGGTTTTGGCCTAGGTTTGCCTTAGACCAGTGGTTCTCAACCTTCCTAATGCCACGACCCTTTAATACAGTTCCTTATGTTGTGGTGACCCCCCAAACATAAAATTATTTTCATTGCGACTTCATAAATGTAATTTTGCTATTGTTATGAATCATAATGTAAATATCTGGTATCCAGGATGTATTTAAATTGAATATAACCCACAGGTTGAGAACCACTGCCTTAGACAAACCTAGACACTTGAAAATCTGCTCTCATTTGCATCCTCTTTGTTTATGCCTTTAAAAATGCTAACTGACTTTCCAAAGACCTGTTTTAGCTTTCCCAAGACTTTTGGTGCCTACAATTCAGAAACCTGATTTTATCTGAGCTACTTCCAGGATGTAACACACTATTGTAATGATAAAACTATGATAATATCCAAGGATGTGATAAACTAAGCCTATTGATGAGAATACTTGAATCTTTGTTCTTTGGATCTTTAAAAATATTGTTCACATCATCATTAAATGGAGTTCTTTCCCATGAACTACCCACCTGGTTAATTCTCTCTCATGTCTCTGCACACACTTGAGGCTGGTATTCAAGTGGCTCCTGACAAATGTGTGTGTGTGTGTGTGTGTGTGTGTGTGTGTGTGTGTGTGTGAGAGAGAGAGAGAGAGAAAAGAAGGTAACTAGGAGGAGTGTAACAATGGTGGGCAGCATAATCAGGAAGATAGTGAAAGGGAGTCTGATCATGGGCCAATATCTTCCCTGTCTCCTGAAAGAATTAGCTTTGCTCTGAATATGAAGCACAATGAAAAATGGAAGTGCTAAAGGCAAGCTCTACTAGGCAGTAGCAGAAACCTCCAAGATGGGAGGGTCCAGAATGAATAGCTTGGAAGTTATGCTTTCATGAGGAATACACAGAATTGAGATTAGATAATTAGAGGGGCCAGGAAGCACAGAATGAAGATCTAGAATAGAGAGGTAGAAAATATAGATAATGAAGAGAGTGAGTTAAAATCTCTCTGGAAAGGGGGACAAATAATGAAATTTTAAAAAATAATATAGAAGAGTATTTAAAAAGGGATGAGAGGAGGGAAGAATTTGAATCACTGAGAGTAAAAAAACCAGGCAAAAAATTAAATAACCAGATTAAAGCAGGAAAGAAAAATGAACTAATAAGCAAAACTCCAAAGGGAAAATAGGTAACTAACAGAAAAAGGGGATCAGAGGTGGGAGGAAGAGAATCATTGGGAATAGGACAACCTTAAAAAAAAGAATAACGTAAAAGAATACAATGCTGTGTTTATAGCAGAAGATACTGAAAATCATAACTTAAAAATTAAACAAATAGAGGAAAATATAAATCTAAATAATTCTCATAATTTTAAATATGAATGGGTTAAACAATCCAATAAAACAAAAAAGATAAACTGATAAACAAAGCCCCACAAATTGTCACTTACAAGAAATGCATTTAAAAAATAAATACATACACACAAAATAAAGTTGAAGGGATAGGAAAAATTGCTATGTGTAAAGTGAATTAAAAAAGCAGAAGTTGCAATAATGCAATCTAGCAATGGAAAAAGAAACATCCAAAAAATTTAAAAGAGCAAATAAGGAAACTACCTTATACTGAAAAGAACTATGGGCAACAAACCAATATTAGTAATAACCTTATAAACTCTAATGTCTCAGCAACCAAATTCATAAAGGAAACATCTACTGAGCATCAAGAAGACATGAATAGTAATAAAATAGTAACATAAGACTTTAATATAGTTCTCTCAGTTTTGTATAAGTCTAATAGAAAGAAAAACAAAAGGAAAATGTGGAACTCAACAAATTGCTGGAGCAATTAAAGCTAAAATACAGATATGGTATCTTCTGAATGAGACTGCAAAAGAATATACATCTTTCTCAGCCCCATTTGGAACTCTTACAAAAACTGGCCAAGTGTTAGGGCACAGAGAAATTGCAAATATATGCAAAAAGGTAGAAATAGTTAATAAATTCTTTACAGACCATAATACAATAAAAATAATCATTAGTTCAGGAAATCACAAACAAAAGGCACAAACCCATGTGGAGACATAATAATGAAATCCTTAATAATGATTGGATCAAAGGACAAATCATAACATCAATCAATATATAAAATAAAGTGGTAACAATCAAACAACATACCAAAATTTCTGGGATGCAATTGAAGTATTTGCTACCAGCTGTTCTGCTTGATTTCCACTTTACCACCAGCATCATCAAGACTTCCTTACCACAGCTCCCCATAAGCTTATTCCAAGAAAATCACGATCATGAAAAGTGCTTTAGCTTTGGTACTCAGATTTCATCAGTACCCTCAATTGCTTCTGCCCCTCAGCTTCAAGATCTAGAGGGTGGTGCAAAATCTATACCCTTCCAACCCTATAGCCTCCTTTTATAGAGAGATCAAACTCCTAGCCATCTCATCATTTGTAATCAGCTACTCTATTTGATTTTCAGTCTACCACTACCAACATCACACAGGTATACTCTAGCATCAGGGAGCTGCAGTTAGCTGAGAACCCAGACCAGGATAATTCAGACATCAGATGAACCTCATTCTCATCTCATATAGACAAATAACTTCAAAACTACAAAAACACAGTTTGACATAGGAAAAAGTGAAACTCAGACACAGGGATCTAAGGTTTTTTTCCATTCTGTCTTCAAATGGCATAAATGCTCTAGAAAATCCATTACTCTAAATCTCACAAAACAAAGAGGATATAACCCTTGGAGATGCCGGTCAGTCTAGGGACCAAGGAGGCCCAGGGAATGACGACAGAGGACTGACAATATAACCCCAAAGTATACCAAAAACAACTAACCTAGAAAACAGGTTAAGGGGAAAGAATTTAAGAACCACTATGTTTTCTAGAAACATGATTTTTAAAATGGAGAATATATTTCAATAAATCACAAATTAAAGTTGTCTGATAATCCTGCCTTCAAGGGAAAAGTTAAATTAGGAGGCAGAGTCAAGATGGCAGAGAGAAGTCAAGAGGTTACCTGAGCTCTCCCCAGTTTCCCTCAGAAACAACATGAATCAAGCCTCCAAATGATCCTTAATCAACAGAACCTATAAAAAAGATGGAGTAAAAATGTTCCCAGCTTAAGATAACTTAGAAGGATTCCAGGAGAGGTCTGTCTCACTTGGATAAAAGGGAAGTGCAGCCAATGCAGATGGCATCTGGGCAAGCCAGTGGAACGCTCTTAGTCACAGCACAGATCAGCAACTGAGGCCCCTTGGTCCTGGTTCAGCAGACCAGTGGCACAGCAGGCCATCTGTGAGGGTTCCAGCCCTTGTGCAGAAGGTAAATTGCCAGCCCTGGAAAAAAAACAACAGGTACAACTAGGCCATGTCACCCCATCACAGTGAGCAAGCTGCCAGCATCTGAGACCCCAGCACACAAAACTAGTGACCAGACCACTGACTACCTGCACAAGAAACTTGGAACCTCCCACCGTGCCCTGGGAGGATACGTCAACTTTAAAAGCCATGAAATATGAAAAAAAATATGAGCAAGAATCAATCACTATTGATTAGAGAAAAACAAATTAAAACAACTCTGGGGTACCACCTTACTCCTATCAGATTGGCTACTATTACAAAACAGTTAAATTATAAAGGTCAGAGAGAATATGGGAAAACTGGAACATTAATGCGCTGTTGCTGGAGTTGTGAATTGACCCAAAAATTCTGGAGAGTGGTTTGGAACTATGTCCAAAGGGCTATAAAAATTTGCAAACCCTCCAGTCCAGCAATACCACTACTAGGTCTATATCCCAAAGAAATCATTAAAAAGGGAAAAGACTCACATGTACAAAAATATTTATAGCAGCTCTTTGTGGTGGCAAAGAATTGGCAATTGAGGGGATGCAACAAGCTGTGGTATATGAATATAATGGAAGTACTGTTGTGCTATAAGAAATGATGAGCAGGCAGATTTCAGAAAAACCTGGGAAGACCTAAATGAACTGCTACTGAGTGAAGTGAACAGAAGCAGGGGAGATAGCACTGCAAAATGAAAAATAAATAATTTTGATCATTTTTAATTAAAATAGTATTTTTGGAGGGGGAAGGCAAGGCAATTGGGGTTGTGACTTCCCTAAGGTCACACAGTTAGTGTGTCAAGTGTCTCTGGCTAGATTTGAAATCAGATCCTCCTGACTCCAGAGTTGGTGCTCTATTCACTGCACCACCTACTTGCTCCTAGTTTTTCTTATTTTTTTCCCAATTACATATCAATTACGTATTTTAGCATTCATTTTAACAAGATTTTGAGTTCCACATTTTTGGCCCTGTTTCCCTCCTCTCCCCTGTTCTGAAAAATGGTAGGCAGTTTGATGTAGTTTATTCTCGTGCTATCATGTAAAACATATTTCCATATTTGTCACAGTTGTAGAAGAAGAAACATATCAAAATGAAATAAAACCACAAGAAAGAATAAAGTAAAAAAATGCTTGATCTGCATTCTAAGTCTATCAGTTCTTTATTTGGATATGGACTGTTAGGTCTCTGATACCTCACGTGGGGAGGAGACTCCTAAATAGGGTCGTTGATACTCCATGTGAGATGTGACGGGTTGATCCAATCCTCAGCTAACAGGAGTGCATGTGATCACCTGGGGGCGGAATGCAAAGGCTGCACCTGTTTACACTAAGCAGGATAATCTCTCCGCCTTCAGGGTGAGACACATTGGCTTGCTGTGGCGAGGACATGGCCAGGGGAGGGGCCCTAAGGGGCCCTGGAGAAAGGACTTAAAGACAGGCTACCTGGAGGCAGAGGCAGTCCAGTCCAGTCCAGCCACACTCAGATAGAGGATGAAATCTCAATAAAAGCTAGAAGCAAGTCCTGTGTCCTGAGTTTTTCTGTGCCGCTGTTTCTCCCAGAGTGGATGGGAGCTAGGGACTCCCGAGGCCTGTTGAGGAGGGTATAGGTAAGCCCTATACATCCTGACCCAAAAAGATAACCCTCACCTGAATAAAAAACCCGTAACAATGGACAATATTGTCTTCTGTGAGTCCTTTGTACTTGTTTTGGATCATTGTGTTGCTGAGAAGAGCTGAGTCGTTTGTAGCTGATCATCATACAATGTTGTTCATACTGTATACAATCTTTTCCTGGTTCTGTTCACTTCACTTTATATCAGTTAGTATATATCTTTCTAGATTTTTCTGAAATCTTCCTGTTCATCACTCCTTATTGCATAGTTGTAATAGATTACATTCATATACCACAGTTTGGACATTCCCTCAATTTCCAATATTTTGCCACCGCTAAAAGGGCTGCCATAAATATTTTTCCACATGTAGGTCCTTTCACGTTTTTTATACTCTATTTGGGATACAGACCTAATAGTAGCCTTGCTGGATCAGAGGGTATGCACAGTTATATTGTCCTTTGGGCATAGTTTCCAACAATGATGTATCAGTGTCCCAATTTTCCCACATCCTCTCCAAACTTTATCATTTTCCTTTTTGGTCATATTAGTCAATCTAACATGTGTGAGGTGGTATCTCAGAGTCATTTTAATTTGCATTTCTCTAATCAAAAGTGATTCAGAGCAATTCTCTGTATGCCTACAAATATCGTTGATTTCTTCATCTAAAAACTATCTGTTCATAACCTTTGATCATTTATCAGCTGAGGAATGGCTTGTATTCTCATAAATTTGACTCTGTGTTAGTAAGCACCCTAGCATACTCAGGGTGGTGGCTAGCACAGGTTCTTAGATCTGCTTTTCTAAAGGAAAGCAACTGAAAATGGGTTGGCAATCTTACTTTAATCAATCAAACATATATCATTTACCTAGTTTAGGGGGAAAAGTCCAGCACCCTGAACTTCAGAGAATGCAAACAGAATACAAACATAAGTTACAAGCAGACAAAGAAACAGATCAGCAGACGGGCTTCCAACCATCTGACCATTACATCTATACCTATTTAGTTACCAGAGAGGGAAGCACCAATACCTGGGTTTTCAAAGCCAGGGGGCTCAATGGCTGCTCAGAGTCTCATCTGGCCAAATCACACAACTCATCTCAAAGTGAGCCCCAAAGCAAAACCTCACATCAGGATATTTATAGCCTTCTCCTGGATCAGAGAAATTCACAGCTCTCTTGACCCACTACACAATCACAAAGGAATAAGGTGTGGGCATTCCTGAAGAACAAGCTTCCCACCACAGGCTCCATGTGAGCACATTCAGCCTATTAGGGGGCAGAGTATACTTTCAAATCAGGGAAGGTTCTCAGAGCCACTTGAGCCTATCAAAGGGCCTAGGAGCAGGGAAGATCTTCAGATTCCTATAACACTCAGTTCTCTATATATTTGAGAAATGAGACTTTTATCAGAGACACTTTTTGTAGAAGTTGTTTTCCAGCTTTCTTCTTTCCTTCTAATTTTGGTTGCATTGGTTTTGTTTGTACAAAAGCTTTTTCAATTTAACATGAACAAAATTGGTTATTCTACATTTTATAATGCTCCCTATCTCTTCTTTGGTCATGAATGATTCCTCTCCCCATAGATCTGACAGGTAGATTATTCCTTGGTCTTCTAATCTGATTGCTTCTTTGTCTATGGTACCTTTTAACAAGATTTAGTTTCCTTCCTCATCTCTTTTAATTAGGTCTATTTTTTGCTTTTACTTTGTCTAATATCAGGATTGCTATCCTTGCTGCTTCTTTTTTTTTAACTTGAACTGGAGCATAATAGAGTCTGCTCCCATTCCTTATCTTTATATTGTGTGTGTCTCTCTGCTTCAAGTGTGTTTCTTATAAGCAACATACTGTAGGACTCTGGTTTCTGATACACTCTATTATCTGCTTCCATTTTATGGGAGAGTACATCCCATTCACATTCAGAGTTATAAGGACTATCTGTGTATTTCCCTCCATCCTATTCTTCCTCTTGTTTGTCCTCTCTCTCCCTTCACCTTTTCCCATCTCACCAGTGTTTTGCTTCAATGGACCATTTCCCCTGATCTTCCCTCCCTTCTATCAGTCCCTACTCCCAAAACCTTTATTTGATCTCCTCCCTTTCTACTTCCCTGTTGGGTAAGACATATTTCTATAGTCAACTGAATATGTATATCATTCCCTTTTTGAGCCAATATAGATGAGAGTAAGGTTCAAGCAACGCCCATTGCCACACCCCATCTTTCCCTCCACTGTAACAGATCCTTCTTGCCTCTTCATGTGAGATTATTTGCCCCATTCTACCTCTCCCTTCCTTCTGCACCCACTGTACTCCTCTTTCTCAACCCTTAATTTTTTTGTCATTCCCTCAAATTTAACATATATCCTTATCTTCTGTGTATATTCCTTTTATCTGTACCACTAATAATACAATTTGTATCATCTTCCCATGTAGCTATAAAGGCAGTTTAGCTCCATTGAATTCCTTATGTTTTCTTTTTCCTTTTTTACCATATGCTTCACTTGGGTCTTGATATTGCAGGTCAAATTTTTGGTTTAGTTCTGGTCTTCTCATGAAAGCATGAAATCCTTCTATGTTTTTTAATGATCATTTTTCCCTTGATGCATTATACTTAATTTTTCTGGGCAAGTGATTCTTGGTTGTAGTCAGCTCGTTTGACCTCCAGAATATCATGTTCCACCACCTCTGATCATTTAATGTTGTAGCTGCCAAGTCCTCTGTGATGCTGATTGTGACTCTCTGATATTTGAATTGCTTCTTTCTGACCATTTGTATTTTTCCTTGACCCAATAGTTCTGAAATTTGACTATAATCTTCACTGGGGCTTTTCTTTTGGGATCAGTTTCCTGAGGTGATGAGTGGATTCTTTCAATGTGTATTTTACCTTCTAGGTCCAAGTCATCAGGGCAATTTTCCTTCATAAATTCTTGAAAAAAAGCTGTCCAGGTCCTCCGTTTGATTATGACTTTCAGATAGTCCAGTGATTCTAATATTGTCTGTCCTGGATCTATTTTCCAGGTCAGTTTTTTTTCCAATTAGATATTTTACATTTTCTTCCATTTTTTCACTCTTCTGAATTTGATTGATCCATTCATGATATCTCAAAGACTCATTAACTTCCCTTTGCCCAATTCTAACTTTTAAGATGTTGGTTTCCTCAATTAGCTTTTGTGCTTTCTTTTCCATTTGGCTAATTGTACTCTTTAAGGAGGCATTTTCCTCAGCGGATCTTTGTGTCTCCTTTTCCATTTGGCCAATTCAACTTTTAAAGCAGTTTTCCAGACTGTTAAATCTTTTCCATAATTCCCTTGCATCACTCTCCTTTTTTCCCAATTTTTCCTTCTACCTCTCTCATATGATTTTAAGCTCCTTTTTGAGTTCTTTCATGAGGTTCTTTCTGGACTTGAAAGCAACTTCCCATTTTTCTTTGAAGTTTTGCTCATAAGTGTTTGACATTGGTGTCATCTTCTGAGTTTGTGCCTTGGTCTTCCCTGTCAGTATAGGAACTTGCTATGGTCAGATTCTTTTTTTGTGTGCTCATATTTCTTTTTGCCTTTTCCCTTTCTTTTAAATTTGATCTCTGCTCCCAGGGTGGAAGAGACACTGTCTTAGGCCTCTTCCACTAATGGCTGCATGCCTTGATTGTTTACCTGCTGCTGCACTGATATTGCCCTGATGTCCATTGGAACTTCATGTTTGGTGCTGCCCTGAGGGAATGGGGTGGAAGCTGGTTGGTGCTGCTGAAGGCCAAAGGTATCTGGCAGCTTATCTAGTATTGAACTCGGGTCCTACTGATTGTGTCTGGCATATGCTGAGGCCCGGGTTTGTGTGTGGGGGGGTGTTTCTACTTTCCTCTGTGGCTACCCTGAAGCACATGGCAGTCAGGTCCTTGGAGGCTACCTGTTTGCCTGGGGATATGTTGAAGTGTGGTGGGGCAGGTGCTGACTGGCAGCTGCATGTTTGCGTAGGCACCCATTGAGGAAGAGTCTACCTGTTTGCCTGTGGCTGTGCTGAAGTAGTTGGGGTTCTGGCTACTGGAAGATGCTTGTGTGTTTGCCTGGGACTACACTTCAGGGTATGGTGGTTCTTGGAACTGGAGTCTACAGATTCTCCTGGCTTTGCTAAGGCACCTGGGGGTCCTGCTCTTGGTGTTTGCCTGCTGCCACACTGGGCTCAGGATCTCTTACTAATTTGCTGAGGTGGGACTTGCTGCTGGCTTACTGGGATGCTTTCCATCCTGGGCTGTGCTCCCCTTCCACTTGAATAAGATGGACCTTTCTTGCTGATCCTCCAACTTTCTTGGACTAAAAGACTGCTTCACACTGTCTTTTTTCCTGGTTCTATTGTTCCAGGATTTGTTTTGGAACTCTATTTTATGGTTGTGTGGAGGTGAGTATGGGAGAATTGCAGTAGTTTACTCTGCTGCTTACTCCACCATCTTGGCTCCTGGAAGTGGATCTCGATCACCTTTGATCATATTATATTGAAAAGCTTTTCTACAAAGAAAACCAATGCAACCAAGATTAGAAGAAAAGCAAAAAGCTGGGAAACAATCTTCACAGAAAGTGTCTCTGATAAAGGCCTCATTTCTCAAATATATAGAGAACTGAGTCAAATTGATGAGAATACAAGCCATTCCCCAATTGATAAATGATCAAAGGTTATGAACAGATAGTTTTCAGATGAAGAAATCAAAGATATCTGTAGGCATATGGAGAAGTGCTCTGAATCGCTTATGATTAGAGAAATGCAAATTAAAATGACTCTGAGATACCACCTCACACATATTAGATTGACTAATATGACCAAAAAGGAAAATGATAAAATTTGGAGAGGATGTGGGAAAATTGGGACGCTGATACATCATTGTTGGAAACTATGCCCAAAGGACAATAAAACTGTGCATACCCTCTGATCCAGCAATACCACTACTAGGTGTGCATCCAAAAGAGATCATAAAAAGGTAAAAGGACCTACATGTCCCAAATCACTTGGAGCAGCCCTTTTAGTGGTGGCAAAATATTGGAAATTGTGGGAGGCAGAGCCAAGGCAGGGACTTGTCTGAAATCTTTCCAAAGCCCCTACATATACCTTTTAAACATGATTCTAAAAAATTCTAGAGCAGTAGAACTCATAAAAAATGGAGTGAAATAAATTTCCAGCCCAAGACAACAACTTGGAAGGTGAGCAAGAAAGATCTATTGCACCAGGCTGAAAGAGGAGTGTATGTAGTCCACCACAGGCTGAGCCAGTGTGGACCAGGCCCCAGTAAACTCGGAACAGGCCTCAGGGGACTGAATCCTTGGAATCAGTGGTGGTGTCCAGCCTTCTCAGCTCACAAATGTTAAAGACAACCTAGAACAGTGGTTCTCAACATGAGGGTTGTTACCCCTTTGGGGGTCAAACAACCTTTTCACAGGGGTCACCTAAGACCATCAGAAAACACATATTTCCGATGGTCATAGGAACCGAGACACCATTCCTCTCTCCTTTTCCAGGCGGGTCAGCCCACATACGAGTATTACAGGGACGTGGCATTAGGAAGGTTGAGAACCACTGACCTAGAAGGTCAGCAGGAAAGGCAGTCAGACCCAGGTGAGAGAGGAGTACAGTCCACCTCTGATGCCAGCACAACCCCAACCCCAGCAAACCACGAGCAGCAACTACTTCTGGAGTTCTCAGCCCACAGATGGTAAGGGGGGGGGGGGCGTCAAACAACTGCTAAAAAGAGATTATAGGGTTCTCTTTGCTAGCACCGAGGCAGAACTCTTGCTTTTCCCACACACTTGTGACAGTCCTGGGTGGTAGTCCAAGAGTGAGCAGAAGCACTAGCATACTGTTGTGCAGAGAATAAGAGGGAGCCGAGACCTGGGTTCAAGATAAAGTTAGGTGTGGATTTATTAATTAAGCATGTGACTACCTAAGTGTATTCACTCAAATGAGTAATGATCTTTGGGATTTACAGACTTGATTATATAGGCCAAAACACACACACACACACACACACACAAAACATTCAGGGAGGGGAACTAGCAGAAGCATGACATACCAAAGCAAAAAAAGAAAAAACAGCCATTGGTCAGATCTATAGCTCAGGGCTAATTTATCTTGCAAGGGTACAAGGGTGCAACCTTCCTGTGTCATAGGGATCCCTCCTACAACAGAGTGGAGGGCCATAGTCAGTGCTTTCTACAGCAGGTGGAGGGTCATGGGGGTAAAGGAGACTGGAATTCCCCAGAACAGGCTAGGGTCATCTTCTGGGTGAAGAGGGTGAGGGGCCCTGCTTGGTCAGCAGGACAAGACAGGGTGGTCCCTAGAGAAGATCCTTGCACCATAATGAAACTTATAAAGTATAATAATTCAAAAAGAGTATATAAAATACTGATTAGGGAAGAAGAGGGCAGGGGACAACACCTTCAGGAACTTCGCCCAGACGAGCAATGATGCCTAGACATGCCTTGAGAAGTTTAAGCAGTTTCAAGCTATAACAGGATATAGAATATGGACAAAGACAAAAATATAAAGAGGGCTTAATGGTGGACCACAAATCAGGTGGCGTGCAGTGACCTGAGATTTTGGTCTCTGTATAATAATACCACAGCTTGAGGCTGCAATGGAGAGGGAACCCTCTTCACAGTTACAGGGCAGAAAAGAGTACCTGTGTCACTCAAAAATCAGAGCAGAGGCCTGGAGGGAAGTAAACACTTCTTTTATCATTCCTCCTTGGAAGAACTGAAAACCTCTAGGTTCCTAGAAGTATTTCTGAAAAGAGGTGCACAAAACCCCTGAAGCTTGGGACAGTATCTCCTCCACACTGAAAGCAGAACCCTACCTTAACAAAGATTTAAAATTCAAGAAATAGGCTAGGAAAATGAACAAACAACAGAAAAAAATCCATAGAAAGTTAATATAGTGACAAGGAAGATTAAAAAAAACTCACTCAGAAGAAGATAACAAAGACAAAGCTCTAGCATCCAAAAATCTCCAAGAAAACTATGAATTAGTTCCAGGTCATGAGAGAATTCAAAAAAGATTTTGAAAATTAAGTAAGAAAAGTAGAAAAAATCTGGAAGAGAAATGAGAGTGATGCAAGAAAAACATAAGAAAAAAATCTTGGAAAGGAAACACAAAATACTGAAGACAATAACACCTTTAAAAACAGACTAGGTCAAATGGCAAAAGAAATCCAAAGTGCCAATGAGGAAAAGAATGCCTTAAAAAGCAAAGTAAGCCAAATGGAAAAGAAGATCCAAAAACTCACCATAGAAAATAATTTCTTAAAAAATTAGAATGGAACAAATGGAAACTGACTTTAAGAGAAATCAAGAAACAATGAAATAAAACCAAGAGAATGAGAAAATAGAAGACAATGTGAAATATCTCATTGGAAAAACAACTGACCTGGAAAATAGATCCAGGAGAGATAATTTAAAAATTACTGGACTACCTGAAAGTCGTGATAAAAAAAACAGCCGAGACATCATCTTTCACAAAATTATCAAGGAAAACTACTCTAATATTCTAGAACAGAGAGTAGAATAAAAATGGAAAGAATCCATCAATCACCTCCTGAAAGGGATCCCAAAATGAAAACTCCTGGGACTATTATAGCCAAACTCCATAGTTCCCAGGTCAAAGAGAAAACATCACAAGCAGTCAGAAAGAAAAAAATCAAATTTTGTGGAGCCACAGTCAGGATAACACAAGATGTAGCAACTTCTACATTAAAGGATTGGAGGGCTTGGAATATGATATTCCAGAGGGTAAAGAAGCTAGTATTACAACCAAGAATTGCCTATCCAGGAAAGCTTCAGGGGAAAAGGAGGGGGGCATTCAATGAGATATAGGATTTTCAAGCATTCTTAATGAAAAGACCAGAGCTGAATAGAAAATTTGACTTTCAAATATAAGATTCAAGAGAAGCACAAAAAGGTAAAAAGGGAAGTGAAATCATAAGAGATTTAATAAGGTTAAACTGCTTACATTCCTAAAAAGGACAATCACATTTGTAACTAGTAATATCTTTCTCATTATTCTGCTAGTTAGAAGGCGTAAATATAGACAGAGGGCACAGGTGTGAATTGAATAGGAAGGATGATGTATAAAAAGTAAAATTAAGGGGTGAGAGAGGAATATACTGGGAAAAAGAGAAAGGGAGAGTTAGAGTGGTGTAAATTATTTCACATAAAAGTGGCATGAAATAGCTTTTTACAGTGGAGGGGAAGAGTGAGGAGGTGAGAGGGAGGCGAGTGAACCTTACTCTCATCAGAATTGGTTCAAAGAGGGAGCAACATACACATATGATTGGATATAGATTATAGTACCCCACAGGAAAGTAGAAAGGAAGAAGATAAAAGAGAGAGTGGGTGATAGAAAAGAGGACAGATTGAGGGAAGGAGTTGTCAGAAACAAAATACTTTAGAAGAGGGGCAGGGTGAAAGGAGAGCACAAATAGAATAAATGGGGGTGGGGAGAATAGGATGGAGGGAAATACAGTTAGCAATAGTAGCAGTGAAAAAAAATTGAAGCAAGTTTCACTGATAGAGGCTTCATTTTTCAAATACATAGAGAACTAAGTAAAACATATAAAAATCCCCCAAGTGATTAATGATCAAGATATACAGTTTTCCAATGAAGTAATCAAAGTTCTCTATAGCCATATTTTAAAGAAAGATTCCAATTCATTATTGATTGGATAAATGAAAATTAAAAACAATCCTGAGATACTACCTCATATCTATTAGATTGTCTAATGGGATAAAAAAGGAAATGATAAATATGGGAAGAGGGAATGTGGGAAAAATGATACACTAATGCACTGTCCCTGGAGGTGTAAACTGATTCAGCCATTCTGTAGAGTAATTAAAAGTTATGCCCAAAGGCCAGTAACACCATGAATACCAGCTAGGAAATAATATGTATAGGCAATGGGGTATAGAAATCTATTTTGCGCCAAAAAAAAGTTAGAGGGAAGGGGAGAGGACAATAGAGGTGAGGGCAGAATGGGGGGAGGGGTAATCAGAATGCATGCCCTCTTGGGGTAGGGAAGGGGAGAGATGGGGAGAAAACTTGGAGCTCAAAATCTTGTGCAAATGAATGTTAAAGACTAAGATAAATTAATTAATAAAAAGGAGGGTAGAAAGTCATACCAAAATGATCCCAAATGAATTTCTTTCTTGGGCCAACAAATTGTGATATGAAAAAAAAAAACATGCCTTTGACCTAGCAATACCACTTACAGATTTGTATCCCAAAAGAGATTTAAAAAAAGAAAAGGACCTATATATACAAAAATATTCATAGCAGCTCTTTTCTGGGGATAAAGAATTAGAAATTAAAGATATGTCCATCAGTTGGGGAATGACTGAACTGAGTCATGGTATGTGATTATGATGGAATACTCCTGTACTATAAGAAATAATGAGCAGGATGCTTCCAGAAAAACCTGGAAGGACTTGCATAGGCTGATACAAAGTGAAATGTACTATGTACAAAGTAACAGCAACATTGTAATATGACCAGCTGTGAATGACTTAGCTATTCTCAGCAATGCAACAATCCAAGACAACTCTGAAAGTCTTCGGATGAAAAACACTATCCGTTCCCAGAGAAAGAACTGATGGTGTCTGAATACAAATTGAAGCACACTTTTTTTAAACTTCATTTTTCTTGGTTTTTTTCTGTTTTATTTTTCTTACAACATGACTACTATGATATATTTTGCATGACTATACATGTAGAAATTATATTAAATTATTTCCCATCTCAATGAGGGGTGGGATGAGAAGGAAGGAAGGGAGAAAATTTGGAGCTCAAAGGTTTAAAAACAAATGTTAAAATTGTATTTACATATAACTGGGGGGGGTAATAAAATGCTAAATAAATTTTTTAAAAGTCATAAAAAAAACTTGCTTCTGTGAGCTGGGAGGAACCACTCCAGTCAACAGAAAAAGAATATTGGAAACTGATAGAATGTCCATCAGTTGGGGAATGGCTCAACAAGTTGTGGTATAGGAATGTGATTGAATAGTATTATGCAATAAGAAATTATGAACAGGCAGATTTCAGAAAAACCTGGAAAGACTTGTACAAACTGATATAATGTGAAATGAGTAGAACCAAGAAAACACTATACACAGTATCAGCAACTATGACTTAAGTCAGCTTTTCTCAGCTGGTTTACGTTTTTCTTGGAAGGTTTTGGTGTGGGAATTCTGACTGTGCTGTCTTCCTCCATTTCATGCTTTGATCCTTTTTGTGCCCCCAAAAAGGCATCTAAAGTTATATTGTTGTGCTTCCGTTGCTTCATTTCCCTGCTCATGTTGCTAGTCAATTACTTGACTTTTGGGTTCAGTAGAACTCTGCTTTCAGAGGTGAGAGTTTTGTCTCAAATTGTTGGGTTTTTTGCAGCTGCCAGAGCTATTAGGAGGCTGCTGTCTCTGCACACACCCCCTCTAGCTTTGGCTTGCTGGTCACACACCTTAGGATCACCACCCAAGACCACAATTCCAATCCAAGGAGGTTAAAGCAAGAGCACTTAGCTCTGAATGATCACTTGGCCCCCTTGCAATCCACTGGCTGTGAGCTCTGAAGCAGTCACTTGGAGGCAGTTGCAGGGCTGCAGCTTTTGCTGCTTTCTTTCCCTGGGGGCAGACAGTAGGACCCACTCCTTGCCCCCAAATTTAGCTGAGTTCCACCATCCTTTCACTTTGTCCTTGGATTTTATGGGTTGATAATTCTGGAAACTGCCACAGCTTTCAGTGATCCCCTCCCCTGAAAGTTCCAGCTGCTTTGTCCTGACTACCTTGGGGCTAAGTTGTGGTTTCAGGCCAGGGTGGGCTCAATTCCCAGTGTGCTGTAATAAGCCCTTCCTGTCTGCCTGCTGGGCTGCCTTCAGTGACAGCTTTGTTTCTCTGGCATTTTGTGGATGCTGGAACTCTAAAATTTGTTTAGAGTCATATTTTATAGGTATTTGAGGTGGTTATGGGGGGAGCTCGAGGAGCTCTCTTGCTCTTAAGTTGCCATCTTGACCCAGCCCCTTGCCAATAATTTTTGAGTTTTCTGTTAGCATTCATCAAGATCACAGAGCAAAATGGCAGACAACTAATTCCAGGTAGGATTTAGAACTTTGGTCTACTCTTCTCTTCTGCCTAAAGCTGGTAGACCATTTCTCCCCAGGTCTATATTGAATACATTTGTATTCTTCAGTGAATTTTGTTCTCCTCAAAAAAATTTAAATAAGCAATTCTGTACTAGCTCAGAGACACAGAACTTGAAGCGTATTTCTCAACTTCTTCCTCAAGGAAGCTATTTCTACAGAAACTGCATTAGAGGGAGAATTTGGACTTTTTGAAGCCAAAATATCCCTGGCTCTGTTTCCACAGAAGACTATGTTCACAGTCGTTGTGAAAATAATAATAACAAATAATCATCATCATGAAGAGACGGGAACATGTTGGAGAAACTCAAATACAGCTGCTTAAGCTTTGTGTTCAGTTTATTCCGTTCCCCACACTATGATTTTCCTGGATGGACAGCAAAAGAGAGCTAAGTGCTTGCCAATGAGTTAGTAAATAGTAAAGATTCTGAGTTTTCATTTGCTTTGAAACCAGATACAGGGAAAGAAAGACAAAACATAGAAACGAATAGTGCTTCATCATTCCTGTATCCTCTTAGAACACCTACAAAGTTGGCTATGATACACTGATGAAACATCAGTCTTGAAGATGTGCCAAAGGAAGACTACTGTGAAGGAACATGAGGTTGGGAGGGGGCCTTTGGAGAGAAGATAATAGAATGGAAGTTCCTTGAGGGGAAGCATTTGATTATTCGTTACATCCCCAAGTGCTGGTTTATGGTCGAAGCTTGATCAATTGATACTGGTTTAATGAATGTCAAATAAAACATATACGCTTCCTATCCTGTATCCTTCAATAGGAATAAAGAAGTCATGATAATAGTGGGTGCTTTAATACTGAAAAGTAAAACAATAGAAAAATTAATTTAGTCTTGCCAAACCTAGTTCCATACTTTTCACTAACATAAGGGTTATTAACTGTGTGTGTGTGTGTGTGTGTGTGTGTGTGTGTGTGTTATGGACCCCTTTGATAATCTGGTGATATCTATGGGTTTCTTCTTAGAATAATGATCTTAAATTAATGGAATAAAATAAACACAACCAAAGAAACCAATTTTGTGTGATTGTATTCAGTGGCTGTATACAATCATATACAATGAAATAAAATCATGAAAAATGTAAATTCATGAACTTCAGCTTAGGAATCTCTGCACTAATGGCTCCTGGCCCTTCATCTTTCTTCTCGATATGTTTACTCATTGGAACTTTGTCACACCAAAAGAAAACAGATCACAGTTCATTTAATGTCCATTTGTTCCATCTTGTTGTGGCACTATTTCCAAAAAGAAATTATTGAGTTCTTGCCTTGAAAGAGGGGATATTTTGACCTCTGTCTTTACAGGACCTAGTTACCTCATCTGTAAGATGGAGATAAGAACAGAGTATAATAGAGGATCATAGAGTTGTCATTAGGATCAAATGAAATATGTAAAGTGGTTCTTCATGATCTGCATAAATTTCATCTATAATTATAACAAATGTATATGTAATATATAATAATTATTGTTATATGAACTAGGTTCATAATAGAAGACTAGGCTGTATTGAATTAGGGAAATTGCCCAGTATTTTTGATGACATCCATTTTCTCATGGAATGAAAGGCCTATTTTTTTTAAACACCAATATTCTTTTAGTGCTGCTATATGACTGCTAGACATGGAATACCAATTTTTAAAAAAACTTAAGTTACTGATCATCCAACGGACACAATGGGTGAGCAAGCTACACAGGAGAAGCTGCACAAAGGATTTAATAAGGGAAATGTTAGACCATAAAAAGAAGTTAACCTGTCATTTGTGTATTGTGAGGGAGGACTGATGGATAGTCAGTATATTCTATTCACATAATGTCAAAAGTTCTGGAAGATGAACCTTTCACTTTGGTGATTTATAGAAGTATATAAAGAATCAAATAAAATGGGAAGAAATGTGTGGGTTGTGATCTTCATTGCTTGAAGCAACAAATATATTGATAGGATTACAGATGCGTTAAAGTATAAAAGCATTATCTTACCAGAATCAAACACTTCCTCATATCCTTTCCCCCTCCCCCCCACCAGCCTATGCAAGGGGATACTCTGGAATAGGTAAAATCTAGTCCATCTCAGGATGGTTATACCCATATCTCTGGTTTTTTCTGGACATCGAAGTTTGGTGATTAAAAAAAACATTTTAAAAGATATATATATATATATATATATGTACATATATGCATATACACAGATGTACATATATACATACACACATAGATGTACATGTATATTGTCAATATATATTGACAGAGTTGCTGTAGACATTTTTCTGTCAATTTCTTCTATTTTGTGTTGTAAAGAACAGTAACTCCCATACATTTACCCAAGAATGGCTCTCTGGTTAGGATGACTGGTTTCACTGGGAGACTAAGGAAAAATAAGCATCAACAAACTATTTTCCAATACTTTTCAACTCCTCTTTATGTATTTTCTTCCCCATGTTTTTTCTCATTAGACTAAAAGCTCCTAAAGGGATCGCCCCCTGTCATATTTCTAATGCTTAAGAAAAATTTGGTACATGCTAAGTGATTAATAAATTCTCTCTCTCTTTCTCTCTCTACACACATATATATATATATGTGTGTGTGTGTGTATGTATAAGCACATAGATAGATATAAAATTATATAAGTATATATCATCACTATATGATAGCATCTCTATTTCTATATATTCTACTTTTTGTCATCACATTATGAATATATTTGGAGATTCACTAGTAAAAATTATTTTGTAGAAATACAATCATAAAATAAGTGATACCAAAATTCTCTCTCTTAAAAAAAAAAAAGAAAACCAGCATTGTTTTCAGGGTTAGGTATGAAAAATGACTATTTGGAGAGGCCACTAGGATGTTTGTCATCTTATTTATTCACTTTACCTACACTTCTGGCCTACCAGCTCCCTACCTACAGCTCAAGGAGGAATAAAATTGATTTGGGTAGTGGAAAGACCGATTGTCAATCTTCATGAGACTGACAATCCAACTTCCTTAGCAAATGAGGCCAGATCTCTGATCAAATGCTTGCTTGGCCTTTTGACAACAGATAATCAGATGTCTCCACCGCTGCTATTAAGTAGACTGAACACTAGATGGCACTGCTGCCGTTCAAATGAGATATTCAGACCCTATCAAACCAGTGCTAAGAATTTGATTCAGTTAACAATAAAATTATAAAAGTATTTTGTATGTAACTGTCATCTTTCTGAAGATTATCTTTCTTTCTATCTATCTATCTATGTATCTATCTATCTATCCATCTATCTATCCAATATATAATATATAAGTATGTGCACTTACATGAAAACTTATATGCATATTGTCTACAGAGTGTATGTATCATATGCAAAAATAGTCAGCATTATGTATCTATACATACATACATATATACATATGCATGTGTGCGCATAGCATTATTTTATTTGCTATAGTGGGAGTTATTTTGTTTTTTTCACCTGGTCTGACCTTGGTCTTTTTTTTTCTAAATAAGGTTAACTCTTAAGTCTAATGGGTCGTTATAATTTTTTTTTATTTAACAGGGAAATATAAGAGTCATGACAAAGGTCACCACCAATGTTTAAATATCTTTGTTTGACTACTGGGGTAGGGAGAATTAGAAAGCAAAAAATAATTACACTTTGCCCCCAAAATATTTCCTCAAATTATAACATAAGCCCTTCCCTCAAAAAACCAACCCACATAGCACCTATAAAGCCATTTTTTTCCAACAGAAAAAGAAGACAAGTGTGTTCTACTTTGGAAACATTGAGGTGAGATAAATTCCAAGGCTGCCTCTTCAGGCTCAAGTTGAGGCCTGCATAAAAGTAAAGGGAAGAAATAGGAAAAATAAAGAGTTAGGGGAGGACTTCTGGTGCCAGGACTGTAGAGTAAGGAAGGAATCCTCTGAAATTCCCTTCCAAACAACTAAAAAAATGCTTCAGAATTGGTCTAGGAGCAGGGAAGCAGCTTCCCAGCCTTGCAGGAAAGGTCTGTTTCATGGAGAGAGAGAGGTCCAAGAGGAGCAGAGCTCTGAGCTTAGAACAGCAAGGTCCCACCCTCCTGCAAACCAGTAGACACCTAGGCAAATGAGCAAAGCCAGGTCCCACCAAAGCACAAGCCACCAGAAAGACCTTGAACCCATTGCTGACCAGAAGTGAATCTCTACACTGGGGCTGGCCAACAATGAGACTCTGTCCCTGGGGCCTACCAGCAGAGAGACCTTATTTCCATAGCAACTCAGCAGCAGGGCCCTACCCCTTGGGCAGACCAGAAGCTGAATTTCACATCCAGGGGAGGCCAATAGGGAGGCCCTACCTAAGCCAGCAGAGAAACCTACCCTCAAGACAAAGCAAGCAGCTAAGCCCTTAAGTCCAGTGAAAGTCAGCAGTAAGACTCAGAGCCCCAGCACAAAAAACATGGGAGAGTGCAGGACCAGAGCCCAAGTCTCACATAAAAACATTGTCATCAAAAAAGGCAGAAAAAATGAGCAAAAAAAAAAGAACTTGATTATAGAAAATTACTATGGTAATAAGGAGGATCGAGGCATAAACTTAGAAGAAATAGTATGAAAATGGCTACATGTGAAGTTTCAAAGAAAAATGTAATTTGTTCTCAGCCCCCAAAAGAATTCCTGGAAGAGCTTAAAAAGGATTTTAAAAAGCAATTTAGAGAAGTAGAAGAAAAATTGGGAAAAGAAATGAGAGTAATGCAGGAGAAGTCAATATCAAGTCAGGAGTCAATGGCATGGGAAAATATATACAAAATTTTACCAAGGAGAATAACTCCCTAAAAAATACAATTGGTTCAATGGAAAAAGAAGTACAAAAGTTCACTGAAGAAAATAATTCCTTAAAAAATAGAATTGAATAAGAGGGAACTAATGACTCTATGAAATATTTCTATGAGATATACAATAAAACAAAATTGTAAAAAGTAAAAAAAAATAGAAGAAATGTGAAATTTCTCAGTAAAAACAAAAACAAAAACAAAAAAACCACAAACAACATAGAAAATAGATCCAGTAGAGATAATATAAGAATTATTGGACTTCCTGAAAGCCATGATGAGGAAAAAAAAGGCATTGACAACACCTTTCAAGGAATCAAAGAAAATTTCCCCTGAACAAATAGGCAAAATAGAACTTGAAAGAATCCACCAATCACCACCTAAAAGAGATCCTAACATGAAAACTCCCAGGAACATCATAGCCAAATTCCAGAGCTCACAGATCAAAGAGAAAGCATTGCAAGAAGTCAAAAAGAAAACAATTCAAATATCATAGAGCTACAGTCAAGATTATACAGGATTTGGCAGCTTCCACTCTAAAGAACTGGAGTGCTTGGAATATGATATGCCAGAAGGCAAAAGAGTTGGGATTACAAGCAAGAATCACCTACCCAGCAAAACTGAATGTAATCTTTCATGGGAAAAGCTGGCCATTTAACAAAATAGAGGACTTTCAAATATTTCTAATTAAAAGGTCAGAGCTGAATAAAACACTTGACTTCTAAATACAAGACTCAAGGGAAATACAAAAAAGAAAAATAAATAAATAAATAACAGAAAAGAGAAAGCATAAGAAATCCAATAAGATTACATTGTTTATATTTCTATGTGGAAAGATAATATTTATAATTCTTAACTTTATTACTATAAGAGCAATTAGAAAGAGTGTATGTATACTGAGGGTGTAGATAGAAGGTGACATTGATGAGAAGATACCCCCTACCCCCCAAAAAATAAAGGGATGGGAAAGAAAATTGTACTGGAAGAAGGAGTGGGGAGACTGAATGGGTTAAATTATCCTACATAAAAGACTCGTGAAAAGGCAATTAAAATTGGAGGGGAAGATAGAGGGAGCAAAGCTTAAACCTCACTGTCATAAAAATTGGCTCAGAAAGGAAATAGCATATACATACAGTTGGATATAGAAATCTATTTTACCTTATAAGGAAGTAAAAAAAAGGATGGAGATAATAGAAGAGGGAGGGAGAATTGTTAAAAGGAAAAATATATTGGGGAAAGTGTGAGTGGTCAGACAGGTGAGGAAGGGGATAAACAAGCAAAAAAAATAGCATGGAGGGAAATACACAGTTATCATAACTATAAATAGAAATGAGATGAACTTACCCATAAAACAGAAGTGGATAGCAGAATGGATTTAAAAAAGAATCCTACAATATGTTGTTTACAAGAAACACATCTGAAGCAGAGAGATACACACAGGGTAAAGGTAAGGGGACAGAACAGAATCTATAATGGTTCACAAGCAAAGGAAGCAGAAGTAGCAATCATGATCTCAGACAAAGCAAAAGGAAAAAATAGATCTAATTAAAAGAGATAAAGAAGGAAACTATATCTTGAGGAAAGAAACCATACACAATTAAGTCATAACAATACTCAACATATGTGCACCAACTGGTATAGTATCTAAATTTTTGAAGAAGTTTAATGTGTTATAGGAGGAAATAGATAAAACTACACTAGTAGTGGACCTCAACTTTCCCCTCTTTCAACAAGATAAATCTAGTAAAAAAAAATAAGCATGAAAGAAGTTAAGAATAAAATTCTGGAAAAGTTAGATATGATAGAAAATTGAATGGGAATAGAAAGGAATATACCTTTTTCTCGGTTGTAGATGGCACCGATGCAAAAAAAATTAACCATGTATTAGGCATAAAAACCTCACAACTAAATGCAGAAGAGACAGTTAATTTGTTCTTTTCAGATAATGTTGCAATAAAAATTACGTTCAATAATGGATAATTGAAAGAGATAGAAATTAATTGACAATTAAATAATTTAATCCAACAAGACAATTAATCCAAGAACAAATCATAAAAACAGTAGATAATTTCATTAAAGAAAATGACATAAGGAAACATCAAAATGTATGGGATGTAGCCAAAGTGGCACTTACGGGAAAATTTATATCTCTAATTGTTTACATCAATAAAACAGAGAAAAAAACAGGTCAATAAATTGGGCATGAAAATAAAAAAAAACACTAGAAAAAGAACAAATTAAAAACCCCAAATTAAATACTAAATTGGAAATCCTGAAAACCGAAAGAGAGATTAATTAAATTGAAAGTAAGAAAGCCACTGAACTAGTAAATAAAACAAGAAACTGATTTGGGGGGGGGGGAATCCCAACAAAATAAACTATTAGTTAATTCCATTTTAAAAAGGAAGAAAACCAAATTACTAGTGTCAAAAAATGAAAGTGGTGAACTCACCACCAATGAAGTGGAAATGAAGATAATTGTTAAGAATTATTTTGCCCAATTATATGTCAATAAATAAAAGCCAAAAAATGACTATCTAAATGGGATGGATGAATAGCTATAAAAATATAATGTTTATTTATAAATAATAAATATAGTTTATAAAATATAAAATGAATAAAAAATATAAATTACCCAGATTAACAGAAGAAGAAATAAAAAACATAAATAACCCAATCTTAGAAAAAGAAATTGAACAAGTCATCAATGAACTTCCTAAGGAAAAATCCCCAGGACCAGATGGATTCACAAGTGAATTCTACCAAACATTTAAAGAGTAGTTAATCCCAATACTATATAAACTATTTGGAAAAATAAGTGAAGGAGTCCTACCAAATTCCTTTTATGACATAAATATACTGCTGATATTCAAACCAGGAAAAATCAAAACAGAGAAATAAAATTATAGATCATTTCCCCTAATTAATATTGATACAAAATTTTCAAATAAGATACTAGCAAAGATATTACAGAAATATATAACAATGATAATATTAATATATTATTAGCATATGACAAGGTGAGAATTATACCAAGAATTCAAGACTGGTTCAATATTAGGGAAACTATTAGCATAAGTGATTATATCAATAACCAAACCAACAGAAATCGTATGATTATCTCAACGGATGCAGAAAAATCCTTTGACAAACTACATCACCTATTCTTGCTAAAAACACTAAAGAGCATAGGAATAAATGGAGCTTACCTTAACATGATGATATTTATCTAAAACCATTAGCAAGCATTGTCTGTAACAGAAATTAGCTGCAAACCTTCTTAATACAATCTGGGGTGAAGCAAAGATACCCATTTTTACCTGTTATTATTTAATATTGTACTAGAAGGGCAGCTAGGTGGTGCACTGAGTAGAGCAATGGCCCTGGAGTCAAGAGGACCTGAGTTCAAATGTGACCTTAGACACTTAACACTTACTAGTCCTGTGACCTTGGGAAAATCACTTAACCCCAATTACCCTGCTGCCTCCAAAACACACACACACACACACACACACACACACACACACACACATACACACACACACAAACTAAATATTGTACTAGAAATGTTAACTATAGCAATAACAGAAGAAAAATAAATTAAAAGAATTAGAATAGGCAATGAGGAAACAAAACTAGCAATCATTCTTTGCAGATAATATAATGATATACTTAGAAAATCCTAGGGGTGCAACTAAAAAACTACTTAAAATTATTAACAACTTTAGCAAAGTTGCAGGATACAAAATAAACTCCCATAAGTCAGCATTTCTATATATTACCAGTAAAGTCCAGCAGCAAGTGATAAAAAGAGAAATTCAACTTAAAATAATTGTAGACAATATAAAATACTTGGGAGTGTATTTACCTGCCAAGACAAACTCAGGAACTATATGAACACAAGTATAAAACACTTCACACAAATAAAGTCAGATCTAAACAACTGGAAAAATATTCATTGTTCATGGGTAGGCCTAGCTAATAGAATTAAAATGACAATTCTACCTAATCTATATGTTCAGTGCCATATCAATCAAAATATCAAAAATATTTTATAGAACTAGGAAAAATAATTACAAAATCCATCTGAAAGAGCAAAAGCTCAAGAATATCAAGGGAATCAGGCGGCTAGGTGGTTCAGTGAATAGAGCACTGGCCCTGGAGTCAGGAGGACCTGAGTTCAAATCTGGCCTCAGAAACTTAACACAAAAACTAGCCATGTGACCTTGGGCAAGTCTCTTAACCCCAGCTGCCCTCCAAAAAGCAAAAAGGAAAAAAAAAGAATATCAAGGGAATCAATGAAAAAAAAATGTCAAAAAAGATAGTCAAGCCATACTAGACCTACTGGCTAAGGAACAGAGTGGTGGTGAATCAATAAAATAGTAAATGACCATAGCAATTAAGTATATGATAAACCCAAAGATCCAAGCTTTTGGAACAAAAACTCATTATTTGACAAAATCTGCTGGGAAAACTGTAAAACAATATTGCAGAAACTAGGTATAGATCAGCATCTCATACCACATACCATGATAAGGTCAAAATAGGTACATGTTTTATAACTAAAGGGTTATGCCACGAGCAAATTAAGAGAGCATTGAATAGCTTGTTTGTCAGATTTATGGATAAGGGAAGAATTTAAGACCATGGAAGATATAGAGAATATTACAAAATGTAAAATAGATCATTTTGATTACAAAATTAAAAAGTTATTTTTTCACAAACAAAACAAATTCAACCAAAATTATAAGGAAAGCAGAAAACTGGGGAATTTTTTTTACAAGTATCTCTAATAAAGGTCTCATTTCTCAAATATATAGATAACTGAGTTAAATGTATAAGAATATAAGTCATTCCCCAATGGTTAAAGAATATGAATAGGCAGTTCTCAGACATTTGTTATCTATAGTCATATAAAAATGCTCTAAATCACTGCTTATTAGAGAAATACAAATTGAAACAATTCTGAGGTGCCACCTCACACATATCAGAATGACTAATATGACAAAAAAGGAAAATTTTGTATATTGGAGGGGAAAGGGAATGGGAAAACTTGGTACACTACTGGTTGAGTTGTGAACTGATCCAACAATCACTCTGGAGCAATTTCTTTGGAACAATTTGGAACTATGTCCAATGGCCTACAAGACTGTGTATATCCTTTGATCCAGAAATACCACAGCAAGGTCTATATCCCAAAGACATTTTTAAAAATGGAGACAGGATTATTCATGCAAAAATATTTATGGCAGCTTTTTTTATGGTGGCTAAGAACTGGAAATCAAAGGGATGCCATCATTTGGGGAATGGCTATATAAACTATCGTACATGATTATCATGGAATATGATTGTGCTGTAAGAAATGACAGGCAGGATGATTTCAGAAAAACCTGGAAAGACTTACATGAACTGATGCATAGTGAAGTGAACAAAACTAGGAGAACATTGCACACAGTAATTACAATGTTGTCTGAAGAAGAATTTGTGAATGATTTAGCTATTCTCAACAATACAATGTTCCAAGATAATCCCCAAAGACTAATGATGAAGCATACTACCTGCCTCCAGAGAAAGAACTGATACTGATTGAGTTCAGCCTGAAACATGCTATTTTTCACTTTCTTTTTTTCTTTCACTGGAATCTTCTTTTTTTTTTCTACTTTTCATTTTTTTTTTACTTTTTTGGAGGGCAGGGCAATTGGGGTTAAGGATTTGCCCAAGGTCACACAGCTAGTAAGTAACTTCCCAGTGTCTGAGGCTGAATTTGAGCTCAGGTCTTCCTGACTCTGGGGGCAGTTCTCTTTTCACTGTGCCACCTAGTCATCCCTACTGGAGTCTTCTTATACAAAATGACTGATATGTCAATGTTTTATGTAATTACACATGTATATCTGATTAATTACTATTCTAGGTGGGGGGGGGAAGAAGGGATAGAATTTGGCACTCAAAAGTTTAAATAAATGTTAAATAATTAGAAGAAAAAGAAAAAAAAGTGTTAAGTGCAACCAAAAGAGGAATTTCACTTCAAAAAACACTGGCATGTGAACTGGGGGGCTGAAATTTAAGTTGGAACAGCACAGTATGACATGAAAAAGAAAGGAAAAACTGACATCTCAGTCACCCTACACCTCTCCATGTCCCTAGACTCCTCTTCCAGTCTCCACCTCAAGAAAAGTGGGGATGGGGGACCAGTGGAGTACCCTGAAGAGAAAGAAAAATGATGCCTGAATACATGGCTGGCCTTGGGAAAAACTCCAAAGATGAGCATTTTTTGTTGTGTTAAGTGGTTTGCATTAGCAGCCTAAACACGTAGAAAAGGGCTAACATCTGCCGTTTAATATAATGCGGGAGGGAAATGATAGACCTGTTAGTTACAATTGGAAACACTCATTTTTGCATACAACAAAATGAAACATTGGAGAGAGATGCTTTAGTTGCTGGGGGTTGGAATGCATGGGTTAGAGGAGAGAAGGTGGTGGTAAAAGGGTGATGGGGACTGGAACAATCATTCTTGGAGATTTTGTCGATGCCCCCAAAATTCTTTTCTTCCTTTAAAAAAAGTATACAGGGGTCAGAATAACCTATATAGTATGTGATTTTTTAAAGAGGACAAGAGAGAAAAGTTCATTTATAAGACACTTTCCATTATGTTGATTTCAAACCAGTCCTAGGCTTCAGGAAACTGAAAAGTTTTGAAACTCATCTAGAAAATAAGATTTCTCCTGCCTTCCCGATACCCTCTTTCTTTCTCTTCTGGTGGGATTGGGGGGGATGGGGGAGGTGTGAGGTGGGGAGTGGAGTGGAGAGAATAGTTCAATTCTGACAATATTCAGGGATATTCAAACTTTTTCACTCATATTTTCAGTGCACTTCAATCCTAAATAAGATTATGTGTATATAAAAGAGGACATTAAGCAAATCTGAGACACATGGGGACTTGGTGATATGAGTACTTGCTGGAGGATATATTTGTAAACACTGTCAGCAGATTGCCTGCTGTTGATGCAGGCATCAGCTATCTTTGTTATTAATATTATTTATCTTTTGAAATTCCACTGGACACCCTACCTATTCAATATTTCCAACTGCCAAGAAAATCTGCTTTAAGCACCAAACAAGTATGCTGTCTTTAGAGAGTCTTCTGTAGACTAGAAGATTGGCCTGCATATCCAAGAAGCTAAAAATGGGTAAGGTGACTTGCAAAACACTTTCCGTTTCCCAGTGGTAGCTTAGAGATACAAGATGGTGGAAACTCAGGAAGGGTTGCCCCTGTACTCTATTTTCAAAAAAAGTAAGTGTTGCTCATCCAAAGAAATAACAATGAATTAACCCATCACCAGCCAGACTGAACAAACTAGGTTATTTTTCTCCTGCCAGGACTGCATATAACTCAGGAGTCCATTCAATTCATTTTAGAAAATTAAAGAAATCACTTGTTTCCTTGGGAGGACAGAATAGGGGGAAGGTGGAAGGAAATCAGGTATGATTTTTAAAATCCTCCCTCCCTCCCCCCTTCTCCGCCCCATTTCCCCATTTCCCATTTCGCTACTCCAGCTTTCCGGAAGGAAGGGGTTTAAATCACTATCCGGAAAATCCCTGGAATGTACTGATACTAAAATCAGTAATCGCTACCCTAAATCCAGGTCCTTAGCTGGGGGGCGGGGGAGGAGGGAAGGGAGCCCGTGATGGGGGTAGAGGGATGATGTAGTTTAGAGTGAAGGATCTTTAAATCTAAGTTTTCTTCTCCTACTCTCCTAACCTTCTTTTTCAAGCTTCCTGGTGAGTGCTTGCAGACGCACCGAGCTGATGAGAGATGCTGATGTTTTCTCAATTGCCAACGAGATGGAATCGCACAAAGCAATTACCAAGAAAATATTGTGACGACGGTTGGAGGACGGTGGGGGCGGGTGGGGGTGGGGATCTTAGTAGGAAAGCAATTTGCAAAGGAATATTAACTTTGATTTCCGAGGTCACCTCCCGGCAATGCAGTTGGCATAGAGGAGATGTTTAGATTTTCCTCTAGGTGGCGCACCTTGGGTACAGAACTAAAAGAGTCGGGAAGCTGACTCCAGAGACTTTATTAAGCTTCTTGCTGGTTAAAAATAATAATAGTAATAAAATCGAGGTGTGGGGTTGTTTTTTCCCCTTTTGGATATTTATTTATTGCAGGGAAAAGTCATTGATTTTCCTCAGCAAACTGTGTTTCTCCTTCACTTAGTGGAAAATAAAAACTGTTTGAATAAATAAGTTATTTCTGAACATTTTGTTGTCAAAGTGTTAAATGTTCCCGTCATTTTTATTCAAACACTAACATGATTACAGCCAATTATATATTCACCAGTGTTCTTTATTTTAGAGTAATTGTACTTGTCACTAATAAAACACAGGCATAATGGATCGCTACTGTTCTGGATTTTCAAGCAATTTTGTATAATTTGATTGAATTATACATCTTATCTGCTACTTTTTATTTTTATATTGGGGATCCTATTTTCTTGAAAATTGCAGCTCTATGCTTGTTTTGTTGTTTCTCCAGTAACGTACACTTCGGTAACATTGATAAATAGAGTCCCTTTGAAATGTCGAAAATCAGCTGCTTCCTACTGCCTCCCCCTACACATGCACACACACAAACATACACATACATATACACACCCATGCACATGCACACGCGGCATCCTACCACACTCAGTGAAGACAGCAATGCGAAGAGGCTAGGACCTGAACTAGGAGGTAAGGCGAACTGCGTGCGGAAGAGCTTCAGGGTGTGCGTGTGTGCACACCCAGGCACGCCTGTGCTTTGCAAAATAGGAAGCCAGAAAGGTAACATACACGCCAGACGTACCAACTTCTTTGAGTTGAGTGGTAGGATTTTATCATTTTCCTATAATGATTTTGTCGTACGTCTTGGGGGTCCAACATGTTGATGCTAGTTGATGATAAAATTGCGGGAGGGGAGTTGCGTCCAGGAGGGAGAAGAGGGGTTAAAGGAGAAAAGGACATAGACAATATAGTGCAACTGAAATATGTATTCTGTATGTACCTATGTGTACATACACACGATTACATAACTTCTAACACCTTAACCCCTCCTCCCGCAGATACCCCCCCACACATACACTGTCATCTGCACACTGTTGCTATATTGTTTTGGTGTGGGTTATACACAGAAAACCATACCCCCAAAGTATCTAGAAAGCTTCAACAGAGAGACAAAAGTGGGAACAGACACATCCTTAAGTAACACCAAAACAAATCAACAAACTAAAGATTACAAGAGGCATGAAACGATTTATTAAGGAATGCCTCCTTCAGTCACGAAAGACTCCAAAGCAAAATTGGGAGGCTTGCTCCCAAAAGAAACTCAGTTTCCTATGATATGACTCAACTCACCTCTCTGGCAGTTGTAGCTACAAGACAAGTGCCCTGAATATGAAACAATATTTATCAATAACAACTACAAAATCCATGTGGACCGTGCATTGACGATTCTAAACTACATCTGAAGCTGACTTGACGAGATGCAAGTGGGTGAGATGAGGAGAGGAACTGGCTTCATTTTTGTGCTGTGGGGCAAAATCTAGTGCTAATTGCTCCCAACGTACACGCCAACAACTGAGTTTTTTTAAATGGGAGAAAGATAACGGAAATCTGTCTAGACTTTTCTAGCCAAATCGATGTGACTTTTGTGTGCATATAAACGAAGACTTAGAGAAATATTTGTCTACTAATTAACTTTTTTTAAAATCCCTACTGCTTACTCTCCATAGCTATTTTACTACCTAACCTGCAATTGATAGGTTAGCTTCATGTAGCTTGGGCACCGTACCTCACTTCCTTAAAGAAAAACCAGCAGCCGAGTGGGCCACGCCTTGTATTAGGACTCGGGCAGCAGACATCAGATATTCAGGCTAAGTGGCTCTCTTCTTATCCATATATCTAGCTAAGAGGTAAAGAGCTCGGCCCTTGTTCGCTTACTCTTCAGTGATGGGGCAAGGACCACGGAATTCCGAAGAAGTCAACTGGGTGCTTCACTAGAGCCCAAGAAATCTATCCATCAAACAATTCCCTGAGACAGGCTGTCTTAACTTTAAGGACGGGAGACAACACAGAGGGACTGTCTTTCTCTTCTGCTTTGTGATTGGAAAACAGG
>CM053598.1:164193245-164215745 GCA_028646575.1 Pseudocheirus occidentalis | reverse complement strand
TAGTATAGTTACTCCACATCAGTAAATGTTTACGTAACCTGTCCTTTCCCAAGAATCCGGTTACACCGAATCATTTCACGCTAGACCGACTACGAAAACGTACGGGGCCTGTCCACCTCAGAGGGAGCCCTGTGTACCATTATAAGTGATGATGAGATAGGGGGGATGGGGGAGGGCTGAAAGGGAGAGAAATAGGGAGGAGTAGAAAGAGAAATGGGGGGGGAAGAGGAGGAAAGGGAATGAAGGGAGGAGTAAGGGATGGAGAGGGATAAGAGTGGGGGAAGGGAGGGATAGAAAAAGGAGGTAGGAAACAGGGACGAGTGGGGGAAAAAGATAGTACTGGGGAAGTAGGGAGGAAGAATATAGTAAAAAGAAGCACACTGATCTTACCAGTTCGGGGCCACTGTATTAGTAATTCTGAAGAACTTAATCACCTTGAAGTCACTATATACTGTCATGCTAATATCAGTCTTGACTTTTTAAACTCCATGAAGTGTTTTAGTAAGTAGAAACTTGACTTTAAAAGTTTATAATAATTTTCTTATTGTTTGTAAAGTAGGGAACACATAGGAGGAATAGGATAACTACATTAAAATGGTGTGAGGTCATTTGAGGTTAGCCTAACTTTTGGAGGTGGCTCATTGTATTCTGGATGACAAATATTCATCATTGACCAAATGTAATTGTTCTTATTTATAACCCCTTGGACTGTCTCTCACACACGTTCACAAATACACAGGATTACATGGGGTTGGGTTGGGGAAAGGAACAATTCTTCAAACTGTCATTCATTTATTTTTTTCATTTAATGCATCCTTTCTATTAGGGATGAGTTTAAGGTTTAGCCACCATATATATATATATATATATACATACATACACACACACTCACCTGTTTTCTTTTGATGTTTTCCTAAATACCAACTCAAACTAAATGTCAGGTTCTCTTCACCCTACCCCACGACTTTATTAGGCTAAAGAAATACTCATATTACATGACTTATTATATATTTTTTCATGTGACAGGGGAAAATATCCTTTCCACTCATGACTTTTCCCCTCACTCTACCCCTCCTTTCCTACTTCCTCAGTAACTTGCCTGTTAGCGCAGGTGTGTGTGGTGTGTTGGGGGGGGGGGTGGTTAAAGCATCATTTGATCTGGATAATTAACACTAACTTCTCTAGAGCCTGGAAAATTTGGGGCCCTAATCTTGATTTTTATCTGTGGGTCAGAGTAAAGTCCCTCTAGGAATTTCCACAGTACCTCAGTCTTCCAAAGGAACTTTTGGGGAATTTAAAATGCAAGTAACGAATCTGAAGGGCCAAGATTTCCATATCCTGGATGAAACTTCCAACATGAATTGACTATTGATGGGGATCATACTTAAGTGGGTTAAATTAGGTTTTGACACCAATGGGAAATGGAAAATAGAGAAAGGGGGAAGGGAAGACAGAGGGAGAACTTCCCAGGAAACATATACCCATCCTTTTGGAACAATTTAAGGAAAACAAGCAAAAGAAACAAAGAGGGAAAAATCGAAAACACCTCCAGCATAAGTAGTTCCTAGACAACAGGGTCCCAACCCGATTATAAACTGAACCCCGACGGAGCCATAAGGAGGAAAAAGAACCAAGGGAACCCCCACAGCAAGCAAAAGCCTGCGGGGGTGGGGGTAGCCGGCTACACAGACACACACAGACACACATATCAGGTTATGTTTTGGTTTATTTTTACCTGGTTTATTTTGAGATTGTTTGTTTTGTTTTCTTTCTCTGAACCCCTCATTTCGGAAGACCCATGAACGACGCTTAACACTGACCTTCCCAACCCTCCAGTGCCCCAGAGGACGCATTCCCCGGAAAAGCGGCTGTGTGCGGGACTCGATGGCCTCGCACAACTGCTCTTCACTTTCCCGGCTGCCTGGCAAGACGCAAGGACCTAAGGCGCAGGAGCCGAGGAAGTAACCTTTCCTTTGCCCCCGTCTGTCCCTCCTCACTTCCTCCTCCCCTTCTCTCCTTCCAAAACTTCAGTAAGACCCCCACCACACATAGGTGGTAGGTCCATCCCTCTTCTAAATCGCCCATGGTCTCTTTATAGTGTTACCTACGGGGGGCGGGAGGGGGGGGGGAAGAATGCTAGGGTCTCAGAAATACATGACACCGTCAGGCAGGGATGTCTCTGGAAAATAGTGCCTCGCCTCTTCCTCCTCCATTTCCTGCTTTCCTCGTGTATTCACTCCCTCCACTCTCCCCACTCCCCTCCCTTTTTTAAAACGTTAAAAAAAAAAGGTACAAACTTTAATCAAAAGGAGAAAATATTGACGTACAAAACGAACATGATCCAATACAGTGCGAAGGGGACCGGAAATGTGATATATTTGCTTTAAGAGGCGAATTTGGGATAAAAAGAGCTGGTGGGTTGGGAGGGGGCGTGAGAGGTGGGAGAAAGGATAAGGTGCCGGGGTGATGCGTCCTCCTGCCGGTATCCCTGCGCCGGCAATGGCACTGGGTGGAGTGGGGGAGGAGAAGGGAGCAAGTAGGGGGAGGAAAGGAGGAAAGAAGGGAGGGTGTGAGGTGTGGGTGAAGAGAGAGGGGAAGGAATCTCGGGATTGGACAACTGAGAGAGAGACGCTCCCGCACGCCGCCGGCTCTGATTGGCCGACCGGTAGGAAAGGTTAAACCAAAAATTTTTTTACAGCCCTAGTGTGCGCCTGTAGCTCGGAAAATTAATTGTGGCTATAGCCGACTCGATCGCTGTCTCCCCAGCCTCGCCGCCGCCGTTCCGGGACGCGCCCGCCTGGTCTCCCCCCCTTTGGGCTGCTGCTGCTGCTGCTGTTACTGCTGCTGCTGCAGCAGGAGGAGGAGGAGAAGGAGGAGGAGGAAGAGGAGGAGGAAGCAAAAGGGGGGGCGGGGTGGGGGAAGACCATGAAGTAGAGTTGGGAGCGAGAGAGCTTCACCCCCGGGGCGGTGGTTGTTTCTCTTTTCTTTCTTTTTTTTTTTTTTTTTTTTTTTTTTTTAAATTTCCTGAGGGGTGGTTGCTGCTTTTGCTACATGACTTGCCAGCGCCCGAGATTGCGGTCCAACTGCGCTGCTGCCGGTGCGCTCAGTGCTACTGCCGCTGCCGCCGTAAGTGCCACCCGCGCCCCGCTCGGCACCCTTCCGTCGCTGCTGCTGCCGCCGCCGCCGCCGCCGCCGCCGCCGGTCCGCTCCAGCGCCCCCGCCGCTGCTGCCACCATCGCCACCGGTCCCGCGGGCGCAGCCACCGCCGCCGCTTCCCCCCAGAGTAGTGGGTGATGTTGGACATGGGAGATAGGAAAGAGGTGAAAATGATCCCAAAGTCCTCCTTCAGCATTAACAGCCTGGTGCCTGAGGCAGTGCAGAGCGACAACCACCACGCGGGCCACGGCCACCACAACAGCCACCACCCTCCGCCCCACCACCACCACCACCACGGCCACCACCACCACCATCACCCACCGCCTCCACCTCCTCCCCAGCAGCAGCAACCTCCTCAGCAACAGCAACAGCAGCAGCACCCCCCGCCACCCCAACCCCCTCAGGCCCCCCAGGCGCGCAGCGCCCCAGCCGATGACGATGAGGATAAGGGTCCCCAGCAGCTCCTGCTTCCTCCACCCCCTCAGGGGGCCGCTTCGGCTGCTACCGCCTCGGCAGCCCTAGACGGGGCCAAAGCTGATGGGCTTGGGGGCAAGGGTGAGCCCGGTGGCGGAGGTGGCGGTGGGGCCGGAGACCTGGTCCCGGTTGGGCAGGAGGAGAAGGAGAAAGGGTCTGGGGGGGAGGAGAAGAAGGGGGCGGGCGAGGGCGGCAAGGACGGGGAGGGGGGCAAGGAAGGGGAGAAGAAGAACGGAAAGTACGAGAAGCCGCCCTTTAGTTATAATGCCCTGATCATGATGGCCATCCGCCAGAGCCCCGAGAAGCGCCTCACGCTCAATGGCATCTACGAGTTCATCATGAAGAACTTTCCTTACTACCGGGAGAACAAGCAGGGCTGGCAAAACTCCATCCGCCACAACCTGTCCCTGAACAAGTGCTTCGTCAAGGTGCCCCGCCACTATGACGACCCGGGCAAAGGGAACTATTGGATGCTGGACCCTTCAAGCGACGACGTATTCATCGGTGGCACGACTGGTAAATTGCGCCGGAGATCTACGACGTCCCGGGCTAAGTTGGCCTTCAAACGCGGGGCTAGGCTCACCTCCACCGGACTGACCTTCATGGATCGGGCAGGCTCTTTGTACTGGCCCATGTCTCCCTTCCTGTCCTTGCACCACCCCCGGGCTAGCAGCACTTTGAGTTACAATGGAACCACATCCGCTTACCCCAGCCACCCCATGCCCTACAGCTCCGTGTTGACTCAGAACTCACTGGGCAACAACCACTCCTTTTCCACTTCCAATGGGTTAAGTGTTGATAGACTCGTCAACGGGGAGATCCCTTATGCCACGCATCACCTTACGGCCGCTGCCCTGGCAGCCTCTGTGCCCTGCGGGCTGTCTGTCCCCTGCTCCGGGACCTATTCCCTAAACCCTTGCTCCGTCAATCTGCTGGCGGGACAGACAAGTTACTTTTTCCCCCATGTCCCTCACCCTTCAATGACTTCTCAAAGCAGCACTTCAATGACCGCCCGGGCCGCTTCCTCCTCCACGTCTCCGCAGGCGCCCTCCACCCTGCCCTGTGAGTCTTTAAGACCCTCTTTGCCAAGTTTTACAACGGGACTGTCAGGAGGACTTTCTGATTATTTCACACATCAAAATCAGGGGTCTTCTTCCAACCCTTTAATACATTAACATCCCTGGGACCAGACTGTAAGTGAACATTTTACACACATTTGCATTGTAAATGATAATTAAAAATAAGTCCAGGTATTTTTTATTAAGTCCCCCATTTTCTGTACGTTTGTTCAGTCTTTAGGGTTGTTTATTATTCTAACAAGGTGTGGAGTGTCAGCGAGGTGCAATGTGGGGAGAAAACATTGTAGACTACGAAGTTTGGAAGTCAAAATTATAGTAGAATGTGTATCTAAATAGTGACTGCTTTGCAATTTTTATTCAGACACAAGTCTATCACTAATTACCACCTAGATTTCCATGTTTGCAGTATTATAAGTTATCATGGATATACATGGTGGATGGAGACCTTGGAAAAACACTAAATTATGGGAAAAGTGGGGGGAAAGTTCAACTGTAATTTGTATTTTAAAAGAATTAATAGTAAAGATTCCCAAGAAACAACATTTGGGCCATTTATTGTTTTGTCCTTTTCCTTAAGAAACTGGTTTTTGTTTACTTTTAGACCAAAGATTGGGTTTTAGAAAATGCACTCGGTGAACTATTTTACAAAGAGAAGCAAAAACAAAACATAGCAAAACAAACAAAAAAAGCACGTTTCAGTTCGCAGCACTGCCCGTTCAAATGAGTCAGAAGGGGACAAAATTAATGATTGCCTTCAGTTTGTGTTGTGTATATTTTGATGTATGTGGTCACTAACAGGTCACTTTTATTTTTCCTAAATGTAGTGAAATGTTAATACCTATTGTACTTATAGGTAAACCTTGCAAATATGTAACCTGTGTTGCGCCAATGCCGCATAAATTTGAGTGATTGTTAATGTCGTCTTAAAATTTCTTGATTGTGATACTGTGGTCATATGCCCGTGTTTGTCACTTACAAAAATGTTTACTATGAACACACAGAAATAAAAAATAGGCTAAATTCATATATACCTTGATAGTTTTGTCTCTTTTATTAAGTAGAGCTAATCTACAAAAGATTAAAGTTATTTAAAAATCAAAAGGATGGCTCTACAGGCCATCCTTGGATTTAAATAGCTCCTTAGATTTAAATGGAAACTTTTTTATACAAAAAAGGAAAAAAAAGAAAAAAAAACAGTATTTTCCTCCAAATGGAATTAATCTTTTAAAAAAAAAAGGAGCAGCAGGTTATTTGATTAACGCTAGTTATTTTTACTATAGACTTTTTTCAGCGGATCTCTTTAAATTTCTATGTATACACAGCAATTTATTAATTTATCTAGTGATATGTGTGCATAGATATTTACTCTGTTTATTTTCCATTCAATTGACAGAATGCTTACTTTTCTATTCACCTTGTTTCAGGCTTCAAAAAATATTTATAGCCTCTGGCTGATTATATATATGTATGTGTATGTATATGGCTAGATAGCAATGACTATAATATACACATATTATACATATGCATATGTAGGTATATGTATATATATGTATACACAGAGAGATCCCTACAGTTCAGGGAGTATTTGCGCTTTTGATGCTGCAAACATTTTGTTTAATAATATTTGTATTTATAGTTTCTAAGTCAGCATTTATTTTTGTGGCTGTTTACCCACAGTGAGAGTTCTAATAAAGATGTGCTAAAGTTGAAATACAGTTTTGCTGGAAGTGATCGCCTGATGTAATGACTTTTACAGATCAATGCTTATATTTTCTTTCCAAATTTTCAGTTTTAATCTTTATTTGTTCAGGTGCAGAAAGATGCCTCACTTTTTTATACCCTTGAAATAAATATTTATTAGTTGACTCTATAAATATGCTAGTGATTTTCAGCTGGAAGTTTGTCCTATTTGCTTACACTGAGCCATACTTCTGTTTTAATTTGCAATGGAACCAAAACCAAACAAAAACAAAAAAAGTTTATTGATGAGTGTCACACCTCCTGAAAACAATGAGAAAACTTTATTAAGAGGTTTACTATAACTAATTGGATCCCGTGGTGATTCTGGGGAGGACAAGTTGTTCATTTGTTACAATTGTATAGTCTGAAATGTGTTCTGCAGTAATGCAATAAGCCAGCTACTTCTCACAATGGACCCAATGAAAAATAATCTGTTCTAGAGATCTTATCTGGAAACACTTAAGGAGTTGAATTAAAAAAAGCCAAGGGGAGTAGAGGCCTTTAGAAGATTTAAATTTGAAATACAGAATATTTGAATATTTAATATTGTCTGTGGGATAGGGGCATGGGGGGAGAGAGGGAGAGAGAGAGAGAGAGAGAGAGAGAGAGAGAGAGAGAGAGAGAGAGAGAGAGAGAGAGAAAGAGAGAGAGAGAGATTTTTTTTATTGGAAATAACTCCTCCCCAACTGATCTAAGCATATTTTTGTTTTGTTTTAATGAGGGCTGGAAATAGTAAAGAAGAGATTCAGTCAAATAGTCGAGAAGAATTGTGTTTTGTTTTAAATCTAGATAAGTCTAAATCCCCACTTTTAGGTATTCTGTTTTTTAATGAGTTGATCATAGCCAAATATCATTGTTTTCATTCCACTACCCCAGAAAATAATGTGAAAGGAACACATGTAAATATGTAATACATCTATAGTTTATTGATATATCAACAATAAAACATTAAACGTTAAAATTGGCAATTTTATTTTAAATTTGTAATGAAACCCCAAATTCTAGAGCTAAGCAACAAGGAATCTTATTTGCATATTTGTGACTTAAAATTAAAGGATTGCTTCTCCTTTTTTTTTAATAGGATTGGCATAATGAGTTATTTAGTACTTTGCAATGGGTTTTGTTGCTGGCATCTGTAGATGCATATAGAAAATGTGGTTCAGAATGTAAAAAGTTTAAACAATGAAACTGAGGTCTTGTCTTTAAGTAAAGGGATCTTAATATTAGGAGAATTTTTTTTTTAAATCATCATTGATGGGCTTTTTTTGGTTTTGGTTTGTTTTCATAAATACTTCCTCAGTTGGGAAAAAGATGCCACTGCTGAGGTTTTGTTTTTGTGTTGTGTTCTTTTTCAAATGCCTTTAGTGAATGAGATTTCAATGCCAAACATTGTGCTTTGAGATCAGTAGTAAACTGCTACCTAAGAAATTCAGGTGTTATTGACTTCTTTATACTGATGGGAATTGAAGGCTGGGTGAGTGTTGATCCATACACATATCCAAGGCACCTTTATGGTCTTTTCATTGAAAGCAATCTAGGTTTGTCAAGTAGAAATTGGGGGAAATGTACACACATATATGTATGTACATGTATGTATATACATATAACACATAATATAAATAGATAATTTATAGGAGGCTAGTTAAGGCCTAAATATGGAAATTTCATTTTCCTCAATCTGTCCCCTAATTTTTCCTTAGAGCTACTGCTCTCTAGAAATCTTTTCACACATAGGCAAGACAGTCTGGTAAGAAATTGTAGACAATTTTCTTTTAAACAGTTCACAATGTAATGTTGATCTTTGCATCAACCTTTGTTGAGTGAAAGCTTGGAAGAAAAATTTGGGGAATTTTATTTAGCTCTTTTAAGGTTAATGTGTTAGAGAAAAATTAGAATGTTTCTTAGTTTTTTTAACCCTATTTGTATTTATTTAGAATTTTTTAAAGAAATGAAAATGAGATCATTACAAATATTCCTCAAAATGTAGACTCAAGAATTCACTCAGATACTAGTTTAATCAATTTTAATAAGAAAATATAAAACCCAAAATTGTATTTTGAGTTAAAATATCTAATTAGCCTTAATTTAGGTTAACAAAAGTTAAAATAGCATAAACTGAATAAATATTATTAATTAACCTCAACCCAGATTTTATTTTAAAAATAGTTTAGAGACTCTGAAGTAGAATTTCCCAAATAATCTGTCTTGTACTATAATAGGACTGATATATAAATGAATATAAAGGCTACGGCCCTAAATGTTCAATGCATTCAATTGGCCTTATGAGATTTATTTCCTGTAGTTATGAACATCTATAGAAAATCAAGAGAAAGGTTTTTTTTTCTTTTGCAATTCTTTGTTGCTGAATTCTGCATTTTAAAAATCTTTATTGTTCATTGATACTACTTCCCTGGGTTGGTTTTCTGGCTCTAATCTTTCATAAATAAAATCCTGGATAAATGTGTATATATGTGTCTGTGTATACACACACATACATATATATGTATATATATATATATATATATATATATACATATATATGTAAAAATGGTGTTTTCCCCAACATAATTAGAGAAAATGCAGAAATCCAAATGGCTTTGCTTCAAGAGAAACTTATTACATGGAAGCTGAATGATTCAAGTACTAGGTTCTTGGTACTCAAGAAGAGCTGGTGGTGAACAGGCCGAGCAAAGGGTGAAGGTGAAGATCATTAGAGGTTCCAGCGCCGGCGGAGACTGTTGGGGTTGTGTAACTGTGCCTAGAGGGCGGGGTTCCTCCGTACATTCCTACCTCACCGGATAACCTGCGCTCAACTCTACTCCAGCTTGCTCTCAGACAGACTGGACCCTTCACCAAGAAAACAAGCCCAACCATCCCACCTGGCAGCAGGGTAGGTGAAACATGAAAGAAAACCATCTCTTTTTCAGTAACCCATTTCTGGTGTGGAAAGAAAAAAAGACAGCCACATCGCGCACTCACACAACAGTTTCATGGCCCTTTCCCAATAACCGTCAGATAGTCTTATAAATGTCTCCACCGCCCTAGCTTCCTGTTATTTTCTCATATGATAAACGATTTCCGTTTTTCCAGTACCTTTCTCACTGTCCCACAGTGCCCGTACCCCTCCAATCCTGGTGTATCAATTAAACCAGCGCTTTTTTTTTCTTTTGTAAGGTGAATTTTTCACTACGTTGACGGTCAGTTCTAGCTTTTGATCTAGTGGGTGATGTTTATGGGCTCGCGGAAGACAAGGAAGTGTTACTGGAATGGTGACGAAGGGTGTGTGTGTGTGTGTCTGTCGGTCGGTCAGTCTGTCTTTTCCCACCCTTCCCATTTCTATTTATCTTTCCAAGACGCTGCGAGGCATGGACCGCAGATCACGCAGATCACTGGTGTAAAAGTTCCTGGTGCAGAGTGTGTCCCCTCCCCACAGAATCGGTAAGTGGAAGGGCTTTTTTGAAAGGGAAGGGGGCTTTGGAATTTGTTTGGGTAACCAATGCTTGTGTTATAAGCTAAGACTTTGTGGACCGGGGCCGGTCTGTTGAACACCAAGAGAAATTCCTGTAGCCGGCATGAGAAAAAAGATACTTGCAATCCCTCCTCCCCCTCTTCTCCTTTGTGGGGGAAAAAAAAATCACTGCACGTTTCTAAGAATGTATTCCTAACCTAGTAAGGAGGAGAAATCGAGGAGGAAGTGACTTTTGATCAAGTGGTGCTTGAATCATTATTTTATCGGTAAAGAAATATATTTCATGTGAAGAGTTTGGTTGTCTCGGCTCTCAGTTTTCCAATTTTCCTTCCACTACCCTGGATTAATCGCTGCTAGCAGCAAGTTACCCCACTCTTCCACACCTTCATAAAAAAAAAAAGGACACAGAAGTTCGCCATCCCACCCTCTTAGCCTACCAATGTAGTACCAGTCTAGCATTCACAGTCTTCATTCCCTTCCCAATCCCGCCTGCTCTTTTATATGGATACCTTAGAAAAGTGAACATTCCATTTGAAGCAGAGATGGGTTTTACTGGGCTTTGGGACATTAGATGCAATATGTGTGTGTATAGGAAGGCATATGGATTGGGGATGGTCTCTACGTTGTTCTCTTTGCCTTCGAAGTACTAGGAAAATGAGCACCAGGAGCTTTGAGTTTGAGTTTGTCCCTGTTGGGAATATCTCTGGTCTCGGCTTTGGGAATCTCAAGCAAATAATTGATTCTTAATGCATTCTTTGGAGGCAGCGGCGCTCACTCGAGAGCGTTGGAGTTAAACAGAGACTGGGATGCTAAGAAATAGAGCTGAAGAATGCATGGCAAGAAGGGGGTTAGGGGAGAGATTAGTGCATTAGAAACTTAGATCGAGTTTTTATTTTTGCTTCTCATCCAGTTTGTTGAATAAAAACACAGGTGGAGTTAGAGAGAGGCAGGATGGCAGAGGCTGAGGCCATAGTGATTGGGGACCCAGCCAGTTTTATTTCTCTCTTCTTTACTTAAAAGAGTGGAAGGGAGGCCGAGTAGACAGAGACTTTCTTTAGCTTCAGAATCTGGTAGCCGAGTGCGTTCTAGCTTTAGTTTAAGAATAAGGGGCAGGATTGCACAAGGCCGCTGCACTGGGAGCAGCAAGGTGAGGGCGCTCTTGCCCAGGAGAAGCCAAGCTTTCTGGTTTGGTCATTCGCACAGGCTCGATTTTCAGGTGGCAGGAAAATTGACTCAATAGAGCCGTGTAGGTTGGTGGTGGTTTTTTTTTTTTTTTTTAGTCGATCCTCATTGTTTACACGGTGCCTATTTCAGATCTCTGCACTTATCTGCCAGTTGATAAAACTGTTTTCTCTGTGATAGACATCTTCTTCTCTCCTCCCCACTCCCCACCCCCTCTGCCTTTTCGATTTCCACCCCATTTCCCTTTTCTAAGCTAACCTCTAGCAGTTCCAGTCTGGGACCTTATGGAAAAGAGAAGTTTCCCCAGGGCTGCCCTGGGGTAGGTTTCGTGTGTGTGACGGGGCCGGGAAAGGGGTGTAGATAGGAAGAAACAGGGGGCGCCGGAGTTGGGGGGGGCCCTGCATTAAGAAGCTCAGTATAAGAGAGTACTGAGACAGGCAAAAGCACTTCACTCGTTGTGCCCCCCCCCCCCCGCCCCCAGTTCCTCTCTCCGCCCCCCTCAGCTTTCCCGCTTTGCTTTCGCAGATTCAGCATCAAACAGTAACCCATATGAGCTAGCAAAGGGGAAGTAGAGCACACGTAGTAAACCTCCAGAATTCGCCTTGTAGACTGCCTTCCCCCGGAACACAGAACGGGAGAAATCGGAAACTAGGGATGGTAGCAATGGACGAGTATTGAGAAGAGAAACATACCAATGATTATTATTAATAAACAAAATAAAAACACTAACGTTAAGTAATAACGTTTCTAAGGGTGTAGGTTTCTTTTTGCTTGCTTGTTTTTTGGGATTTCTTTGTTTTGTTTTGCTGATGCTGCTTTTGTTTTAAATCCGAGAACCTCTCCGCTGTTTTTTGCGGAACGCGGGTCGGGGTTACCCTTTTTCTCTCGTTTCTGGTCTTGCTCTGTGGTCCTTCCAGGTTGGAGGAAAAGTTACACCATATAGACAGCAAGTGGTGAGAATTGTTTTTGCAGTATTCTGAGTGCTCCTGGAGATTTAGTTACAGGGCCAAATGGAATCTTGATTTTAGCTTAGGTTTGATTTTCAGTTTTACGTGGCAGGAGCTTGCATTGTTCATAAGGGGCAAGTGTCCTTGGTTCTCTTCGGTCGACACTTCCAGTGCCCTTAATTTTATTTCTTTCATCATTGAAATTGAGAGTACTTTTACAATGCAAAATACCTTTCGCGAGATGTCGAGTTTGAGAGGAGCACATTTTCCATCCTTTTGACTGATCAGGATACTGGGAAACTTAGCAACACTGGGGAAGAGATTTCTTGGGGTTGCTTCATTTCCTTCACTCTGGGGTGAACTTTAATGATGTGATACTCTGCACTGAAAGTTAAATTAGCTGTTACATTTAATGGCAGGCAGTGACTAATCATATTCTTCTTTGGGCCCTCTCCTCCCTCCCTCTCATCTTATCCTTGACTGTTTGGAAAATAGAGGAACCAGGGGAGCTTGGCTGTTCGGTCCCCCAATATTAGTAGGGTTATCCCAACGTGTGTGCAGGTGAGGCAAATGAAGATGACGTTCAGAAAAGTTTTGCTTGCTTAAATAAGCAGCTGTACTTTTGTTTAGGTCTGGATTTCTGAGGGATCATGGTGTGAATTGGTATTGTGAAATAACGTTTTTATTTGGAGGAAGGTCGCTCAAGTTGGCATAAAACGCTGGATTTTGTTGTTGTTGCAGTGATCCGAGTTAAACAGGAAGACCCACACCTTTTTTCCTCTTGTGCACGTCCACACACATTAGTCCTGGTGGAATCGGAAAGAATTTTGCACCGAAAGAAACTATATAACATTTAACTTAAAAATAAATGCCTGGAAATACAACTCGCATCTTCCTTTCTTGAGCCTGACACTTGTTTCGCGTTCGGGGAAGGAATTATATGCAGAATATTTAATATGCTTGCAAACAAAACAAAACAACAATTTTTAAAAACCTTTCTGGATGTAGATTGCCTGCTCACTGGATGTCTAAGAACAAAATGTTCCCTGTTAAAGAGAAAATTGTATTTCCCTCATTTGTTTGAACAAAAGCCTCAAAGAAGCTTTAAATCTGATGATACTACAGTAGTTACAAATGGGATAAAATACTGAGCACTATTTTTAGAAGGTCAATTACGTGTTTTATTTTTTTCTTAGGTAAGGCACACTGAATGAATAATTAGGGGCTTCCGTGAAGGCTGAAAATTTTCTAGGCAAAGAATAAGGTGCTAATTTTATTATTTGATAATTTTATTATTTTTATCATTAATGATGTAGCTTGGCAAGCCTTTCTTGAGAAAAAAAGTAGAGCATCCATTTTTACTCTTTGGAAACGCTACAGAATGAATAGTTTATAATCAACTGGGACTTAAAGCGTCCTTTTAAAAAACCACTAATATTTAGTGGAGTCGAAAATGTTTTAAAAATTATAGAGAGACATCTTTGATTGTAGGCTGTAGGTTCTGGTATCGATCATTTCTTCATCAATAGTGTTGTCTATCTCTTCATTGATTTGTGTCTTTATTTATGCAGAGCTTTGGGGATTTTCTTACATATTTTGGTGTCTCTATCTCCATGATTATACCAGGTTGAGTTTTATAGAAAATACACTGGGAAGCATCTTCTGATAGATCCATTTTGTCTAAACCTGAGAGCACATTCTGGCGGTCCAGTGTGTTTGTCACTATACTTAAAACCGGTGTTCCTTTTAGAACAATTAGTAGACTATTTCTATTTAAAAACTCATATAACAAACATATTGTATATGCTCAACCAGTGCATTTGTATCTTCTTTAGAAATTAGGAAGACATGATTTTATGACATAGACATGTTGTTGTTGGAGGGGCATGGGATGGGTCTATAGGATGAGCCATGCATACACCCCTCCCCTAAAACCCCTCCTATCCCCCTTTCCTTTTCTAAGGATACTGGGGCCTCTGAAGTTTATTGGTTCTGGAGATGGAATAACAAGGTCCAAAATGACAGGAATATAGAAAGAAGGCATCCAGATGCCTTTATACAATCCATACAAATATGCCTACATACTTATTTCAAGGAAGAAGTTTCAGTGTCCTTAGACACAATAAATAGTTGTGTATATGATGCCAGTAAAAGAAGAGTATGTAACTGTAGCTTTTAAAGCATAAATGTAAATTTCCTTTTGCCCCAGGAATGCTTGTTTTTCAAAAGCCACTTGGACTAGCAAATGCTTCTATCTATGAACACTAGAGAGTAATGGTAATAACATATCTCTGTATAGCCCTTTACAGTTTACAGAGCACTTTCACACACATAATCTCATTTGGTCTTCACAACAACCCTGTGAAGTAGGCAAAGGAAGGAATGTGTTTGTGTTGTTTAGTTTTTGTAAGTTGACTTGAATATTAAATAGCAGCCTTTTAATTTACTAGTGGATTTTTTCACCAAAACATCAGGCTCTTCTTTCATTCCCCAGACTAGAGTCTTCTCCAATATTTTGAAAGTAATCTACTATATTTAATGATAAGCTTATTAGCTTATCATTCCTACTCATATAATTTTTTCATAGCCTCCCCTTTTCTCTCCAAGTAATTTTTGTGCAAGTATTCCTTTCTGCACCGAATTTTTAGGAATGAAAGAGTCACTGGTGAAAGAAAGTGACTTAAGTCTTTTTCCACCAGGCAGGTTTTCCAGGGTCCACCTCTTATCAACATCTAGGAGCTAAGAGGCTTTGCTGAAGCCTCCCAGTTGTTGGTGAAAATCGGGAGAGCAGAAGAGCACGAAGTCAAGCTGTTAATAAGGTTCGGAGAAGTGCTAAGGGAAAGGGCTTCTTTATAAGTCTAGAGCGCTTTCAAGGCCCCGGGAAAGTTCAAATCGGAAGGAGATCTTGCCTAGGCCAAGTGTTCCTTTGCAACCTGTAGATGTCGAGATTCCAGCGCATCGAATGAGCAACTAGCGAAGTCTTCTTTAACCTCTTCCTCTTACACACATAGACACACACAGACACACCTTCTCCCTCTGCCTTATGTCTTATGTTCTGTTATAGTGGACCGGCTGAGGTTGAATCACTTTCCCTCCAAGTCTTTCCTGTGAATGAACCCGAAAACACTCGACAGATCGTAAATAATCGTTTTAATGAGTGTGTAAAGCGTGCCACGGGGTGTACCGAGCTGTCGGGTTAAACAAACAACTTGTACCCTGACAAAATCCAATTGTTAAAGTGCAAAGTGGTGTCAGTACAATTTTTATCACCATTTGGGAAACCACAGATCTGACACCCTGGAGTCCAATTTTCCCCATTAAAGAAAAATAACAATATTTTATGAGCGTGAGTGTGATCTTCTTTAATGTTAGACATGGCTCAACTGAAACCAGTGTTTTCTAGCTAGGAAGGTACTAGTGTTAGGTTTTTACTCTCTTCCCTCCACCCCTTCCCCATTTAAAGAAAAAGCAAAAATCTTGTAGGAAGATTTATTTTTTTTTTTACACCTTACTTGATATTTTCAAATCAATTTTGTAAATATTTTACCATTATATATTTGTTCATGGATAACGGGACATTAACATGGAGTTAACTGCATGTGAACAAGGGTTGATAGTGTTGTACTCAATGCATCAACCTTTACAGTGTTTTGCAGTTCAGAAATTACTCCCTGGCTAAGACCTTGCTGTTAAAATATTCAGCTACCAGGAGAAAAGATTCAGAAGTAGAGTTGGTGTGACACTGAACATTCATTAACCCAGGTGGACTGTGACAGTCTCTATGCAATCAAGGAAGATAATGTTTTAAAAAAATTGATGGAGAAAGAAATCTGATGAATAAAAAATCTTGATTTTTATAAGAAAGCATCATTTAATTCTCCAGTCCTTAGAAAGATCACTACCCCATTAATTTACAGATACATTGGAGAAATTATTTTTCTCTGTTCTATTTTTTGCCTTTCTTTTCATCCAGTGACGTACTCTGCTTGAAATAAGATATAGGATTCTAGATCTCTGCCTCAATCACTCACCCCAAACTCTAAAACAGGAAGAGGAAATGAGCAAAAATTATAATTTTAAAAATCCCTTTACATATCCTTATTTAACACTTAAAAAAAAGAAATGTGCAAAATGGTGTGCAGGAATATATAGAACCCATACACAAACCCATTCAAAAGTTTACATATAGATCAGTCACAGTTTGTTGAGGACTCTAATAAATAAATTATTTCCATGTTAATATCATGAGCACAATAAAGTCAGGAGTTCCGAGTGCAAAATATATTTTCTCTCCATCAAATAAATAACAGAATTCACTTTCCTGAAGGGAAAAAAAATAACCATCCAAATCATTGCTCCTAACAACTTCAGAGGCTCCAGTGCCTCTTTTAAATCTATTTGGGTTGGAGAAATGAAATATCAGGTATCAGATAGTCCAGGTTATGGAACCAAATCACTAGTATACTACACTAGACTAGATCATGATTTCCTTCCTTCCTTCCTTCCTTCCTTCCTTCCTTCCTTCCTTCCTTCCTTCCTTCCTTTTTTCTCTTTTTTTCTGTCTCATTTTTCTCCCCTTTTGCTTTACCCAACTAAACACCCACAGACATCCTCTTAGTCTCAGAACAACTTTCAAATATTAATATTCAGACCTGAAACTTCAGAAGGGATACAGGAAAGATGATCAAGAGTCTAGGAGCTATTCTTATTGACTTAGGATATAAACTAAAAAAACCGTAGCAAAATGGAAATAGGAAAATATTAGTTTTTGTTAAATGTAACTCTCCCAAACTAACTTAGTGCATTTGGCATGCAGAGGTGTAATATAATAAGAAAAAGAAAAAAAGCCTTCCCTTCTTACTGACTTAAAATATCCTTCTACATAGAGCAAACTACGCAGTTAGGACCTAAGTAGATTTGATCCCTTTCCCTGATTTAGCTGTAAAGTTGTAAAAAAAAAAATCACGGGAACATCCTCATCCCCTTTCCTTTTAGATGTGCAAACATCAATGCTAAGAGGATGCGTCTGTTTTTATGTGTATATGTACTTAAAGAAATTCACTATCAAAACATTAATTATATTTGAAAGTGAGCAGAGTGCTTGTTGCTGAGAGAATTGCATTATTGAATTTATATTCCACAGAAATCTGTCTTCAGAAAGAGTTGAAATTGTAGACCTGTCTCCACTGATATACCCTATGCAGTGAGGTGTGTAACAGTTTAGAGCAAGAGAGATAGGGGAGGTAAATTTGTCTGGAAGTGATCTCAGATGTTTGGATGTTCGTGAACGGATGGAATACACGTGAAAATGCAAATCACGTGAAAAACATACATGGCACCTTTGTTCTCTGACAACAGAAACAAACAGCCACCCCCCCTCCTCCTACCAAGCAAATAAATCATAGAATGAATGATCTTAGCTTAATGTTCAGCCTTGTTATTGACTAAGAACGTTTCAATTATGATTTCTTCCCTTTGCCCCAAGTCCTGTTTATTACGCAGCTGCCACATTTTGAATCCAAAATTTAGATTTTTTCCACTAATGCTCAAACTCTACTGCCTGTATGAATCATCACTGATCATTTCTAGTTTTTAGCTTAATTACTGGTTTTCATCTTTAAATTACCAATAAACTAATTAAACAGATTTACTAATCTTCCCAAACTTTTGTTGATGGTGATAATAGCTATTCCTGCAATACCAACAATAATAAAATAGAAGCAGCAATAATGCCACCATCGCCAATAATAATATAAAAGTTCTCCTAATAGGAGATAGGATTCCCCCAGAATTTATTTTCCGTCTTAAATCTCTTTTGAGACAGTCTTCCACTTTTCATCTGATCCCCTCTCCCACTTTCCTGGAGGTTAGGCTGAGGGTCTGCAGTATGTACCCAATGCGACATAATTTAGTCTTTCCCAGAAATATAGGACACAGTTAATAACTGCAGTATATAGTATAAGAATGAAGCAGTCATGGTTTTGGGAGATTTCTTTTGTCTGGATATAGCAGGTCTCAGAATCCCTCCTCTCCCCCTTTAAAAACCAGATCTTAGCTCTTTCTCCTGTTCATTAAAACACACACACACACACACACACGCACACACATATACACGACCCTCCTCCCCACCCCCCACCCCCAATCCCCCGTCCTTTTACCCAAATTAACTAAGATGGGATGTTAACAGACTCGAAATACTGTCAGAAGAGAAGCTGAGGAGGTAGGTAGGAAGACATCTCCAGGTGGGAGGTGCTGGTGCTAAGGTAGATGGATATAGTGGCTGTTTTGAATGCGTGAAGAGTCCTTATGGCTACAATTTGCGTAGGATTAGGTGCCTAGAAGGGAGGGAAATGTCCAGAGGCGCCTTGCAGTCAAAGAAGGTGATGGGCTGTGGGTGTTGGTGTGTGTGTGTTCGCGGGCGGGCGGAGGACCAGTTAGATGAATGAATATGATGAGTCCTTCCTTACCGCCATTGGTCAAGGCAGAGAGGGTTGGGACAAGAGGACCCAGGAGTTTTGGACTCTAGGGGTAGATGGGCTAGAAAGGAGGTGTTAAAAGGGAGGAGGGGGAAGTTTTGTGGGGTGGGTGGCGGGGCTTATGTTCTGGGAGAAAGTAGTTGTGGCAGTCTACATGGTAAATAGGAGGCTATCTCCCCGGGAAAAGAGAGAGATGCTTTTTTGTCAACTGTCAAACTACCGGGGTTTATTGTTCTAAGTGAGAGAAAAGCAAACAGTTCCCTAGACTAGTCCGAAATGAATTTGCTTGTGAATCTGGACCTGAAGGGATTCAAAGAGCTTCTCCTCCACAAGCCCTCCCCTCCCAGGGGGAAAAAAAAAAGGTCGAGGAAAGAGAGGGAATTAGACCTAACGTCTTCCACACAGATGTCCGGGGTTAAAACAGGTTTTTTGATAATTGCCTTCTTTTTGTGGGAGAAAACCTGTTGGGGGTGGTGGAGGAACAGAACAGAGGAGGAAGGAGTAGAGGAAGAGGAGGATGAAGATGGGAGAAGGAGGAGAAGAAAAAAAAGAGAAGGATTCCTTTGCCACTCTGCTGCTATGAGGCAGAGAATATATATATTAACTGTCAATGTGAAAAAGAAAGGAGTGTGATAGGGCAAGAGAAAGGAGGTAAAGGTCCCAAGGAAAACAACTATCTTTTCCCCTTACATATTTCTGGGGAACACAGAATCATTGGATAAATATAATATGCATGTCTTGCTTGCTTCATACAAGTTCCAAACAGGGAAATCTCGATAGGTGGTTTGTTTAATATAAAACTTGATTACAAATAGATTTTGTTTCTTGAAACCATTGGTTCTAAATGATGGCTTCTAATCCCTATTATTTTTCTTAGCCTTGTTATTATTAAGAACAACAATACTAATAATAAAAAGTTGATTTTTCTATCTCCTCATCACCCACCTAAGTAAACAAAAAGAAAAAAAATCCCCAAATCTCTCCTCTCCAGTCACCAGTCTCTCAGCATCTTGGCATCCCACCAACTCAGGGGTAGTAATGGTTATTTTTTTAAAATGCAACTTCTAGTCCTGTCCTTTAGTCAAAGGCAAGCAAGGAGAGAAATCTGCAATCTTGTAGTAAATTCAAGAAGACTCTACAGTAAGAATCTTATCTTGCCCTATCGCTACCATTCAGCAGTTTCAGAGAATTGCTGCTCAGGCTACACATGTATCATTCAGTTATTCAAGGGTCTGGTTTATTGTTGTTGTTTTGGAAGTTTCTCTGCGCACTGATATCTGCTAGTAGATTCTCTCCCCCCCCCCCCCCATATAACTTCTATGGAAAAAGCTTTAGCTCCTTATGGTCATATGGTGACCACCCCTTCTGATTTTTTTAATGGAAAAATTCATTTTCCCATAATTTTCTTTTTCTATTTTTCTAAATTAAGAAGAGATTTTTTTTTCAAATTGTTGATTGTGGTAGAAAAACACAAAATATACATTTCTATCTATTGGTCATTTCTCATATACATCCCATTTGTTATTTTAAATACTATTTGTCAAACAGCATTTTAGTAGAATCTAACCACAAAACTCCAGAGTTAAATAGGGAAGTGATATTTCTTTAAAGGCTAACTAGAAGACACATAATTAGGATGATAAAACATAAATAAGACAACAATCATATATTCTAAGCATTCATATGTCTGAACATTTGTAAAAGTTTCATTCCTTTCTTTTTCAAATCAGTAGACTTCCAGAAAGGGAGTGATATTGAAGTATAACTTATGAAATTTTTTTGACAAGGAAACCATACTCATACATACATATATGTATATATGTTACACATACATATCCATGTCAATTTAGCCAAAAGATTCATCACATGGTGGCTATAGACAGTTTTATATCTATATATAACTTTATACAGCATCAGAACACATGTAGGTTTATATATGGCTGTAATATAAGTAGAAAGAAAGAAAAATTAAAATGCCTAAAATTTTTATAAATTCCCTTAAATTTTTGTGAAAGTTTGTATATACTTGTAATCTAAGTAGAAACCAAGAAAAAATTGAAACCCCAAATCCAAATAAATACTTCTTAAACTTACTTGAAACCTACTTTTTTCTCTGTCCTATGAATAATAGGGGTGAGAAGGAGCCATACTCGTTTATTTTTTTTAATGTAGATCTTATTCTATGTTTAAGGTCTTTTAAAAGCATCCAATAAACTGAGATTTGATAAATTCATTCCTTCAAATTCATCTCCAAATTACAATAGGAAAATGAAATACAATTATTAAAGAAACAGCACAATGAATTGTTATGGTCCTATTTCTCCTGATTAAAAAGAAAAACTCAAAAAAAGAACTTTTAAAAGTAACATTGACAGTTTCTCAATTCTCAGTATTGCAAAGTCGAAAAAAATTGCAGTAACCCTATCTTATGACGCTAGAGATGAAGGGAAGAGTCCTAGAAGACAGATACCCCAAAGTAAGAGGAGCCGGGAAAGAAGCAATGTAAAGTATGAGTTGTATGTACTATTTATCAACAAAGATGCCTTCTTTAAAGAGGATTAATGATTCCCCCACTCACCCAATTTGTTGGAGAATAGGAGGGTAAGGACAAGGTACAACCAAAAACTGTTGAAAGAGGAGAGGATAGGATGGGGAGGGGGAGAGACAGTTCCTTGCGTCTGTAAGCGAATATGATTAACTTGTACTCTAAAGTATTAATGTATAACCTTAGTTATTAAATGTCTATTTCAGAAGCAAATGGAACATTCTGTAGTTGTATCTGCTTTTACACTTTCCTGTACAGCTAAACCTACCTTAAACTAGAGCTCCAAGAATTAATCCAGGTTTCCAAACAAAATGTGAACCTTAAGGGGAATGGGGGGAGAGGGAGAAGGCGGGTGAGGAATCCTGGTGAGGTTCAATGATATTTCTACTGGGGTCTTCCGCCTGAGGGTCTGTGCAGAGCAGAGCTCTGGAAACAGAAAGGCGGAAAAAGCCATAATCTTTGTTGAGTCATGGGAAATTCGATTCAAATTTAACAAACAACTATTGAGTGCTTACTATGTGCTATGCATGGTCATGGGGAGAGGGGGTTAGATAAAATTCTGCTCGGGGGTTGGGACTAAAGGAACAGTTTCAAAACAAATCTGCCGGAAATCGAGCTTCCTACGAATGAAAATGAAGGAATTTATGCATATTCTAATCTCCCTTCTTCGACTGCTATTTTGGAGGCAGAGACTTCTTTTGCTGATGGTGGGACTTTTTTGTTCCACACAGGAAACGTGTAAATGAACACAACTGTTTTTTGTTTCTTTTCCTATCCCCACCCCCAACCTGGTTCCCCTAGACCCAACCTAGGTCCAGTTTTGCTCCTTAATATTTTCAGGCTGCTTTTGTGTTTATTGTTGTGGTGAATGTGGGTGTTCAGGAGGAGGACTAGGAGTTGTGTGGGTGAAACAATCCTGGAATAAACCCTGGAAAATTGAAGAGGAGTCTTTATTCCATCATTAGTCCCTTATAGGGGAATCTGTGCTCTGCGCTGCGTGTGTGTGTGTGTGGGGGGGGGAACTCGTGTATTCCTTTCCTTGAAATATTGAGGCTCACCTCAGAGGCTTCTTGGTGCCACAGCCCATCTCCACCCCTCCTCAATCCCAGCGAAGATCTAAGATCTGGCTGGGGAGAAGGGAGATTAAAATGATCACACAAAACATGTTGTCAAGATCTATTTACTGTCAGCGCGGAGCCCAAACACCTTCCCACGCCTTGGGGGGGGGGGGGAAATCTGAGCAGGAGGGATGTTTTAAAAATTATTTTAAAATCAGCAAGAAATTCTGTTTCTTTCACCCCTCCGATATAAGTAAAACTTGTTCCTCTCACACTCCCACCCCCTCCCCCATATAAGTATATAACATAGAGGTGAGGAATGATTGGGGTCGTTCCATGGCCTTTTTGGTTGACTGGGATTCTCTACTAGTTAC
>CM053598.1:164159629-164193145 GCA_028646575.1 Pseudocheirus occidentalis | reverse complement strand
AACGCTGGATTCCTGTTGCATTCCTCACCTCCCCCCCCGTTCCTCCACCCCAAGAAGTACCCATGTTTCTCTGGGGCAGATGATTTGCATGCTGAACCCTGGGTGTCTCAAAAGAACCAGATATGGGAAAGAATTTTTAATTCAGGACCAAAAGCTTGGGACACCGGAATGTCGAGACAAATGTCTTTAATGCATTCCCAGGGAACAAGTACAGGGCACGGGGCAGCCCTAGCTCAAAAAGCGGTGCCCACAGAAACACGTCTAATGAGAAACAGGCTGTTTTGAAAAAATGGCTCCCTAATCTCACACCCCCCTCCTCCTAAAACAAACAAACAAACAAAAAAAAGCAATAACAAAAAAGGATACGTTTTAGACCTTACTAGTTCTCAAATTTTTGATACCCCTATCTCCTTTTACATTGTCTCCTGTGTGTAGGAAGTTTGGGACAGTGGGGAGAAGTAGACAAAATAAAACTAGTCAAAACAAGAATTTAGGTTCTAGGTTCCATCGTGGAACTCCAAGCTCTGATTTTCTCTCAAAGCAAAAAGTCTGGGGGCAGATCTGGAAGGCTGAAGTGGAGAGAAAGGAAACTCAAAAGTTAAAGCAAGGAGTTGATTTTCAGTTGGCAGTTGATTAGGGTCACTCCAAAGTCTCTGGTCAATCTCCTTATCTTGGAATGGCAACCTCTCCCTTCATAGATCCCCTTGAGAGTTTTGCACATTTTATAGAAAATAGTTCTCCTGAGTAACCTCAAACTGGGAGGGTTTGGACCGCATTTCTGAATTTCCTAGCAACCTTAGTGCTTCTATTCCTGAAGAACTAAATGTCTTATTTAATGGATATCTTGGTGAATAAAGACACCAGTGTGATAAAGGGTAAGTAATGTGGGGCCTAGAAGTCTGAAATTTGGTATTTGCCACCTATCTGCCCATGGACAACTCCCACTTCTCTAAACTTCAATTTCCTCATCTTAACAATGGGAGCAATAATAGCATTGATACCAATTTAATAGGGTAGTTATAAGGGTCAAATGAAATAAGGTATAAGAAGTGCTTTGTAAATCTTGAAATGCTATAGTAGTATTGACTGTTTTTATTTTTGCCTTTACCTATCTTATTGCACCTTGGCTGTGCCTTCCTATGAGTGCTGTTGATGGATAACTCACTAGCTAGAGACAATGTTTGAATATGTTGTTTTTACAAACAAAAATGTACTGGCTCTCCAATCCTACTATTTGTCCTTCAAAGGGAGTGGATGCATATTCGTTTGGAACTGTTCATTTTTCTGAGGTTCAGAAAAATATATAGTAATTTGAAAGAAGGATTTCTTCCCTTCTGCATCAACAAAAATGGGCTCATTTTAAACAACTGGCCATTGAAAAAGACACTACAGATCAACATCATATAACTTCTTGCTGCAAGGTGCCAAGTATAGGTATCAGCCTGAGGCAAGTCTGAACTGTTTAGCTTATGAGAAGATTTTTGCAACTGATACTTTGCTTTCCTGTTCCAGGGAATGCAAAGGGGGGGGGGAAATGAAGACATTTGACATTTTGATGATTTAATCATAAGAGTGAGAATTTAGAAACCTGTGAGACCATCTTGTCCAACCCCCTCATTTTTACTGATAAGAAAAATGAGACCTAGGTGAAGGTCACACAGTGGAGGAACTGGGATTCCAATACATGTACCATAACTTAAAATCCCAAACTCTTCCCATTATACCTTGTGGTAAAAAGCTCATAAATTGAAACCTGGGAACTTATCAGCAAATAACTATCCCTGGATGTCTTTTTTGCTTCTTTCTATTTAAATACCCTAAACTTACTATGCTATTGGCTTGGCATCCTCTGACACAGACAATAATTGTTCTGAAATGTCCTTATCCAGAGGCCAAGAAGTCCAAGAAATAGTTGTCCAGCTCTCTGTTACTTCTCTCTTTCTTCTTACCGTCCTTAATCTGAATTCATGTATGCAACTCATTCATTTTAATTAAACATTTATGTTTTCATTTGAACTTTCTCACAACTAGGAAGTTTCTGGTTTGTATGCATATACATGCATACATACATATGCACATACAGAGATACATGTATACACAGGCAGACATATATGTGTGTATGTATATGTACTATATCTAGTGAGTCAATATTACTGTATATTAAGTGTAGCATATATAACTATAGTAAATAAAATTTGATCTTTTCCTCATTTTTCTCATCTGTAAAATGACAAGAATAGCAGACCATATGCCACAGAGAATTGTTGTGTGAAGGCAAAATGAGGTACTAGTTTGATTAATTACCTAACAGGTGTAAAAGCCATTCGAATTTCAAAAAGGCCATTGAAATGAAAAATATATATTACTAGTAGTAGAAGTGGTAGCAAGTAGTATTAGAGAGATAAAACAAATTTACTCGTATCTTCCTAGAGTTAGTAATGATCTAGCAGGTAAATATAAAAGACAAATACTTTTTTGCAGATGGATGTGAAAGTGATCAGAAATTAAAATATAATGTGACTAGAATAGTTCTGAGGTGATTTGAAGTATATAATTGATCAAGGAGGATGGTAAATTGATTAGCATAGGCTTGTGTGATGATGTGGGTTTTGAAGGAAAAGAGAGATTGGCAGAAGGAGGTAAGGAGAGCTGTGAGTTGTGAGTTCAGAGTTGTGAGAATGGTTATTGCTAACATTGGGTCATGAAACTCTTTAATCTTAGCCAGAGGTGTTTGGACTTGACACTAGAAATCATAGGAAGTCTTTGTCCGTTTTTAAGTAGAAGGGTGACTTAAGACCACAGATGTAGAAATGAAAAGGACCTCAGAGACTATTCAAACTCCTTCATTTTCCAGATAAAGAAACTGAAGTCCAGTGAGCTTAAAGGATTTTCTCAGGGTCATATGTCTTACCAAGTAGCAAAACCAAGATTTGAGGCCAAATCATTAAACTCAAAATTCTTGATCTTTCTGCTGCTACATGATAATGCTTATGATGATTCTAATGATGTTTGATAGTGGCTCTAATAACAGCATATGAGATGAATTGCAGGAGGAACTGGAGCCTGACTAGATGTCTGACTGGAAAATAGGAAGTTGTATCATCTAAAGCTGAGACAGTGAGACTCTGGATTAGGGAACTAGCTGCAATCTGACCCTTCCCTAGGAAGTATGGAATTCTTAGTTCAAACATATTTTGTTTCTCATCCCCATAAATTTTTATATGGATGAACTTAAATTGAAATTCCAATGGATGGCATCTTTTAACAAGAAATTACAAAAAGGTGAACTGCAGCATGTGTTTAGAAAGAGAAGAATTTCCAAAAGAATAATTGTGAGTATGGTTATGGGGGTGAATAGAGGATTTATGGATTAGTTGTATGGTTATGAACCCTAGTACATTTTTAGCAGCATTTGACACTGACAACTCATTTTTGCCTTTCCTGCTGCTTCCATGAAGTAATGAATTTTAAGAAGTGCAGAGTCCTCCAAAATTTGTAGAATATAAGGATTTCCTTTATTCATTTCATCCTAGAGAATATGATGAGTAAAGAAATGCAGAAAGAAGGAGTAAATTTGAGGGATATTTCAGGGAAATAATGGGATAAATTTTGGGCTGGACATGAGAGGCATAGCCAAGGGAAAAGTGGGGGAAAAATTAGTCTAGATAATGGGGATATGTTAGTGATGTTTATAATAATAGGAGAATGGTGAAGGTGTACATGTTGGGTGGACATTGCAAACAATTTTTTGACATTAAATTTCAGATAATTTCCTATGGATAATGAGAATTATGCTACCAGAAACTCTGAGGAGTGAAAAGATCTTTGGCAGGAGTTGGGAGTGAGGAAGGTGTCATAATTGAGCAAATCTTTATGTTATATGAAAATGTTATCCATTTCAGGGGACCATTTTTTTATTGTAGGCATCTTTAGGAAAGCTTATGTGGGTAGAATTTTAGAAAATAGAAAGTTCTATAGAATTTTCCCATAGAAGGTGGGAGATTCTCCAGCAAAACTCTAGTGTGGCATATTAATGAGTGCTATTTTCCATGAGTAGTATGGGTATATATGAGATGGAAGGAATAGGATGAAAGGTAGCATGAATGACTGTAAGCTGTTGTGGACAGCATGATAGCATTATTTTTAAAATGAGGGCATTGTTCTGTTAGTGTTAAGACTGTTAAGTTTAGACATAGAAGGGGCTTTTGAAGTCATCTAATTTAGCACCCTCATTTCACAGACGCAGAAACTGAGGTTTAGGAAATTTAAGTAACTTGCCAAAGGATGCACAAGTAGTAACATATGCTTTATTGAAAAATAGATTCTCTGACTGCAAAACCAACACTTTTCCAATGGACCATGCAACTGTATACTTGAATAGAGATAATCCAAGCCAATTCTGAACTTTATACAATACAGAGGTTAATTCCTTAAGAAATCCTCAGTTCAAAAAAAGAAAAAGGAAAAGGTTCAGTAGAATTTTTGAGGCTTATTGCTGAATGCATTGAGCTTTTTTTTTTTTAATATTTTTACCTTTATCCCTAGGATGCCAAGTGGTACAATGAAAAAAATTTCCACATTCTGTTCTTTTATTTCTTATTTCAGTGTTTTCCAAGCCCACTGAGATTGTCAAAGCATGTAATGCTTTGTCTCCTTCCTGGGACCCTATTCTCTTCATGCCAGGAAGCCAATGATTAAACACAACTTTAAAATATCTTCGTTCCATTACTACCCACCCCAGCCCCATGAATTTTTAGAGATAAGCTTTGGGATTCTTAGGTTTCCTGGAACAGGTGAAGAACCACTGGTTTAGAGTATTAGGCATTCATACAATTGAATTTTTAGACAAAGCAAATGTGAATATTTTTGTTACTAATGAAGCAGTTTTGGTCAAATGGGTTACCATTAGAGAAGAACTGTGAATAGACAATGTGATTATAGCTCTTCAAGTAGTTTAATACCTAATCATAGTCTTACAGCTCCCAATAATCTTCACCATATCATCCATGCCTAACGGCATCTTATATAATCTTTATAGGTCATTATGATTAAAAATGTTTGAACAAAGAGTAGTATATTACAATAATGAAATACTATTATGTCATAATAAACTGAGTGTAGCTCAGTGATCTGACTGAAGGGAGACTGGTATGAACCGATTCAGAGCAAAGTAAGCAGAGCCAAAAGAGCAATACCTACAATGATTACAATAATGTAAACTAAAGGGGTAGCTAGGTAGTGAAGTGAATAGAGCACTGGCCCTGGAGTTAGGAGGACCTGAGTTCAAATTTGACCTCACATGCTTAATACTTATTAGTTGTATGACCTTGGGCAAGTCACTTAACCCCAATTGCCCTACCCTCCCCCCTCCAAAAAGATTTAAAAAATGTAAACTAAAACAACACCAAAGGGAAGTCAAACTTTGAATAACTAAAGTGATGAATTTTGGTTGGAGAATGTAAGTGAAGCATTATCTTTCTTCTTTCAGTAGAGATTTGGAGGACTAGCTGGAAGAAATATTGCCTGTGATGTCTGATGAAGTTATTGCTGTAGCTGATTTGCTGAACTGTTTTTCTTCATTACAAGAAAAGTTCATTGGTGATACTTAGTGGGAGAATATGTGAAAAAATAACTAGTTTATAAAAAAAGAGTGTCTATAAGGTTTTATGTATAGTTTAGACATACATGTTTGTTTGTTTTTGTGGAAAAAATGTGACTATTTGTCCAGATCACCTATAATTTTTTCTTTTCTCATATACTGAATTTACCAGTTATGTGGCTGAGGGTCACATAGTCAGATAGCTCAAGCTCTATGGTAGTAAGTATATGGCCTGGAAATGTTATTGGGACACAGTACAGTTAAGATAATTGGGATCTAATAAAATGACAATTCTATCTAAAGTTATTTACTTTTTCAGTGTATGCCAATCAAACTATCAAGATTATTTTATGGAGCTAGAAAAAAATGAGGATAAAATTCATCTGGAAGAACAAAAGGTCAAGAATATACAAGACATTAATGAAAGAAAAATGCAAAGAAAGGTGGTCTATTCATACCAGATCTAAAATTGTAATAGAAAGCAGCAGTCATCAGAACTATTTGGTTCTGACTAAGAAATAGATCAATGGAATAGATTAGTTACACAAGACACAGTAATAAATGATTATAGTAATCTAATATTTGATAAACCCAAAGACTCCAGCTTCTGGAAATAAAAAAAACTTCTGGGAAAACTGGAAAATAGTATGGAAGAAAATAGGAATAGACCAATATCTCACACTCTATACCAAGACAAAGTAAAAATGGGTACATGATTTAGACATAAAGGATGATACCATAAGCAAATTAGGAGAGCAAGGAGAAGTTAACCTGTCAGATCTATGGTGAAGAGAAGAATTTATGAACAATCAAAAGGTAGAGAATATTATGAAATGCAAAATGGATGATTTTGATTACATTAAATTAAAAAGGTTTTGCACAAACAAAACAAATGCAACCAAGATTAGAAGGAAAATAGAAAGCTGAGAAACGATTTTTACAGCAATTTTTTTTTCTGGTAAAGGCTTCATTTCTTAACTATGTAGAGAACTGAGTCAAATTTATAAGGATACTAGTCATTCCCCAATTGACAAATGGTCAAAGGATACAAACAGGCATTTTTCAGAGGGAGAAATTAAAGCTATCTATAGTCGTATGAAAAAATGTTCTAAATTACTGTTGATTAGAGAAATGCAAATTAAAAGAGCTCTAAGCTACCACTTCACACTTATCAGGTTGGCTAATATGACAGAAAAGGAAAATGATAAATGTTGGAGAAGATAATGGGAAAATTGCAACACCAACATATTGTTGGTGGAGTTGTTCTGAATAGCAATTTGAAACTATGACCAAAGGGATATATAACTGTGCATACCCTTTGATCCAGCAATACCACTACTAGATCTGTATCACAAAGAAATCATTAAGAAGTAAAAAATAATATACATATACAAAAATACTTATAACAGCTCTCTTTTGTGGTGGAAAATATTGGAAATTGAGAGAATGTCCGTCAATTGGGTAATGGTTGAACAAGATGTGGTATATGAATGTAATGGAATACTATTGTGCTATAAGAAATGATGAGCAAAGATTTCAGAAAAAAACCTGGAAAAACTTACATGAACTGATGCTGAGTGAAATGAGAAGAACCAGGAAAACACTGTAGACAGTAGCAACAACATTGTGCAATGATCAACTGTAACTTAGCTCTTCTCAGAAATACAATGATCCAAGGCAATTCCAAAACACTCACGATGGAAAATTTTATTCACATCTAGAGAAAGAATTATGGGGTCTGTAAGTGTATCAAAGCATGCTGTTTTTACTTCTTTTTGGGTAGCTTCTCCCTTTTTTTTCTGATTCTTCTTTCACAACTTGACTAATGTAGAAAAATGTTTATATGGTTACACATGAATAACCCATGTCTGATTGCTTGCCCTCATGGGGATATGTGGATGGGACAGAGGGCAGGAGAAAAAAAATTGAAACTCAAAATCTTCTAAAAATGAATTTTGAAAACTATTTTTACATGTAATTAGTAAAAATAAAGTACTATTTCAAAAAAAAAGATAACTGGTGTCTACAATGGCAAATTAATTCATTCATCCTCCAAGATATCTGAAATGATAACTTATTGGCTCAGTGGGACCAAGGCATACTTGAAAGTGGCATTAACTTCTTTGCTTTTAAGACCTCATAAAAATTGCATTTCATATGAGAGGAAAACCAACCTGATATTTCTTTTCATTTGATAAGTTTGTGTTTCCACTAGGTAGTATGGCTAGAGAAATCCTTATCATCTATGCACAATTTCTTAATGTAATAAAATATGCTTTCAGAGTTGCTAAGCAACTTATGGAAGGCTTGTTTTTTAGAAGTTCATTTGTTTGTTTAAAATCAGAGTAGGTTGCATATTATTAGCTGTATTACATAAATCAACAAAGAAATGTACACTGAAGATGGAATAAGATGTTTCAACACATTTTCTGCTCTCTGTGTTTGGCAATTAAAACACTCTTAATTGTCTGGTGGAATTTCATCAAGTATTCGACAAACGTTATTTATGTATGAAACTTCAACATATTATTGAGTATGTAAGAGAATGAAAGGGGAAAAATTAAGCAGGTTTGTCATATGGTATGTGTTTATCTTAACCTCTCTTCTTCAAAAATCTTATCTACTAAGTACTTTTATCAGACACTAATTATACTCTTTCTGAAAAGAATTTCTCCAACACCCTTCAGTGCCTGCACCCTTTAATCATATCTCATTACATCTACCTAATCCATCTCTTTTTCACATTGCCAGGGCTCATTAACAGTTTTAAAAGCCAGTCCTGGACGTTATCATTCCTTGCAATGGAAATGAAAATAATGCCAATAATATTTTATCTCTGAAATGTAATGGATCATTGGAACTTGTTCTGAAAGTATTTCTTCTTTAAATATTAATGAGAAATTAACTTTAAAACATGCATTAAGCCAGCAGGAATGGTGAGATATATTTGAAAACTGTGTAGCACCTTTTCTAAAGAGAAGTTATTTTTATAAGCTGTTTTAGCAGCGGATCATCAATCACTTTGAAGGGAAATGATCCTTAACTAACAGTTGGCTGATACTGTGCTTCACAGATGTTTTTCAGGCAATACAGGTGCTACCTGGCAAACTGGATGGGGAGTCCACAGGAGCTCCTTGATTGGAAGCACCAGAGGCAAGACATGGAGGAGGCTTTAATTTTTTGCTTTAGTTCATATCATTGCTCCACTGAAGCATAGTTTTACATCTTCCTTAAGGTCAGTGGAAAGTGAGTATAACCTTATTCTGCAGAATTTCTTACTATTAAGAATGAGAAATCTTCCAGATTTTAAATTTGTTCAAACTTAAGATTTTTTCCCCCTACAAATTCCAAAAACTACAAACATGATAGAAATCATGTTTTCCCCTCTGATGCAGAGGTTCTTAACTTGCAGTTCATGAACATGTTTAAAAAATATTTTAAGAACTGTCATCATTTAATCATTTTTCCATTGTATCTGATTCTTATGATCTCATTTGGGGTTTTCTTGGTAAAGATACTGGGAATGGTTTGCCATTTCCTTCTCCAGCTCATTTTACAGATGAAGAAACTGAGGCAAATGGGGTTAAGTGACTTGTCCAAGATCACACAGCTAGGAAATGTTTAAGGCTAGTTTTGAACTCAGGAAGATTCTTCCTGACTCCAGGCCCAATGCTCTTTTTTGTGTCATCTAGCTGCTCTTCAGGAATAGTAGTTCAATATAATCATTTTTCTTTGTAACATTTTGTATTTTTTATGTATTTAAAATATTATTCTAAGAATGGGTCCTTAGATGTCACATGACTGCCATGACATACACAACAATTAAGAACCCCTGCTTTAAAGGTTATCTGTAGAATGAATTGAATGCCTCCTGCTGATGCCTACTTATTACTGTGGGTGAAGTTCTGAGTTCTAAACTGCATGATATGCAATGAAAAAGTCATAAGGTGGAAGCCTATGGTGGTTGCCTCCTAACACCAATATAATAAACAAAGTTGAAAGTGCTTCTTGAAGGTGGTGTCTGTGTTCAAAATTTATTAACCATGCTTTTTAGTTTAGGAAAAATGATTAGTATCTTAATGAAACAACTGAGAATTTATTGAACTTCTGAATCTCTATCAACATTTGAAAGCATCTATAGAAAGTAACTTTGAAGAAAAGGGCAAATATTTTTCAAAGCCAAATTCTTCTTTATTCCATATTGGCAGGAACAAAGTGAAAACTATTTTCTGTTCTATTTTTCTCTACTACTTGATTCTTCCATATATGTCTTTCTGTCATTTCCTGGATCGTCATCATCATCACCATCAACATCATCATCATCATCATCATCATCATCACCACCACCACCACCACCATCATCATTGCTGTTTTCACATTGATTCTCATCTTATCATCCAAAGTTATTGACAGAAAAGAATTCCAAAATCACCATCAGTTTCCTTCCTCCAAATAGAAATCATTGGTCAATCTCTGATCATACAAAATTTACCTTGTCATTTTTGCTTCATTATATTATTCTTATCTACTCTATTGTTTTCCTTCTTGAACAGTTTTGTTTTTAATGCTATAACAGTAGAGAAGAGGCAACTAAACCAAGGCATGATGATAAAACTAACCAATCTGATTTGCTGTGTCCTTTTCATTTTAATTGACCCGGACGGTTCATTAAGAAACCCAAATGGAAGAAGGTTTTTTTTTTCAGGTTTAAGTAATGTCCCCCATGACATTTGCTTCCTTCCTTCTAATTCTTGCTATTTCTATCAGGCAGGTCTTTATGACTTTCAGTATTTTGGTGCTACAATTTTGATATGGCCCGTTTCATATATGTTTACTTTATTAAAATACTACAGATTTCCAAATAGTGTTTTTTAATAGTCTATAATTCAATTCTTATTCTAATGATCTTTTTTTTCATATTATTTGTTCTTATGTCATGTAATTATAGTTATGGCAATAAATAAAAGTACTATTCTAATTAATGCTAGTTGTTAGTAATATGACTATATATAATATGCATCACTTTGTTCTAATTTCTCTTTTCTGCCTAATTTTAATGAATTATTCCCATTTTAAAGTTGATCTTACAAATCTTCTCTGTATTGATTTCTGATTTCTTTTTTTCCCTTGTTGTTATCCTCAGAGATTCTTCGTTGGTCAGAACCGTGATGTTTATTTACTTCCATCATAGGATACCTGCTCTTCACATTGGTTCTCCTCATATGAGCCAGAGGTATCAATGGAAAGGAACTCCAGTACAGAAGAAATTACTTGGACCCATGCAGAAAGTCCAGTCAGGGAATAAAAGACACTTCCTTCATGCCTGGTGCATGTGTTACTTGAGAAAATTTATTCAATATTTTTTTTTTTACTAGACTGTCTGATTGTTTTTTTTCTCCCTTGCTCACCCTTCAGAGTCATTATTCTCTTCGTAAAACTGGGTACTCAGATATTTTTGTTATCTTCTTAATCTGTTGTATGTCACAAATTCATTGTATTTTCCTCATTGTTTTCAAAGATAAGGAGATAATTTAAAAAAAGCAAAAGGTATTTGTTTCTGTCTCTGAATCATTCTGGGTTTGGAACACCTTTCAAGGTTATTATGGTCATGGAGTCTTTTCTCTCTAGCTTTAATTCATGCTCATTATTACATTTAGTACCTCCTATGCTGGATGAAGCTGGTCTTCTTGCCTTTATCTAGAAGAAAGAAATTACCTTTGGGCTCTTGCACCAGACCCTATCCTGACTTCAGAATAGTAGATGAATAATGAACAAAATTTGACAGCCTGTATCCATCTTGAAATGAGCTTAAATGTTTCATTTGGTAGAGATATCCAAGAGTGGTAGCGTCTTCCTCTATAATCTAAACTCTACACTAGCTATGCTTTGGAGACACACTCTTTGCTGAAGTACATGCTACTACTAATCATCATGTTTGAAGATGTTGTACAGAGACATTGGACTTCTGTGAGAATTTGAAACCACCACCCTCTCCGTTTAAGGATAGGCTAAGATGTTTTACTCAATAATGTGGAGATCCTATTCCTACTTCATATTTACTTCAAAGAGACTGTTATATCACTTGTGTGAATACTCCCTTCAGTGATATAGATCATAGCTCTCCCACACATTAACATACAATTCTTGGCATACAGATCAGAAAAGGTTAGAAAAGAACATCTCTAAGTAGTCTATTTTCTGAACACTCTGCATTGAACTAGGCTGTATAACAGATACACAGTCTGTCTCTGCCTGGATCCACAGTTACCACCTTTACAATTTGCTAGAACCTTTCAGAGTTTGCACTCTGATTGCATAATCTTAAAAAATCCAGGGTCACTTAAATTTCATGTGACATATCAGAATAGAATTTAATCTCCCCTGTGTCATTTGCCCCTCCCCCCTCATATAAGGAAAAAAATAGTCTATGTAATTTATTTTGTCATTGATCATTTCTAGGAAGTAATATTGAGAACAGTACATAAGGAAAATAGTCAGCTAAAATGTTACAATAGCCAGTAATGGAGTATGTTATAAAATTGTTTCCAGAATCCAAGCAGCATTTCATTTTAGTAACTGGAATACTGGGTGTAAACTTCATATGGAGAGCACTGCTTGCTTCTATAAAAGCAGGAATTCCGTGTTCAATCATTATATTGTATTCAATTCATTAAGAGTAGATTACCCAGTCTGTATTTCAGCTTTCCTTCAATTCTCCTTTTCTTGAGTAATATTTTGTTTTTCAAAAGGAGTTTCTAAAAAAGAAAATTGAAGGGAATACTTGACTGGGGTAAATGAAACATGAATTCACTTAACTCTTGTAGAGTTATGGCTTGGGCCAAACAATATTTTTCAAGAGTAGCTATGATTCTTCTCTATATTTTCATCAGTTAGGCTTATGGTAATAAAAGGAACAACTCATGAAAACTACTTGAGGATGAGTTTCTTTATATATTGCATGTGTGCTATTGCAGTACCTACCTCACAGGAACGTTTTGAGGAATATGTTTTCTAAATCATATAAATATGATTTATATTTGCATGATTATATTCACATAATCATCAGAAAACAATCAGAAATCACATTAAACTACAAAATACTTATGTATGAGAGACAGAATATTTGCAAATAATTGAAGATATCCAGATATTTGGCATAGGAAGTCCTTCCAGGGAATTCTGTCTAGAGAGGAATACATACACACATATACACATACACACATACACACATACACTATCTTTTTATGACCTTTCACTTAATTGTTTCTTTCTATAAGCCATGGGTTGGAGTTGTGTTGATTTATTTTGAAAATTCTACTCCATTCCTCCTCAAATGTAGTACCTGAGATTTACCCTTAAATGGCACACACACACACTCTCACACACACATGCATACATACACGTATACTTATATGTGAAATAGAAATTAGTCATAAACTCAATGGTGTAATGATTTATTAGAAATTACATACATATATTCTTTGAGTTAATGTAGTACCCCTGAAATCAGGTGACATAAAGGTAGGATATAAAAATCATTTCTATGAAGGACTACTAAGATAGGCTAACTCCTCTCATACTCTAAGCATCCATCTGAGCCTCAAACATGACTTTTTCAAATAATTCCTACTGTAAGAAAAAATTCATATTTTGGTTTCTCATTGAGCATACAACAAAGTAATTCTTTAGCCTTTATGATATCTCCACATGATTAGGGAGGAAATAGATTCAACATTTCCATTTACCTCACAACCTATAACCGTTAGTTCTCCAAATAGTAATGGCTTTTGGACTCAACTCTCTGGAAAGAAATCAGATCAACAATTTAGTGGGGAAAAAATGTAATCCATTTCTTCTAAAGATGAATCTGAACTGTTTCTGCATATTTAGGTGGGTGCTAATATTTTAGTAATATCTCATAATTAATTCACTTGAGAAATTAACAACATTGATTTTATGTCTTCTATTAAAATAAAAATATTGCATTTAAATAAATTTATGTTGGAGAGAGAATTATGATTGGCATATGACACTCATTAAAATGCATGTTTTAAAATCACCACTTTAATGCATAGATAAAATGCTGTCATTCTGTAGGTAAAAGATTTAAACACTTCCTCATTTTAGCTGTTATAAAACTAATTAACAATCTTGACAAAAAACATTTCATGTTTTTAATCTACTTTTGTGCTTACTGTAGAACTTCACCTTTTGTTTATATAATGACCTCACTACAAATTAGAAGACTCTAAAAAGTTCAAAATAATTATTTGAATAATTTTGTTTTCTATACTTAGATGAATCAAATCTTTCCACTTAATAAGAAAACAAATAAAGCACATAAAAGAAAGATTAAAGACAAATGATTGCAAATATTTTCTTTTTTTAAAAAAAGTTGTTGATATTTTCCATTTCTCACAACTCCATGGTATCCCATGTATCCCTGCACCTTCTCCCTGACATCTTTCCCATATGACAAACATATTACAACATTTTTGAAGAGGAAAGAAAAAGTCAGCACAAGTGACTAATATATTGAAAAAGTCTGAACATGTGCAATGTGTAATACCTGTGGACTTCCCACCTTCACAAAGGGGGTACGTTGGGCATGTCTTCTCATTTATCTTCATTTGAATCCCGCTTGATCTTTATAATTTTGTTACATCACTTTTTTTTGGTGTGTCATTGATTGTGAATATTTTCACAAATAATTATTCTACTGTGTATTCTAGTTGCATATAAAGTAAAAAGTGCACAAGAAATAACTTTTCTTGAACATTATTTTTCCAAATTGCAATGAATAAGTAACACATTAACTGAATTATAATTAAATGTCTTAATGACAATGAATGGAAATGGACTGTTTTATGTGCTGTACACACACACACACACACACACACATAAACACTGCTATTATCATTTTTATAACCTTTATTGATATTTACAACATTTTGGTCAGTGCCATGTATACTGTGAGAATTTAGCAAATATTGATGTTGATGCATTTTGAAGTAATTGTATTCATTTATTTTTATTTACTTTTGAGGGTTAAATAATAGAATGATTATGCTTGCTGATTTAAAAAATGTAGCCTTTTGGAAATGAAATTTTAATGAATTTGTCTATTACATAACAGTTCTAAAATTTCCATTTCATATTTACTCCTGTGAAAATAAATCTCTTCAATAATTTCCAAGTTTTAATCTATTTGATCATGTAAATTATTAAACAGTATATAGGGAATTTCTAGCTGAAGTGTGTCTTTCCTTTATATAAGAATTTCAAATAGTGGATTAATTATTCGAAGTTCCAAGTGCTTTAGGCATTCTTGAGATCATTTTTGTTTCTGTTGTTCAGTCATTTTAATAGGTGCATAAATTCCATGTTTCCCTTCCTAAACTTTTTTTATATAAAATGGACAATATACCTATATTCTGGAATAAAGTTTTAAGTGTCAATGCCAAAATAACCTGGTTTTGTTCACTAGGCATATAGTAGTTAAAATTGAAAACTTTTCCTTAAGCATTTGAAGTCAGGTGATAGTGAAACTTACATACTAATTAAAATTCATTGACAAGTCATTGAAGATTTTGTGTAGGTTGACATTAAGACATTTGCTTCCAAAACAGTTGTTGCATTTTCCCAGGTTTGCTGCATGGTGGATTTTGTGCTTAGCATCTGACATGTTTTCTCAACTACTGGTTTATAATGAAAACAAGAAAGTACTCAGGGGAATGTGATAAAAGCAAAAATCCTATGATCCTTGCAAGGTAAATGAAAGCACTGAAATTGACACATCTGGATCAGAAGTGTTTCATCTGTTTACCTAAATAAACAAATATAAACACAGATAATTGGGATCATAACAATTCAGGTTTCTTAAAATAACTCCTTGTTCTGTTTAGGTCAGAGATTCATCTTAAGGTATACTCTCCTCACAAATTATTAAAAGTGAATCGCTGTTATGGATAGAATACAGAATATTTGTGTCAAACACAGCAAAATGATGCCCTCATCTATAAAACTTTGCAAACTAAAATTTGACGTTTATTTCTTAACTGACTAATGAGTTTTAAGGGATCACAGAACTTTATTTTCATTTAATTTTAGCAGTAATGCTACCATTCTCAATATTTACTTGCTGAATTTGTTTCAGCATATTGTCTTATTTCAGAGAATAGGCCTAATATAGCACCTCAGGTCTGCTAACCTGTAGCTATGAAAAGCAGTCAATGGAATATGCAAAATGGATGCTTTGACAAGATTACAATTGTTTATTTGAAATAAATTTCCAACGTCGTAGTAAACTGCTAAATGACTTTTAAATTTTACTTTGCTTGTCAATTAGTAATTTGAAGAAGAAATTTTAATGTGAAGTAATATTCTGTATATCATATTAATTTTAAATCTTATAAGAAAATTTATTTTTATATTTGCAAAGATAGGGACTTAAAATATTTTGTTTAAATTCTGATCACATGTCTTGCTTTTAAATTAATATAATCATACCTTCTTGTTGAGTTGAAAATGTTTTCTTTAAAACCTGGTCACATGTCTTGCTATTAAATTAATATAATCATACCCTCTTGTTCAGTTGGGAATAAAGTAGTTGTTTAATTAAACATGCCAGTTGTTTATAATATAGTGTTTCAGAAATACTTGTTTGAAACAAAGGATAAAGATTTATATCAAACATTTCAATCTGACAAGTAAATTACATTTCCTCTACCATAAAGAGGGAAGCAGATGGAAAAAAATGGTTACAATATAAGTTTAACTTCAGAAGGAGCAGTGAGGAAAACACTCTTGTTCTCATTACTCAGAGATATGATATGCATCAATCTACAAAAGGTGACCTTTTCCACTTTGGAGATTAAGACAGAATGTTTTACCGCCTTTAAAATAAGGATTTGCAGGAGAAAATTTCAATTGTTAATGCTAAACTATAATTGCCACTGTTTTTCTACTAATCAGTTTAGAATCGGAAACAATGGAAGAATTTTTTTTCTAAGAAAGTATGAATAGAATGAAATGTACATGCTTATGTACATGAAATGAGGACTTACAATGAAGCCTATATTAGTTTCAGTAAAACAAAGCTAGAAGAAACACCTACTAAACCTTGCAAACCAGAATGAGCAGTGTAGCTACATCTTTTCTTGGATATTCGCAGCTGAATTAGCATTTGGTGTAATTCTGCCCTTAAATCAACTTCTTATTTGGTAAAATAATACTGCTGCTGCAGTAAGAATTGGGTGCCCTAACCTTTCACTTAAATCTAGGAGGTGGAATAAATGATTTGATAAAATCGACATTTTTTAATGGAACTCCTTACACATGGCATTAAGTTTATAAGAAAGTTTCTGCAATCTTCTCCTGCTCATTTTTGACTAACAGACAGGTTAATGCATCTAAAGATTTTACTGACGTTAAAAAAAAGAAGCATGCACTCAATTGTTTTTTTTTCTGGGCTAAAATATTTTTATTTCTCCCTTTGGAATTTAAAACTTTTTTCAAGGAAAGAAAGGTATTTTAAAGTGAGGTACAAGATTGCAGTTTACAAGAACATCGCAGTTTGATGACACAAACTTCAACTACCAGTCTTTCTGTCATTTGTTAAATATACAGCTGATTTAAGGGATAACCTAGCATTATATCAACTATACATTTGTAAAGTCACATAAATACTTCTTTTCTATCCTCTAGTACATGATGGATCTACATGTGTTAAATATTGTATGTGTATATGGATACATTTACATATATTTACTCCCAATCCATTTTCTTTTCTCTCCTTTGAGAGATACACAAGTAAGTATGGTAGATGTAATTTTACACATCAGTGTGTATATACATTTAAAATGTATGGAAACACGCAAACACTTGCACCCTTGTGCACATATACACTATTCCTTCAGCCTATTGAATGAATTTGAAAACCGTGTTTGGTGGCTGCTCTACCATAATTAATATACTAAACCAAGAAGGTTGAAGTCTGATGCCATTTTCTTTGCATAATCAGTTGTTATTTTATGTTGGCATTTATAAATCCCCCACTCCTCATGAGTCACAAAGAATGAAGATGGGTATGATTTTTGCAGGGGTGAAATAGGTTGTCTGTCAGTTGGATTTAGGCGACAGTCTGTCTGCACACCGTAAGATGATCTGCATAGTGCTAGAGGAAAGCAGGCAGGATTTCTGGCTTGCAAGAATAGATATTGATCTACCTTAGCCACCTAGACAATGCCTCACCTGTTTGCCTTGTCCATACCTTATTTTACGCAGTCTAATGCTTGTTTTGTTTGACTTTTCTTTTATTTCTGGGGATCTGAGCTTTGATACACTTTGGGGAGTACATAAACACAGTGTTGTACTTGAACATCACCATACCTCAGAGTACTCTGGTGGCTTAAGACCACCCCTCCCTCTGTATGAAAAGCACTGTTATTGAAAATTATGAGTAAGAGCTAAATTACTAGGCCACATTCAAAAGTGACTGATCCATCAGACTCATGTCTAATAACACTGAATGTGAGATGCTGCTAATTACTGCACTATGTACCTCAGTTAAAATTTCTTCTATTGGAACTAGTAAAAGACTTTATTATTACAATTTTTTTTGTCTTCAGCTCATGGTTGAAAAATAAGTTACTATAGTGTTTAGAATTCTATCCACTCATTTTGGAGCACAAATATGTTACTATGTACTGCCTCAAGCAGTAATGAAATAGAAAACTGCATTCAGCTCCCCAGTAAACTATAATATAAATATTTTACCACCACTTATTATTAGTTTGCCATTTCCTGCTGACAGCTATTCCAACTTTGCCAGCAGGCACTGGTCTCACAATTGTATTATGTTTTGAACAAATAGAGACAAACAAAAATTCTAGCAAAAAATAAATGAACAAGATTTCCTGAGAGGAAAAAAAACCTTTTCTAATGTTAAATGAATATTTCTTTCAAATACTGACATGTAGTATTATTTAATTTGCATATTGCACATTTCATTTTTCTGGGAAACAATTAAGTTAACGAAGAACTAAATTATGTGCAGTCGAGGATAATTTCATATTCCTGGTTACTGGATTTTTTTTTTAGCTCTTCAAACTTTCTGTTGTTTTGGAATAGCCTACACTGTAATGCATCTATCAGTAATGGGAGACTTTGGATCTCAAACAACAAAGTATAAGATTGTATAGAAGAAAAAAAAGCTAACAATAACTTTTCTGGAATCCATATAGAGGAAAGGTTCACGTAAAGCTCTTTTCATTCTTATTTCTTTTTGTAGGAATTCAAAGAAGGTTGTAGTGAATAAAATGAGCTCACAGAAGACTTAAAAAGTGTCTTGAGCTTAGAGTTTTGTGCTTTTGTCAATTTTATAGATTTGAGAGACATTTTTTTCTATCTTTACGAATGCTCTAGGATTCTTGAATTAAAGAGACAATAAAGAACCACATGAATGAAGGAATGAATGGTTCCTTAGGGATTAGTGAAAGGTAACAATTATAGAACTTCAAATTTTATATAGTCTGTGTACAGGCTGTGTAATCTTTCACTTATTAGAGAAACATTATGTTCCATAAATTATTTTTCCTTCCTTCCTTCCTTCCTTTCTTCCTTCCTTCCTTCCTTCCTTCCTTCCTTCCTTCCTTCCTTCCTTCTTTCTTTCTTCCCTTCCTCCATCCCTCCTTCCCTTCCTCCCTCCTTCTCTCCCTGTCTTTCTTTCTCTCTATCTTTCTTTTCTTTCTTTCTTTCTCCCTTTCTCCTTCCCTCCCTCCCTCTCTCCTCCCTCAACTCCATTACTCCACTGATTACAAATGGGTAAGTTTAGAGCAGAGTGCCATAGTTGAAATCATTGTATGTTAGAATCCCTGAGACTTAATCTTCCTAAACTCTGTGAATTTTATTTTTTAACTTAATAACATTAAATTAAGTGAATGGCAGTTCTGAAGAGCTGATTATATTGATTATATTGAATTATATATGATTCTGAAGAGCTATTATAATTTTTAATTATAAATCACCACCATTATACACACATATGTATTTGTACATTAGGACTTAAAGTTGATTTTGAGTCCCTTGAAAGATGGGAGTCCACCATGTTAAAATTAAATATTGTACATTTGAGTATTGAGGCAGAATGATGCAGTGGCTACTGTTGGATTGAAAGTCAGCCAGACTTGGCTGCATTTCAGATTCTGCCTCAGAGACTCTCTAGCCTATGTGACTCTGGTCAAATCTTTTGATTTTTTGAGGCCTCATATTCTTCATCTGTAAAATGTGAGGTTGTAAATGTTGGACTCTAACTTGTATGCCAGCTCCAATTCTCTGATCCTGTGATCTGTAGTCCTATGTATACATATCTCTCTATAGCTATGTATACACTCTGCTTGGAGGCAGCTAGATGGTGCATTGTATAGAGTGCCTGGCCTGGAGTCAGGAAGACTTGAGTTCAAATCTGGACTCAGACACTAAATGTGTGACCCTGGGCAAGTCACTTAACTTCTGTTTGCCTTAATCCACTAGAGAAGGAAACAGCAAACCAGTCTAGTAACTTTTTGAAGAAAAACCCATAGACAGTATTGTTGTGTTGCAAACAAGTCGTAGCCAGACACAAATGAAAAAACAACAGCTCCCTTGCTACCAGAAATGTCAAATTCATGCAGATTATCATGAATATCCTGAAAAGTTCATTTCAAGTCTTGAGGATAATTTCAATATCTTTTAGGGAAAAACTAGCCTAATTGGCATGGAATCTGGGGTGAGGATATCACTCCCATTATATCAGGGTCATAGACTTTGTCCTTTAGTTTAAATCCCCACAACTGGCTTTGCCTCCTACATTAACAATGACACTAGCAAAAGTCAGAATCTGGATTTGCCATAGGTTTCCATGTTCTGCATTATTTATATGAAAATTCATTTTTGCAGGACAGAAAGAAGCAAAGTATTTGGTTGACTGCAGCCTACCTATTGGGTCATTAGTAATTTTTTTTTCTATTTAGATCCTATCAGTTTAATGGTGCTGACATGCATAAGCAAATAACCTGTCAGTCACCTCCCTTGTTGAAGACAATCACAGAGAACTTGTTGCCTGACATGGTATTTGTCCACAAGTTGGACCTCAATTCTTCTATCTCTCAAGTATTTCCCTCACTGGGAAAACCTCACTGGGGTGCTTTCATGATAACTGGATATGATGTGGTAGACAGTATAGTTATGTGCTATGGTGATGAAAAGAGACATAAGTCAGTCCCTATTCTCTACAAGTTTACAATATAGTTGGAGAGATAATAAAATGTGGCCGTGGGGTTAGGACCTGTGGTTTTTAATGGTATGGAGAATTCTTGGATGGGAAAATTCCCTCTTATGAACTAGGTTAGCACCTTCTTTGCAAATGACAGTTGTAGTGATTTGGTTAGAACACTGAGAAGTTAAGTGATTTGCCTAGAGACACACAGCAGTATGTATTACAGGCAGCATTTGAACTCAGAGTCTTCTTGATTTTTATGTAAGAAACTTTAAGAATAACACAATATAAAGTACAAATTGACAACCTGAAAGTGCAATAGGAATTTAGAGGTCAGATATTAGTTCTGGCTGAGAATAGTGGTGAATGCTTTGCAGAGGATATGGACATGTAAGCTAGACTTTGTAGGAAGAAAAAGCTTCTGATAGGTGAAAAAAGAGAAGGGAAGTTTTAGTTGGGGGACATGGTATGTACAAAGACATAGAGATGGATAGGTATATGACATACCCAGATCAGTCTCACTATAACAGAAATTTTGTGTTTGGAGGCAATGGAAAATTAATTTTTCAAAGATAGATTGAGACTAAATTAGTTAGTGTTAAATAAGTAGAATTTGACTTTTATTCTATGAGTAGTTAAATAATGAGTAGCTAAGAGGCACAGTGAATAGGGCGCCAGGTCTTGAGTCAGAAAGACTCAACTTCCTTAGTTCAAATCTGACCTTTACTAACTGTGCAGTCCTGGGCAAGTGGCAACACTATTTGACTCAGTTTCTTCATCTGTAAAATTAGTTGGAGAAAGAAATGGTAAACCATTCCAGTATCTTTACCAAGAAAACTCCAAAGGGGGTCACAAAGGGTTGGACGTGACTGATGATGACGGTAGCAATCATTTGATTTTGAGTTCTAAGAATCATGTACTAAGATCTTGGCACTTATTTTTCAGATGTAAAGTCTAATTTATCCTATTTAAGAAGAACAAATTCCATTTTAAAATATCAACCATCACATTGATCTTTATAAATGACTTCCTATATTAGAACTACTATGGATGGAAGAAGAGAGATAGTCGCATTACTTTTGGATTACCATTGGATTCCATGAATTAACATTCACACTGGATGAACAATTCATTATTTTGTCAGGCTTAATACATTGATATATCAGAGGAATATTATATATTTTTCATGGATTTTACAATTTACGTAGATTTTAATAAGGTACTTGATAAAGTATCTCATATTACTATCAAAGAAAAGATGGAGAGATTTAGATTAGATGATACTATAATTATGTGGATTTGGAACATATTCAATTGCCATTTTGAATTATATATCTGTTCAGAACTGGCTGAAAAAGCAGATTGAATTCTGTATGCATTTGTTATGTCATATATCTATTTTTAAATTAAATAAAAATAGGCTTGAAACATTTAGATCCAGATTTTAAGAAGATATTTGTCAAAATCTCTCATGACATTGACAAAATGGTAGTAATAGATTCTAGGAGTAGCCATTTATAGTTCAGTGTTAACTTGGCAAGAGGTCTGCATTGGAATGTCCTACCAACTTGTTGAAGACCCTGTGCTACTTAATTTTTTCTCAATGATTTGGATAATGACATAGATGTTATACTTATCCAAGTTGCATACAAGACAAAGTTGGAAAGGAAAGCAAAAATATCAGGGATGATTAGAATCCAAAACAATCATGATAGTCTAGAGTACTAGACTGAGTTTATTAATATGAAGGTCAAATAGGATATCAATATATAGTTATGCTTGAGATAAAACATCAACCTCATATACAAGATGGAGGAAGTACTGTTAGACTGCAGTTTATCTGCAAAAGATCTGGGTGGTTTTGTGGGCTGAAATGTCAATATTCATCAGCAGGATGATGTGGAAGCCAACAATTTTTCATGATCTTGGGCTGTTTTCAAAGAGCCATAGATTCCAAAATAAGGAGACTAGAATCTTTCCATACTCTATTCTGATCAGACCAAATTTAGAATATTGTGTTTAACTCTTAGTGTCATGGTTTGATGAGGATATTGATAAGTAGCAGAGGATCCAAGAGATAACTACCTGAATGATGGAGTGCCAGGAGTGTTGGCCATATGACGATTGGTTGAAGGAACTGGGAATGGTTAGCTAGGAGAAGAGAAGACTTAAGTGGGATGGTTTTTCAAGTATTTAAATGGCTGTCATGTCAGAGAATTATTAAATTTGTTCTATTTGTCTACTTGTCTGCACAGCAAAGAACCAGGAAAAATGAATGGGTTTCCAAAGAAGCAAATGGACTGCCTCAGAAATGAGTAGGTTACTCTTCATATAGGTCTTATATAGGCTGATAACAAAGCCAGTTATGTTATAGTGGGAATTCCTTTTCAAGTATGGGTTGGACTAGGCAGCCTATGAGATCCCTTGCAACTCTCTAATTTAATTCTTTGTCATCTAAAAATTCAGCAAGCACACTATCTGTAATCATTTGTAACTCTGGGGAATCACTTAACCTCTGTCTTCCCCAGTTTTCTCACTTGTAAAATGGAAATAGCAGTACCTCCCTCTTAGGGTTATAGAGATAATGTATAGAAGGTTCTTTGCAAGTCACAAAGTGTTACATCAACTAAGTCACCAATTCAGATATTCACCATTTGCTATGTACCAGGCCCTGTGCAAAGCATGGTGGATACAAATGCAAGTAAAGAGAAAGACAGTCCATTCTGTTGGCTGGGGAAGGGGAGGGAGATACAACAAATAAAAGAGAAGCAGAGAAGGTGCCCACATGGAGTATGGTGGCCAAGTCCAGAGAGTGAAGCATGGCTGATCTGAATCCTTCTTCACTATGGAAGTTGCTACTCAATACACCTTTTTACTAAGTATAGATAGGCTCTAAAAGTAAAAGTCCATGTTAGTCTTCAAAGCAAGCTCAACTGTAGCTACATTTATCTAGTGAAAAAAATAATAATGAAATTTATGTAAAAGTTCCCTAGTTAAGCTATAATACCATATAATATCTATACTTGGACAAACGTGGGAGAATGTACCTCAATTGTTTATATAAGATATATCATCCTTTGTGACTATCTCTCAAAATTCTCCCTGTAAACTGCCATTGCAAACTCTCAGTTTTTGACTTTTTTTTTCAGGGGGCTTTGAGCAACAATGCCTTTTTAGATCTGTACTTCCTTTTCCAGCTAATATCTGCTAACTTACTAACCTTTAGTAATTCCCTTCCTTCCATCAACCTTCTTCAGTAAACACATAAATACCCACCACTTAAAGGTTCCAAAATTTTCCATCCCCTGTATCTTATTATTTTGGTCCATTTGTCCACACCTATTAATTCAGAACCTTAATACTCAAGTGTTTTATTCCTTAATCAGAAATTTCAATTCCTTAGATATTAGTCAATTATGAATGACAATAGCATCTTACAGCTAGCTATTCATTAACTTCAATAGTAAGATCTAGTGTCAAGAAGCAGGACAGCATGTCATGGAAAGCACATTAAGTTAAGATTCAGGAGATCTAGGTTTTATTTTCTGCTTTGATGTTGACAATCTGCTTGACTCTGGACAAGTCATTTAACTGGTACATGGTGTCACATAGAGAATACTGGATTTGGGGTCAGTGAACCTGGGTTTGAATACTGGTCCTGATACTTAATACCCTGGGTAAGTCACTTTGACAACAGTGATCACTTTCTGAGCCTATTATTTTCATGTGTAAAATGAGGCACTCTTAAGTCAGTTCCAGATCGAAAATATTGTGATTCCATATCTAAGTAGAACATGAAACCATACATAAAATGAAACTGGGAACTTAATGTATCTTATTTTAACACAGAAATTAAAAATAATAAACAGCATGTATTATCACATCTACTGCATATAACAACCAAGCATACCTAATCCTTTTTTCATGTGAAAAATAAATGAAACCAGGAGAAACCTGGAATATATCTCTAATGGCTTTGAAGATCCATTAGAATTGTTTTTACTCTTATAGAATACATCACCAAAAGACAACATATCTGACTTCTAACTCTGCCTCTATCTGTGCGATTTGGGACAAGTTCCTTAAATGTCTGCAGATTTCTACTTCTTTTTATATAATAAAAAGAACTGGACTCAATGATACATATTGCTCTTCTATTCTAATATTACTTGATTACTAGGTGAATGTTTCCAGTTCAAAGTTATATTTTTACAAGGAAAAGAGAATATCGAGAATAAACATCTAGCTACATAGATAGTATTAAATAGGGTTTTATTTTCTGTACTATGAATTTTGATTCCAGCACAACAGTAATAATTTATATTCATATATAATATGAAGCCTTAAAAAATTCTTTACAACTTAGGGAGATAGTTGATGCTGGTATTTTGTCCCCATTTTACAGATGAGCAAACTGAAGTCAGGAGAGGCTGTGACTTGTCTAGCAAGTATGTTGTGTAGCCAGAACTTAAACCTGGGTTTTCTAAGTCTGAGAGGAATTCTCTTTCCACTTCTCCTTTCTATTCTTGGCAAGGAATATAGGCAATCCCACAAGGACTAGCAAGAATGGGCATAAAGGGCTAACTAATCTCATCAAAAGATCTTTATGCTGAAGTCTGTTGGAGAAAGAAAACTAGTAATAGTAAGTCCAGATATGATGGAGGATAACAAGGGTGACAGGAAAAAATCATGTAGGAGATACTCATTATTTGTCAAGATGAAAGAACAGAGAGCATGAGAATTAATACTGAGAGTCATTGTGGCCCAGTGGGAAGAATAATGGCCTTGGTGTCAGGCAAACTGGATTAGAATCCTGACTTCGCTCTTATTTCATGCATAATTGTGAACACTTCACAGAGTCTCAAGTTTCTTACCAGTGTAACACATGTGCAGCATAGTGAATAAAGAACTATTCTATGAATCTATAAGACCTAGGCTCAAGTTCCTGCTTTGTCACCTGACAAATGCTTTGTCCAGCATTTCTTGACTTATGTCACCTTGAGTAAGTCAATTAACCTTTTAATGCTACAAGAACTAAAGACTAAGTAAATTGCAGAAAAAACTGCTGAACTATATTGGTAGAGATAGTTTTTTTTTACTAAAGAAATCAGCGCTCCATTTTTTAAAGGTTATATGTGCATATGTAGTATCTACGCATGTACACATACACTTAGACTTTATATTTAAAACCATATTGTTATATGTATGTATGTAAATATATGTATACATATGCATACATATCCATATTACCTGCATGTATACATTTTTAACAAGGTAATGATTTCTATGATTTTAATACTTGGATCCAGTTAGACATGTCCAAAGATAAAGTGGTTTACCTTGTCAAGTCACATATTTCCGGCTATTGCAAGTTTTCAAGCACTGTCTTGACAATCAATAGCAGAGATCATTTCTAAATAGGGAAGGTAATTAGAACACTCTAATGGAATGAAAGGCAGTAGGATGTAGTTGAAAGAGTTCTGGACATGGAATTAAGAAGATCTGGGTTAATATTCTAGTTGTGATGCTTATTAATCCATAAAACAAGGATAATGATATTTGCAACTTACTATAGTTGTGATGAGGAAACTTCTTTGCCAATTCAAAGCTCCATATAAAATGAATTCTTGTTGTTGTTATTAGCATTACTCAGATTAGATCCACCCTTTGGTTTTTTTTCTGGTTGTATAATTGTATAATTCTACAATTTTAACTCTTTTCCCTCTCTGGTTGTCTACTTTAAAATTTTCTTAACACTTCAAATCCTTGTTAAATATGAAAGAACTCAGAGCATGAGCTGATTTACCAAGTAACAAATAGCACCACCTTTCCTTAGGATGTGCATCAGAAATCCTGGGTTTGAAGTTTTCCCCTGGCACTTTCTTAATGTAGATCCTCAGGCAAGTTATTTAACCTAAGCTGTTTACCTGATTCCCAGTTCATTATTCTTTCCACTACAGCCTACTGACTTGAGTATTACTTCTGTTACTCTCTCTGTTACTTGTTTTGACAAACTCTGAGCAATTCTTACACTATTCTTTTTGGAAGGGTTAAGTGACTTGCCCAAGGTCACACAGCTAGTAAGTGTTAAGTGTCTGAGGTCAGATTTGAACCCAGGTACTCCTGACTCCAGGGCCAGAGCTCGATTCACTTTGCTACCTAGCCACCCCTCTTACACTATCACCCTATGTCATCCTCCATCCAATCTGGATTTAATTTTGCTCTTGCAATTATCTTCCTTCATCTCAAGATTTCAGTGTAAATCCTTTCTGCTTGGATTGATAAACCTCCTGTTTACACCTATTCTTCAAGTGTCTATAGGATACCCTGTATCTCCTGTCAGCAGCAGCATAGGGTAGTGTAAAGTTTCTTCATGGGCATAGAAAACCAGTGTTTGAGTTCTGGCTACTTACTTGCACTATTTACTCAATTAACTGGACCCCAGTTTCCTCATCTGTTCAATGAGAGAGTGAGATTAGACACCCTTTGAACTCTCATCTAGCTTGAGAATTGTGATACTCTAATTCTATAAAGATCGCACAGGAGCAAATGAGGTATACATTTTTCCTGTTGCTCTGTATGCATTGGGATTGTACCAAGTTTGCTTTCAGTGAGCCTATAGAGAAGGAGATTATATCCTAATACTTCTATGCAATCCTAAAAAATGCCTCTTTCATTCACTTATGTAGTAGTCTGTTAAGTACAAAAAAGAATAGGAATACTTTTCATAGCAAGCATTTATATGGAGCTTTCAGGTTTGCAAGATATTTTACAGATACTGTCTCATTTGCTCCTCACAAAAGCCATCACAAAAATCTTTAACTGTCTCTGTTTTACAGATGTGGAAGTTGGGGCAGACATAGATCAAGTAATTTCCCTAGAATCAAGCAATTAGTATATGTCTGAGGCTGGATTTGGTATCAGGTCCTCCCATGCCTTAGTTGTTCTATATGGGTCCCATCAAAAAAGGAAATAATAATTAGAAATAATGATAATAATATGATGATGATGATGACTGACATTTCCATAATGCTTTACGATTTGGAAATCCCTTTGCCTGTATTATCTCACTTGACTGTCGCCCTTCCTCTTTCATAGTGAACAAGTGTTAATCTTTTCACAGTTGCCATTGGGTTTCAGGTTCTCTTTTTCATGAACATTATATTGATTTGTTAGGATACTTTGCAAATCTGTTATGGTTATAATATGCTGATGACTATGACTCACCTTGATAATTACTTCAAACTTTCACTTTGCTTTGGTCAAACTCTGAATCTCTCAACGGTAAAACATTCATTCTTCTCTCTGCCCTTCTTTCCCTCTTCCAGAATAAAGAAGAGCAACCGGATTGTGGTAAAATAAAAAATCCTGTAGTCACAAGAATACAGCTTTAAAATACCCTTAAAACATTTCAATAAGCAATACAATTAGCTAAGCACTTATATTTTATTAGCACTAGCAAGCAAAATTAATAAGTAAATTCACCTAAAAATGATTATGTGTCAGAGTGTATGGTTTTTACATTGACATTTCACACAATCTGACTTTGCTTAGAAGAGAAATCACTCGTCTGTTAAAATTACTTTTTAAGAGCTGTCAAAATTGGAAAACCTGCTGTCAAAAATATGATGAGAAAAGTTTAAAAATGGTAAAGTATGTTGACTTAGACAAAAAATATTACCTTTATGGGGGAAAACTTGAATATTTAATCATTATCTTTGAGAGGTATGATTTTTTTCCCCACCCTAATCGGACATCTTAACTTTGTTTCAAGGAGAGGGAGAATAATGTTGTAGAAGGAGTGCAAGAGTAGAAGTCAGGAGAGGTACAGTGGAAAGAACACTTACTTATTTAAAAACAATTGAACTTAATAGTATTTTATTCTTTCCAATTACATGTGAAGATAATTTTTAACATTTATATTTGTAAGATTTTGAGTTCCACATTTTTCTCCCTCCCTGACCCCCCTTCTCCGCAAGACAGTAAGTGTTCTGATATAGGTTATACACATACAGTCATGTTAAGGACATTAGTCCTGTTGTGAAAGAAGAGTCAGAACAAAAGGGAAAAACACTAAAAAGAAAAAAAATATGAAAAAAGTGACATTAGTATGCTTTGATCTGCATTCAGACTCCATAGTTTTTCCTCTGGATGTGGATAGCATTTTACATCATGAATGTTTTGGAATTGCCTTGGATCATTGTATTTCTGAGAAGAGCTAAGTCAGTCATAACTGATCATCACACAATGTTGCTGGTACTGTGTACAATGTCCTTCTGGTTCTGCTCACTTCACTTAGCATCAGTTTATGTTAGTCTTTCCAAATTTTTCTTAAATCTGCCTGTTTATCATTTTTCTATAACAATAGTATTCCTTTACATGCATGTATCACAACTTGCTCAGCCACTCCCCAATGGACGGGCATTTCCTCAGCTTCCAATTCTTGACCACCACAAAAAAGATGCTATAAGTATTTTTGTACATGTGGATCATTTTCTCTTTTTTACAATCTCTTTGGGATACAGACCTAGTAATGGTAGGTATTGCTGAATCAAAGTGTATGCACAGTTTTATAGTCCTTTGGGCGTGGTTACAAATTGTTCTCCAGAATGGTTGGATCAGTTCAGAACTCCACCTATAATGCATTAATGGTCCAGTTTTCCCACATCTCCAACATTTCTCCATTTTCCTTTTTTGTCATGTTATCCAATCTGATAGGTATAAAGTGTTACCTCAGAGTTGTTTTAATTTGCATTTCTCTAATCAATAGAGATTTAGAACATTTTTGTATGACTACAGATAGCTTTAATTTCATCTGAAAACTTCCCAAGAACATTTATTTTTTGTCTCAGAAGACATGGGATTGCATCTGATCTCTGATAATTGCTAACTAGGTAACTCTGAAAAAATCACTTAGCTTCACTGGCTTTCATTTTTCTCATTTGGAAAGAGTGATTGGGCTAGAAAGCCTGTTGTCCACCTCTGGTACTATGGTCCAGAATTCCCATGTACAACTTGTGTGACCTGGCAAGCCATTTCCCATATTCAGGCCTCAGAGTCCTTCTCATGTAAAAAAAGAGCTGGATTCAGTGATCTCTGAGGCTCTTCTAGGACTAAATCTATGCCCTATGATCATTATTCAAGCATGCTATGAAATTATGGTACTGCTCTAAAATCCTGTGATATGCTATCTTGATAGATTTACTTCTCATTTGATCATCAACATCAATGAAATCACTCACAATCACACTATAGGCAGATATGGAAAGTAAGATAAAAAAACTACTTGAAAATAAGCATGAAGTAACTGATATTTTTCCTTATTAGTCAATACATGTCATAGTCATGACTAGAGCTGAACTTTAAACCTCATCTTTATTTATATTCAGGTGCCTCAACTTGTTATACCTTTACTTTGGACAAAAATTTCCATCCTTAAAGATTGAATTTAAAGCTAAGTCTTGTGGAAAGCTTGGTTAGACTTTTCTCTTGCTTCACCTGAGCCTAAGGAATTGATGTTTTCCCATATATTAACAGCTTATTCACATGCCATCTGACGATGAGATAATTCCAAAATGGCTTAGTTTTGAAACTTCACACTTACCCTGACTTAAATCTTGATCCTTCAGTCCATACTGGAATATAATTCCAATGGAGATAAACATTTCAGAACGTTAACCTTGTAAGAGGGATGGGTAAACCTGAAAGCTCCTTTAAATCTCTTTGCTGAGTACAAAGAAGTGTGTTTTGTCAAATGTCAATTACTTAAACCTCCAAAGGGTCGAGTTGCATTGGAAACGCACAACCTCTGGGATTTGGAGGAATTTGTAAAAATCCTTCCTTCAATCTCCAACAAGATTAATAGGGATTCTTTTCTATTCTAGCACATATTTAGATGAAAAACATATAAAGTGTATAAAATACATAGAAATGTGTGTATACCTATGTGTATATATGTAGTCTATGTTTATTATATAATAAATATATACAATGTATTTGACACACATAATAAATTTAATTTATGTAAGGCATGTACACATTATATAATCCCTAAAATTATATGGTACACATAAATAAATGTAACATATACAACTGTGTTTTGTATGTAAGTATATACACATGCAAATATTTGTACACATATAGATATATAATATACATGCATACATACATACATATATAGATAGAGGAAGGAATGGATCATTACTACCCAAATGGAGGAAAAATCCTATTTTGGCACAACAAATTACTCACTATGACTACTTAGTCAAGCACTAAATACTCTGTATACTGTTGCCTACTTATCTGAAATATATCCAAACTAGAGATATAGCAAAACACAAGACTTTAAATTTTCCAGATTTCCTATGCTCTTCTATTTTAAGGGATTGGATTTTATCCATATTACACGAATATTCAGTTGGATCTATGATCTCACATGGGTATTACCTCCAAAATGCAGACTTAATCTGACCAATTTGATAGGACTCTAAAACATGTCATCCCAAAAATTTATCATAGCTAATCCACACATATTCTAGGGGTCTTCTCTATGGTCTTGTATTGTTTATATCCCAATGCATTTCAGAGGATTTTTAAAAAACCAAGCTCAATACATTATATATCTTACACTTATATGTTGATGGATTCACAGCCTTGTTAGTGTGGGCACTTCTGTTACTTGGGCAGCTTGCTACCTTCCAAGACTTTTTATCCTTTGGAACTCCTATCATGTCCTTTGGAAAATATTCCATAAAGGATATACTCAGTGCCCTTTCTTTTTGATCTTTGATATCTGTGAGAGAAATGTCTGATTTTTTGTGTCTCACTCTTGATTCATGACTGGACTAGTGCATTCTCAGTCATACAATTGATGAAACCAGCACGCTGTTTCTTACTGTTGATAATAGGTTGTATCTTACTTGGACTGGGCAAGATACTGATCATTGATTTATCTAGAATTCCTAGTCTTGTGAGATCTTGGTTTCTAATGATTTAATACTACTTTCCTATCACTCAGATAATATTGCAGTTGAAAAATAAGCTTTTGTGGCAGAAAGACATTTGGAATCATTTTATATGCTATACTATTTCCCAAATGTGACCTAGTCAAAATTAATCTGCCTGGTTAATCCTGAGTCTAGCTCATCATCAAAGTTCTACACATCACAGACAGATACACACCCTAATTCATTAGACTGCCAATCTAAATGCATGCCATAATCTTAGCAGTATGCATTTTTCATATTTTTTCAGCATAGACAATTATGGATCCATTTCTTTCTAACAGATATGAGTTTCATCAAAGTGCTTTTGTATCAGTCTAGAGATTGATTCAGGTAGCAGAATGCCACTTGGCAGTTAGCAGCATTGGGAAGAACACCTGCAGAGAATTCTTCTACTCTGGGCAGGACATTCTCTGTGATGTTTAGGTGAACATGTGTCTCCTGTGAAATATAAAATTTCAAATAACAAAGGTGGTTGCAAAAACGTTCATTAGAAAGATAAATATGCATTGATGTTAGAGATCCCAATTTTTAGTTGAGTACATTTTAAGGTGAGGTGTTGTCAATTACATAGAGAATTCAGTGGTCGAGCTGCAATTGGGGTAGCTCCATGACTGTCTGGAATATGTGCTCTTCATTGTTCTCAGATCAATGTCAACTCACTCTTATTGCACACATATATAAAAAAATGTATATTTAGAAGCCTAACTGATAAGCTGAAATACTACATGTGTGCACTAGGGAAAAGTTTGTGTTGCTATGGGAACTTTGGCTTTTGTTTATAGTATGTTGCAAACTATATTATGAGTCTCAGTTCACCTTAATGACTACCTTTATATATTGCTAATTATACTATTTTCCCTCATTCACTCTGATGATTAACTCCTCAAGTTTAATGTTGCTTGTTCTCATTGAGTTAGTTAATATTTTTCTTGAATATATAAATATGAACTTATATTTTGCTTCAGTTGTGAATATTATATGATGTATACCTGTATATTACATTGAATAAAAATATTCTTAATTTTTATAGAATTGGAAAAATTATATTTAATAGAATTATACCTTTGTTAAAAAACTAAATCAAGGGCGGAGCCAAGATGGCGGCGTAGAAGCAGCAAAGCACCACAGCTCCCACACAAACACTCTAAAAAACTCATAAAATGGGACTCTAAAACAGATTTTCAAGCTCCAAAACTCTCCACAAGACAGAAAGCACATCTGTTGCTACAGGCAGCGCAGCAGGCAGGGTCCTTCACAGCAGTCTGGGAGCCCCAGCCAAAACCCTGCCGGCTCAGGCCCTGGGGCATCAGGCGGGGAGCCGCAACTATAGGAGAGCAGATTGGCTGCACTGGAGGCACAATTACCACATCTATCAGGCCAGAAGAAAAAAAGGCTAAGAGAAAGGTCAGTGGATTTTGCTAACTGGGGAGGAGAAGAGTGGGTCCGGCCAAACTGCTCCCAGGGCAAGGAGGCAGCGGGAGGCAGCTGTAGCAGCAGGAACAGCTGAGAGCTGCAGCAGCTTCCACTGGGCTGCTTCAGAGCCCTTGGCCTGCAGATAGCAGGGGGACTGATGCGATCCATCGAGGCCAAGGGCTCTTGCGTTGAGTAGCCTGGATCTGGATCGTGGTCTTGAGTGGTGGTCCTGGGGTTCGCTT
>CM053598.1:164126412-164159129 GCA_028646575.1 Pseudocheirus occidentalis | reverse complement strand
GGGTAGGGACAAAAAGGGGAGAAAATTTGTAACTCAAAACCTTGTGGAAATGAATGATGTAACCAAGAAAATAAATTAAACTTAAAAAATAATTAAAAAAACTAAATCAATTAGTTAATCAATAAGCACTTATTATATTTGCTATGGGTTAGATGAGGCAGCTAGGTGGCACAGCGGATAGTGTGCTGGGCCTGGAGTCAGGAAGATTCAGCTTCCGGAGTTCAAATCTGGCCCCTGATACTTTCTATCTGTGTGACCCTGGGTAAGTCCCTTAACCCTGTTTGCCTTAGTTTCCTCATCTGTAAAATGATCCAGAGAAGGAAATGCAGGTTATTCCAGTATCTTTGCCAAGAAAACCCTAAATGGGGTCATGAAGAGTCAGCCCCTGTTGAAAACAACTGAATAACAATGTTCCCGACACTGGAGATGAAAAGACAAGGACATGTAACCCTACCTCCAAGGAGCTTACATTCTAATTGGAGAAGCAATATGTATATAAGTATGTATATGCAGAATACACACACACACACACACATCCATGCACAAACTTATACACACCCAGACTAAATACCAGGTCATTTGGGGAGTGAATCCCCTAAGATGTGAGGAAATTGGAAATCCCCATTAAGAAGGTAGAACCTAAACTTAGTCTTAAAGGATTCTGTCATGGGTGAGGAGGGAATATATTCCAGGCATCAATGAGGGGGGCTGTGACTAAGAAGCAATGCTTAGGCTAGTATCATTGGGTCACAGGAATCAGATCGCATATAGACTTAAATGTCCAACATAGGAGTTTATATTTGCTGCTAAAGGATATGGGGAGCCTGAATTTTATAGAATGAGGAGTGATATGATCAGACCAAAGCTATTGGAAAATCACTTTGATAACTAAGGGGAAGATGAAATAGAATGAGGGGAGACTTGAGGCAGGGAGACCAAATGGGAGTCTATTGGGATAATATAGGACAGAGGTGATAAACGCCTGAATTAGGGTATTTGCTGTGTGACTGGAGAGAAAGGGATGTATGAGAAACATTTTGTAGACTTTAGTGGTTGTTACTGAATCAGTTCAGTCATGTTTGACTCTTTGTAATCCCATTTGGAGTTCTCTTGGCAAAAATGCTAGAATGGTTTGCCATTTTCTTCTCTAGCTTATTTTACTAATGCAGAAACTGAAGCAAACAGAATGAAATGACTTACCCAAGGTCACTCAGAGTTACATGTCTGAGATTAGATTTGATCTCAGGAACATGAGTTTTCTTGACTTCAGGCCTAGTACTCTATCCACTGTGCCCCCTAGCTGCCTGTTATAGACATATAAATGATCAAATATAGCAAGTGATTGGATATATGTGAGAATATAAAGTTGAAAAGACATCAGGGTTTGAATTTTGGTGACTGGAAGGGTGGTGATGCCCTCAATAGCATTAGGAAAGTTTGAAACAGGAGTAGGTTTAAGAGTTATAATGAGTTCTATTTTATACATGTTATGTATGATAGCATGAAAAAGTATATTTCCAGTATGAAATGTCCAAAAGACTGTTGATGATGTGGGACTAAAGCTCAGGAGAAAGACCAGGGTGAGTATACTGATTTTACAATTATCTGCATAGAGATGGTAATCAAACCCATGGGAGCTGATATGGTCATTGAGAGAGAGAGTATGGAGAAGAAAGGGAAGAAGGCCCAGGGTAAGGCCTTGGGAATATACTTGTCATTAATGGATGTACCACTGATAATAAATCAGCAAAGGAGACTGGAATAGAGATGTGGTAGAACATAGGAGGAGAACTAAGAGAGACTAATGTCACCCAAACCCAGAGAAGAGAAAGTATCCAGGAGAAGGCAGTCAACTGAAGCAGAAAAGTCAGAGAATAATGATTAAGAACAGGTCATAAAATTTGGTGATTTAGGCTAATTTCATGATTTAGATTTTACTAACTTTGGAGAGTGCAAGATATAGATCAATGAAGAGACTGGAAGTCAGATTGCAAGGGTTAAAATGAGAGTGAGAAGAGAAAGACTTTTTCCAGGAGTTTGATTGAGAAAGGCAAAGCTTATGTTATAATAATTATCAGGACAGACATAGGAGTGTTTATAGTAAGCAGAGAAGGATCCAGTAGATAGAGATTGAAGAAAGAGAAGTGAGGAGCAAAGTATGATTGTATGGACAATCTACTAAAGAACATAGGAGAGGATGGAATTGAAGGTGCATGTGTAGAGCGATTAGCTCTAGTGAGGAGTAGGGACACTTTTTTTTATTAGAGACTGTATAGTAAAGGTGAAAGTGGAGGTTGGGTGTGGGGTTGACGTCAAGAGCTTTCCAAATAAAGAGGATTATCAGATAAGAAAATAGGCAAAAAATTAAGTTCTCAAGGGAATATAATGTGTGTGTGTGCACATGTGCGTGTGCATGTGCATGTGTGTGTGTGTGTGTGTGTGTGTGTGTGTGTAAACTGTGAGATAAAAGCTGTAGCTGAGAGGACGGGGACAAAGTTAGTTGGAGACTTGAGGAGAGAAGAGGTTTGGAATGGCTCTGTGGAGAATCAATTGGAGAGGAGTAAAGGATTGCCTTGTTGCAGTGAATGACTAATTAAGATCAGATAAATATAAATATATTATGTAGCTAGTTACCATAGCTGTGAGACTTCTTCCAGCTCAGTTCAGTTGCATGTGAATAGGAGTGGAGAAGACAGATTGTGGTAGCACTGGCCAGGGTTTATTAAAACCTGATTTGTGAACAGCAAACAGAGCAAGAAATTCTCTAGAGTAGAGGATAGCATAGAATTGAACTGATTCACTAAGAGTTAAGATTGCAAAGGTAAGAGAACATGGTCAGAGCAGGGATGTTAATAAAAAAAATACACTGAATGGTGGTGATATTGCAGGCCATGTGAAGATGAGGACATAGAACAGGTTTGGAAGGAGTCAGGCATAGAGAAAAATAGATTGTTAGGTAATTATGATAAGATAAAGGAATTTCAGAGTTCTTGATCATAGAAATGGAATGTTTGTGAGATCAAGGATATGGCAATCTGTGTTGCTGACGTGGAGTGGAAGAGTAGCCCCCCCCACCTCCCCATCCCATAGGAACTGATCAGGCTGAGAAAATGGGAAGTTAGCATATTTGAGGGAACATTAGCATATATATTGAAGCCTCTTTGAATGTCTTTTGGAAGAGTTTTAAAGTATAGAAACCTGGAATTTATAGCTATATTCTTTGTAGTAGACTTAAGGTAGGGATTGTACCTATGATTTCTTTGGTATAGGAAACTCTAGGTAAGGAAATGCTTTCTACCAAAGAATATTAGCACCTGTTCTGTGACTTAGTCTTGAGTTATGTGGGAGCACTGAGAGATTAATTGATTTGCCTAATATCACACAATCAGTAGCTAAATTAATTCATAATTTTGTATTCTGAAGTGTTATCTGTAGCACTTTTAGGAATAAACACTAAGCCTACAGAAATAAAAACAAATTCACTATATAGTTAAAAATTTACTATATAGTTACATAGTAAAAGAAAATTGCTATGTAGTTATATAGTAAAAGATAAATGAAGATAATCTTGAAGGTTTCCACAAACACACACATACACACATACACACAGTCATATATACCTACATATAGTTAATTGCTAAGTACATGTACACATTTTGTATCTTATATTTGACACTTCCTAGAAATGTCAGGCACAAGACTCAAAATGTACCATATAAATATATGTTGTTATAATTATAATTATTATTTTGTTCTACAAAATGTGTCTTTAAGACTAATATTAAGTTTTAAATATTTCATTATTTTTAAATTACAAAAAAGAATTTATACATTTGTAGGAGTGAAAATAGCTCTTGTTATAGACTCTATTAAATTATATTTACACATGATTCAGTCAAATCAATCAATGCCTCCTAAAACTGTCTTCCTTTAAGCTGTCAGGGAAATGGTGCTCTGGGCTACCCACTTCCATGTTCACTCTCCATCCAGTTATGAGTACTGGACTATAAAGCTAGTTGCAACTAAGCTGGCATGTTGCCTCAGTATTGAAATAATTCCTTTGCTGTACCTTTGTCCTACTTGCTCTTTTTCTAATCTCTCATGTTCGTGTCAGCTGCCTCAGTGTCCAGTGTTTGTGGGGACATTTGACAACCCAGCTCCCTTTCTTCTATAACTCCTATGAATCTTTTTGTTGTTGACTATTTTTATGGACTATGGATGTCCTATCTAGTTTATACTCTGACTTCTTTGTGCTCTCCTTTATGAAGATTCTGATTCATTTATCAATGTTTAAACTTTTATTTGTGGTGTGTGTATGTGTGTGTGTGTGTGTGTGTTGTTAAGTCTTGCTTCCCTCATTCCAGCATACTATTTCCCTTCCTGTTCTCTGCACCTGCTACTGCCCACTACTTAACATTACATAAAAAAAGACTAGCTCGCCTTTGATAAAATTTCACAGGGACCTAGATTCTCATACTCCTTATTTCTCTGTCATGCATCCAGTTCTTTTTTTTAATGGCAATGCCATACCTAGACTTGATGAATCCACTAGTAGTCTCATATTCATGCTTTCTTCGCAATTAAATTTTTGTCTTTGAAGAGATACTTAGGTATTTTATGGAATATTTTCCCCATGAAACAAATATATTGTCTTTTGAGCAAATTTGCTCAAATTTCAATTTACACTAATTACAATTACTATTTAGAGATAAGGTGCAACTAAATTTAAAAAATGCTTTGACCATGGTAAATATACTTTAATGGCAAGATCAAAACACAATGTCTTTATTGGATATGACTAGCCAGGCCGTAGCACTAAGATAGTGCTGCTTCTAATGTTGGTCTTTTGAGTATGTTTGAAGATTTGTTTTGGCTTTACAAATTAAACATTTTATAGTTTTTATTTTTTATTCCATCTTAGTTCCCATTTTTCTACTTTCTAGGTAGCTATGTATTTAAACTCATGGAATTATTGAATTGGAATGGATTTATGTAGATTATTTGTTATTGTTGAGTCATTTCAGTCATGTCTGAGTCTTTGACTCGGTTTGGGATTTTCTTGGCAAAGATACTGGTTTGCCATTCCCTTCTCCAGTTCATTTTATAGATGACGAAACTGAGGCAAGCAGGGGTGATTTGCCCAGTGTCACAGAGCCAGTAAGTTCCTGAGACTGGATTTGAACTCAGGTCTTCTTGACTCCAGGACCAGTGCTCTATCCACTGCATCAGTTAGCTGTCAGGCTATTTAGTCCAATCCAAACAGAAAATCCTATTATAAAATCCTCGCACCGCTCCCCCCCCCAATAAATAGTCATTTGGCTTTTGCTTGGAGACTTTTGGTTAGTGAAGAATGATCATTATGCAGTAATATGGTACAGTGGATAGAGTTCTGGACTAGAAGTTAGTAACATCCAGGTCCAATGTGGAGAACGTTGGTCTAAGTGGAGAGAAATAGGGCAGGGGGAATAGGCAAATGACTAGATAGGATGTGAAGACAAATCAAGACAGACAGTCTAAGTGGCACATTTGTAACCCCTATATGCAACAAACAAGAGAAAGGTCTTTAATATGTTAGGTAGATCCTACTTGGAAGATTTATAGGGGAACCTGGACAAGAATTTTACCAGACAAGAAGATGTTAGAGTCTGTGAGCTCTGAATCAGTGAAGGGACTATCCATACCCATGAAATCATGGACTCATCAAAGTAAAGTATTAGTATATGGTGCTAATGAGCTTGAATCTCCCATTTGCATAGCTTCAGTTAATTAACTGATTTTTGATGGATAATTTCCAGTCCAAGCCAACCATGTCTGATTGTCACTGAAATGGTATCCAGTGCTCTCAGCACAGCTGTTTCACAAAATCAAAGAATGTGAAAACTTGAAGGCCCTATAGAGATTTTCATGTTCAAACCCCTTATTTTTCAGATGAGAAAACTGAGGCTAATAGATGCGGTGACCCTTCCAAGTCCTCAAAGGTAGCAAGAAGCAGAGCCGAGAGTCAAACCCAGATCTTCGGATTAATTCCAGAGGTTTTACCTTTATATTCCCCATCAGTTAGAAGCTAGCTATCTCTAAGTTTTGTTTACAGGAATGAGGAGGGCAGAATAGTCTTAAAAATGGGGCTTGGAAGGACACAATTAGACTCACTTTCATGAGATTGATGAATATCATGTGAAGGGTACTGAATTCTCATTTTTGTTGAACTCTATTCTGGCTAGTCTGTTTTGTTCATGTTTGTCCTCTAAGTCCTGTTTCTCCCAATTTGCCATGCCATCTTTCTGACATTTTGTGTGTTCCACTCCAATAATTTAGTCTTCTGTTCCATATAGCCCACTTTTGCATCCAGTTCTCCCCAAACTTTTACCTCTCTTAACTTCCCTACAGCTTTATTTTATTTATTTATTTGGGAGGCAATTAGGGTTAACTGACTTGCATGAAGTCACATAGCTAGTAAGTGTCTGAGGTCAAATTTCATCTCAGGTCTTCCTGACATCAGGGGTAGTTCTCTATCCACTGTGCCTCCTAGCTGCCCAAATGTACCACCTAGCTGCTCTACCCTTCCCACCATTGTAAAGCAGTTCTGTCAAACCCCCAAACTTTGACCATTAGCCAGTGTTACAGAGTATCACTGGCCTATATCTATCCTCTATCCCTTAATGTGGATGCAGAATAAGAGAACACATATATTTCCAGAAAGAACACAGAGATATAGGATCCCTAAGCCTTCTACATTAAAGGAAAAGTGAATTCAACTTGATAGATTTCTCTAAGGTATTGCAAGATGTGTGTCCATAATTCAGGAGACAATCACAAGCAGGAAATAAAGCCCTATAGTTTGAAGTTTGGAAGCTTCAGGAAGAAAAGTCTCTAATTGCAGAGTGATTCCTTAATAACAGTAATTGAGGGAACAAGTTTACAGCTACCTTTAGACATGGTGAAAGAAGCTTACAATTGATCTCCTCCCAAGAGGTGGAGTTGAACAGAGTAGGGGCACCAGGAAAAAGCTCTATGTTGTAACTTTGGTAAGTCCCAGTATTTGGTTGTTGTTTTATTTTGGAAAAAAAGTGCTTTTCCATGAAAATAGTGTGATGAAAAGACAGCAAATATGTCAAGTTATTTGGGAAAATGGCAAAACAGGCTGTCCAATGGAAAATTGTGTGTGATGCAAATTGAAGCTAAGAAAATACAAATACAGTATGAGCCCACATACCAGGAAAGTTAACAAATGGAGAAAGGAAGCAGCAGGGGAAACCCCAGAGCATTTAATCTCACTTTGTGGTGGCATTCATGTACTGAAAGAAATGAAGGAACAAGCCCCCACACTTCCAGAAATGAGTCAGTTTCATGCCTCAAGCTGATTATAAACTATTCAAGGGAGGCAGCCTCCCACAGCTGACTTTAGCTGTGATTAGAACAGAGGATGGTCTTTAGTTTGGGCATATAGCATGTCCTGAAGCCTGGATCCCATAAGGCTTCATCGTAAAGGGAGCTAAGGTTTTCCTAAGAGAAAATAAATTAATTGTGAAATGAATTAATTTTTTCTAGGGCATATTTGAAAAACTATCTTCTACATCTGAAAAGCTAGTCAATGGGAAGTATGTATAGATAGACTTTTTGGGTGTTTTGATCAAAACTGTGATTTAATGGGTGTAGGCAGCTACCAGTGAAAAACTGTCTTCATCAAGGCAGAGAAAGAGAAAGACAGAGACAGAGAGACAGGGGTAAACAGCCACAGGACAGAGAGAGAGAATCAGGGAAGGCGGGAGAGAGACAGAGAGACAGAGAGACAGAGAGACAGAGAGACAGAGACAGAGACATACAGAGATAGACAGAGACAGAGAGACAGAGATATAGAGACAGGGAGAAAAAGAAAGAGTATCTCTTCAGCACCTCCCTATAACCCTATATTAATAAAACTAATTAGATCTAGGCTTAAAGTACACACATATACATTTCACCAATGTAGGGAATTCTCTGTGAGAAAATCTTCTCTGTCAACACACACACACACACACACACACACACACACACATGCACACAATCTAAGAAAGGCTCCTGGGTCAATGAGATGTTAAATGACTTGCCAATATGTATAAGACAGGGACTTGTCTAGGTCTTCCTTATTCCTGGGTTGGCTCTCTATTCAGAATATTACACTGGAGGACCAAGCATATATATGAATATGTACCTGTATTTGCTCTATCTTCCTATCTTTCTTCCCTCTCTCTTCCTCTTCTCTCTCTTCCCCTTTACCTATCCCACTTCCCTTATCTTCCTCCCTCTTTGTCTCTCCCATTCTATCCCTCTCTTAAAATCCCTTTCTCCCTTTCTGTCACAGCCTCTCTGTGTCTCTGTCCCTGACTGCCTTTGCTTCTCTGTCTTCTCTTGTCTCTGTCTTGGTTGTTGGTATCTGTCTCGTTCCCTTTCTGTCTCTCCCACAATCTTTTGGTACATAAGAAAAGCGTTCAAGGACCCCAAATCCCCACCCTGAATTTTTTCTTCTTGTGCTTCTTCATCTCTATCTGCATTCACAAAGAAAAAGCTTGGATTTTATGCATACAGGCCATATGGTTCCAGACAGCTTCCCAGTTTTTTTCACTTGAAGCAAAATTTGTATTGGTTAGTATGGAATTAAAAATGATATGGCCTATGATTACAAATTATAGCAAAATTGCCATTGTAGAAGAGTGGGGTTGGGGAGCTGCATATGTTATTTTTTATCAATATCTTATCATATTTCATATAGAGTAACAAGCTTTTGCCTATAAGTGGGACTGATTTGATTTAATTCAACTTATGATTTTGAGTGTCTGAAATGTGCAAGACACTTTATGGTTGCTGTGAAGGACATCAAGATGGACAATACACTATTTTTCACTCTACTGGGACTTCCGGGTCAGAAGAGACAACACGTATAGATGTCAATGTACCAAGGACTCATGCACGGTTCTGTTGGTGTGGGAACTCTTTCCAGAGGGGTAGAATGCAGTGTTCCTGTAATTTACAGTTTTAAAGACTTGTCTGACAGCTCAGAAAGGTTGTCAGTTGATAAATATTTATCAAGCACCTACTACGTGCCGGGCATTGTGCTAAGTGATGGTAATATTGTTGTTGTTGTTGTTGTTGTTGTTGTTGTTGTTGTTGGTCTTTTTTTCTCAAAGATGACTATGACATCAGGGAGGTGATGCCATGACATACAAGTGAATTGGATTTAAGGGAGAGAGGGCTGTGCAAAGTCACCAGTCTCACTTTCTCCTCCAGAGCTGTTTGAGTCCAGTGATAACATATAGACCAGGATGGCTAAAGATGGCCCTGGATACAGTGGGAGACCTTGGCCTTTTTAAGCTAAGGTCTTTAACAGGTCTCAGTTTGACTGAGGTAATACCCATTCAGTGATTAAGACTAGGTAATAAATGAGGCAGAGAGTGGCCTCTTTTACTTTGAAAAAAAAATCCTCAATCTTTGAGGGAAAAACTCAGGGTTTCTGGCCAAAACAGATACACTTGCTACTTTTTGATCACAAAAACTTCACAAGATATCTTGGGGTTTATGGGCTAGATATTTTCTTAAGGAACCATGCCATAAACCTGAATCACTCTGGCTTTCATTGATTGGCCAGCAGTGGGTCTCATGCCAAGCCCGACTTGGTCAATATTTGGGCCCTGATCAGCTCGTAGACAGTAATATAAAGAAAGGCAAAAGATAGTTCCTACTCTTTAAGGAGCTAACAGTCTATTGATGGAAACAGTATGAAAACAACTATGTACAAACAATGGTTTGCCCATGGTCACATGGCTAGTTTGTTTCAGCGATTTAGGATTTGAAACCTAATTTTCCTAACTCCTGGTCCTTGCTGCCATGCTGTGCTTTAAAGTCACATAAGCAAATAAATACAATGTTGTTGTTCATCCTTCCATTTCGAAGAGGACCACTAATATCATGATGTGATGGGTGATGTATTGACTTGTGTGTGAATTGGGTTTAAGTGAATCAGAGTTGATCAAAGTCATGTCATCAACCTCACTCTATCTTTCAGAGTCACTGAAGACCAGTGGTAGGGCAATAGTCAAGGTGACTAGTGCTGACCCAGGCTGCCACGAATGACCTTGGTTGTCTGCAATGTGTGACCAGACTCTAAGCATCTTACAGCGCCTGCTTCAGTCACGTCCCGGACTCTGGAGCACATTGTTCTCATCTGTTCATTCCGTCAGAAGTCTTTATATGCTCTGTCTGAGTAGATACCTGGCTATTACCCTTAACCTGGTTGAACCCATCTGCCGAGATTTGGGGTGGCAGGTGGACATCAAAGGTGGAGGAGCTCTCACATCAGAAGCATCAGTCCTCTCTGAGCACCCCATACATGTAGTATCTAATAAGTGTTTGGGGCAAAGTATATGTCAAGTGCTGAGGCAGAAAAGAATTTATGGGAATACAGAGAATCAGTGCTATCGGTGGAATATACGTGGTACTGAAGAAGTATAGGCAGGAAGAGGTTGAGGAGGTAGTAGTGGGAAGTAGGTAGTAGTAGGTAGTAGGTGCGGTCCAAGGGATATCATATAATCCCTCAGACGTGGGCTCTTGTCTGGAAAGAATTTCACTAGGCCCAGGCTGTCTTGGCAAAGTAACAAATTTTATTACGCTTAGCAGTGGGCAGGACACTTAAATGCCCTGTAGAAACCTGCAAGGTCCTACAGGGTCCTGCAAAGAGCTTGGGCTTGAGGGTCAGTATTTATAACCCTATATTCATTATGGAGTCTGGGAACCAGGTTGATTAGGGATTCCCAGAGTTAGTGTATTGAAACAGAGTTATGTTGTCAAGGTTTTCATTATGGATGAAAACAGGGATTCATGCGGCAGATAATGGTCACCAGTCAGATAATGTTTGGTAGGATGAGATGCTGATCGGGAGGATGAGCTTAGGACATTAGGTACCATATTGAAACATGTTGAGGGAGCTAGGACACAGGGTATACTGAAACAAAGTTATCAAGGCTTTTGGGCGCAGCTGAGCATGTAGGCAAAGTTTGAGCTATGGGAAACTCTTGACTGGGGGAAGGGGAGAAGCGGGGTTTGTGCCTTTATGGCAGAATGACACAGGCTTATTACAAACTGATGTTACATACATAGATATCCGAACATAAAGAAACTACAATACAAAGGCTACAGAAAAAGGCATCTCACACGGCATCAGTACACACTCAACTTCTGTTCCACTGTACCAATGGAACCAACTTCTATGAGAACATTTGTATTGATAACTATGTTGAGAAGTATATGCTGTATTAAATAGCACAATGGGCATGTTACAATGGATGTGCCCAAGTGACACTTTACTCACCATTTATTTAGTAGACCTCCCTGTCTGTGGTTCACCTATATAGTTTTTCCTCCACAAAGATATTTAATAAAAAATGTCTTTACATAAAAGTGTAATTGATTTTACATTTCTTTTTATGAAATTTTTAAAAATGGCTTCCCTGAGCCACGGCAGCACTCTCTCAGTTCGGGGGCCCTCATCAAAGATGGTAATCGGAAGTCATGGAGTCCGGGCGGAAGTTGTTGTTGGAAGTTGTTGTGTCCCTGTGCCGGTGTCTGGAGAAGCATTCCAGGTGTGTGGGACATGAAATTAGTGAAAAGCTTCTCAGTCTGGAATGTACCTCCCCCTGAGTGCTGTACCCTCCCCCTTTCTCCTGTCAATCACTTTTATCTTCCTTTGTCTGTCTTTTCCCGCCCTGGTGAGGGGCCTCCCATCTCCCTCCCCTTTCAGTCTCAGTAGCAAAGAGATTGGTAAAGCGAATTTTTCCACCAATGAAAGAAGGCAGTTGGCCAGGAGAGAGGACGTCCTAATTAGGTCTTTAAAATCCTAGACCCGATCATTGGGACTCTCTCTCTCCCGACCGTCAGCCTCATGCATCAACATTGGTAAGAAATCTGAGATGGGGCACCCCTTTCTTCCTGGGGGAAAGGGAATAAATTCCTCTTCTTATCTAAGGCATCTCTGTGTTTACTTTTTAAATTAAATTAAGAATAATGGGTATTTTGTTTTTAACCCCAAACACGGGTAAAGTTTGTGCCATTTCCAACCTGGTGCCCGGTTGCAAGATGGTGGCACCCAATGATGGTTTCCGGGCACGTGAACATCGCATTTGGGAGCCAGAGTGAGGCTGGGATGCTGCGGAGCCCAAGCGACCCACCTCAGAGCAGGGAGCAAAAGCCAGGGTCAGCGGTTTGGCTGAAAGGGGCTGGTCTGGAGAAGGTCAAGGTAGGGAAAACCTATGAACTGCTTAACTGTGACAAACACAAATCTGTACTCCTGAAAAATGGATGGGACCCTGGAGAAGTGAGACCTGACATAGCCCACCAGAGCTTATTGACGCTGATGCACAGCCCCTTGAACTGTGCTGGCATGCTCCAGGTTTATATTCATATTCAGAAGAATGTTCTGATTGAGGTGAACCCCCAGACACGGATTCCTTGGACCTTTCACGGCTTCTGTGGCCTCATGGTTCAGCTCCTGCACAAACTCAGTGTTCCAGCTGCTGACAGCCCCCAGAAGATGTTGAAGGTGATCAAGAATCCAGTGTCAGACCATTTTCTTGCAGGCTGTATGCAGACTGGTGCCTTCTGTTCTGTCCCTGTTGTCAGTGATGTTAAAGAGCTGGCTCCCAGCAGTGACCCTGTTGTCTTCGTTGTTGGGGCCTTAGCCCATGGCTTGATCAACGTGGATTACACAGAGAAGACGGTATCCATCAGCAACTATCCCCTTTCTGCTGCTCTTACCTGTGCCAAACTTACCACAGCCTTTGAAGAAGCGTGGGGTATCATTTAACAATGGAAGACCTTGCTGCCTTACAGAAACGTTGTACATTTCAAGACACCACATCTTGAAAGCCATGGAACTGACTGCTGGACAGTCCTATTTACAAGATCCTACTGTACTGGGGGACATTTAGACTATTCTTTTATATAATTTTTTCCCCACAAAAAATGGCTTCCCTATAATTCATGCAAAGTGTTAGGCTAATTCCTTAATCAAATGTAGCTCTATGCTTTAAGGATCTGTGATTTTATTATATTTCTCACTTTAACTCCCAAGCATTTCACTCCTTTTTGATGCCTCATATGTCCCCATTAGAGGACAAGGACTGATTTTCTTTTTGCTTGCATTTTCCTTGCTTTTGCATCCTCAGAGCTTAGAACGATACCTGTCATATAGTAGGCACTTAATACTTCCTGCCTGCAGACATTCCCTGCACCAATGAATATCACAATCATTTTTTTCCTAATCATAACCTCTTCATGCGTTTCTGTCACTGGAAAAAATACCTTATGTACATGTACATGTGTATGTGTATACCAATATGTGTACACATACATGTATGTATATGTAGTATGTACATGGCCACATGTATGTGTGTGCATATGCATATATGTGTATTCTTTAGGAGTACATTAGGAATTATACATTAACTAGATTAGGAATCTATTTGACATCTGTGTGGAGAAGGGATTTGAGTCTAAAATTATTAATATCTAATAGCCAGAGTGCTTTATATTTAAACATTTCCCTTTCTCCATTTTTTTATACCTCTCCAATTCTTTCTCCATGTTGGATCATTTACATCCTTTGTTCCAAAAGCTTTATTAGCTCCCTATTACTTCTGGGAGAAAGAGCTCCATTTGTCTTTTTAAAACCCATCATACCCTAGTGTCCCAGCCTACTTTTCCAGGCTTACAGCACATTAATCTCCTTCATGTACTCTTTGTTCCAGATAGACCAGTTCTCTTCATACACGGCATTTCATCTCCTTTTTTTGCATTTGCATAGATTGTTCCCTCAGTGTTGAAATTCATTTTCAGGTCACTCCTGCCTCATTGAATCTTTAGGTTTCTTCAAAGCTTAACTGTCTTAAGTTCTACTTTCTAAAGGAAACCTGTCCTTATCTCCTACTGTTAGTGCTACCTTCAAGAAATGTACATGCATACATATATAAATATATACACATATATACATGTGCATATATACAGATATATCTATAGCTATCTATCATCTATCCATCCATCCATCTATCTATCTATCTATCTATCTATCTATCTATCTATCTATCTATCTATCTAATCCATCCATCCATCTATCTATTTCTGTATAGCAGCTGGGTGGCACAGTGGATAGAGCCCCAGGACTAGAGTCAGGAAGACTCATTTTGTGAGTTCATATCTGACCTCAAATACTAGCTGAGTGACCCTGGGTGAGTCACTTAATCTGTTTGCCTCAATTTCTTCATTTGTAAAAATGAGTTGGAGAAGAAAATGGCAAACTACTCCAGTGTCCTTGTCAAGAAAATTACAAATGGGGTCACAAAGAGTTAAGACAACTGAAAAACTACTGAACAATGAAATGTATGTGTTTATTATACACATAAAATTTAATTCTTTATGTGTACAGTTTTTTTCTTAAAAGAAAATTCCTTGTAGCTGTAGTGACTAGCACAATGCCTGGAATATAGCAGCCTCAAAAAAGTTCTAATTGTCTTGAATAGAATACTTACGAGAATAATGATTCATGATTTTGTTGTTTTGGGTACTCCCTTTGCCAGTGCATATGACATCTATCAAAGATCTTTTAGAGTTGGTGTAAATGTAAAATTCATCACTATAGTGCTAATCTGCTACTAAGCGTCTCTAAAGAGATAGGTTGGTCATTGAATGACAGGCATTACAGTGCATCAAATGACACATAGCCAAAGATTATCCAGCTTGCCAGCAATTATGTTCCACTATGGATATTAGTGGGACATAATTACTGGCAAGCTGGATAATCTTTGGCTATGTGTCATTTGTAAGAACTTAGATTTGCCTCCATGCTACAGTAAGGCACTTGAGTAGGCCTTCAGTGAATGTCTCCTAATGCAGTTCATAGGATCTTTGCACTAAACATTGAATTGTCTACTTTATATGCAATGAATTGGTTGAAAATACTGGAAATTTATATCCAGGAGAACTGAAATACTGAAAATATTAAACATTTCCATTTGTTTAATTGCCATTTTATTCCTCAGCTTTTTCTACACTAGTTAAAGTCTTTTCAAAGAACTTTGAAACTCAGAAATGATAGCAGGGGAAGATCTGAATGTGAATGGAGATTTTTCATAAGAACAAAAATCCTGATGATTGAACTAATGGGACATAAAACCTAAAGGTACTATTCCCAAAGTTCAAGCTACATTGCAGAGAAAGAAAGTCCCGAATGTTAGTTTTACCGATATATTTCCAGAATCTTCTTAAACAAGAATTTCCTATCAGGCAGGAATAAAATAGTCACTTAACAGTAAAGTTCACTCTATATTTGTGGTTTGAAATTCTTCCATCTCTGCAATGACCAGCCACTATTCAGGAGGCTTGATGGTGAAGACAGATTTGATAGACTCAGGATGCCAACTGAGGCATATATACATTTTTAAAGTGACCAAGAATTAGTCTTGACTACACATATTTGTTAAAACAGTTTCTTTCTCCACCCCTCTTCCCCAATAGAGGATGTGAAGACTGAAGAGAAAGAAAAGATTTAAGTTTAAAAAAAGAAAAAATTACTTATGTGTACAAGAGTTTATAACTGTACAGTGCTGAGACTTCAAGGGCTTTATTTAACAAGACTTACATACACTCCAGAAGATAAATATAAAAGATACTGGAGATAGGAGGATTCAAATCCTGCCTCTGACATTTACTGTCCAACTTTGGGCACGTCTTTTAATCTCTCTAAGCCTCATTTGTGTTACCTGTGAAAAGAAAGGTTTGAACGAGATGACTTCTGAGATTTTCTTCAGTTTTAGAACAATTATCCCTTGATAATTTTATGGGTATGACCTTATTAATGCAAATCCTCTCTCCAATGGTGCATATTGTAACCAATGCTTACTTTCATATCCCATGTAGCTCTTGTATACATTATCCCATAACTCTTCACTAAGATCCATCCAACGTGCTAAGCAATGCCCTCAAGATAATATAAAATGAGTACTATGCAGCAAGCATTCAGACTTTTCAATACATATCATTGGCTCTTGCTTTATGACCATCTCAAGTGGGAGGAACATATTTGACATGTCAACTAGGCTAGTTTTTTTCCTTAATTTATATTGAAGCCATGCTTGAAACTTGATTGGCTCATAGGAGCAAGGTTATTGGCTTGCTTTCTGGTGTCTTAAATCCAGAAAGCTGATGAATAGAGAAATCAACAAACACTTCCTTCACCTTCTAACTGGAAGACAAGTGTGGCCAACACAGTAGAGAAGAGACCCCAAACGAATAGATGCTGTGCTTTTTGCTGAATATCCTTTCTTTGCTATAGCTAAATAAGTCTCCTTTTCATAAGTGTTAAATGAGATAAGAATCTCTGATTTCATTTTAATTCCAAACCTGAAGCACCAGAATAACACGAATCAGGTCTAGCTTACTAAATGATTATGTTGTTTCTCTTGTGCAATTCATTATTGATAATATGTTGGAGGCTTATTAGGACTCTCTTTTGACTCACCATTTCTCTTTGGGTGATATGTAGCTTTAATTCTTTAGCCACTATGGTATTCCATAATTGAAGCAATGCAATATCACTGGAAGATTATTTCGCTAAAAATCGGTCGTTTATTTAAGCAAGTATCTTGAGGTGATTAGAATTACTGAACAATTTCCCAAAGGCACTGTTCAATTCTGTGCTCAGTTAATCATCCATATACAGGGTAAGCACTACGTGTTAAGGTACCAGATGGATTATTCATATCATAATCTGAAAAATGGGCATTAGTTCTTTCTGTGTTAAGGTAAACTTATTTATAATCTCATTTTGAAGGTTCTACTATGTTCCAGAGACCAAAGCTATCAGTACAATGCTACATACAAACATGAATACAGAGAACACCATGTCATCTATAGAGAATCAATCTTCATTTGGGCTCTGGACTAGACATCCTTCATGAAAGTGGCAAAAATCTTTCATGAGCATATTTTCCCATTTTTGCCTTGTCTGATATTAATATTCAGAGAGTCATCAAATATTATTTCTCTTTTAATATCCTTCAAAAAATCTTATATGATTTTGACTTACATATGAGTCACCTTGTTGAAATCAATTCAGTAAGCCCATTGTGGATAGAGAGGAGGACATAAATGTAAGAGATACTGTGAAAATAGAAATGACAATACTTAAGAATTGTTTATATGTGGGGATGGAAGGAAAGGTAAGCATCAAAGATGATTCCAAAGTTGTGAACCTGAGAGAATGTGGAGAATTGTGGTACATTTGAGAGATGAAATGTGTGGTTTTAGGGGAAAAGATACTGAGCTTCCTAAAAAGTTTGAGGTGAAAAGGAACGGCATTCTGGGAATGGAGTAAGGTATGTAGCCCCATTAGACTGTGAGCTTCTTGAGAACCCACACACTCTTTTGTCTTTCTTTCTATCCCCAGGAAAGAACATAATAACTGCTTAATAAATATATATTGACTACTGGTTATTGACAAAGGCACAGAGGCTGGAGATGGCATGCTGTATATAAGGAACAGAAGAAAGACCAGTCTGACTCTGCGAGTCAGAGTTGTCTCAAATGCATGCCATATCGTCTCATTTTTATTCCTTCTTCTAATGTAATATTGATTTTGATTTTTGCTCTGACAAATCAATGATCTGAGCGCTCACATATAACTATTTCAGAAATGATTGCCACGTCAATAATCAGTCATGTCTGTTAAAATATACTTGATTTCTTTTTTTTTAGATATTATTTTTAACTTGCTATGTTCAGTGTCTCACAACTCGTCATGAAAAACAAATTCGTGATACATGCATTTAAATCTCTGGCCTTTTTCATTTCTTATTCCTCAATGATCTTTTTCATTATTTTTTCACCATCTTCCTTTGTGATCACAATTGCGTTGAAATCACAGGGAATTATGATATATCTTGATTTAATTTGGAATATCTTCGTTAAGTTTTTTTTCAAAGAAAATTTGGTGGTAGTGGTATGGGTATAATTTTTCTATTTCTTCACCCTCTGCAAGAAATGTTGTGATAGAATCTGCAGTTATCTCTATAGTGGTCTTCTTGTGAATGCTTATCATGAGCAGCACTATAAGAAATGTCTAGTTCTCAAGAAATAATATTTTCATTGCTTTTGAGTGCACAATAAAACCAACTCTCCCAACACCTATATTAAAAGAGATTGGAGATGGTATATTATGTGTGAGAAACAGAAAAAGGATCTGTTAAACTTCAGTTGTAACTTTGTTTTATATTCTGGTTTCATTTTTAGTGAGACTGTAAAGATTGATATGTTTCAGTTTCTTCAATACTAGGTTCACCCATTGGTCACTGGGCAAGAAGCTCTGAAAAAACAATGACTTGATTAATGTTTTTTTTCCCCTGTCTCTCTGCCACCTTTACTACAGAAGTGGAAGGAGATTCATAGGACTTTATCTTTTTCTTTGTTTCTTCGATTGTTTTTGCTAAATAAATCATTACTAAATGGCCAGATTAAAGGAAATAAGACTTTGTCTACTTAGCTAACTGGTCCTCAGAATAAAGATTATAGAAATCATACCCAAAGCCTTTCAGCATGATAAAACTTGTCAGAGCTTGTGATTTAATGGCATATAGCCTTTTGAGAATTCAGGGAAATATCCACACCACAATGAAGCACCAGAGTGGGAGTTTAAGAGGAATTAGAATAAATATAAAAGTTGAATCCCTATCCTATTCTTTCTACATTTCAGTATTTATAGGATTACATTTTTAATTGTGTCAAGTAAGAGTAAGAAGGATTTCTCTCTCACTCATATGTATATGCATGTGTATGCTTCCCGGGGAGGTGGTGTTGTCTAGATCTGTGATTTTGTTAGTATAGGAACTTTGGGTGTGGAAACACCCTCTACCAGTGCGTTATGGCAGCTCATCTGTAAGTTAGTTTTCAAGATTGACTGGTGCAATGATCACTTACTAGTAAGCTGCTAGTCCTGGGACTTTTAGCGTATGTCAGAAGCAGGATTTGAATCTAGAGTTCTTTATTCAGACTGACTATCTTCCTGTCTACACTGATTCTGTGCACATTGTTCAACAAAGGGAATAAAGCCAGAGACGTGCAATTGTCTAAGATGAGTACTTTAGGAATCTGTATAGAGTAGCATTACCCTTTTATGAAATGTCCTCCCAGCTAAAGGTTTGTAACGAATGAGACAAGAAATTATAATTCACTCTATCAAAAATCTGAAGAGGGAGGGAATATTTTTGCTATGCGCAAGCTGAATCAAGTTAATGAGGCATCTAACATTGCAAAAAGAGCGTTGTCTATAAATAAATTCAGTCTGATTGGGATGTATTAGTTGTCTGATAATATTCTGTAGCCTACAGATGCTTTGGGTAGAATGTAGATTTCTGAAAAGAGATAGGCCTATAGAATTGCCAAAGTATCATGCCAGTTCAGCGTCTATTGCTGGTTTTACAATTAATTTCCAATTTAAAGCTTGGTTCTGCATCTACCCTAACATATCCAACAAAACTAATTACATTTAGTGAGATTTTTTTTAACAGAAAAAAAATCTATTCAACTGTAAATCCATCTGAATCTGGAATTAAGGAAAACATCTCTTCCCCACCCTCCTATCTTTTTCTTTTCAGATGAAATTGTCTCTCATGATATGCAGTTCAGTCTAAACATAAGTTGCCTCTGATACATGAAACCCGAGGACTAAAACATGAGTTGGAATGCTTATTCACCGTTGTTCTGTTTAGTTCAATAACATTGTCCATGTATATGCAGTTGTTTTCGAGACTGCTCTGTGTGGGAGGGCTGGATATTTATTAAGGAGTTAATGCTACTTGTGATTAGCTAGCAGGTGTTTCTGTAGAGTGGTGTGAAGCTACTAAGCCTTCCAGGTAAATTAAAAAAGTTCCGGTTTCAAGGGGCTTGTATTTAATAGAATCATGGAATTTAGATTTTAAAAAGACTTTGGATTCACTGTCCCACTCCATTCCCTATGAAACTATTATAATTGCTTTATCTAGTCAGATTTCTAGTCATTCTGAACATTTAGCTCATGATATTTCTATTTTCAGTGAAATTTTACTTTTTAAATCATTTAAAAATAATATTTTGCTTGGAAAGTTGTTTTATGTTTTCAAGACATACTTTCCCCAGATGCTTAATTTAATTTTTCTACCATTTCATTCCATTGTTTTAAAATTTTCTTTCCTTTTGTATCATGTTACTTGATTAAATTGCTTTACAAACAATTTTCAAAACATATTAGAGATCCTGTCTAAATTATTTTAGATCATACAATGGACATTAAGCATACCCACATTCACCAGTTCATCCTTATGCTTCCTTCTGTTTTCTCTGTATCAGAAACTAAATACAGGTATCCAATGTTTTCCTATAACAAATACTCAAGAAAACTAAATAAACAAGTAAGTCAGAGGTTTGCATGTAGTATTCTTTTCCTCCTCCTATTAGGTCACTGACTGATTCATTCATTAAGCCTGTCATGATTTCTTAAAGCAGAGGACAATTGAATCAGCTTTTATTTTCCTGCCAAGTTAATGATGGTACTCATGGCCAGTTAGATAATTGGTTTGGTAATCTTATCACCTAAACAGTTAAGCCCTTCCTTTTAGTCTCTAGCTATAGGTCAAATTCACTTGTCAACCAGTCAGCAACATTTATTGAACCTTGCAGAGTGGTGTACTTAGTGATGGTGCAAAGGAGAAACAATACAAAATATTATTAAATTAGATAACCTGGGAGAAGTTCTTTATGAATTAGTGAAAATTTTGATTATTAAAAATTTTCAAATAATTGTTTTATTACCATTAGTAACATCAAAGGTTCTGATTAAAGAAATCCTACTGGAGAATGCTATTATGAATATATTTTTGTTGTTGTTCAGTTGTTTAGGCCATGTCTGACACTTCATGACTCCATTTGCAGTTATCTTGGCAAAGGTACTGGAATGGTTTGGCATTTCCTTCTCCAGCTCATTTTACAGATGAGGAAACTGAGGCAAATGGGTTTAAGTGACTTTTATTTTCACCAGTTGGGTACTGTTTCTAGAATGTTCATAGAAAATACAATCATAGCTTCAGAGCTGGACAAGGATATCAGTGATCATCCAGTCCAATACCCTCATTTTATAGACAAGGAAACTGAGGCCCAGAAAAATTAAATGACATGTCCTCCAGACATCAAGTAACAGAACGTGGACTCACACTCAGATGCTGTGCTTCTATGTTCTTCATACCACTGGTTTGTTTGATGAATCTTTTACCACAGAAAACATCAATGTAAATTTGAACATAACTTGATAGTCTCAGATGTAAGTAGACTATAAATGGAAATAGCCCAGTCTTGTAGAAAGTTTACTGGTATGTGTAAGATTGGCAGGAGGTGGGGGGTGGGGGAAACTGAAGATCAGACAGAAGCTAGATAGCTAGATTTATTCAGTATTCCTGAAGTTTATGAGAACTTGAAGGAGTTAGCCAATCTCCTAGAGCCTGATTCCTGGAAGGTAGGTAAGAGGTAAATTTCAGCCCATCATATCAGTTGGGTGTTTGTCATGACATTCTCAACAGGTCAGATAGCAGAAAAGGGATGACTTTTACTGATCTATTTCCTAACCTATTCTTCAGAGTTTAGAAGTGGAAAAGCCATTAGGTGCTCTGCAGAAATTCTCCCTGGCTCATGAAATTAGCATTAACTGCAATCTACATTGATCAATACAACATTATGACCCTTCTGATGACCATACACTCCTTTTTATCTTCTCCATTTCAGGAACCCATTACATTCATCTAGTTTCTGGTAAAACCTTTATTTTATCATCAAGTAGAAGACAGTTATATGGAAAACAGGTTTTCTTAAATAGAGAAGAAACACAAAGATTTAGAAAAATCACAAAATCTCAGATTTGGAAAAATCTGCAGAGGTCGTCTGATCCCCAAAGTAGGACTGGAAGATTAATTAACCTTGTGGAATTTCCAACAAATAGACATTTAGACTTTACTCAAAGTCTACTTGTTATGGGAAACTCGTTGTCTCCAAAGGCAGTCCATTTTATTTTTGAATAGCTGTAATTATTACAAAGTTCTTCCATATATGAATTCCCATTATACTTCTTTTTAATCTCAACCTATTGCTCCTAATTTCAGATGTCATATTATGTGTCAGTCTCCCCTCCTCCTACATAGCAAATCTTCTCTCCCTCTCCTCCTCCCAGGACAAACATCTGTTCTTCCTTCCATTCCTTCAATTATCATTTTATAATATATTTTCAGTCCCCTCACCATACTAATTACCCTCTTCTGTACATTCTCTTGTCATTCTCAGTACATGCTTCCCCAAATGGATACAATAATTCATATTTATAATAAAGCAGAGCCATCATCTCAATTGTCCTGGGCACTTTGTTTCTATACAATTTAATCAAAGTAGTTTTTGTGATGATCACGTTACACAATTATATCATGTATTTCACCAAAACTACTAGGCCTTTCTCAAATTAACAGTCAATTTTCATACATCTTTTGACCCCATGCTTTAAAAAAAGTCTCAAACTTATTGTAAAAATGACATTACTTATGGGTTGTCAATCTACATCACTATTTCTACAGCAACAAAACCATAGTGTTGCCTCCCTGCCACCTCTCCCAAGATATCGACTTGGATAAAGTCATAGATGGCATACTTACCAGATTTTCAAATGTCATAAAGCTAGAAGGAATACATACCATGTTGCATGATAGAATTGGGTTGCCTAGAGGTAAGGTAGAACAATAACATAATCTAGCATTAAATATAACTGGGGTTCAAAAGTACTTGGTTTCAGAAATCAACATTATAAGACCAAGTACACAAGACTAAACAAAAGTTTGTTTGAAAAAGCGAAAACAATAACTAAAGAGCTGATTTGAGAGAAATGCAAGCTCATTATGTTCATATATTGGTGCCAAAAGAAATCAATTCAGGGGCGTCTAGGTGGCACAGTGAATAGAGCACCGGCCCTGGAGTCAGGAGGACCTGAGTTCAAATCCGGCCTCAGACACTTAACACAAAATCTAGCCGTGTGACCTTGGGCAAGTTACTTAACCACAACTGCCCTCCAAAAAGCAAAAAAAAAAATCAATTCAAATGTAGGCTGAATTGGGCAAATTATGCCCAGATTTAGTATAGTTTTTATTCATCCTTTTCATAGCATGTGTAGTTCACTGTATTCCATTCAGGATTATTTCTTTTAGAAAAGTTCTTAATAACCTAGAGATTATATAAATAAAACCAATCAGGATGGTGAAAGGTCTTAAGTTCATATTCTATAAGGATTAGTTGAAGGAATTGAGGATGTTTGGCCTAGAGGAGAGAAGATGAGGTGTGTGTGGGGGGAATGAAAGCAGCTTTGAAGGATTCTCACTTGGCAAAAGGATTAAATTTATTTCATTTGACCTCAGAGACGACTACCACCATAGAAGCAATGGATAGAAATTGCAAAGAAGTAAATTTAAGACTTGAGGAAAAAAATTTCTACCAATTAGACCTATTAAAAGTAGAATGGAGTATCTATAGACATAGTTTTCTTCTTTCTTGGGAGATGTTAAACAAAACATAGTCAAGTCCTTGTTAGATGCTTTGGTACATCTTAACAAGTTGGAATAGATGATCTTTTAAAACATTTAATTTATTTATTTTTAGTTTTCAACATTCATTTCCACGAGATTTTGAGTTACAATTTTTTTCTCACTGTCTTTCCCCTACCCACACCCCAAAATAGCAAGCCTACTGAATATCCTGTCCCCCAATCTATGCTCTCTTATATCCTCCCCCATTACCCCCCTAACTTTTTAGTAGGGTAAGATGGTTTTTTATACTCCAGTGCCTGTATATCTTATTTCCCAATTGCATGTAAAATGCAAATTTTTAAGCATTTGTTTTTAAAACTTTGAGTTCCAGATATTTTTTCCCTTCCTCCCTCCTCACCCACCCCCACTGGGAAGATAAGCAATTCAACATAGGTAATACATGTGTAGTTACCCAAATCATTTCTATAATAGTTATATTGCAGAAGACTAAGTACATTTCCCTCCATCCTATCCTGTCCACCCACTACTTATTCTATTTCCTTTTTTGAGCCTATCCCTCTTCAAAAGTGTTTGTTTCTAACTACCCTCACCTCTAATCTGGCTTTCCTTCTATCATCCCCCCTCTTATCCTCTTTTCCTGTAGGGTAAGATACTCCGTTGAGTATGTATGTTATTCTCTCGTTAAGCCAAATTCAATGCGAATCAGGTTGTCCCATTCCCTTTCACCTTCCTGGTCTTTCCCTCCATTGTAACAGTTTTCTGTTGCCTCTTTGATGTGAGATAATTTACCTTAATCTATCTCTCCCTTTCTTCTTCTATCAATAAATTCCTCTCTCACCTCTTAATTTTATTTTTTAGATATCATCCCTTCATATTCAACTCATCATGTGCCCTCTGTCTATGTATGCATTAACATACATATGCCCACACTCACATACATATATATGTCCTTCTATACATAAATATATGTGTATGTATGCATATATATGTATACACATATATATTCCCTTCAACTATCTTCATACCAAGAAAAGTCTTATGAGTTACAATTATCATTTTTCCATGTTGGAATGTAAATAGCCCAACTTGATACGTTCCTTATGATTTCTTTTTCCAGTTTACCTTCTCATACTTCTCTTGCTTCTTGTATTTGGAAGTCAAATTTTTCTGTTCAGCTCTGGTTTTTTCATCAAGAATGCTTGAAAATCCTCTATTTCATTGAATGATCATATTTTCTCCTATAGTGTTATACTTAGTTTTGCTGGGTAGGTGATTCTTGGTTTTAGTCCTAGCTCCTTTGGCCTCCAGAATATAATATTCTAAGCCCTCCAGCCCTTTAATGTAGGTCTTGTGTTATCCTAATTGTGTTTCAAAAATACTCAAATTGTTTCTTCTCTGACTGCTTGCAGTATTTTCTCTTTGACCTAGGAACTCTTAAATTTGGCTATAGTATTCCTAGGAGTTTTCTTTTTGGGATCTTTTTCAAGACGCAATCGGTAAATTCTTTCAATTTCTATTTTGTCCTCTGGTTTTAGAATATCAGAACAATTTTCCTTGAGAATTTCTTGAAGGATGGTGTCTAGGCTCTTTTTTGATTATGGCTTTCAGGTAGTCCAATAATTTTAAAATGATCTCTCCTAGATTTGTTTTCCAGGTCAGTGGTTTTTCCAATGAGACATTTCAATTGCCTTTTATTTTTTCATTTGTTTGCATCTGTTTTTAAAGTATTTTGATTTCTCATAAAGTTGTTAGCTTCCAGTTGCTCCAATCTAATTTTGAAGGAGTTATTCTCTTCAGTGAGTTTTTGATGTTCCTTTTCCATGTGGCAAATTGGACTTTTTAAGGAATTCTCATTGGCTTTTTTGGGTCCTCTTTGGCAATTTGAGTTATTCTATTTTTCTTTTTTTGCTCTTTGGAGGGCATTTGGGGTTAAGTGACTTGCTCAAAGTCACATGGCTAGTTAGTGTGTCAAGTGTCTGAGGCCAGATTTGAACTCAGGTCCTCCTGACTCCAGGGCCGGTGCTCTATTCACTGTGCCATCTAGCTGCCCGAGTTATTCTATTTTTTAAGGTGTTATTTTCTTCAGTGTATTTCTGAATCTTCTTTTGCGGTCTGTTGACTCACTTTTGCTGATTTTATTACATCATTCTCATTTCTCTTCCCAATTTTTCCTCAGGTTCTCTTACTTGATTTTCAAAATCCTTCTCAAGCTCCTCCATGGCCTGTAACCAGTTCATAGTTTTCTTGGAGGCTTTTGATGCAGGAGTTCTGACTTTACTGTCTTCCTCCCACTCCATTCCTTGATCCTTTTTGCCCCCTAAAATGGATTGTGTCTTTCTGCTTCCTCTGCTCACTCATATTGCCAACCAAATACTTGGCTTTTGAGCTTTTTGCCATGGTAGAACTCTGCTTCCAGAATAGGGAGAGCTTTATCCCAAATTTCTAGGTTTTTTGCAGATGCCAGAGCTGTTAGTAGGGCACCCTCTCTACAGCTCCCACAAGCTCTGGCTCACTGGTCACACACCCCGCTCCCCCACCCAGGATCACCACCCAAGACCACAATCTAGATCCAAGCAGGTTAAAGCAAGAGTGATTGCCCTCCAAATGTTCTCTTGGTACCACTACAATCTGCAGGCCAGGAGCTCCTGAGGGAACCAGGGTGCAGCCAGTGGAGCCGCCACACCTCTGCCTCTTGTCACCCTGGGGAGCATATTGGCCATACCATACTCTACAATCCCCTCTTACCCCCCCCCACAAGTTCCAACAGAGTTCTGTACTGACCTTTTACTTTGTCTTTGGTGTTTATGGGTTGAGAAGTCTGGAGACAGCCACAGATACTAATTGCAATGATAATTATTTAAAATTTGAAGACGCTTTTTGTTATGTCAAGTAAGCTGGGACTTAGCCCTTAGTAACTAATCAAACCTTTGTGGGTAAGAGGCAAAGGGTGTGAGCTCTGTCTCCTGTTGCTGACATAACAGGAAGGGTTTGGCTGAAACAGGAAGCCACTGCTTTGTGTGTATATAAGAAGAGCCCCAAAGAGAGACATTCACAAAGCAGAATTTTTCTCTTGGTGGGTTCCTGGTGGAGAAGAGAAAGAGTTTTTCTCAGTGAGCATCTGGAAGCTAACTGAAAACTGAGAGAGGATTTCCTTGAGACCAGAATCTGGGAAAGACTGAAGTGGCTGCCAAGAAGGCTGAGATTTTTTCTGGGTCCTAGGACCAGCTGAACTGCTGGAGGACTGAAGAAGCATGACCAGGATAAGGCTTTGTTTGTGGCTTGGCTGATCCTTGAGTTCCCAGGAATAGAAGTTGTGAAGGATTTGAGATGTGCTGGACCCTGTGAACTTCAGTGTGTAGCAGAAACAGCCTGGAGAACTGGACAAGGACCTGGGAGCTGTCTGCCTCTGAATCCAGGTGACTGTTTGGTGGATTCAGGTAGGAGCTGGGACCATGGAAGGGGAACCAGGGAATCTGAGAGACCGCCCCAAGTCAAGATGAAGAAAAGTCTCTCCTTGGATATTGAACGCTGTGATGAAATTGAAGTTTACTAGAGAACAAGGGGTGGAGGGTTTGCGTAATTTTTCTAATGATTATATTTAGTGATTAATGCTACTTACTGACTGATTGCTAGATAAGTGACTGATTAAGTTAACATATGATTGCACCATGAGGGGAAGACCATTATATTTTGAGATGAGTGAATGACTGAGTAAGGAAGCAAACCTCCTTAGGGATACCAGATGATGGTTCTTTTGTTCTTTGTTCTAAATACTGTGACCACTTTGGTGAAAACTATGTGGCCATTTTAATGATAAGCTGTTGTGAATACTATATTGTGATCTTCTGTGATAAGATGTTACATTGACACAGTGTTATTCACTCTCCTGAAGTTTGTTCTGGTGGCCACTGCTCTGGGCCACCTGGCTTATTCCTGTAATGCCATACATGAGCAGCTTCCCAAAAGAATGCTACTGTGAACAGCTTTTAAGATTCTGATTACAAGTATAGTAAACACTCCATTTATTCCATTACAAATAAAGGCAAATATTCACAACAAATCACAGTATAATATTCACAACATTACATCTTATCACAGAAAATCACAATGCAGTGGTCACAACAGTTTAATATTAGAATGGCCACATAGTTTTCACCATAGTGGCCACAGTATTTAGAATAAAGAACAAAAGAATATTCATCTGGTTTCCCTAAGGGGGATACCCTCCTTACTTAATCATTCAATCATTCTACAATACAATAATCAATCTTTCACTCATGAGGCAATTATAGATTAACTTAATTAGTCACTTATCTAGATTCACAATTACTAAATATCACTAATCACTAAATATATTCATCAGCAAATTACACAAACCTTCCACTCCTTGGTCTCTAGTAAACTTCAGTTTCTTCACACATTCAATATCATACATTCAATATACAAGGAGAGGCCTTTTCTTCATCTTGACTCAGGGTGAACTCTTAAATTCCCTGGATCCCCTTCCATGGTCCCAGCTCCTACCTGAATCCACCGAACAGTCACCTATATTCAGAGGCAGACAGCTTCCAGGTTCTTGTCCAGTTCTCTGGACCTTTCTTGCTCCACACTGAAGATCACAAGGTCCAGCACATCTCAAAACCTTCACCACTTCTGTTTCCAGGAACTCAAGGATCAACCATGCCACAAACAAAGTCTTATGCTGGTTATGCTTCTTCAGTCCTCCAGCAGTTCAGCTGGCCCTAGGACCCAGAAGAAACCTCAGCCTTCCAGGCAGCCTCCTTGGCAGTAACTTCAGCCTTCACCAGATTCTGGTCTCATAGAAAACTTCAACTCAGTTCTCTATCTAGCAGTAGCAGTCCAGTTTCCAGATGCTGTGAAAATTCTTCCTCAACCACACACACACACACACACACACACACACACACACACACACAGAGGCTTCCTGTCTCAGCCAATCTCTTTCTGTTATGTCAGCAAAGAAGACAGAGTTCACACATTCTGTTTCTTTCACAGAGGTACTTAGGTTAATTTACTAAGGGGTAAGTATCTGCTAAATTAATTACTGTTACAATGCTGGACTGTGCACGTTCCCAGGGTGATGCAATAGACCCTTCCTGTCCACCTTCCAGGCTTCCTTCAGTGGGAGATTTGTTTCTCTCTGTCATTTTGTTGGCTGTATGGCTCTAAAATTTGTTTAGTCATTTTTTACATGTATTGGAAGTGACTGGAGAGGGATCGCATGCCAAGTTTGTGCTTCTACTCTGCCATCTTGGCTCTGCCCCTTAATAGATGGTCTTAATATTTTCTTTCTAATTAGAAAATTAGATTTTCTAAATCTAAAGTTCTTGAACCCTTCTGGAGCAGCGAGGCATGATAGCAGATAAAGTGCTAGACTTTATCTAGTGGAGAGAGAGAGAGAAACTTTTGATTCCAAATCCTAGCTTAGACACTTTTACTAGCTGTTTGAATGTATAAATCACTTAACCACTCTGTCTCGGTGTCTTCATTTGTAAAATGGAGACAATGGAAACATATCATAGGATTATTGAGAGAATCAATTGAGATAATACATGTAAAATACTTTGAAAACTTCAAAATGCAATATAAATGCTAGATGATGATAATGATGGCCTCAGTTATTTCAGTTAGACTCATAGGTAAAGCATCATAGAAGTGAAATGGGTCCACTGAGACTTTAGCAGAAATTCCCTCTACAACATCTTCTGGAAGAGGTTGACTCATCTCTTCCTGAAGTCGTGAAGCACCTTTCCTATCCTCCAAGGTTTACTAAAGCTCAGCCATCTTATTTACTAGTTCTTTCAGGATCTAGCTAAAGACTAAATTTACCTTAGAGAGCCTGAGAACCATTGCTTAACTAACATAGCTCTGCAGCTGCATTTCTCATCAGAACCTCAAACTGTTTGGTAGAGAATTTCTCAGTTCTCCTTCCTTTTTCTAACTTCTTGCTTTATATATTTGTTTAATATGTTTGTAAATGCTTCACTCCAATGGGCAAGAGATAGTCAATGACTGAATTGCTACTATGGAATATCATTGTAGTATACTCAAGCACCAGAGTTCATTGGTATGGGACTCTCTCCTCATTGGTGGAGATCTGTGCTTCATGCTGCATGAAGAGTAAGATGAAGTTTTTTTTTTTTTTGCTTTTTGGAGGGCAGTTGGGGTTAAGTGACTTGCCCAAGGTCACATGGCTAGTTTTTTGTGTTAAGTGTCTGAGGCTGGATTTGAACTCAGGTACTCCTGACTCCAGGGCCGGTGTTCTATTCACTACGCCACCTAGCCGCCCCTAAGATGAAGTTTGAAAGAGAGGAGGGAAGAAAAATATCATTTTCAATATTTTGGGACTCTCAGTATCCAGGGACTTTTCTGGCTTCTAGTTTCAAAAGTGAAGATGGGCAATGCCAATCTGTCTTCATGTGACTGAAGGGAGAGAAGGATTCTAGGAATATGCTTATATGAGAGTGTTGTGCAGAGAATAAGAGTAACCTGAGACCTGGGTTCAAGGTAGAATTTAGGTGTGGATTTATTGAGTAAGAATGCAACTACCAGAGTGTTCATCACTCAAATTGGTAGTGATCCTTTGGGAGCACCACTTCGGTCATAAAGGCTAAAACCACAAAAACCACAATCAGAGAGGGGAGCTAGCAGAAGCCATGATGTACAGAAGCCAAGAACAGCCATTGGTTAGATCTATAGCTCAGGGTTGATTTGGGAATATGGTGCAAGGGTACAAGGGTATGGCCTTCCTGTGACATGGGGGTCCCTCCTAGAGGAGAGTGGAGGGTACAGGGTGGAGGGTTGTAGACAGCACTTTCCAGAACAGGGTGGAGGGTCATGGGGTAAGGGGGACTGGAATTTCCCAGAACTGGCCAGGTCATGTGCTGGGCGAAGGCTGTGGGGCCCCTGCTTGGTCAGCAGAACAGGACAGGGTGGTTTCTACATTACATCATAACCGTAAGTTGAACCTTGTACACTTATGTTGGTTCAAGGAGAATATATAGAATGCTGATTTGAGGAAGGAGGGGGTGCGCCTTGAGCAATGCCCAGATATGCCTTAAGCAGTTTCAAGCTATGACAAAATGTAGGTTAGGGACAAAGACAGAAAGACAAAGGAGCTTAGTGGTGGGCCACAAATCAGGTGGTGTGTAGTTTGGGTTTGAGTGCAACAAGAGGACCTCCATTATATCCCTATAACATCTTTCTCCATTAGAGTTTTCAAGAATTTTCTTCTTGGATGAGATTTGATTCTCTTTCTTTCTTTGTTGAGTTGAGTTACCTCATTCCCAATGGGAGAGCACCTTCAGTCTGTATTGTCTGGTATACTTCCTCACATATTATACTTTCTCTGATTTCTGTTTTGCTGTCAATTTAGATAATGGATTTCTTTGCTATTTGTTTTGTATTTATTCACTATAGAACTGGTATTTGGTGGGAAGGAAGTCAAGTCTTGAATGTAAAGCTTGGAGTCATCCTAATCTTTTTTCATTAGGAAATAGCAATTACGAGTTTAGCTTGAATTTGGAAATTGTATCCCCTAGACTAATAATATTTAAGGGAGAATATGAATATAATTATAATATATTTTATTATATTATTTATATTATATTATAATATATTATATCATATTATTAAAATAATTATAATATATAATATAATTATATCCCCCCATTCTGGGAGATCAGCCTCTGCCTCCAACCTCCTGATTCTTTTCCCTCCTGGCAAGAATTAAAGTCTCCCTTGAATAAGAGTTGGGAAAGGAGATGCTATATTCTTGATCTGATACAAAGAGATGCATATTATTCATTTCCTTTGAGTTATACAACACATGGTATTCCATGTTATATGTGGAAGACAGCCTCACTACAGTAGTGAGGAGTAATTTTAATATATCTGAACTGTCCAATCAGTGCATGGGTAAGTTTGGAGAAAATCTCTGTGTTTGGGTGCATATATTCACCTGTGTATACTAATATTGAGTGCCTAGTCACTTTTACTGTGAAGATTGGCACATGTATCCCCTAACTTGGTGTTTAGAACTCTCTGCCTCTTAAGATGGTATTGTATTGCTTCAAAAAATTTTAGATGTTATTTGTATCTACCAAGCAACATGCAATGCTGTTTTATGACTTGTACATGATAGATACTTAAATATTTCTTTTTTTTGCTTTTTGGAGGGGGAAAGACAGGGCAATTAGGCTTAAGTAACATGCCCAAGATCACATGGCTAGTAAGTGTCTGAGATCAGATTTGAACTGAAGTCCTCCTGACTCCAGGGCTGGTGTTCTATTCACTGTACCACCTAAGATGTCCCTTAAATATTTCTTAAAGTGTTGAATTGAATTGAATGGGTTTTGTTTTTTAATCAGTTTTTTGGGGGGGAAAGATAATTTAAAAAAAGTAAATGGATTTTAAATTTATTTTCATATATTCTTTCCTCCATGGATTCATTCTTCTATTCATTCATTCATAACCAAAGGTTGGTTTTAGAAGAAAGACATCTTAGAAATTTTTATAATAATAATTTTAGTAGAATTCAAAAAATATAAAGAGACTTCTGTGTGTGTAAGGAACTCTATTAGTTTCTAGGGAAACAAAGAAACAAATGACATAGACCCTACTATCAAAGAGCTTACATTCTATAGAGTGTGTGTGGGATAGCCCACATATTCATATAGGTAATTGCATGGTAATGTGAAGAAGAACAATCATTAACAACTGGAAGAATAGGAAAACCTTAATGAAGGTGTTGATACTTGATCTGAGTCTTGAAAAATTCTGAAATAGTGATGAAAATGGAGTTTGTTTTGAGCAGGGGAGTGATACAATCACATCTATGCCTTAGGAAGATTTTTTGACAGCTGTGTCAAAAATGGTTTGAGAAAGGTAGAGACTGGAAGTAGGAAGACTAAATTAGAAGGCTATTATAATGTTCTAGATAAGAGGTAATGAGACCCTGAGTGAGGGGGATGACCATCAGTGGAGGGGGAATGGAATGAATGTGTTGTGGTTTTGACATCAGTATGACTTTACAATTGATTGCTTGTGGAGGGGGGAAAAAGGAAGAATCTAGAA
>CM053598.1:164110682-164125912 GCA_028646575.1 Pseudocheirus occidentalis | reverse complement strand
CTTAGAGGTGACATAGGTTTAGAATGAGTGACAATCAAAAGAGAGAGAAGCACAAGATTGGATAAAGGAAAAGGAACGGTATTCCAGGTGAGTAGATTGGTGTGTATCAATGTTTAAATGTGAGAGTGAACTGTTTTTTGCAGGTACGGAAGGAAGTAATTAGTTTTACTTTTCTGTAATGATGAGAACGCGTTAGTGGGTAAATGATAATGATACCACAAATATTAAGCAGATAAGATGTAAATAGTCAAAACCATTTGCAAATGGTTGGAAGTTCAAAGTAGACCTAAATGGCCATTGAAGTCAATGTAAGTTTTTAAGAAGGGGGGGCGGATGATGTGATCAAAAAGAAGCTTAAGAAAGATAATTCCAACCACTGTACTTTGTTCTGCTGTCTATTTTTGGGTTTGTTCCCAGTTTTTAAAATATGGTGAGGACAATTTTGCCTTCTCTTTATGTAGAGGACCATAATTGATTGGTCACAAGATCATCAGTTTAGAGTTAGAAGAAACTTTAGAGATCATCTAACCCAACTCCTTCATTTTGTAGTTGAGGAACTCATAGCCTAGAAAGGTTAAATGACTTGCTTAAGTCTACACAGAGCTGGCACTTTGAACTCAAGACCTCTCACTTGAAGTCCATTGCTCTCTCTCCTCTTCTGTTTTTTTTCTTATTGAAAAAATTATTTACTTACTTTTAGTTTACATTCTGTTTTTTTCATTTTAAAGTCTTAATACCATAAAAGCAAAATACATAGCATATGTAGACTAAATGTCTCTAGTCCAAATAGTCAAATATCCAAGTATTCCAAGTGTCACTCCAAGGAGAAATGTGGAAATCTATTGCCTGCCTATAAGATTTAATATTAGGTTGCACAGGTAGCAAATGCATACAAGCCACAAATTATTCCCTTATGTACACAACGTTAAATTGTGTTGGCCATTACTTCATTTCTAAAGCATAGTAAAATGTCCCACTATTTTCTAATTGTTCATGTTAGGTGAGGAGAATGTGATGAGTCCAAGAAGTAAATGGGGGCAACTTTACCGTATCACCTTTGGCTAGACATTTTAAAATGAAGATGCTGTTCTAGCAAATGTGAAAAAGAATGGAGGTTAACTCTATGTTTCATTGAAATTATTTTTAAAGCAGTCAAGTGTTAAAAATGTTCTGTCTGCTCGCTTAAGTGTGTGTGTCTCTCTCTGTGTGTATACATACACACATATATGTATACACATATATGTACAGACATAATGTATTTATGATAGATTTTGATTTGAAGAGATCTCTTTCAGACCATCAGAGCACAATACAATGTACTTATTTTAGAAGTTGAATAAATGGTAAATTTTATGGTTAGAAACCAACGTCTTCCTCAATATTAAGGAAACATTTTTGTCACTTGTTACCATACTATTACACGGTCCAACAGTACTTTCCCTCTACTAGAATGATCATTCATAAGGAGAAGTGACCCAAATAGCAAACCATACAAAGTTTAATTATGATAAAATTTTACTCATGGGACAGCAGGGAGCATTTTGATTAGTGCCCAATCCTATTCCACAATAAGAACCAGGGGTTGTATTGTCAAGTAAGCAAATAGCCCCTCCTGTCATGTGCAAACCTCTCTCTTCGTCTCAATATTCCTCTCTTATTTTATTCCTCTCTCTTATTCTCGACATATTGGCTGAAGTTCATCAACTTTGCCTGTGCCTCCTTGTGGATGACGTCATTTGTCTCTTCTTACCCTAGGATGGGGTGGAGAATCTGTGGCCTCGGAACCACATGTGGCCCTCTAGGTTCTCAAGAGCAACTCTTTGACCAAATCCAAATATTTGGATTTGGTCAAAAGGCCACATGTAAGAACCTAGTGGGTCACATGTGACATGAAGATTGCTGGTTCCCCACCCCTGCCTAGGAGGTAGTATGGATTATCCAATCAGATCATGACTTGGTATCCAGCCTACTTCAGGATATGCTGCAACCCATTGTTCCTTAACCTGGTATACTTCCCCTAAAATGCTTCCACGAATATGCGGGTATATAACTGTTTAATCAATTATTCAAATGGATAGTTGAGCCCATTTATTTGGAACGTCTCTGTAGTGAAGCAGATAACAACTCATCTATGCCTATGTAGACCACTTGTCTGCAAGACAGGATACCTTGCCACAAGGTATCTTTAACCAAGCTATTAGAAATGGAAAAAAAAATCAAATGAACTTAGGATGTTTGATCCCCTTTGTTTCATTTCTCTTTAGTATCTACAGCAGCCCAGTTTAGACGGCATTTCTTCTTCCCCAAACAGGAAGTTCAGTTGCTTCTAGCCAAACACAGCAAGGATGATGCAAGACTGTTGGGAGAGTCCAAAGATCATTGGATTTGGAGTCAGAGGCCTTGAGTTTGAATGCTTTCTCTATTGTTTACTACCTGTGCGACCTTGAGGAATTGACTTTAGCCTCAGATTATTCATCTATAATAAGTATAACAGTAAGCACAACTACAACTGTAACTACAACCATAATTATAATAATAACTAGAATTTTATATTGCTTTTTTAAAGCTTGCAAGGCACTTTGAAAATATGTCATTTGATCCTCACAACAACCTTGGGAGATAGTTGCTAAGATGAAGAAACTGAGGCAGAAAGTGGTTGACTGATTTTTCTAACCCATAGGTTTGACTATACCACCCTCCCCAATAAGCTCTACTGTTTTTCCTATCACTTTCACAATCAAATTTGAAATCCTTTGTTTAGCGTTCAAAACCCAGCTCTCTCCTGCCTTTCTTGTCTTTTTTATACCTTACTCTGGGCCATGTACTCTTCAATCCAACAACACTGACCTCCTTGGGATAGACACTCCATCTCTCAAATCCAGGCATTTTCTCTGTCTGTCCTCTGCACCTGGAATGCTTTTCCTCCTCATCTCTGCCTACTTTTTACCTCTAAATCCCAGTTAAAATCCCATATTCTACAAGAAGTCTTTCTCATCTACTTTTAATTCTAGTGTCTTCCCTCTTTTAATTATTTCCTATTTATTTTGTACTGTTTATATGTACTTGGTTGTTGTCTCTCCCATTAGATTTTGAGCTCCTTGAAGACAGGGACTGTTTTGTGCCTCTTTTAGTGTCTAACATACAGTAGATACAGTAAATATTTATTGACTGACTACTTTGCCAAGTATCACACAGCTAATAATTGTCTGAGAGCATATTTGAACTCTGGTCTTCCTCACTTCATGTCCTGTGCTCCATTCATTGTTCCACTTAGCTGCCTTATAAAAGAGGGAGTTGAATTAACTGGACTTGAAGGTTCTTTCCAGTTCTAGATCCAATAGTTTTAATTTACTTAACTTTCAGCAATGATGCAGCTTTCTACTGGTGGTCCCTCCCAAGGATGGCCCAGTGTTGAAAGTAATTACATTTTTTATGAATATGTTTCTGTTTCTCAATCATTCAGTGTTTAGGGTTCATATCTTTAATTTTTTCTCTGTTCCTATTATACTAGTCTGGAACTGGGAGGGGGTGTGGTTAAGATTTTTTCCCCACAGGGTATTAATTGTTTGGGTGCCATAATACTGCATGTGTACATGGAGAGGGAAAACCATGAGGGTTCCATTAACAGAACCATTTCCTTTTCATTTTTGTCTTCAAAACCCTGTGCTACTGTGCCAGTGATGTTCCTACTCTTATGTCTGTCATTCCTTCAAAGGCATTGCTTGTATAGAAAGAAATGGGGCAGATGAAGGACTGATAGGGCAACAATATACTGAGAGTGACCAAAGTACTCACCTATTATATTTGATTTAAAATTTGGAATCTTACTCATGGAGTGCATAGGGAGAAAAACCAAAGAAATTCCCTCTAGCTATAGGCATGGAGTACTTTTGCAAATCATAAAAGTGTTACCCTAGTTAGCGATGATCCCAAATCCTAAGTAATTTTAGCTGACCAGTATAGGACACCTACACAGGACACATGGAAAACTTCATTTGGGATAGGGATCTAAACTCTGGAGTTCGGTGTTCTTAACATTTTCTCATTCAATCACTCTTATTGATAAATTGGAATCTGACATGATTAAAGAAAATACTGTTGGATTTTTCATGATAATGGCTGGAAAATGAGAATGAGAAGTATAACTTTTGGTTCTGTGGTAGGTGATTTTCCCTCATAAATTCTGTTCTGGTGAGCCCAACGGAGTCCTATGAAATTGAAACCCAAGTAAATCATATGAAAGTGATTATTAGATTCATGACAACTCTTAGCCCAGGAAATATGCCAGTTATTCTATCTCATTCCTGAGTGATACACTTTAAAGTCAGGAAGTGCTGGATTCAGATACCACGGCAAATATTTATGAGCTGTGTGAACAACTCATTTCATCATGATAAACTATTTTGCCTTGTTTAAAATGAAGATAATAATACCTGTTGTGCCTAGTTCATGAGGTTGTTGTGATGTTCAAATATTTTTACCCAGGTACATCCTTCCACCATGCTGGTCCCTTTCTCCCATGAACTTTGACGCCTTGACTCTGCCACCTACTCACCTTGGAGCTTCCATCAGGGTCTGGGGCTTCTCAGTCCTAGAATATCCCTTTGCCATTCTGGTCCCCTTCTCTCTTTGTTGAATTCCTTCTAGCGGGGAGCCTTCATTTTGGAGATGGGTTCATGCCAGACATGATTCATTCCCTTCTCACTGTGCTTCTGACTCTTTGGACAGCCATTGTATACCCCTCATCCTTCCAGCTTTCTAACCACATTTAATATATTATCTTCCACAGTTAAAATGTCAGTTCTTTAATGATGAATAGGTGGACTTCAGAGAAACCTGGAAAGACTTTTATGAACTGATGTTGAGTGAGGGGAGCAGAATCAGGAGAACATTGTACACAATAAACAATCACAGTGTGTGAGGACTGATTTTGATAGATTTAACACTTCTCAGCAATGCAAGGACCTAAGAGAATTCCAAAGGACATGTGATGGAAAATGCCATCCACATCCAGAGAAAGAACTATGGAATGAGAATGAAAGAACAAAGCAGACTATTTTCTTTTTTGTTTTGTTTTATTTTTTCTTTCTCATTATTTTCCCCATTTGTCATAATTCTTCTATGCAACATGACTAATGTGAAAATATATTTAAAGGAATATATGTATAGACCCCATATCAGATTGCAAGCCATCTTGGGGAGGGTGGAGGAGAAAATATAAAACTTATGGAAGTGAATTTTGAAAACTAAAAATAATTATTTAATAAAAAAGAAACAAAACTGACAAAAATGTCAGTTCTTTGAAGGCAGGGGTTGTCTTTCTTTATGTGCATATTTGTATTCCCCAGCTCTTAGAATACTGTCATCTGTCAAATGAGATAATCTAAGTTAGGTGCTATATAAATGAGAGATACACATTGCTGACATACTAGAATTAAAATGGTCTCAATATGCATTTTTAAAGTAGGTTATGATGAAAAAAAATCAATAATGATTTTTGGGTTTGCTATCAGCATTCTGTTTCTTAGGAGATGACATCACAAAGGGAGAACTGGGGTATTGCTATTATTTTCTCAACTCTATTGTTTTTTCAGTAATCATCTATCCTACATTCCAGTAAATAATGGAAAGGAAGATTTAAGGAGTCCAAATCTCTTATTGTACCTCTATATAGTTCAATAATAAAAGTACCTTCCCTTCCACAATTTTCTTACTATAAAAAGGATAAAAATAAAGCAAACAGAAAAGCATCCTGCCATTAAACCAAACCTAGAACCTAACCAAACACAATCAAACACAAACCAAATTTGAACTGCATTTTGAGGGAATAATATTCGAGAGAAAAAAAGAGTCAGAGATTAGGCTTCTGTGTCAGAGAGATGATGCTTTTTCTTTTAAAAATATTATATTTATTTAAAAATACTATAATTTCATAATGTCTTCCTTCATGGTCCCTACAATCTAAAATTGTTCCTTACAAATTGGAAAAGTTAAGCATAGTAAATTAATACACTAACCAACTAATCAGTCAATCAATCAATAAACATTTATAAAGTACCTACTATGTGCTAGTCACTACACTAAGTATGGGGATGCAAAAATAGGCAAATGATAGCCCCTGTCCTCAATGAGCTTGGAATCTAATCACAATCATGATATATGCATATACAGCAGTTTGTTTCTGTAAGCCATCAGCTCTATGGAGAGGATCTCAATAAGAATGTCTTCTAAAATTAGGTCTAATCATTGCATTAATCTAAATTATGATGTAGGGTTGTTTTTCTTTACATTATTGTGGTCATCCCATATGTTATTTTCTTGGATCTTTTAAAAAATGTTCCCCTGAATTAGTTGGTATTAATCTTTCCAGTTTTCTCTAAACTCCTCAAACTTGTCGTTTCTTGTCATTTCCAGCCATTCCCCAGTCAATGGAGGACAAGGGAAGAAAGAGGTTTTTTTTTCTTCCCAGTTTCTTGCTACAGCACAAGTGCATCTATGAATAGAAATGGTGCTTTTCATTGTTGATATGGACTTGGACCCCATAGCTATAAAACTTAATTTTATTTTTTTGCTGTAAATTTAAGGGGAAAATACGCTTCTCAAAGACAGTTGTATTTGCAGTGTTAAATGGTGGAGGAAAGCTATAAATCATTCCTCTTAGTAAATCTATTGAGTTTGGGGGGAAAGGAGGTAGAAATTGGCAGTTTAGTAAATATGCTAAAAATAAATGAAAGAATATTAAAGTGAGACTATCAAAGATTATGTGACATCATTCTAATAATGTGAGGGGTGTAATTTTTTTTTCTAGTAGCATGTGCTTAGAATGTAAGTAGTTCAGGAATGGGACTTTTTCTTAACCACTCTTAAAATAACCATTTCTTAAAATACTCTTTCAACTATAATTCTTTGCAGTAAGTAATAATAATAATAATGTCAATGTAAAAGATATAGTCAATGAAAACTAGAGGAGACATTTCCTTTGTCCTTCTATTGGCGTCTTAAATAATCAAAATGAGAAAAAATGGCTGAAATCAAGAAAAATGTCTTAACCATCATAAAAAGCCATTTCTATGAGGTCAGCTGACCATATATCATGAATTTATGCAATGTTTTATAGTTAACAAACCTTTTTTCACATGAATTATCCTACTTAATTTTTCCATTAGAACTATTAGGCAGGGGGTGGCTAGGTGGTGCAGTGAATAGCGCACTGACCCTGGAGTCAGGAGGATGTTAGTTCAAATATGACCTCGGACATTTGACATATACAAAAAAAACCAAACTAGCCGTGTGACTTTGGGCAAGTCACTTAACCCCAATTGCCCTCCAAAAAGCAAAAAAAAAGAAAAGAAAAGAACTATTAGGCAGACAGGGCACATAATATTATTTTCGTTTTACAGATGAGGAAGTTAAATTCAGAAAAGTTGAGTGACTAAATTAGGGTCACTTAGTAGTAACAGAGCTGAGATTAGAACCCTGGTTTTCTAGGTCCTACTCTTTTTACTTTCACATGCTACTGCCTCTAATTCTTTTTATTTGTTCTTAGAAAAAAAGTGTGGGCTTATATACAAATCCAGAGGTAGTTAGGTGGCAAAGTGGCTAGAGTCCTGGATCTGGAGAGTCAGGAAGACCTGAATTCAGATCCACTCTCAGACTCTTTTACTAGCTATGTGACCCTGGACAAAGTTATTTAACCTCTCTCTGCCTCAGTATCCTCAACTGTAAAATGTGGATAGGAGGTGCTTAATAAATGCTTCTTTCCTTCCTACCTTATTCTTTTTTTTTTTGCTTTTTTTTTTACAGGGGGGAAGGTGGGGCAATTGGGGTTGACTTGCCCAAGGTCACGTGGCCAGTAAATGTTATGTGTCTGAGGCCACATTTGAACTCAGGTCCTCCTGACTCCAGGGCCGGTACTCTAGTCACTGCATCACCTAGCAGCCCCTCTTTATTCTTTAAAAAAAGGAAAAAGAAAAAAAGAATAAAGATTTATTTAGAAAGATTTGAACAATAGTTTGTTATAGGTAGAAACTTTTTCTGAAGTGTCTAATCAAATAACTAGGTAGAAAAAGTGGGGGGGCAGTGGAAAGGGTACGGAATTTAGAGTAAAGATCTTAGGTTTAAATCCTGGATCTGTTCCATAGTACCTGAGTAAATTTAAACCAATCACCTTTTCCCTCTTTGCCTTTGTCTCCTTATATATGCAGTGACTTCTAATGTCCCTTCTAGTTCTATGTCTATGGTTTAATGATGAGAATTCATTCAATTTTTGTTTAATTTTATAATCATTTGATAAGTAGAACTACTTTCATGGATCTCTGATCTCACTAATGTGGTATTCCCTTTAATAGTGTGCATCTTAATTCATGGAAGTGTAATTATACTAGGTGAGTAATCCATATCTGTCCATGAATCTCTTACAGTAGATCCATGAAAGATCCTGGGGGGTTGAGAGGTGAAGAAAAAACTTTAATTAGGGCTTTTTAAAAAATTGGACTTTCATTTCTCAAGTATAGAAAACTAAGGGGATGCTGGTTAATGTTTAACTGTGGCTCTAATAAAAAAAACCCTTCACATGACAGACTTTTAAATTGTCTGCTTATTAACATTTCCCCATCACTTAAAGTATAGAAAATCAATAAAACAATAAATCACTGATTTACTGTTCTTGCCAATTTATGAGAGGTATATGCTGACCTGAAAATTTTATAATCAGCTGTCTTGAGCCTCCAGCATACTCCTGGTACCAATAAGTAACTCCCTCTCTTAATGCAGACCAATGCTTTCTCTTAAACATAGAGATTAGACTGGAACATTGAGAGACTAAGTGACTTGTTATGGGAAATACATGCAGCATTCCTCGAAGGTGGCACTTGAACCCAGATCTTGATTTTGATGCCAGCTCTTTATTCACTATACAAAATTGTTTTCTTAGCTAGGCATCTAACAATAGGCTAGTGCAGTATATTAGCTGTCTTTCTTTTTCAGGCAGCTGTCGATCCATAAGATAGAATATTTGACCTAGAACAGGAAGACTAGTTCAAAACGTATCTCAGACTTTTAGTAGCTGTGTGACTCTGGGCAAGTCAGTTAATCTCACTTTCTTCACCTGTAAAATAAGGCTAATATCAGCACTTCCCTCTGAAGGAATGCAAATATTTGTAAAAAGTGCTTGGCACAGTGCTGGCATATTAGTATGCTTATTCCCTTCCTTTCTTCTAGCTCCCACAACACAGTCAACTCATCTTATTTTCTGGTCTTATACTATATTTTTTTTCAATGATTTGTTAGCTTCAATCTCTTGCCCACAATAATTGTCATTAATATGCTGCAGCCTATTAAAAAACCACCATGCATCTTTCCAATGACTTTTGAATTCATTTTAGATTTTTTTTTCGCAATACCATCTTCATGGAGAAAAAGCATCTTTGATCTTTTAGAAAATGTGGCATGCTGTGATTCATAGTCAGAGTATCATGCTAAGACTATTAATGTTATGATAAATTTTTGTTTCAAGAAGAAATTTTTAAAAAAATTCTGTCTATTTTTCCAAAGCAAATCACATGTGCTTTCTTCCTCCTGTTTCATTCTGAGACAACCTTATTATCCATTTTCATTCTGTTTCTTAAGTTTTAGGAGACTGAAACTGCATAAAGACTTATGGGACCCTCCATGTATCAGTGGACCAGTTCTATGAACTGGTCATCCACTTGAGTATCACCTATATATCTGAACAATGGGCATTCATTTAAAAAATTATTAAGGGCTTAACAAACATTAGTAAGTACAACAATGCAATCTTCAGAGAAAACAAAGGAGCATTCCATTTAACTGTGTATTTCTGCTATTTATTTTTAAAACAATATTTTATTTTTCCCAATTACTTTTAGAAACAATTTTTAACATTCATTGTATTTTTAAGTTTTGTGTATCAAATTCTAGTCCTCTGTTCCTCCTCTTCCCTTCCCTGAAATGATAAGTGATCTGATAGAGGTTATACACATGAAATCATGCAAAACATTTTCATATTAGTCATTTTGTAGAAGAAAACCAGAATCAAAAAAGAAAGAAAGGAAGCAAAAAATAATATGCATTGGTCTGTATTCAGATGCCATATGTTCTTTCTCTGGAGGTGGATAGCATTTTTCATCATAAATCCCTCAGGTTAGTATTGGATCATTGTATTGCTAAGAATAACTAACTGATTCAAAGTTGTTCGTTGTACAATCTTGTTGTTACTATGCACAATGTTCTACTCACTTCACTCTGTATCAGTTCATGTAAGTCTTTCTAGGTTTTTCTGAAATCTTCATCATCATTTCTTGTATCATCATAATATTGTATTACAATCATTTACCACATATTGTTCAGCCCCTTCCCACTTGATGGTCATCCCCTCAATTTCTGATTCTTTACTATTCTTTACTATACTTATATACAGACATATGACATGTATATTTAACACATCACTTACAAAACTGCCTTGTCTATAATATCTTCTGAACTTGCTTCTTTGTTTTGTATACTTTAAAAATGTTTCATTAACCTCATTTTCTTTCTCCTATATTTTGCCTTAATATCATTACCTATCAACTTCTCACCTCAAATCAAAATTCCTCCCTTATAACAAATAAGTATAATGAAGCAAATGAATCAACATACTGTCCATTTCTAAAATATGTCTCATTTTGTACCTCCAGGTCTTCATTTTTCTGGTAATGAATGATAACCATGTTTCATTACCAATCTGATGATTGTCATGATTAATTATTGCATTGATCAAAGTTCTTAAGTCTTTTTCCTCCTCTTTTCCTTCAAACTTTCATAGTCATTGTCTAACTTGTTCTGGTTCTGTTCACTTCCATTTGGATGAGTTCTTTCAAGTCTTTCTAGATTCTTCTATGTTAATTATACTTGTCTTTTCCTACAGAGCAATAATATTCTGTTAATTCATATATGATACTGCATTTAGCTATCCTCTAATCAATGGGTACCTGTTTTGTTTCCTTTTTTTTCACGATACAAAAAGTGCTACTATAGATAGTGGTCATTTCCTTCTAGTTTTCATTTCTTTGGTGGACAACAGACATTCTTTATCCCCCTTTTTTCTCTATTGAGTGGTTATAAATATAATTTAAAAGGCTCTAAAATTTGGGGGATTGATGAAATCAGCACAAAGTCACCTTCAAACAGAAGCATCTGAAGACCCTTACCTTCTGTGGAAAGTCCTTTTGAAAAATTGACTCTGTGTTGGATATCCTGCATGCTGGAGATAGAAACCTTTCAAAAGCATATTTAACCCTATTTTATGCTTATTTGGTATATCAGAGGGTTCACACAAATTTATGTTTGTTGTTGTATCTGTAAAGGTACCTTGTATGATCTTAACAGATGCATGGGAGACACTTTGCTTGCTAAGAGAACTAAAGGATTAATTTTCTGTACAAAATAAAAACCTTTGCAACAATTAAAAAGCACAGTGATATCTTTTAGTCAATACATCTGTCAGTCAATTGCATATCTAAAGTTGTGATCAGCTACAGAATATTGTTTATGCAAGGCTATATATTCCATCTCATATTTTCACTAATAATGCCCTTAATACATATATTGCTCACTGTAATAAATAGGGGTTTGGGTTAAAGTTACCAATGTTCTCTTGAACATCTGTTTTATGAAGCAAAATAACTTACTTCTTGTTGATTTTTTCTTTAACTTTTCGAGTTTTTGTGATAATTATCTGTCATCAGTCTTTGAAATTATTTCTTGTCCAAGCATAGACCTGTACATAATTTGCTCATGTTACTCTTCCAGTTTTTGTCCTCACTTCTATTTCCAAGTATAGTACATGTATTTTGATATCAATATCTAAATGTCATGACTCCACCATCACTAATAAAGAAAATAATATTAAGTTATTGTTATTTTCATATTTGTCCTTTAATTTCATTTTCTTCTCTTAATATTCTTGAATAATCTGGCTGGCATTCATACTCATTTTTCTGTAAACATTTTTTTCCTTTGTAACTATCTGCTTAAAAACCAATGTTGCTGATAATCTGTCATCTTTGCTGTAAATTTTTGTAAATGAGTTTATATTCTTTTTGTTTGTTTGTTTTTTGTAGGTGGGAGCTAGGGGAATTAAGGTTAAGTGACTTGTCCAAAGTCACATGACTATTATGTGTCTAAGGTTGGATTTGAACTCAGGTTCTCCTGACTCTAAGGCCAGTGCTCTATTCACTGCACCACCTAACAACCCCATTAATTCATATTCTAAAATGGTGTTGCCCTTAGCTGCTGTGTTACTCTGCTTGGTAAGGAGATTGAATGTTTATTCAGTGTTATGGTTTCTGTGCTCTTTTGTCCTCCTCATTGTGTCAATTGCTTCACATAGGTTAAATGTCCCTAGGAAATAGAGATGATCTGTTTTGTTGTCTATTCCTTTATTTCCCTTTAAAAACAAAATAACATATTCTAATTGTATATTTTGCTTGCAAAACAACTGTTTATTTGAATGTTCTCATATTCTCTTTATTCTTTTTTGCCAAAATGTTGTTCATTTTTATTTTTGTTCTAAGAACTTCATGGTCTATATAGAATACTTATTTAGTATTAAAAAACAGTCAGATCCATGACATGATGAGACATTGGCACAGAACTCTTTCAGGGGAAAATATGACTTAAAGATAAGTAGAAATGCCTTTTATGTAGGCAGTTTTGTGGTTTGGGCGGGGAGAGATTTGAAAATCTTCCCTGCCCATTAATAGGCAGATATGCCCTGGCTCAGAGCTAATCAGGCTCTGGGCTACAGAAGTTTCCAATTAAGTGCTCAGGTATCAGGATTTTCAAGTTCCTCAGCATTTAGCCAATCAGATGTCGAGTCTTTGTTATATATTCTGGGTGGTTGGCATTTTGCTTTGGGGGTTCACTCATGAGAAGGATCTTTTGATTTCCTGGTTGAGACTCTGAATAGCTGTTTGTTCAGAGCTCCACTCCCCCAACTCCTCAGATGTTTGTGCTCCATTGATCTAGTGATGTATTTAAAGTGCATAGCAACATTGCTTTACTCAGACAGCTGGAACCCTATCTGTTGGTCTTTGTGATGATTTCTCTGCTTGTATTTTCTTCACATTCAAGCTGCTGACTTTTCCCAGAAACTAGTGAATATAATTAGAAGTAGTATTGTTAACCCCTTTTGAGCAATATTTCCTTTAAAAGCAGATCAGAGAACCTGTGCTAGTAGGCCATTCTGGGTGTGCTAAGGTGCTTGCTACTTCAGGGAGCTTTGAGTAGGGGAAACCTAAAGTAAGCAGCTCTAAGACACTTAGTGGAAACAAAATCTTGTGAGCAAGAGAGGTGAATACAGTTCCCTAGATGAATGCTTACTGCAGAATTACTTGAGCAGCTGATGGAAAAGTCCACATTGATTCCTTGGAAACCTTTGCCTCTGGAAAACATTCTGAGTACATCTGTACTTTACATGGTAGCACAATGCTAGGTCAGTTGTTGAGGCATTCTCCACCATTCATTCTTTATTCTCATGATACGCCTATAGTTAGTTTGTTCTTCATTCTAGTCACCATTGCTCCCAATTGTCATGTTGTTTCTGACTAGCTAAACTCCAGTCCTTGAATGTATTTTGATATCAATATATAAATGTCATTACTAAACTCCAGTCCATTGTCTTTCTGAGTCTGTTCAGTGTTATTGGAAAATGTCCTATTACAAATGCAGCCTAGTCCAGGTCCTCATTCTTATTTTGCAATACTGCTTTAGTCACTACAAGATAGGATTACTATCCTTCCCTTATTGGCTATTTGGGTCATATGACATGCTGGCTGCTTGAATCTTGCAATTTGTTGCCCATTTCCTTTGTTAAAAGTTCATTATCTCATGTGCTACTTTTCTGGTGAGTCTAAAAATATCATAAGGTTATTTGCCTGCTGCCCCATTCGCCATCCCAGTATAATATTATCTCTGTGTCCAGCTTTTTCATTCTTCCCTACAGTCATATGTGAGGGATGCTTTAAGTCCCCCTCAAGAAGTTAAGCCTTTGATCAATACTTTTGATTCTGCCAGTTCTTGTCACATAAAGGCACTTAAACCCACACTATTTTTCAAGTGAAATAACTTTCCAGTTTTGGTCCAAGGCTTTTCCTCCTCTTGATTTACATGATTCTGTTGATTCACAACCAAAGTAATCTCAACTTTTCTTCTTCGACTCCTTCATTTAATATGCCACCATAAAGTGATGATTCTTTTTGCATGATGTCTCAGCAATTTGCTTCTTCCTTTTGATTGTCACAACTATCCCTCCAGTCCAAACCATTTTCTCATAGCTATATTAATGCAAATACTTATTAGCTGGACTTCTTGGCTCTGATCCTCCTTTATTTCAATTCATGTCACATACAGCTGCTACAATAATTTTCCTCAGATGCCATTTCATAATAGTTCTTGAGAACTGTCTACCTCAGGACTTTTTAGAGGCACCTTACTGCTCACCCTACAAAAGTAGGGTTCCTCAGTTTTGAAATCAAAGTTTTCTGTTTGCCAACATGTTCTCTTTTTCATGCATTAAGTAATTGTAGCTCCTTTGAATCATAGCTTAAGACTAATATGTTCTGTGCAGTGTTCCATTATTAATTCTATTTATTCTCTTTGGAAGGCCTTTATTACTTACATTCTCCTCTAATCCTCCCCTTCCCTTTCTTCTCTTCCCTCTTTTCTTCCATTTTCTCCTCCTTTCTTCACTTCCCTTCTCCTCTCTTCCCTTCCTTTCCCCTTCTTTCCCGTCCTTTCTCTTTCCTTCTTTTCCTTTCCTTTCTCCTCCCTTCTCTTCATTACTTTCCCTACACACACACACACACACACACACACACACACACACACACACACACACATGCACATGTCTCCTCTTTCAATCCACAAACCTTATGTGAGGCTTTGGCATTCCTAACAACATCTAATAAGATATTCTTCTTGAATTGAATAGTATTAAGTCTTCCTTACTAACTTATACTTAAAAATTCCTGTGTAGCAATGTCTCCCATGGTGTTGACACCTTACTACATTTCTTGCCAGGGCTAGTGTAAAACCAATCAGCAGTAGATTCCTGAGAGAATGCTACTGTGAACAGCCTTTAAGATTCAGATTACACAGTATTAGTGAACACTCTGTTTATTCCATTACAAAATCAGATTCAGTACAATGTTCACAGTTTTAACAGTTCA
>CM053598.1:164097187-164110182 GCA_028646575.1 Pseudocheirus occidentalis | reverse complement strand
CCCAGCACACATTGAAGTTCACTGGATTCAGCACACCTCAAACCCTTCAGGACTTCTCTGGCCTGGAACTCAAGGATCAGCCAGGCCACCAACAAACAAAGTCCCATCCTGTTCATATCTTCAATCAGCTTCACTGAGGAACCAAATCCAAAATCTGCCTGTCTCTATAAAATTATTCCTGTTAAGCACTGGCCTTCTCCCAAGTCAACAGGGGAGTGTCTCAGCCAATAGCATTCTTCCACGTCAACAGGGGAATTCACACCTTTTCACCAATGGACAGAGTTATATACTTAACCCTAAGTTAATAGGATCTACTTAACCCAAAGTATATGATCTACTTAGCCCTAAGTATCTGATCAAACAAATTGATTACCATTACAGCTAGCTTAATCAAACAATGTCACGTGCCATTTATTGACCAAGTACTTAAATCCTATACCAGGGTTCAAGGACAGTTGTGGTCTACCACCTATATCTGTGAGTACCTTCAGGTTGTGGTGTTAGGGACAATTTTATGACATTATGATTTCAACAATTAAACAATGTGAAAATATTCTTTATATCTTCTGGTTTTTCAGATTGTAAAATTTCATTGAATGTGTCTTATACTGACTCCAGTATTCATGGAAAGAATATTCTTTGCATGATGTTACAGGGCATGAAAATGAAGCTATTTCCTTGATATTCCAGAAAAAAGCAATCTATTTTTTTTCAGAATCTCAATTTAGAACGAAGAGAACAAGTTGAAAAGGAACAAAAACATTCATTGTTGTGCAGTATGTGCACAAATACACTGTGATCTGCAATATATTTATTCATGGACAATTGATCATTAACTTCTTTTAACTTTCTGAAGTTACTTGAAGTGAGGGCACCCACAGCTTTCAGAACATTGCAGTATGGGTCTCATTCTGTGATTGGAACACTTTTACTAATGGAAGAATATAAAGAAACAGAGTGGAAAGGTGTGCTATGGCACAGAAATAAAGGATATTAAGGGAACAAAGAATCCTTTCCACTTAACACAATCTGAAGGTTAAATGGATGAGAAATGGAGACTTGAAATTCATTTTCCAGTTTCCATTCCAACAGTACTTGATTACTAAAATACCAAGTAAAGTACACATAACAGGCCATAACTTAGTGGCTAGTAAAAGGCAACATAGACCTTAAATAACAACTACATTGATCATCATAAATAACCATCACTTTTAAAGTGTCTGATTGACACTCTGGTATTAATTTTTTTCCCCTTCTCATTGGAACATGAAACAGCCTTTATAAGAATCATTCATTCAGATTTTAATTCAGTGCCCACTCATATAGAGGATTAGTCAATGGATAGAGTCCTGGGCCTGGAGTCAGGAAGATCTGAGTTCAAATCCAACCTCAGACAATTACTAGCTGTGTGACCCTGGGCAAGTCACTCAATTCTGTTTCTCAGTTTCCTCATCTATAAAGTGAACTGGAGAAGGAAATGGCAAACTGCTCTAGTATCTTTGCCAAGAAAATCCTAAATGGAGTCATGAAGAGTGGGATACAACCAAACAATAAAAGAAGAAAAGCAAAATCTGCAAGGCTTTGAGTAATCTTAAATAAGTAGAAGAATGCTTAAGGGTATTCCTCTTGTTTGAGTTGACAAATAAATCATCCTTTGGTTATTTTGTCCATTAAAATATCCATGGTACGTTGTAATCATTTAGGTATTTTTGATGGCTACAACTATTTGTGAGTTAAATATGTATCCAACCTTAATAACAGAAAATTGATCATTTAGTGTTCTGAAGAATTAAAATTAATGATCACTCAAAGGGCAATTGAAAGCTGTATATTGGATATGAAAACAGGCTGTGATGCATTTTTGTTGTTGTTTTGTAGGTTAGTTGTGCCTCCAATTCTTTGTGGCCCCATTTGGGGTTTTCTTGGCAAAGATATTGGAGTGTTTTGTCATTTCTTTCTCCAGCTCATTTTACAGATGAGGAAACAGAGGCAAACAGAGTTAAGCGATATGCTCAGGTCACACATCTAGTAAATGTCTGAGACCAGATTTGAACTTAGGTCCTCCTGACTCTCAGGCTGGCACTCTAGCCACTGCCATACCTAGCTGCTCCTATGATGCATTAGAAGCAAAGAATTATGAATGAGAAATGATACAAAAATGTTCTAAAAATGAATGAGTGAAAAAGATGACTTGGTTATGTGGCAAGATGGACAATCTGTGTCTCTAAGCGATATCATCATGATGCTAAGAAAAAGTGAGGAATACCTCTGACACTTTGTAAATACTTTCTGTAGTGAATTTGCAGGAGGGGGCATGGTCAAGTATGGATCTAATTGTTATCTGCATCATTATCTGCATTGGTGAGAACATGGTATTTAAATATTTGAATCAACTTCAATCCCTGTCATGATTAGTCCCTTTGATGGGTAATGCTGCTTACCTTTTAAAATCAATTTTCTAAAGATACAGATTTAAATTCCAATTTTAATTGCCCTTTCTGATGGATGAGGTAAGGAAATAAATTCCTACTCAGACTTTTAGACCATTCCCTCTATTCTATTTGCAAATTTAATAATCCTTTTTAGAATCTTATCACTTAAAATTTGATGAAAAAAATTAAGAAAATTTTAATTTTTGTAGGTTTTTTTTGTAGGTTTCCTCTCATTTTTTCCCTCAGGAGACTTGTTGGCACAGTGAATGGAGCACAGGATCTTGAATCCCGAAGACCAAAGTTCAGACCTGACCTCAGGCACTTATGAGAGTTGTGACACCAGGAAAGTCACTGAACCTCTCTGTGTCTCACTTAACTCATTCATAAAATGAGCAAATGATATTCCTACCTTCCAACGTTGTTGTGAACACAAAAATGAGTTTGTAAAGTGCTTTGCAAATCTCAAAGAGCTATGGGAAAGGGGAGGGAACAAACATTTACTAAACATTTATGATGTTCCAGGTATTGTGCTAAGTGCTTTACAAATATTATTTCATTTGATTCTCCCAATCATGTGAAGTAGGTGCTATTCTGATTCATTCCCCTTTTACAGGTGAGAAAACTGAGTCAGACAAGGGTTAAGTGATTTGCCAGGGTTACACAGGTAATAAGTGCCTGAGGTAGAATTTTAACTCAGGTCTTCCTGGATCCAGGCCCAAAGCTTTATCCATTGAACTACCTCTGTAAATGCTAGCTATCATTATTATTATTGCAAAAGTTATTGTGCAAAATATACTTCACTCTTTGTTATAAAATGACCTAGTTTACTCTCCATGTGGCATGAATATATTCACTATTTTGCATTGTTTTATATTTTGCCTTGCCTCCAGTAAAGGAAATGTTGAACAGAATTGGTTCCATAATTAGTAATTATAAGGAGTTATTGATTTGAATAATGATTCCCTATGGTCTATCGCTATTGTAGTACAATATTAAACTCCTGTTTAAATGAACTGGAGTTCTAGAAATTGGCCGTATCTGTACATTCTTGCTTTGTCTTTGTGACCTGCTAAAAACACGCCTATGAAAGATAGGTTGGACAGTCTATAAAATCATGCAGTATAGAAGCTGCCATTGATGAAGATTGTGCTATAGGCCTGTGTTTACTATTGATTAAACTTGTTTCTTAAAGAGACTAATTATCGAAGTTCTTCTGAATCTGTGCCTAGCTGCTTGACAGGGATGCCTGAAGATAAATGAGGAAAGATGTTATCAGAAATAAATGATATAGCGATCACAACATCTTGCAGAGACAATGCTGATACTGGCCTGCAATAGTTTCCTTAAAGAATTTCTTTTTGTGGGTGATTCAGTATATTTGACTAGGTAAGAAAGAATATCCTATCCCCAAAACTCAAGGGATACTTTCTGCATATAAATGTGTTATCAAGTCAACAAGCATTTCTTTATTAAGTACCTATTTTTTCCAGGCACTTGGGCAAAGAGCTGGAGATACAAAGAATGCTCCCCAAACAAAACAAAACAGTCCTTGATCTCAAGGAGCTCCCAGTCTAATGGGGGAGATGACATGTAAACAACTATACTTAAACATCAGCAGAGGGAAGACACTGGACTTAAAGGGGATTGGAGAAGATCTCGTGGGATTTTAGCTGAAATTTGAAGTAAGTTGTGGAAACCAGGAGATCTAGATGTCGAGAATTTCAGATATAAGGGACTGCTGGTGATAATACATGGAGTAAGCAGATTGAGAGTTTTGTGTGAGGATTGGCAAAGAGGCAAGTGTTACTGGATCACAAGATATGTGGAGGGGAGTCAACTGGAAGAAGACTAGGAAGCTAAGAAAGGGCTAGGTAATGAAAGGTCTAATTCTTTGAACACCAAACGAGATTTTATATTTGATCCTAGAATTAATAGGGAGTTATTGGAGTTTATTGAATAGGGGATGGCATGACCAGGCTTGTAATTTAGAAAGATCAATTTGACAACTGAGAGAAAGATAGAATTTGAGTAGGGAGTTGTATGAGGCAAGGGTTAATGAAGAGTGGTATTTTAGTGGCAAAAAATGAAAAATATTATGCCATAATTAAAAGAGAAATTTTGTTTTGGGTTTATTTTTTTACTTTTTTGGGGGGAGAGAAGGTACAGCAGTTGGGATTAAGTGACTTATCTAAGGTCACATGGCTAGTTTTTGTGTTGAGTGAGGTGGAATTTGAACTCTGGTCCTCCTGACTCCAGGGCCGGTGTTCTATTCGCTGCACTGCCTAGCCACCCCAGAAATTTTTTGAAAATGATAAATAGAGGGGTGGCTAGGTGGCACAGTAAATGGAGCACCGGCCTTGGAGTCAGAAGGGCCTGAGTTCAAATCCAGCCTCAGATACTTAACCCAAAACCTAGCCGTGTGACCTTGGGCAAGTCACTTAACCCCAACTGCCCTCCCCCCCCAAAAAAAGGAAAAAAAAAGAAAACGATAAATAGGAGAGCATTTACTACTCCCACTTACCACCACTACTGTGTTTTAAGAATTGATATAAGCCCTATTGGTGCCCAATGAATTGGGCCTAATGTGTTTATAAAGTGTTTTTACTCATTGAATAAAAGGTACGGTTGAAATACAAATTTTTCCTAGTATCATGCATGCAAGTCATCATTACATATGTTATATTACTATTGTAATCTATAAAAATCAAGTAATATATGCAATAACAATATACATCATTATTATCTGTAATAGAAGATTAGAAAAATGGCTGGAATTTAACAAAAGTTATTTTCATTCTATCAAGGTAGTAGACAAACCTTTGACATATGCCACAAGCTGCTTTGAAACAAAATCAGAAATAATTAGGCTTCCATTATTTGAAGTGGGATGGGCCATATGAGGTGTGTGTGCATGTGGGCATGGGGGTGGAGGGAGAGGAAGAGTAGAAAAAGAGCCAGTGAGGCAATTTTATCCTGATGAAATGACTGTGATATGTATATTCCAAATGTATATGTGTGTATATACATATATGTATATAAATATGTATATGTATAATGTTAGCTTTTAGTCTGTGAACAGGATTATGTACAGATTTGTAGCTACTCATTAAAAGTCACTCGCTTGCATTGCAACATATGCATTACATGACACATGTGTTACATTGCAATTAAAAATGTCATGGTAACTCTTGCATTACTGATACTGTTTTAAGAGGAAAACAATGTTTTCGGGAGATGGTTATTTTAATAACTATTTCGCTATTGTTTTGTCAAGAGAATGTCTTTTTTCCTTTACTTTTTTTTTCCTGTTCAGAAATTGAATTTGTTGATAGAAAACATTGAGCAAAAGGTTCTGTTTGTAGAACTAGAAAGGAGTATACATGAGGGGCAGAGTATGTTTTGCTTGGCAGTTCTTTTGCTCCCATTTTGTTTTTGTTTTTAGTGCTGGAGGGCAGCAAATTGGCAGGTGTAAATAAGGCTCTAGCTAGCTGCATACTGTATTTACAATCAGTTATTATGGGTTAAAATGTCTGTGGTGCATAGGGAATTAGGCACACAAGTTCTGTTAAGAATAATGGAAGCTTGCTGCCTCATTTCCAACCTAGCACATTGAAAAATTGACTTCTTTAGGTTGATCTTGCAAGCATTCCCACTAACTTTGGTGGGATTTGCACACATTGATGGGCTACTCAGTCTGGGGTTGTTTGTGTCATGCTTTATTTAGATAAAGTTTGAGATTTTTGAATGAAGACACTTTGCAGTGAAGACTCCAGTTTAGCCTTTTCTAGCTCTAATTTGAATTCTAATACCACAAGACTACAAAGAATTGATAGGTAAAGGAAAAAAACTTGCATATGGAACTTACAAAAATTAGACCAGTATTTCTCACTTAGCATCAAGATTATTTCTTTTACAGTGTCCATCTTTGATAATGTATACACTTCTTGTCCATCTTCATGAATGGATAGTAGAGCCCTGTGAATAATATGACTTGTACTTAGGTAATTTGAGTGTTCTATTAGTCAAACTGTGTCCCTATAAATGTAGCATTTAAAGATAAGTCTTACTTTATGGGGGGCATAAGGCATATGCTATGCCATTCTTCAGTGATAGGGTTCTATATACATAGGGAAGTATGTATATAGAAGGATTGTAAGAGGTATTGTATGAAAAGCTATGTATGAAATTAATTTGTATGGAATATCTGTATGTTCATATACACTGGTGACGTGAAGAAAAATGTGACTTGGGAAAGCTGTTGGATTCATGGACAGTACATGGCATTGGATAGGGTTTTATGTGGATACAGACAAAGAGCTAACATATTCCTGGGTTTTGAGGAATAGGAATAGAGTAGTTTACCATAGAGGTGGATGAAATAAATTGCAAATAAATAAGCTGCTGTTTAATAAAACAATTAGCTTGCCCTGGGCTTTTGCAGCAGCTTATGAATTCTTACCAGTGTTAGTTTACAGCTGTAACTTCGGGATATAATAGGAGATTGAATCTTACACAGGCAATGAAACAGATGATCAAATTCACAAGGGATTGTGTCAGGCTTTTTCCAGTACCAAAGAAACATATTAATCCTTGTCACTGTTTTCAGAAACGCTGTGACAGAAATAAACCTGTACTGTAACTTGGCCCTTTTAATGAGCTTCTGGAGTGTGGGCTTTCCACTCAGCACCTGAAAAACACAACAAAACACCTTTTATATTAAAGATGTGAGGTTTGCTGCTGGCTAAATTTGTACACAGAAGTCTATAAACCAGTGCTCAGCCAGCTGGGAAGCAAGAAAGCAAATTCAGATTCTGCCATGAACTTCACAGACCAATTATCTACTTGGAATCATGGGAGTTTAACAAACAAATACCAGCTCCTGCTGAGCCTTTTCAGTCCAGCAGCTTATGGGTGATTCAGTTGCATCCGAGGCTTTTAAACTGATCAATTCTTAATCACAAAGCGCAAAAATTATTCTCAGACACGTCAGTTTCTTTGGACACCTTTGTTAGCAATCTGCTTCAAATCATTTTTTTTTAAAGAACTGCAGACACTGTTTTTATTGACTCCCCACTTGTAAAATGTTTATAGCTTGTTAATTTATATTTACCCCTTTACTTTTGCCTGCAAATCAACATCACTTAGCACAGTTTGGTTACACTTTGTCCAAAGGAAATTACAGAAGCCTGCTATGGGGCTAAAATGAAGGAAAGCTGCGGAAAATCAATACGCTGCTGATTAAACAGATCGTAGCAAATTCACGGCTGTATGCTACAGCATGGAGACATCAGTGTGATGCCTATCTAGCAGTTAATGTGCTTTCAGTCAGTTGAAGGAAATTTCGGAATAAGGCAAAATCTCCCAGAAAAACATGAGCTATCTTAAACAAGCATTTCTACCCATGTATGGAACCTACATTTTGTGTAGAGTGATATTTCACTTAAGACTTTCTTGGGAATCTTATTATTTTAGAAATAAAACAGGTAATTCCAACTCCTTTGTGCTGCTTTCTCTGAGGATTTTAAAGGGAATCATGACATTGAAATGTATTTGCTATCATATTAATTCACTTCTTTCCCCTCCCCCCTTTTAGAATCTCAGGCTTGTGGCTGGTTCATGTATTATTTCAATTCTGTAATGATGATAATTAAAATGACAGAAAAGTAGAGCATCTGTATAGGTTTCCAAATAGAAATCACGATATCCAATGAAAATATTTAATACAAACTTCATATTGTCTGATCCAATGAGAATCATTTATCATTACTCAGGGTAATAGAGCAAATATGCAATGAAATCAGGTGGGGGGGAGGGAAAGGTCCTTGTTTATACATAATTGGATTTTTTTAAAATGCATTATGAATGAATTATAAAGGCAGTGGGATTGTAATGATGAAGACATTTGCTTTGAAATTATAGACAAAAGCAACATTCAGATGACTAGCTTTGACTTAACAACTAAAGCAAACATTGTCTGAGTTAAAATTTTAACCTCTTTTTTTCATACCACCTAAGAGTGGACTTACCAAATCCAATACCATTTCAGACATAGAGAACCAAGAGTCAAAAGAGGACCAGTCAAGATATGGGACCTGTATTTCACAGAGTATCTCATGATGGATAAGACTTTAATATTTTAATCTCATCAATTTATCTCAGCTAGTGAAAAAGAAAAAAAGAGAGGGAGGGAGAGAGAGAGAAACACAGAGACAGAGAAAAAGAGAGAGAGAGAAAGAGAGAGAGAGAGAGAAAGAGAGAAAGAGAGTGAGAGAGAGAGCGAGAGCGAGAGCGAGAGCGAGAGAGAGAGAGAGAGAGAGACTTTAGCTTAGTTAAACAGAATACTTTTGGAAATACCTCTTGACAAGGCAATTTATTTCAGAATTTGATTAGTCTTTATTTGGACCCACATATAGGTTTTTCTGTTAGGGATGCTCCACCAAAAGGAATATGCAGCTGGGTAGGTTAGACTACAAGCAGAACTGTTGATATGATGGTTCTACTGACCACAATTCTTTGAAACCCACTGAGGCTTGAATATATTGTAATATTATGTAAGATTAATATCAGTAGTGAGTTCATGTTCTGCAAAATAAAAAAGTAAAAAAAAGATACTTGAAAAAAACTTAGTAGAAGAGCCAAATTTAAGTCATAATCTCTCAGAGTTGTTTTTAATTCTCTCTTTTCCCAAATACCATAGGCTTTCAAATCATAACATGGTTTAATTCTTTGCCAAATTTCATGTGCTAAGATGAAGGTGTTTTTGAGTCATCGAAGCTCATAAAAAGACCTTTAACTAGTAAACAGCTTTTCCTTTTCTTTTTGAAGCTAGAAGATCTGTTAAAAGAAATGGATAGAAGAAAACATATTCATGGACACCATATGTATATTAAGTTTCAACCCAAGATTCCAATTTTAATGAGGCTTGAATTCCTAGAAAATGGGTCTTTTTAACTTATACTGTCAAATGACCCCATATAATATGTAATATGTAATATAATATGTATAATATAATATAATATATGCATTTGCACGTGTACACGTACCTGTGCACACATATACATATATATATACAGTATATGCATACAGAAATGCCCACATATATACACATATGTGTATATGTATATACAATCCACGTATTATATTAGATAATACATTTTAATATTCACAGGGTAATTTACATAATCAGTATTATTCAAAGGAAAAAAATGTTAGTCCCTTGTAGGAAGGATAGAGCCTACAATGTTTTATAAATATATAAAATAATGTTCTACATTGAACTTAAATGTTTTTTGGTTTTTAACCTAAATAGTATTATTATGTCACTTCTTTTACCTCCCCCTACTCCTTATCTTATATTAAATTTTGCTCTTAATTCTTCTTTATATTTACCTTTACTGGATAAGGTTAAACAAATAATATGGCACACAGACCAAAATTTAACAAAACATAGCTATATGTCACTGATATAGAAAGGATTATAGGATGAAAAATATGGGGAAAAACCTATTCCTGAAATCCTCTAGGGTTTGCCAGGTTAATTGTGCTCTTGAGTGTGGAATTTCAGATTTCCTTTCATTGCGGCATTGAAGGAAAAGTAAAATGAAGTGACAGAGCAGATTAGAAGGCGATAATGGAAGAAAAAGTCTCAATAAACCAAGTGTAAACTTTTGATTGGAAACAGTTTTATAAGTTTAGCTATTTGTGTGATATTTTCTCCTTTGAAACCCCAACAAGTTGCCAATGGTGGATACTAAACATCTTTCCCTTTACTTCAAATAAATCTACTGGCTGGCTAGCTTGGGACTAAAATTCTCCTTTATATAAAATACTTTTGTGGGGTTATTAACGCGTAGTCATTTATTACTATTAAATATCTGTTCCATGATCCTTTTGAAAAACATTTTGATGAACATTGATCCTTAGACTGTAATTTCAATTGGTATTCATGGTGCTACACTTTAATTGAATTATAGTTATTTTAGAAATGTATATCCTTAATTAAATTGCACCATGCACATAAAGATGAATTGACTATGGCATGATTCAAATATATTTTTAAAATGGAATACTAAATTTTGAATAATTTCTTCTTAAATGAATGCCTAACTAGGCTACAGAAATGCCTAAAAAGTCTACTAAAAATTATCGAGTAAAACTGTTTAGCCCTCTAAAGTACAATGCATTAAAATGTTGGAAGGTTCCTCTATTAAATCTAAATATACTTTTTATGGTATATACAGTATTACATTTCGAAATTAATTGCCATGTTCCCATTTGTTAAAGAATTTCACTCCATGTGAAAAGCAAAGTCTCACTAGATGTGGATTTTACACTGCACTAGATCAATCCCAATACCAGTAAATGGATATTATTAAACAGCATGGGGTAGTGCAAACTGGGAAAGAAAACTTGTAGTGTGCTGCCTTTGAGCAGACCTGGCTTGCATGCTGTGACAGGGCAATTGTCGACATGCTTTTTTCATGCCAATCTGCAGCTTTTTCAACTCTAGATGCTATGGCAACCAGGGTTTAACAGACTAAGCAGCTAACAAGCTTCCCTGATGGAATTGTCTGGTGGTGTGATTGCCTTGTCTTAAGGAAAATATAAAATAGAATGAAGACGCTTGTGGACATTTGTCAAACTGATTATAATTTGGACAGCTGAATCATAATTGTCTGTTGTATATGGTACAGTAGTGACACACTCTTTTCCACGTTCTCTGCAGAGGACACCATTGCATTCCCGCATAGGCTCCGTTTCCCGTGGAAACAATGGGTCCTGGTTACTGCCGGTTTGGTGCAACATGGCGGGCCACGACTTACACCAGATCATGTGGGCAGGGAAAGTGAAATAATGCTCAAGGTTTTGTGTTTTTTCTGTCCTCTTTGAAAGGGCTTGTGTTTGATTTGAACTATATTTGTATGAAATAGAGTAATGAGCGCAAGCTGATGGAAAAGTGCCCCCTTAAAAAATGGTTCATGTTTTGTACAGTAGGTTGTAGATCAAAATATGCAGGTGAATTAATTTGTTATTTATGATTGGGCATAATTTCAGTTCTTTGGGAATATTGATTTTTAAAATTTGCAACCACTTAAAAATGTATTTGTGTCACCAATCATATGCATAATTTAAAACACTGAGAAAATAATCAAGCTCCTCTGATGGAATGGTCTTGTTTTAATATTGCCTTGTCCTATTGAAAATGAATGGAAAGATGCTTCATTCTATTTAGTGTTTTAAATACTGCATTAATAAAATCTTGGAGTCTGTGTTAAAGAGTGGAAGATATTGATCTGGTCAAGACCATTTAACATCTTATATCTTTAAAATGACATCTCTGTAACAAACATAAAATCAAACTATTTCAAATAAAGATTGAATCAGTGTAAAAGTAAGTCACATCTTCCCTTTTGTGAATTGGAAATCTGAAAGGAGATGAACAAATCTGCAATTTGATATTGATAATTACCTTATAGATTTTCATGAAATGGATTATTTTGTATTTCTTTGGAACATGTCAGTTATGTGGTAATGAAAATGAGTAATATAATTGTAATGAGAGGGACTTTTATTCTCTACACTATAGGAGTTAGCATTTCTTTAGGATGTTGATAGTAACCAGTCTTCTTCATCCATGAAAAATCAAGGTTGAACTTAACAGATCCTACAAATTCATTTTACCTCTCTAGATCCCCTCCAGCTACTTCCCCTGTCTCCCATACCCTATGGAACCTTGTTTCCTTTCTATCTTACCAATAAGGTAACAATTTAATTCTTTCTTAATAAAAATACTCAAAATTATCTTTCTCCCAAACATCACCATCAATTTGAATTACTATAGCTTCCCAAGAGAGTGGTTGTTTCTTTAGTTTAAGGTACAAAGAGGAGATGATAACCTCAAGGTGTTTTCTGTTCTTAGTTTTTTGTTGCTGTTTTCACTTTAAAATGTATATGATTTTGCCAGTTTCAATCAAAATAATTCCTAAAGCAGGCAAATGATCTGTTTGTGAAAAATTATCTTTTCCCAAGTCTGTGGAACTCATAAAGAGTATCTTCTAGGATTACTAACATCCCGTATTGAAGATCAAGAAAGAAATCTGGCACATTAGGGCCTCCTCAAAGAATACCTAGTTTAGTCTAAGGTATGAAGACCCACTTGGCAGAGTTATGCAGAAAGATTGAGCGGTCAAAAAACAAATACAATAAAACAAAATAGTTTTCTTTATTTCTTTGAAAAAACAGCCTTTCTTTACTCAAAGCACTGGAGTCTTCTCAAAATGCTTCCTCACTTGAGATACCTGCCTAGTTTATTAGCCACCCATATGCCTGTCACTTTCTCTTTCTCAACTGGTGTTGTACCAGAGAATTCTCTTCCCTTTCCTTCCCTGAAGAGCATAACTTTTCCCCCCAAGAGGTAGCTCAGTTGAGTTACCTGTTGAAATGAATTAATATCATGTAAAGATAAAGGGCAGAGGGGTGTATGTGTGTGTGTGTGTGTGAGAAGGTAAAGAATGTATTTTCTGTGAATAAGAATGTGAAAATCAATTCTGCTTTTGGCTTGCA
>CM053598.1:164064687-164092187 GCA_028646575.1 Pseudocheirus occidentalis | reverse complement strand
AGCTTTATTTTTGAAATAAAATAATTGAGTAAAAATGATTCATGAAATTGCCTGTTAACCAGCATATCTGGCTGAAGTGGTTGATGGGGCAGGATTTGGACACTCTGAAGCATGTCCACAAAAAACAATGCATTCAAAAACCTTTGAAATTAGCATTAAAATGATCACAGAATCATCAGTGGTTATATGTCTATTGCCAGATTCTAAAGTATGGAAACAGCCTTCATTATTCCCAGCTACTGTGGAATCCTATGAAAAGCACTCCATCTGTCAAAACTGCAGCTTTTCTTCCAGTTAATAGGAATAACAATGCTTTATACCTTCTAAAGCACTTTTGAAAGACAAAAGAAATTATTTAGTGATAGCCTTTGGCACTGACATAGTACCTCTACCCTTCATTCTGGGTGGTAGACCTTCCATATTTGGACCTTAATATCTCCTAGGTGAAGAAATGGAACTTATGAAAATGAAACTGGGGAAAGCATCTGGAATTAATAATAGTGGCATGGCATGATCAGACCTGTGTTTTGGGAAGATTGTTTGAAAGATGAATGAAGGATACATTAGAGTAGAGAGAAATTTAAAGCACAGTCCAACTGACAGATAATTGAAGTCACTAAGCATAAAGTGATGAGGGCGTGTACCAAAAGTGGTTGCAGTATGAAAGAAGAGAAAGGGACAAATACAAGTGATGTCATGAGGATAGAAATGACAAAATGTAGCCCTCATCCAGTTGGTCTTGTGAATTATTTGACATATTTCTTTTGAATATCAATGGATGTCACTGGGGAGGCCTTGTGATATTCTGAGACTAGCAATTAGGACAATGGTATGTGTGAACAGGAGCTTCTGGAGGATCTACTGTTTCAAGGGGGATCCTTCTTCCATTTGTAGTCTACACAGGATATCTTCCATGACAAAGACAAACATAAGCCTTCCTGTTTTATGCCTCACTTGGTAGCAATAATAAGGGATTTCCCCCCCTCTTAGAGCATCTATTAAGGGACTTTAATAGGATCATGGATCTAGAGCAAGAAGGGACTTCAGAGGTCATCTAATTCACTTCTTTGTTTATCAGATGTGGAGACAGAAGTCAAGGAAAGTTAAATGATTTGATCAAGTTCACAAAGTTAGTTTTAGAGGAAATATTTGAAGTCTGATCTTCTGACTCCAGGGTTGCAGCTCTTTCCACTTTATCATACTGCTCTTGCCTTAAATAATTTAAAAATGTGTTTGGGAGACACTTAATCGAAAGAAACCCTTTCAGATTACTCTCTACGCTACATAATCAAATGCTTCTTTATGTCTGACAAACAATAAGCATGGTAGAATCTTTCAGTATATTGTGTGATTGAGAAGCTACAATTGCGAAGTAAATTTTGGTCTTTCATAAGAATAATTTGTGAAAGGCTGCCTGTGACATATATATGTACACATATACACATATGTGTATATGCACAGTACATACAGTCACACATATATGCATGTATATATACATATATGCAAATTTGTATACACATGCTTACATGTATACACCTATACATATAGGTGGTAGCCTGGAATCAGGAAGACAGGGGTTCAAGTCTGGCCTCAGACACTTACTAGCTCTGTGATCCTAAGCAAGTCACTAAACCCTGTTTGCCTCAGTTTCCTCAAATGTACAAAGAGCTGGAAAATGAAATGGCAAACCACTCCAGTATTTTTGCCAATAAAACCCCAGAAGTCAGACTTGACTGAAATGTCTTAACAGCAACAACATGTTTATATAATCACATATGTGAGTATGTGTAAATAGGACTCTAATGCATGTGTAGATGATTCTTCTAAAAATTTAGAGAGATGAGAAAAGGATGAAACAGGTTGCTAGTGCTGATGTCTCCATGAGTGACTTTAAAACTGATATTTGTCTTAATTATTTCTAATCACTCCATATCTTGCAATTGTTGAGCAGTCTTGAAAATCAGTTCTTTAAAAATTCCAAAATTGCATGATCTCTTGCACTTTCAAATTTTGTGTGTATTTGTTCTGGTCTAGTCACTGATTTCAACTTCAAAATAGATAAAATTTTCACTTCCTCACAGAACATATCAAGTACTGATATGCTAGTGACCAAATGTCTCACTGGTATCAATTACGAAAATTACTACAGGGATATTGGCAAATTGATTTCATTTGGCATCCTTTTATTGTCTTCCTACCACTTTTAGTTGCAAATGTTCTTGGGATGATTTGGCTTAGTTAAGTCTCACATCAAGCTTTGTGTAGATTCATTTTCCTTTGCACAGCTCCTTGCTATTTTTGAGAATTGTACTTCTTGCTATAAATGTTGTGCAAATGAATTTTTAATAGTTATGTGTTTTATTTTTGAATGCCATATCTCAGAGAAATAAGTTTATTAGTGTAATAGTTTTCTTTGTTCTTTTGTAATTCTGATTGTGGTGATTACTTTATATTAGTTGAATTTTTGTAAACATGATAACAATCAGAGTCAATGTCTTTACCTTTATCCATTTCTCAATTTTTAATGTTTACAATTTGTATGCATAGGTCAGTTTGGAGCTGTTATAATTGCATTCTTCATATCTTATGTCTAATTTCATAGTAATTTTGAAGTTTGTTTTTAGTCAATGTTCTGACTCTACAAAAACAGCTGTTTTCCCATAGCACCCACAGCAGCAATCACTTATTTTCTGCTTTTTAAGATATGATCAATTCCATTTGAAAGGTGTGTGTGTGTGTGTGACTTCTTTCTATGATTTATGCTCTCCAATGCTTTCCTTAAAGAAAGCATTTATGATATATTGAGGTTGTATTCTAGTCTTCAGCCATTTTTATTTCTTTAATATGAATCATATTTTCCAATATAGCTTTCACTGTCCTCTTTTGCACCCACCTTTAAATTGTGGTCACTTGTAACCTAGGTATCTGTCCAGTTACATTAGAGAATCATGCCAAGTTCTTTATGGAATTCCTCTATTTATTAACTATCTGTAACCCTTTGTTGTTAGCAAACAAGCTGCCATATTTTTGCAATGATATAATGAGGGTTTAGCCAGTGAAATCCTGATCTCAGAATACTGTATTTTGCTCTGCCTACTGTCAGTCCATGTAGAAGAGCTGGGGGTTTGCTTTCATAAAAGTATACTGATATATATTATAAGGGATCTGCTTCTTAGTTTAAAACACATATAGACATTCATGACTAATTCTGATCATTTGACCACAACATAAAGAGAAGGGATTTTGATTGAGTGTTGAGTCACAATTTGGTGTGCAGTTAAAAGTCACCAACTGGCCAAAGAGAGGTACTTGATTCTTTCCTTCCAGTCTCTGCTTCAAGTGAGGAGACAATTATTCCTATAAGTTACTGTGGAGGAGACAAACCTCAGGCCTTTTTCTCTCTACTGGGACCAACTTCGTGTTGTCTCTGAGTGCATAATCTTATGGTTGCTTCTGTCTATATTGTTTCTGTTGTTCTTGTTTGTAGATGAAGGCGTACTGGAAATGACTATGACCTTGTGGTCCTTGAATGACTGGTCTATTAAGTATCAGAAGTCTGTGAACTAGTTTCCTTACTAGGATTTGTGGGAGGCCAAATATGAGTGAAGTAGTAGCTGAGGGTTTGAAGACTGACCTTCTTCATCAAGCTAGAGTCAACAGAGATTGAGAATCATCCATTGGCTAGATTGCATTTGGAAGGAACTTAGTGGAGCATTGCTTATTATCAAATGATTTATTTAACAAATGAGTCTTCTCCTCCCACAGACTGAGGTGATAGATGAGAAAGTGCTTCCTTAACCTCTCCCCATCCACTACTTCAGGAGAGATTTTGTTCTTCTGTTCTAGCTGTATTTCCACAATAAATAATAAAAGCTAATTGAAATAAATGAGACTGGACCCTAATCACTGGCACCTTTGTTCTCTACAGAGAACCCATAAGAATGGGGAACAAAACCAATAGTATCACAGAGGAGTCACTCAGACTACTCAAGGATATCCATAGAACCATAATGAGTAAGATGTAGGATTGCTCTGAGAGAATTTGACTCTTTAGTGTAAGGGTGAGTTGGGGGAGGATGTTTCAGAGCTTACACAGTGTGCAAAGATGTTTTTCATTAGTTTTCTTACAAATAGTACAAGGGGAAATACCAAGTATCCAATGAAATTAAGCTTCTTAATACATGATATCTGCCTGTTTCTTTGTTTCTCCAAATAGAACCTGTGAGCCAACCTTTCATTTAATGGCAAGTTATTTATTTCTTCTGATTTAATTTGTAGCAAGAACGTTAATAAAAATGTGATTTATCTCCTCTAGTAGTCAGTCATTGAACAAGGTTTCGGATTGAGAGGGCCACCAGTTAAACTGTTCTTTATAGGTCTTCTAAAAGCTACATTTCTTAGTGTCCTCTGATCCCTTTTCCACCTTTCAGTCAAGTTGAAGGAATATGAGCAAAACCAGTGCAGAGATGAGAAATTGTTAAAGGCATAATATTCAATATATATAGCAAATTTACACTAATATGTAATGACTTTGGCCGTTTTTCAGTAGAGACATGGTCAAAGGATAGAACCAATTTTCAAAAGAATTTCAAACTATTAAAGACTACATGGAAAAATGCATCAAATCACCAATAAAAAAGGGCAATACAAAATAAAACAACTCTGACATTTCACCTTACATTGAACTAGTTAGTGAAAATGGTGTAAAGAGAAATAACAAATTTGGAGGTACTATAAGAAGGTAAATACACTAATACACTGTTGATGTAGTGGTGACTTGGTGCAAAACATTCTAGTAAACAATTTGTACTTATTCATAGCAGTATATTTATAACAGCAAAGAAATGGAACCAAAGTTAATATCCCTCTATTAAACATATTTAAACAAACTATCATGTATAAATGTAGTAGTATGTTTTTATGAAGTAAGAAAGGGTTTCTATGAGGAATTCAGAGAAACTTATGAAGACTTGTATGAACTGGCATAGAATGAAATAAGCAGAACCAGAAGGGTATATAATGATATAGCAATAGAAATGAAAAGAACACTAAAAAAGAAGCCAAACTTTTGGTAATTGTAATGTCCAATCTTGGTTTTAAGAACATATAATAAAGCACACCTTTTTTCCCTTGGAAATACAGATTCACAAGAAGAGATCACAGCGTATACTTTCAGATGTCACTGGGTTGTTTGTTTTTGCCTAACTTTTTCTTTGATTCAAGAGAAGGTTCAATACTAGGACTTGGAGTGAGGCTTTACCTGGATCTAGTTGTGCTGAGAAAGCAAAAGGCATTGATATGAACTATTGTTAAAAAAAGAGGAGGAAGTAGGGAGAGGGGCATACAGAAGTAAGATTCACTTTCCCCCTTCTTTTCATTTGTTATTGTGGCAAAATGTTTCATCACCTAGTCTTAAAATAAAAAATGTCATGAACTCAAAATAGATCTTTGTACTATTTGCAAATATACATAACTCTTATCTAAGCAGAAATAATCTATGTGTGTATTTGTCTCTGAGGGCAAAAACTTTGTCTTAATCACTTATCTTATTTTGTGCCTAAGAGAGTATTTTCATCAACTCAGTTGCTGATTGGGTGGTTGTATTTCTGTGGAAGGAAAGAAGAAAGGAATGGAGAGAGAGGGAAAAAGGGAGAAAGGCAGGGAGAGGGGAAAAGAGGAAGGAAAGGAGATAGAAAGAAGGAAGGAAGAGAGGGAGGGAGTAAGGGAGAAAGGAAAGAAGGAATCATTTTCCAGTACTTATTATATGTAAGATATATAAAGTGTTATGTAAAGTATTATTCTTATTTTAAAGAGTTCATAATTAATTCGGGATCTTTTGGTTTCTCTGATACCATTGTTTGATGGTTCTTCTGGTTTTTCTTTCTCAATCTTGCTTGACCTCTTGCTAGTTTCTCTTTCTTTCACTGACCCCTAAATGTGCACATTCACACATCTCCTCTGCTCCTCCTCATTTCTCTTTCACACTCTTACTTTTACAGATCTCATCTAAACTTGTCTTCAAATGCCACTTCTATTTTGATCACACATACATACGTATACACACATATATGTATGTGTATATATATAAAATATATAGAGAGAGACTATATGCATATATACAGAATACACACACACACAGCCTCATCCTCTTCCCTTAGCTCTAGTACAATCTTTCTGTTTTCTTTTCTCGTTGTTTTGTTTTAAATATTTATTTTTGTTACATTTTGAGTTCTGGGCTCTTTTCCTCCCTCACAGTACTGCAGTAGAGAAGGCCAACATTTGACGCAGATATATGTGTGAAACCATACAATACATACGTCCATAAATCAGTTTTTTTCTCTGGGGGTGTATAACGTCTTCTCTCATAAGGCCTTTGTAGTTGATTTGAATATTCATACTACTCAGAATAGCTTAGTCATTCACAGTTACTCTCTGAAAGTTATTGCTGTTACTGTATACAACGTCCTCATGGTTCTGTTTCTGTCACTCTTTATTATTTCACGCAGGTCTTTCCCTGTTTTTCTATAATAAAACTGCTCATCATTTCTTGCAGTACAGTAACATTCCATCACAACTGTAGACCACAACTTATTCAACCAATCTTCTCCATTCTCCAGTTCTTTGCTACCACAAAGAGAGTTGACATAAAGATTTTAGAACATATAGGTTCTTTTCCTTTTTCCCTGATTACTTTGGAAACAGACCTAATAATGTTTTTGCTGGCTCAAAGAGCATACATAATTTTATAACTCTTTGGAAATAATTCCAGATTGCTCCTTAAAATCTTTGTATTATATCTCCTTGAGTCACTCCTTGAGTGACAGTCTCTTCCTGGATATCATGCCAAATCTTAAATTCAACAACAAGGTAAAGTAGAAGAAGTATGGTGCAATGGAATGCAGCATCATATAAGGCAAAAAGAATTCCACAGAGAGTCAAAAGACCTGTGCACAGATCCCAGATTTGGTCATTATTATTTCAGTTCTGTTATCCTGTTATCTCTAAAGTATGTGTATAGGGCTTCAGTGGTGGGGCAGAGGTAGAGGAAGAGGCAGAGAGATCAGATTAGATCTCTAAGGTCCTCTACAGATCTAAATCCATGATTTCACATCAAAAAATGAATTGATCTTTCCTGGAGAAGCTAACACTCTTCCCAGCTTCCTCATGTCTACTGTTTATACAACTGCTCTCTCTGTTTCTAGGACTGAAACTAATCTCCAGTTGTCTTTACTTGCTGCTTCACCTCAAACCAGTTGAAAAGCTGGACTGAGTCAACCCCACAGAATATCTTTCACACTTATTCCCTACTTTTCTATCCCCACTAACACTACCCTAATTCAGTCTTTTGATTCTTCTTGTTTAGACTATACTTTTTTACCTGGCCTCCTTGCTTCAATTTTTTTTTTGTTATCTGCTATTGTTATCTGTCTTATACAGTGTGGCATAGTGGATGGGGTACTAGACTGGGGATTAGGAACACCTGGACTGAAATTCTACTTCAGACACTTACTACTAGGCATGTCACTTAACCTCTCTGTGCCTCAGTTTCTTATTTGCAATATGAAAGAGCTATACTTGATAACCTCTACATTTTCTGCCAGATCTAAATCTGTTGTCCTATGCTCATATGATTTTTGCCGGGGTAATCTTTCCAGTGCAGGGATCTGACCATATTCCTTGCTCAAAATTCTCTAGTGGTTGCCCATTACTCCACAAACAAACAAACAAACAAAAGATGTGCTTTGAGCTAATATTTCTGTTCATTCATTATATGTAGCAGCTTAAGTGCACTGATAACATTGCATGAATATTTTCATTTCTCTCCTGGTTCTTTATAGATCATCTCTCATAACTGCAATATATTCTTTCCACTCTTTTCCTTTGATCCTCATCCTCTGAGGTCAATTTCAGGTTCCAACCCCTTCATGAAGTCTTATGCCTCCAGCTAGAAGCAACTCCTGCTGCCTTTAATCTTCTGTGTCACTCAGATTCACCTCTCATCATGCTCTAAATTATATTACAGTCATTGGCATAATTACTATCCTTTCTCTTATGTTACAAGCTCCTTTGGGACAGGAATTCTGTTATAATTCTTATTTGTATGTCTAGGACTTTCGGATAAAAGAGTTATTGTTGTTATTCTGTCATTTTCAGTCATGTCTGACTCCTCATGACTCCATTTAGGATTTTCTTAAGAGAGATACAGGCGTGCTTTGCCATTTCCTTCTCCAGATCATTTTTCAGATGAGGAAACTGAGGCAAAAAAGGGTTAAGGAACTTGTCTAGGGTCACACAGCTAGTAAGTATCTGAGGCCAGATCTGAACTCAGGAAGATGAGTCATCTTTACTCCGGGCCTGGTACTCTATCCACCGTACCACCCAGCTACCCCATAAGAGATTTAGAGGTTATGTGATCTGAATTTCTCTTTTAAAGAAGAATTCTAGGAGCAGAGAATTTAAGCAACTTCCCTGAGACCATGCTGGTAGCAAATGCATGACAATAGGAATATAAATTCAGATTCAGATAGGATTTAGAGACTATATAACCCAATCCTCTCATTTTAAAGATGAAAAAACTGAGACTCAGAGAAAAAAGGTGACTTATCCAAGTCTTTAGAGATAGTACCTGGCAGAACTTAAATTCATCACCCAGATCCTCTGATTGCATGTTCAGCATCCTTTCCCATATACCTGGACAACCTCAAGTCCTCTGCCTCCAAATTCAGTTTTTTCCTTTATGCTTTGTTTACTTAATTGACCTGAATTGGTTTTAGTTGAATTGAATTGGTTTCTTGCTTTGTGCAGGCTCTTTCTTAAAATATGTTTGGAAATTAGAGGCACCAACATACTGTCTTACACTTTAACAACCTGATGCCACATTCTTTTCTGTGTACCAGTTCCCATAGTTTACAAACACTGGAATGGGAGTTAAGGTTCTTTTAAATAGATTTCAGTATCCCTAATTCTGAGATTCAGGAAAAATGCTTTTGTTCAGGGATGAAGTGGAATGAAAGTAAGCTTGTGTGCAGATATATTTCCAAAGATCCAGCTGGAAGAAAACACATTTATATCTTTTAGGGGTAGATACCATTCCCATATAATTCTAGAAAATTCTTCTTTGTTTAATAGAAGCAGATATACACACATTTTTCAGTATACCAATTCTCCTTCGAAAGGTTTTTTTGCTGTTAACCATGGTGTATTTAAGAACTCAATTTTGAACTTCAACCAATCTGCTCAAGATTTAATTAGTTTTTATATTTGTCACCAGCCAAATTCATTTCCTGTAAAAGGACAAGATGTACACAAATCTTATCAAATGTTAACTATGCCAAAACAACTCAAGGGGAATTGCTGAAGGTAAATTTCTGTCTTAAAATTAGTTCTAATCCTAAAAAGCATGTGAAATGTCATTCTTTTTTTGCGTGGAACTGGAACTAAATACTCAGCAACCTCTTTTCCTTTGGCGTTTGCCCGTTACTGTTTTTATGTAAGCCAGTTTCTTTCTTTACAGCACCTCCCAATCTCAAGGTCATTCTTTTTTCTTTTTTGAGTTCACTACCTGTTCCACATACTCCAGCCTCTTATCTTGTTCTTGAGAATATCAGCATATTTACTGATCACCCTTTGACTTCTCTGCTGTCCTCGTACATCAGCCTCCTAAACTTCAATGATAATTTAATTCTGTTTTATTTACTTACAGAGATACTCTTGAAATGACCTTCATGTATAAACTATTCTACCTCAAGGACTCAGACCTCAGAAATTTCTCTCTCCAACTACACACTTCTGGGTTTTGATCTTTTCTTCTGTCTCATGCCTCCTAAATTTGTTTTTCATCCCCACTAGGATATCGATTCCTTATTCCCTCCACATTTGTCAAATTTATTTCTTCTGTTTTGGCCTCCCTTTCCAGGATTGACCATATAGGTGACCAGTTCAGCCAGGTGCTCCCAGCTATTCTTAAATATCTGACCTCAATCATCTGCACATCATCAAATCCCAGCTCTACTCCCCTCCCACCAGATGCCTTAGTAATTGAAATCAATTTGAAGACCTCCAATGAAGGAGAGCCCACTGCCTCCTGAGAGTCCATTTCTCTGTAAAGCAGCTCTAATTATTGGGACATTTTTTTGGTGATATGAAGCCTAAATTCTCCCCTTTACATCTTCTACCATTTACTCCTGTTTCAGCCCTGTGGGACCAAACAGAACAAAATCTTATCCTTCTTGTACATTGACCACCCTTCAACTACTTGAATGCAGACATTAGATTCCCTTTTCTACACCATCAAGACTGATCACCACTTATTGGTAAAGTTGTAGTGGACATCTTTCAATGGTATGGGTTGGAAGAGGTGGCTCCTGAGGACACTTTTGACCTTAATGTTCTGTGATTTTGAAGCTTGGTTGAGACATCTCTATGAGACATGGATTTAAAGACACCATAGGAATGGTTAAGACAAGCAAGGGGAAGAATTAGCATAAAGGAGAGGACTTAAGACAGAGTTTTGTCGAATAATTGCATGAAAGGGACAGGAGGAAGAGAAATCAATAAAAGTGATACAAATGGTAGAATAAAAATGCAATCAGAGACATAAGAGGAGAACCACAAAGAACAGCACTATGGGAACCAAGAGAGTGGAAAACATAGAAAGTTTAGAGAAATGGTATACTTTCTCTCCCAGTACCTACACACATTAGCAAGGTGTGGCTGGCTACATCTTCTACATCTACAAGGTTTCTAGGGTACCCTGAGGGATACTGGGGTTCATCTAAAGTGGATATTTACTGAAAAGAGCCAAAGTACAACCACTTCTAAAACCAGAGTCATCCTTTGCTATGTACATACTATTCAGTTTGTAGAGAGAGTAGATTTTAACTTAAGGTGGTGACTTTAAAACATTTCCAGGGCCACCAGGTCACACAGAGGATAGAGCACTTGGCCTGGAGTCAGGAAGATCTGAGTTCAAATCTGGACTCAGACAACTTAGTAGCTGTATGACCCTGGTCAATCATTTAAGCTTGTTTTCCTCAGTTTCCTTAGCTATAAAATAAGCTGGAGAAGGAATTGGCCAACAATTCTAGTATCTCTTCCAATAAAACCCCAAATGGGATCATGAAGAGTCAGATGTGCCTGAAGAACAACTAAACAAACTGAATAAAACATTTCCACCACCGAATTCCCTTCTTAGTTGATGGACAAATCTTGTACTTACTTCCAGGATATAGCCTCTTTTCTTGGTTGATTGATTGATTGGTCCTTGGTTTATTTGGGTCACTTACATTGCTTTTCAGAGCCAACTCCTTCCCAGGCTCATCTCACTGCCCTTCAGTGGCTCTTCTGAATGTTCAGAGCTCACAAAATCACAGTCCGATTTGTTCATTTTCCGATATTCATTTACTTAAAATCAAGAAAGAAGAAACAAAAGCCACAGAAGGAATGATGCCATATATTCAAGGCCACATATTGGCCCTGGTGAGGAGGACAGGCTACTTCTCTTTCCAATTGGAGGTTTACTAAATTTCTTCCCTCACCAGCAAGGTAAAAAAAGATCAAGTTTCTCTGTTGAAACTTTTTTTGTGTGTACTACTATTTCTAGCTCAGCAGTTAGTCAAAAGACTTTTCTTCACCATTTATTAAGTTCAAATAACACCATAATACCTGTGCATTCTCTGCACCAGCAGTAAGGTCCTTCCATTAGATACACTTCTAGAAGCAGGCTCTCCAAAGCTCTCCTGTGGATTGGTCGCACAGGGAGAGGGAAAGGGAATGAGCATTTATGTAGTGCCTACTACATGCTAAGCAATATGTTAAACACTTTACAAATATTATTTCATTTGATCCTCAAAACACTGCAAGGTAGATCCTGTCATTAATCCCCTTTCACATTTGAGGAAACTGAGGTGAATAGGGGTTGTGATTTGTCCAAGGTAATCTATCTAGTAAGTATCTGAGGTCAGATTTGAACTCAGATCATTCTAACCCAGTACTCTACCCATTGTATCACCTAGCTGCTTCACATTCTATGCATATGGTCTGGAAAGGCCCTTTCTTCCTCCTTCCACTGACTAATTTTCTCCATGTTCTCCTTCCTACTTAAAATTTTACAAATCTCAGCAGATTGGCAAGGGTGCATTTTGATCACATTATTCATATCTCCAAACCAGAACAATCTTCTGGAATCCTGGGGAGGAATTGTCTTCTGTGTGCATGACCAACAATGTCAATTATTGGAGAGGAATCAAGCAGGATAAGAACTGAGTTTTGGAAATGACAAAACCATTGGTGACTTTGAGGGAGCAATTTCAATAGGGAGGTAGGGACAAGGTATATTGTAATTATAATAGCTAGCATTTATATACCGCTAAGACTTTTGAAACGCTTTACATATGCTAGCTCATATGTTCCTGACAAGGATCCTGGGAAATAGGTGCTATTATCATCATCCCCATTTTACAGATGAATAACTGGGCCTGAGAGAAGCTAAATGACTTGCCTAGGATCATATAACTAGTAAGTGTTTGAGTCAGAATTTGAACTCAGGTCTTCTTGACCAAAAGTATCGCTACTTTTCAATGAAGATTAGGGGAGAGAGGAACCAAGGAAATGCCTAATCAGTGACTAACCAAGGCTAGTCTAGAAGATTTCAGATTTATCCATAGGTATTTCTGGGGGTCAGGTGCAGTGGTAAGGGTTGATTCCACCCAAGACAGCCCTGAAATTTCTTTAGATTCATAGGGATTCCCCAAATAGAGACCAATGAAGTCAAACCAGAACTCTGGGGAAGAGATCAGGTCAGAATTGTCTTAGTTTGCTTCTGCACCCCTTGAATGACTAGTGACAGAATGACACTAGACAGATTTTTAGAGATGTACTCAGGATGTACACTTCTCCCTAATAGATTTGTTTTTCTTGTTTTGGTGCTAATTCATAACACTTTCTTACAAAATATACATATGATCCAACCTAGCCACTAATAAAATTTTAGATTAACAATTTATTAGCCTAACATTTCATATATTATTGAACAAAATTACATATTGCTACAGACTATAATTTTAGTTATTCAACAAAATGATAAACATCTATTAAGAGTCCTCGGTTCTACTCTCTTTGCAACATTTATAGCAGTTCAGAAGTCTTGGTCTATGGCCACAGCAGCTTGAAGGGCAGGGATTTCATAGCTTTTGGATCTAGGGTCTCCTTCAAACTTAACATCAGGACAAAAAGTCTGACATCTTTCTCTCCTGAAAGAGGAACCAATATATTCTATACAGGGGAAACAAACTCACTTAAGTGTTACTGGGACTGTACTGGTCCACCAGGTTAGAAAGAGAGGGGACTTACATATGTAATTGACTAATGAAATGTTGAGGAGCCTGGGCCACTATAAAGGCCCATGACTGTGATAAGTGAAATTTCAGTTTATCCCCTGCGAAATTAAGTTTTGGAACCAGATGATGTCCAAGGTTTAATATTATATTATATTAGACTTTGAATCTAGTCAGCAGGCTGTTGGGTGCATAATTGTTTTGAATATTGTGAGTATCTTTTCTAGGCAATTAAAAGATAAGGGAAACTAATCTGTATACTCAGGCAAATACTTTACATTTAATTCTTCCTCCCTCCCTTCCTTCCTTTCTTCCTTCCTTCCTTCCTTCCTCCCTCCATCCCTCCCTCCCTCCCTCCCTCCCTCTCTTCCTCCCTTCCTCTCTTCCTTCCTTCCTCCCTTCCTTCCTTCCTTCCTTCCTCCCTCCCTTCCTTCCTTCCTCCCTCCCTCCCTCCCTTCCTTCCTTCCTTCCTTCCTTCCTTCCTTCCTTCCTTCCTTCCTTCCTTCCTTCCTTCCTATATATTCAATAAATATGTGTTGATTTGTATTTGGTTATATAAAATTATCTGCTTCCAGGTGTACAAACTATATAAATATATAACTGGATAGCTTTAAGTAGATTGCTCATATTTTTTGTTGACAATTAAGGATTTCATTTGTTTTCAGAAAATGAACCTGGGCCTTACATCTGATTCATTTGATTTGCTAAGTCAGATTCAGGTATGAGTGCATATATGTTTATGTGTATGTGCTAATCATCTCATCATCTCACTTATATTTAGTTAAAATGGTCAGGGTTTGCACACAAATCTTAGTTACCAACAACTAAACTTGTGAGGAAATAGTAAAGAAAATGCTGATTTATTTTACTATATACACACTTCCTAATAGGATTACTATGTCTGTCAAATAGAGTTATTTTGTGAATCTTTTAGTAAACACAAATGTTTTTGTTTTAGGTGTGAATATTAAAAGGCCCTTAGGTGTGTGAGGATCATCATTGCTCAAAGTTGTCAAACTGTACATGAAGTTCTATTTCATTTATTTGAAATAGTGAAAAACTTCAGAAGATATTCTGCAGAAGGTGAAATATCCAGATAGAATTAAATGTAATCTCAAAAGCAGTAATGAAGTGACTACTAGGTAGCCAGATACTGTAATGGGTTCTGGGGAGAAGATATCGTTTGAAAATGAGCTTGACTAAACACAAGATCCTTTACAAATCTTTTGCACTTGGTTTTGTTCAGACACGACAACAACCACAACATCCATACTAGTAAATAGCTTCTATGTAATGCTTATTGTTTGCCAAGCACTGCGCTAAGTTCTTTACAGTGATCTCATTTCATCTTCCCAACAACCCTGGGAAGCAAGTGCTGTTGTTATCTCCATTTTACAGATGGGGAAACTGAGACTAACAGTGGTTAAGTAACTTGTCCAGGGCCATATCTATGTGTCTGAAGCCAGGTTTGAATCCAGGTCTTTTTAACTCCACGCCCATCACTCTATCCTTTGGGTCACCCAGGTGCCCCAGGGGCAATGCTATCATACAACTTCCGCCTGTTCAGCGGTTCAGAAGGACCTTGTAAATAGAGAACTTGGAGGAATTGGGGGGTGGAGTTAGATCATGTGGTCAATTACTTATTCTTCGCAAAAAGCTCATAGAATCACTGGTTTTTACTTAACTCCATTTATGAAAATAGCCACTGCGGCACATTGGTTTTTGTCAAAGAGGTGGTTTTCCCCCTTCTTAAAGTGATTACACATGGAAAGCACCAAACTACCAATTAATGTAATTTGTTTTCATGGATTTTTGCTTTGTATGTCATTGAGGCATTAGCTTTCAAAGGTGAACAGTAAATGGTGAGCCAGAAATTGAGCATGGGGCTATCCTGGCAACTTGAGTAAGAGCAGGGAAGGAAACAATTGCCTAAGACTTTAACCCAGCTTCGCCTTTGACTGAAGATCTTAAACTAAGATTGATAGAAAACAGTTTTTGGGTTGAAATAATGCATACTGATTTATAGAAAATGCCATTTGCTGTATTTTTCTTTTATGTATTAGACTTAATGAATAGATATGCCTTTTTATTTTGTGGTACCCTACCATTAAATGATACCATCATTTTTTTTCTGCCTAAATACATTCAAATTCTTGTCACCTACTATCTGTACAGGAAGATTTGAGACATTATTCCTAATTGAGATTTTTACTGAATATCTTTTAAAGATAAATTTGTTTTATTCTTTCACCCACTATTTAAAAGGATTTTCACATTTTTATCTTCTAAAGGAATTGTCAATGAGAAACTAAAACTGCATAGACTATACATTAAAATCACTTTAGTTTTTAAAGCTGTCATGAACTGTTTCAAAAAAAATGCTAAGTTGCCATTGTTTAATGTCTGTCATTTTATAATGCTTTAGAAGTTATCTATCCTGTAAAATTATTAACTGATGCTAAAATTGCCTTGTAAGTATTAGGACAATAGCAATTTTGTAACAGCTGGGACACTGCCAATGTAAGATAAGTACATTTTGCTCTGTAGATTCATAAAGTGCTTTGAAATGGTTTGTAACTGATGGATGGATGCATTTTCTAAGTGTAGAAAGCAATATTTTGTAGAAGGAAATGGCTTGAAAGCTGACACACATGCATGCAAATGCCATTCTCTTCAGTAAGTAATTTGCTTTTTCTTTCAAAAGCATAAATGGCATAGTTAGACACATTATTTTGTATATTGCACATAACAATACAAGATGCACAAAAACAGCAAGTACAAAACATTTCATATTGATAGAAGAACCCATGGCTGTGGTATATGATTAGCATAAATGTATACACACTGAAGTAATGCCTTCAGGATTAAAAAGTGAAACTAAAAAAAAAGTTCTGCTAACTTCAGGAAACGACAATATTTAGAAGGCTTTTCCTTCTCTGCACTAAATCGTGGCACCTAATCCGAATACAATGAGTATCTGTTTAATGGGCCTACTTTGGCTGGGAACCACTAAAGAGCATGGCGCCAAGGCCATGACAATGTCAATCTGGAACAGGAGCCTGTTGGCTGTATCTGATATCTCTGTGCTTAGTTTAATAAAAGTTCTGCCACGGTTCTTCCTTTACAAGTGTTCAGAATCAACCCTTAAAAACACACACGTACTAATCAGAAGCTGTCACCTGACCCAAACCATGTGTGTTTTCATCTAGAAGAAAGACAAAGGTGAATCGTCTTTCAGAGACACTTGATTAAAATCACAGTTTGGAGTTCCTGCAATCAGGAATCATGACCAGCTCTGTTCCTGCTAACCCCACTTTTGTTCTGCTGCGTTATTATTGACATTTTATCTGCTGTGTCGACACAGGTTTGTCTCGATGTCTTTAAAATGTGCTCAGTGGAGTTGGATCCTTTCCCTGGAAGTGTTCACATAACACCCATTAGTTAATGGGAGGTGTGAGCTGTCAGTGAGAAGAAACTATGCCCCTGAGGCTTTGACATGTTTTCTGATTTTTAATAAAAAATAACTTTGACTATTTGGGGCAGGTTCTCTTTAATGCCCTCAAAAGAAAAATCAAAATGGACAAGAACTACAGGCAATGGGGAGTGTCCTTGGTTGACAACAAAGAAATCAACTGCATTTTGATTTGGGCTCTTGCCATGTTCTCTGAACCCTCTTTACAGGATCATTTGATCAAACATCCTGCCATTATAGGATCCTTAAATCTATTATACAGCTGGCATTTCTCCATTGAATTCATTGACTGGTTTGCTAGTTGATCATTGGATATTCAACTTTTGAATAGCTTCTTTGAGCATTCAAAATCCCTGCCCTGAGACTTTTGCAGGACAAAAAAAAGAAACCGTGTTTAACACAGCACAGGTGTTTATGTTCAAGATATTATCACTGGAGGGAACATCATTCCTCAGTGGGGAGGATTCTTTTGTTAAGAACTGAAATAAATGCATCCCTACCTCCATCCTCTTTGGACTGACGGCCAAGTAGAAAGCTGTGGTCAACTCTGTTAACTTTTCCTGGTTTAATGCGATCCACAGCTTACTAAGTAACTATGTACTTTCACATGGTTCCCTATTTAGATCTCCTATAGGGAAGCAACAAGGTACAAAGGGAAGAACTCTGAATTTGGAGGCAGAGAATCCTACATCTGATCCTCACTATCTGTGTGACTTTGGGCAAATGACTTAACCTCATTGGGCCACATTTTGCTCATCTTTAAAATGTAAGGGTTAGGTCAGATGACTTTGTAATGTCCCTTCCAGCTCTAAATCTCTAACCCTATTTTCTTCACATCATTTACTTTTCTTATTATCCTAATTAGATTCCATAAGTAAGCATTCTTAATTAGATGTTATTGCATGAGACTGTATTGCATAGATATATGCTATCAATTTTATGATGTCTATACACGTTAATTCAGTGCCAAATATTCAAAAATAAGAACAGAATGAAAATAAGGCTTTTGAGAACAGAGTGAAAAAAGTAGCTTTCCTACCAAATGAAATTCATCTGACTCTAAGGGAGAGAGTTTCAGAAGATTATTCTGTACCAGTGCTTGCTATAGCCTTCAACTTCCTGACATTTGAGAAACACTAGGGACAGCAATAATTCTTCATTGTGCAGGTTCTTTGAGCTAGAACCTAGTTTTGCTTCTTCCATTGATGCCAAGGGCTTACAGGGGAAAGTTTATCTCTAGTTGGTGAAGTACATAGAAAGTTGGACTTGAGGTCAAGAAGACCTGATTTTGAATCCTGTCTCAGAGACTTGCTAGCTGTATGACCTGGTTAAGTAATTTTCCTTCTCTCATACCTGGCTTCCTTTGAGTCTCAGCTTCTCTCTATAAAATGTGGATAACATGTGTAATATAATAAACCAATGTATCTAAGGTGCTTTTCAAACCTTAAAAATATATAAATGCTAATTACTATCTTTCTTCTATCAAATGGAGAAAATTTTGGCAACAGGATGCCGGGAGCAAGAAGGCTCATATATTTGTGTTGATTTTCATGTAGAAATGCAAAATATAAGTGGGTCACCATTCCCTCACATGTTCATCTAGACAAGCAATTAACATAAAAGTCACATAGATTGGACATACCATGGCGGGAAGTAAATTGAAATACAGTATGAATAATCATGTGGAGATATGCGTGTATACAAATACACATACATTGGTTTTTATTTTCCTTTTCTGTAGGTGGAGCTTGATCACACATTCAATGGTTTAGGTCACAGGTGCATTCACATATAATATACACACATATGTGTGTATATACACATATATATATAAGTATAATCCACGTACACACACAAAACAGAATAATCTATGTGTAGACATATAAAACACTTATTCATGCAAGCACATATGAATGACAATGAATGCATATACATGCATGTGTGTACATGTGTGTTGTGTGAATGTATGCATCCGTATGTATATGGTGACCCAAACCATTAAATATATGCCACATATTCACTTATCACATAAAATAAAAACAAGTCTCCACTAAGGAGAAGTAATATTGCCTAAAACTTAGTCATCATTGTTGCCAAATATCTAATACTATGTTTTCAGTTAAGATGCAAATACATACATACATAATACACACACATACCCAACATTTATATAGTTTTTACAATATTCTAAATGCTTTAAGACTATTGTATTAATTGATTTTTACAAACACCCTGGGAGGTAGGTGCTGTTCTTAAATCCATTTTATAAATGAGGAAAGTGAAGCCTACACAGGTTAAGTGACTTGCTCAGGGCCAAACAGCTAGTATGTGAGGTCCAGTCTTCTAGACTCGGAGCCTGGTGCTCTATTCAAGAGATCACTTAGTTCAGAGAACAATAGAAACACTGAGCTTTTGAAGTGTAAGTAAGCAAATACATGGACTCCAAGCACCATTTTCTGTAAGATAATAATGAAGTATAATGATAATAATAATAATAATAATAATTTTTAGCATTTATACATTGCTTTAGAGTCTGCAGAGTATTTCCAGAGATTATCCTATCTGATCCTCACAACACCCCTGGAAATTAGCTGCTATTTTTATTCCATTGTATAGATAAGAAAAATGAGGCAGACAGACAGAGGTTAAATGATTTGTCCAAGGATTGATTGGAACTTAGCATCTCCTGACTCCTGGTCCATTATTCTTTCCACTGTGCTAACTAGCTGCCTCATTTAGAAACAGGAGACCAGAAATTTGAATTCCCTTACTACTTGTGTGATGTTGAGAGTATCAGACACATATATCTACTATGTTAAATCACTCAGTCTTTCTGCATTTCAGTTTCCCCTGTTCAATAAATTTGGTTTCCCACCCCTGCATTAGGTCATCTCCGATGTGTTTTTTAGGTTTGTATGCTGGAATCCTTTAAGAAAATACTATAGGAAATATTTATTATAATGTGTCTTTAATTCTGTTTGGTCCCTTTTTCTGAGCACTGGTTTGCCCTTTCAACTGGCATTCTATATAGCAAGACAAGGATTTGACTGAGAGTTCTGAGTCCTGGTTTCAAATCCTTGTCTATCATTTGGAAACTGTGATGCTGGTTAAGTCCATAAACTCTGAGTTTTAGTTTCTTCATCTGCATAAAGAAATGGAGCAAGTGGGAGAACACCTCTTCACAGGGTTGTCATGAGGCAAACACTTTGAAAACCAAAAAGGACTCTGTAAATATGTTATTCAGAAGAACAGTCAAGGTCTGTTAGGGCCCAGAAAGAATCTGTGCCTCCATCTTGGTGCTCGTGTCTGTTAGAGATGGGTGTTTCCGAACATTGAAAATGAAAGGTTACAATAGTAAATGTCAATTGGGCAGCAAATTGGGAGGGAAGGAAGCTGAGGAAGAAAGTTTACTCTAGCAGGAAATGTCAAAAAGTGCTTCAGTATGCAAAATATGAAAAAATATGCTGAGAAGAAAGCTGTAAATTCAGGTCAGGCAAAGGCTCGGAAACCTCCAAGTGATGGCTAACTTGTCATATTGTTTAAAAAAAAAGAATGAGAGAAGATGGGATGCTAATTATAACTTTCCCACAACGTGACAAAAATAATTTACCTTATTTCTGTGCTGTTTGCAGCTCTATTGATATCCTTAATATTACTAAAGCTGTTTACTCTTTTCAGATAACTGCTCAAAGAGAGAACTGTCATTTTCAAGGGCTCATCAGTGGCTAAATGTAAATTCCTAGACTATTCTCTATTTAAAATGGTGAAAATATGTCTGATGCCAAAAGGAGTTGTATTGTCTTTGGAGGTATAATCATGATACATGAAATAAGTTCACTGTCTTGGAAAGTTTGACTATTACTAGTCTTTGGAAGTGTGATATATATATATATATATATATATATATATGTATGTATGTATACTAAAATCATCAGGCTGTTTTATTTTTGTAAGTAGCAGAATGTTTTAGTGAGTGGACTTCATATCAGGAAGTTACTGTTGCTCAGTCTTTCTATTCATGTCCAACTCTCCGTGACCCCCTTTGGAGTTTTCTTCACAAAGATACTAAAGTGCTTTGCCATTTCCTTCTCCAGCTCATTTTAGAAATGAGAAACTGAGGTAAACTGAGTCAAATGACTTGCCAAGTATCCATCTAGTAAGTGTCTGAGGTTAGATTTGAACTGAAGTCTTTCTGACTTCAGGACTGGTACTCTATCCATTGAACCACCTATATGCCCCTAAGAGCAGGAAGACTGGGATTCTACATCTGCCCCATCCTAGTTGTATGACTGTGGGTAGTCATTAATCTTTCTGAAACTCAGGTTCCTCAATTGTGAAATTTAGTTAATACTACTTGTATTTGACCATTGTGAGGCTTGAATGTAGTTATGTATATAAAGAACTTTTCCAGACTTAAAGGGCCACAAGAATATTAGATGCTACTTTTAGTTTTAGTTTTAGTTTTTTTTTTTTTTTACTATTTTGATATTAGTTGGTAGGAAAATGAATTGTAGAGAGTTGGTTAGTTGTTCTTATGTGGGTCTCTGGAACCTGGGATATTTGTAGCCCCCTAACAAGTTAGGTCTTGCTCAGTATTTTCCATAGGAAATTAGTCTGCAAAATAGTAATATTTCTTCCACTGTTCTATTTCAGTCAGATAACCTTTACAAATTGCCTAGTATGTGCCTGGCATTGTGCATGCAAGGAAAGGCAAAACAAAACAAAGTTCCTGTTGTCAAGGACCTCACAGTCTAATGGAAAAGACAATTTGTAGACAACTATGTACAAACAATATATGTGTGTATGTGTATATACACATACACATATATGTATACAGACATGCATATACACACATATATTATATATATTTGGATATAATCAGCAGAGGGAAGGAAAGCACAAAGATTAAGGACTGGGAAAGACTTGCTCAGACTCGAAGGAAACTAGGGATTTTAAGACATAAGGTCTAGGAGGGAGAACGTTCCAGGCATAGAGCACAATCACTTAAAAGGCATGGAATTGGAAGTGTCATGTGTGAAGTGCTACAAGGAGGTCAGGGTCACTGAATCACAGAATTTTGTCCACCAGTCATGGAGAGCGTCTGATATGGTAGACTTCTAGTCCAACTCAGACTCTTCTCAATTACTTCTTCATTCTAAATCTCAGCCATAAAACTCATTAATCAAAATTGATATGTTTCCCATCACTTGGATCTCCTTGTATATCCGTGATGATTAATTATTGTATAAAAGTCACTGGAAATTTGCAATTCCTATAGTCCATAATTGTAGTTTAAAAGAAAGTATGGTGTCTGAGATACCTTTTATCTCTTGAGGCTGAGAAGACTCACAACTATTTTATCAGTCCCAAGAAGACATGAAATACTTTTGAGATTGTGTCTAGGAATGAAAGGGTAGTATTTTGGGGGGGGGGTAATCCACTTGTGATTATGCTATCACTAATGTGTTTTCCTACAAGTATCACATTCACATATCTAAGGTTTCACTGAAATTTTGTACAAAGCAGTCTTATAGTATGTGATATTTCTGTATTCAGTTGGTATTTCAAAAATAACATTTTTCAGTAAATGGGTCCTTATTTGAATGCAACACATTTTATTCAATTCAATAAGCATTTCTTTAGCCCTTTGTATGTGTAGAGCAATGAGCTAGATACTGTGGGGATGTCAAGTTTAGATAATGCATGATCCCTGTCTTCATGAATCTTATAGTCTATAAAAAGAGACCAGAAAAATGCTTCAATTACTGCATTTCAAAACACTCAAGCATCAGAAAATGTATATACAAAATGCTAATGATAACAGCAAGTTTTGAGGAGTGGTAGAAAAAAATTAGGGAAGGCTTTCTAGAAAAGAACAGCACTTGATGTGAGCTTTATAGGATGGGTAGAAATTCAAAAGGCTGGCATCAGAGGCATTTAAGATATATGTAATAGCACGAGCAAAAGCAAAAGGTCTGGCTCATAGATCAAGGATGACAAGTAGTCAGATTTAGCCAAGGAATGTTAAGTATGTATGGGAATATCAATTCAATCCAACAATATTTATTAAGCACCTACTACATGCAAGGCATTGTATTAAGTGCTGGAGGTACAATTAATAAAAAGAAAGGTGGCCCTTGCCCTCAAGGAGTTTACAATCTAATGAGTGCAGGGAAGCATCACACAAAAGGAGGCAGGAAATGAAAGGTGAGGAGACACATGGGACTACTTGGGGGGCCATTTTGTTCTGTGGAGTTGTGACAGATACAAAACTTGAGTGAGCTGAGAGTCTAGTTTCAGCCCTCTATACCCTCTAGTCCTCCAATGCAGGGGATTGGGGGGGGGAAAGAAGGCTAAGGAAGGTGGCACCAATGAAGGTGTTTTAGCAGCATGGTGGTGACTTTAGAAGTGAGCTTATCCTGGGAGGGGCATCATGTTCCATGTAGTAAATATCAGGCAGAGCAAGTAGTAGATGCAAAGTGGAGTGACATGATGGGGGAAAAGACTGAAGTAGTTTGATGTCAGATTGAGTAAGAGCTTGAACGCCACAAGAAAGATATTAGATTTTTAATTTTTGTCATTGTTGTTGTTGTTGAGTAGTCAAGAAATATGTTTAGGGGAGTAAGGCAGATGTAAGTTTAGACCAAATCTCTCTCTATATAAGCAAGATTAATCTGCAGCTAGCATGAAGGAAAGGGGAGGGAGGACAGGAAAACCTGCAATGAGGTTAGTGTATTAGCACTGGCATGTAATAGGAAATGTTGGTACTAGGGTAATGGCGGTGGAAATAGAGCGACAGGGACAAACTGAGGGACACCATGGAATTAGAACAAATAAGATGAGGATACAAAACATGAGGAAGGGGGAGAGTCAAAAGTGATTTAAGATATCAAAAACAAAAGACTTATAATAGTAATAGCTAATATTTATGTAGCAAGTTAAGTTTATAGAGCAACAAATAGACATATGCATATATATGTATGTGTATTTGTGTGTATGTCTATATGTGGGCAGCTAAATGATATAGTGGATAAAGTGTCGGGCCTGAGTTCAAATCCAGCCCCGGACACTTATTAGCTGTGCGTCCCTAGCCAAGTCATTTAACCCTGTTTGTTTGAGTTTCCTGAACTGTAATATATCCTGGAGAAGGAATCTTTGCCGAGAAAATCCCAAATGGAGCCAAAAAGAGTCAGATATGACTGAAAAGTAACTGAATAGAGGCGGCTAGGTGGCGCAGTGAATAGAGCACCGGCCCTGGAGTCAGGAGTACCTGAGTTCAAATCCGGCCTCAGACACTTAACACAAAAAATTAGCTGTGTGACCTTGGGCAAGTCACTTAACCCCAACTGCCCTCCAAAAAGCAAAAAAAAAATAACTGAATAACAACAAAATATGTGTATAAAATCTCATTTGATTTTCATAAAAACTCTACACATTAGTTTCTGTTATCACTCCTCTTTTACAGATGAGGAAAGTCAGGGTACAAAGTCCTGACTTGCCCAACATCACAGGATTAGCAAGCTTCTGAGATATGATTTAAACTCAGGTTTTCCCAACTCTAAGTTCAGTGTGCGACCAACTGTGCCTAGATGAATGATGCAACTCCAAATTGAAAAAATGAAATCAGACAGAAGAGCAGGTTTTGGGGGAAAGATACCAAAAGTGCTTTTGTGCATGTTGAGTTTGAAGTGCTGGTAGGATATTCAGGAAGAGCTGTCCTATAGACCATTTGAGAAACAAAAAGGATTGGGATTATGGAAAGAGGTAAGAATTGGAGATAGATCTGTGGGTCATCTGCTTTCGGATGATAGCTGAAGGTATAAATAAGAATTTTGAAGAAGAATGACTAGAGAAGGGAAAGAAAAGGACCAAGAACAGATCCTTGAGGATAACCTACCTTAAGGAGGCACCAGAGGACAAGGAACCAAAGAAGGGTACAGAGAGGGCTTGCTTAGAGTTAGGAGGACAATGAGAAAATATGGTATCTTAGAAGTCAAGGAAAGAGACAGAATCTACTAGGAGGAGTGTTAGTATTAAAATGCTGCAAAGAGGTCAAGGCAGACAAAGATTTAAAAAAAGAGCCTCCATTACAGTAAGTCAAGAATTATTGGTCACCTCAGAGGGAGCAATTTCAGTAAACTTGTTGATACTGAAAACAGATTGCACAAGGTTATCATTTTAAAACTGTAGCTGTTAAGGGAAAGGAAGAGCTGGAAGAAGAGCTGGATTAAATGGAAAGGCCAGAAGTCTTGGTTTTGTTTTGCTAGTAAAGTCTGAACATATTCAAAGGAAGGTAGAAATAATATTTGGCATCTATAGTGCACTTTTAAGATTTGTCAGTCGATCAACTAATAGAAAATTGACTTTCTACTTATCTTCTTGACTCCAGGTCTAGTTCTCCATCCAGGGGCCACGTGGTTGCTATACCTAGCACAGTAATATAAGGGCCTTATCTAGAAGGAGAAATATAAGATACATGGGAAAGGGATAGGGGGAGAGGGGTTGGAGTTCTGGAACAGGGTATTAGAATAGACAAGACAAAATGGAATAGGAGAACAAATAGAGAAATTACCCTCTGCAAAGAGTCAGAGTGGAAGGAAAAAAGACAGAACTGCTTATGATATTTTGAAGAGGGGAGAAAGGGGATTCAGGGAGTGCCCCTGGTGATGGTCTCAGCATTTTCAGTAAAGGAAGAAGTAAAATCATTTCCTGAAAGCATGGTGTGTGTGAATGTAGTTAGGGTACTTGAAATGAGGAAAAGTCCCTGTGGGGAGTGAGATAAGGAGTCAGTAAGAGTCAATAAAAAGATTGCTAAGTACCAATGAAAGCCCAGAGTTTATGCATGGTAAGTTTATAGATTTGCCTTAATATTTAAAGCTTTGCTGTCAAGATATGCTTCAAATAAAATTTAAATGACAGCCACTCTCCAAATTTCTTTCATTTTAAGACCATTAAAAAAGGCAGCATGCTATAGCAGGTAGAGAGGCAACCTGGAAGCCAGGAATGCTGCCTCTGATGCATTCATTACTGTTTGCTTAACCCTGGGCAAGACAATTAATTTACCAGTGCTGCCGGCAACTCTGGAAAAATATTGGTTACGGAAAAGGGTCTGACCCACTCTAGTTTCTTTTTTTTCTTCCAGTCAATAAGCATTTACTAAGCACCTACTATGTACCAGGAATGTTACTAAGTACTGGGGAGTCAAAGAAAGGTAAAAGACAATTTCTGTTCTCAAAGGACCTCACAGTCTAATGCATGAGATGACATGCAAACAACTATGTACCAACACGTTCTATAAAGGATAATTTGGAAATGATAAATAGAGAGAAGCACTAGAATTAAGGGGAATTAGGAAACACTTTTGGTAAAAGATGGGGTTTTATCTGGGACTTGAAGAAAGCCAGAGAAACCAAGGGGCGAAGATGAGGAAGGAAAGCATTGGATGGTCAGTGAAAATGCCTGGAGTATGGAAATGGTGTGTGTTATGTCAAAAACAAGAAGGAGACCAATGCCAGTGGATTTCAAAGTTTGTGCAGGGCTGTAAGGTATAAGAAAACTGGAAAGAAAGAGGGAGGGACAGCTGATCTGCTCTAATTTTTGGATCAGGAGTTCCCTATATCAGTGGAATTGTAGGTCTACTCCCTGTCCTCATCCTAAGGACCACTAAAAAACAGACTAAATTAAAAGTGTGAGTACGTATATACATATATACATATGTGTGTATATATGTACATACATACACATATATGATGAAACAAAATACTTAAAAGAACTTTATTCTTTATTCCAATCCTAAATGTTAACACACCTGCAGTGAGTACTGACTACTGTTTTTGAGTCATAATGAGCACCTTGGATCAGTGAATAGAGAAATGGTTGGTTTGGGGACCAAGACCTTATTCAAGCTTTGTCTTTGACTTATGATAGCTCTATGACCTTGAGCAATTCATTTAACCTCTTAGTGTCTCAGTCAATTCTCAGACCATAAGTTGTGAATAAGTTCCTAATTTGTACTGTTGGTGCAGACAAACCATAGTTACAGAGCATATGTACATACATACATATACATATATACACACACTTATATAGACACACATATACACACATATTCATATATATGCATATATATCCTTTAAAATTGCATAAATATCAAATTAGGTTCTTCTACCATGTAAACAATTTCATCATCATCATCATCATCATCATCATAATAATAATAATAACGAAATAGACACTTCTCTAAATAGATACTGCAGTTTCTAGAAATTCCTAGTTTATTCCTATAGAGAGGTTCAAGAGAATCCAGAGTAATTTAGGGATTTAGTACTCTAAAACAGTTATTGTTTCAGCTTAAATAAGTATTCACCCATCTGTAAACTTGATCAACATCAAAGTCATACTCAGCACCCAAATAGATATTTCTAATGTTACAACTTGTAACACCAGACCTAAGCTTTATCATATGTCACTCTCCAAGGGGGGGGGGAAACAGCTATTTCAAAGACTTCATCAGTAAGCATCATGCTGGTTGTTTATTAAATTATTTTATGTAATTTATTCCAAGTTATTATTTTATGTAATTTGTTCCAGCCTATCTTTTTTTCTGGATTCCCCACCATTTTGAAGTAGTCTTCTGTTACTAAGAATTTAATTTCATGCTGCTCTCAAGTATCTTGAATGGAGACCAAAATGTG
>CM053598.1:163993262-164064187 GCA_028646575.1 Pseudocheirus occidentalis | reverse complement strand
GGGAAAGAAGTCTTAAGAAACTTATCAAATTTGAATTTTTACATGCCAATATGGAAAAATGATAATAGTAACTTATGAAACTTTTCTTAGTATGAGGATAGGTGAAGGGAATACAAATGGATATATATGTATTCTTACACATATGTCTATATAGGAGGTTATGTATGCATGTGAATACATATCTGAGCATGTGTATATATATATATATATATATATATATGGGTTTATAGAGGGCATAGGATCAATTGAATATGAAGGGATAATACTTTAAAAGGCAAATTCTGAGGTGGGAGGGGACTAGAATGAGAGGAGACAGGGAGACACAAAATGGGGCTAATCATCCTGTGTGTAATAGGCAAGGGATATCTTACAACTTTACTGTCATTTACTCTCATTGAATCTGGCTTAGGGAAGAAATGGCATGAACTCTAAAATGGGCATCATGTCACACAAGAGTGTAGGGGGCGTGGGGATGAAAGGTGGGATGACGGAGGGGAGGGCAGGGTCTTAGGGAGGGATGCTGGATGCTCATGCTTCAATAATGGGACAGGGTAGAGAACAGAACAAGGCGGGGAGGGATAGGAAGGAGCGACATATGATCACTGTCACAATATGTCCACTATGAAGATGTCTTGTATAATCACACCTACTCAGCCTGTATTGAATTGGTTGTCCTTCCAGCATGGGTTGTTGACAAGGGAGGAACCGAAAGAATCTAGAATTTAAAGCTCTGCAATACCTGCAACTAGGAATCAAGATATGCAGGGGCTGGGATAGGGAGGCCCTACCAGAAAGTTAGAGAACAGACCAGGGGAGGGGCTCCACAGTGGGATTGCTGTTTTGGGGGTGGGGTAGGGGAAAGATGGGGAGAAAATTTGTAACTCAAAAATCTCATGAAAATGAACGATGTAAACAAGAAAACAAATAAAATTTATTACATTAAAAAAAAGAGATTATGAAGCTAAAAAATTTGAGTACCACTGGGCTAGTGTAAGTGTCAAATACATTCTAACATCTCTTTCCAATAACTGATATACAGGATGTCCTAAAAGTGTTAGTGCTCCTTTAAGCTATTGAAATTTCAGCACCAACCTTAAAAGAATCAGTGAGGAAAGATGGATCTATTTTGGTTTTAGAGACATCAAGAAGTCATATTAGTCAGTGGCAATGATACTGGATGTAGGGTGAGAGTACTTGGATTTGAATCCCAACTTTGCTATTTTCTACTAGTGTCATCCTAGGTGTCAGTTTCCTCATAAAATCATGGTTTCTACCTTTGATGAGATAAAATCTTGGAAAATCTAAATTTTCATCACTTCTTGGATACTTGGGTTAACTCATTCACTAGTAAGCAAGGAAACCAGTAATCATTTGGAACTTTGGAATATTCATTTAAAAACAAAATAAATAAACAAACAAAATACAATAGTCAAGGACTTAGATGGGACTTAGATCCCAGTGCAACATGGAGGAACAAATTCCTCATACCGGTGTGGAAATCTTCAAAATGTGAGCAGAGTTTTATTTCATCTTCCCAGTTTCTATCCCTTCTGGCTCTCTATGCTTCTCACTTGGGAGGACCTCAGAATGTTGTCCCATTTCCTCTTCTTCCTTGTGGGATGTGCTTTTCTGCATAGTCCAATAGAGTTTCTATGACTACTGGCCTTTGTCCAGGAAGCCTCAGGTACTGTCCCTAGTGGCCAGTCCTACTATTATCCATGCTGTGCTTCAGCATTAAAGTTGGCTTTAGGTAACTTAGTATCATAGATTTAAATCTTGAAGAGCCCTTCGAGGTTATCAGTGTAGCTTCTTCATTCTACAGTTTTGGAAACTGATGCTCAGTGAGGTTAAATAATTTTTCCAGGATCATGCAGCTACTAAGCAACTGAAGCAGAACTCAAGACTGAACTCAGTCCTTGAACCTCAGGGCTTCCTGAGTCTAGGTCCAATACTCTATCCTCCATGCCATGGACAGTCCTTGCTTTCCTCCTGTAAACGCCAGCACTTTAACCACAGAGCTTCATGGGAAATAGAGTCCTAGCTATATGCCCCATTACATATGCAGCAAAACAACACCAACACCAAGCTTTTTTTTTAACATGAGCCTTAAAGCAGCATGAATATTGTATTTGTGTGAGATTGCAAGCGTCTTGAGAACAAAGTCTATGTTATATCTGTCTTCCTATCCCTAACATGATGTGTTGAATGTTTTCTGCATCTTAACGTGTGTCTTATTTAGTTTAATTAAAAAAGAAACAAACATAACATTTCTAAAAGTGTTAAAATATTTTATTACAAGAAGGATAATGTACAGATCTATACTATTGAAACATATTTTCCAAACTCCAATGCAAAGATCTAACATACAGTAATTCTAAGGAGCTACTCTAATGAAAAAAAAGTCTGCATAGGAATTAAGACACCTATAGTGTAACTGAAATTCCTCTAATGTGGACATTGAGGAAATTCTTTAACCTCTCTTTTATTCAGTTCCCTCATTTATAAAGGAGAAATAAAAATACTTGGTCCTTCTTATTTCATTCTAGAGTTGCTAGGACAAATGACATATTTTGTAACAGGTTTCATGAAATCATAATATAAGGAGAAATGAGAGAGAGAGAGAGAGAAAGAGAGAGAGAGAGAGGAAGAAGAAGAAGGAGGAGGAGGAGGAGGAGGAGAAGAAGAAGAAGAAGAAGAAGAAGAAGAAGAAGAAGAAAAGAAGAAGAAGAAGAAGAGAAATATAGTCCACTTAAATGATGGAGGCATAGAGTGATACCATGTTTACCTGCAGTATATAATAACAATAGTAGTTGTTCACATTTGGAAGTTGGAGGGTTGTCGAATGAGGACTTAGTGCTTAGAGCAGACTCGATTTCCTCCTTTCTCATGGGCTCTACAGAGCATTCTCAGATATTCTCTTTGTTGTTGTTCAGTTGTGTCCATGACACAACTCTCTTCATGACCCTATTTTGGGGTTTTCTTGGCAAAGATAGTGGAATGGTCTGCCATTTCCTTCTCCATCATACTTGACAGATGAGGAAATTGAGGCAAACAGATCAAATTACTTTCCCAGGGTCACACAGCTACTAAGTAGCTGAAGCCAGATTTGAGCACATGAAGATTAATCTTCCTGATTCCAAGCCCAGTGCTCTAGGCACTGTGCCACCCAACTGTCCCTGCTTACTGACAGTCTGACACATGAAACTTCAGAAACTGTTTTCTGCCATGATGCTTTAGTATTAACACTATGTGATAGTGAAAAAAACCATTTAATTGGCTTCAGAGACAGAAAGAATAAGGACTCAAGAAAGGCTGAACCAGAACTAAGGGTGCATGTTAAAGGTTCAAGAAGATAAATTCTCATTCTCTTCCCCTTTCAAGTAAGGGGGATTGCTTTGAACTGGGGTTGGGAAATTGAACATTTCCCTCCACTCAGGTTATAGTATCTTTGTTTCCTTTTTGTATATTTTTTCAGATAATAGGTGAGCACATATTCAAAAAAAGGAATGAAAAAACAACTGATCAGTTTGGAGGATGCTGAGATCCAGTAGAGGTTGAACCAGGAGTCAGAACTAAATGGTAGCTTAGGTCTCTTGGAAGAATCTGTATCTGAGGATAATTTAAAAATGGAACTTTAGCTAATGGAGGTAAAATGTGCAGTGGAGACCTCACACCCTAAGAGGAGGCAGCCAAGTTAATCAAGAGAACAGCTTACTCATTGATGCCAACATCAGAAATGAACTTGATGTAGACTTTGCAAAAAGAGGAAATTGCTCTCAGGGCAAGAAATGGGAAGGTACATGGTCAGAAATGTTTACAGCATATATGTCTCACTACACTTATACTTCAGATTTGATCCCATACTCCCCAGGAACCTTATGTGTAAGGGCTGAGTGTGCCTCCAGGTTGGGAGATAGTTTTTGTCACTAATGTCCTTGATATGGTATCTTAATAAATGCTCTTCTAAAAGCTAATTGATATTGACTGGTTGATACTGAGTAAGGATACTAAGTGGGGGCTTAATAACTTCTAGAAAAAACTAGAAGTCACAGCTCTTCACAGTTACTTTTAGAATCCTGAGGGGAAAAATAGTATTCTCTCCTCTCCTCATCTAACCTGCCAGTGCAGTTCGAATTGGGCTCATGACCCAGAAAGACTAGAAATATTTACAAAACATTTTAATGTTTGCAAAGAATTTTAAATACTGCACTTTATATCTAATTTGGGTCTCATAACCCTCTAAGATGGGTTCCAGTATAATTCCTGTTTTACATGTAAGAAAACTGAGGGTCAGAATGTTAGTTGCTTGTTCAGGGTCACATGGTTACATCATTTATAGTCGTAAAGAAGATTTACTCATCTTGAGAGTATAAAATCAAAATCCAGAAAAAGAAAACATGTTTCACATAAATACTATAGAGTCATCATAAATGTATCTGTAATTATCTGTAATATTATCTGTAATAATCTGTTAAGCATTATCTTTTCAATTATTGAAAAGAAATTTGAACATTAACTCCATAGATTAGAAAAAAAGACTTTTCATAATCTGCTACATATGTTTATGAAAGGTTTAGTAAATTTATAAAATTCTTTCTTTAATTATTCATTTTAAAAATGTATACAAAGTAATGAGATTATATTTTACTTCTTTCAATGGAGGGAAATGCATAAACTAAACAATACTGCTTCTCAACTGAGAAAATTTTAAAATACTTTCTAGTTCTGTTCTTAACATTATGAAGAAAAAGTATGTTTAACCTTTGTATCAGAGACTCCTTCCTGACATAAACAGCATGGATAAAATTTTGGAACCTCTTACTCTCTGGTCTTTGCCAAAACCCAGATGACCTAGCAGTTACAGTACTTAACACTCGTGGGGAAATGCCTTATAAGCACACAGGTTCCCAAGGCTCAAAATTTGAGAAATTTTATTTGTAAGTTAGTGGTAATTGATAGGGCTCACATTTGAGTTCAAGAAAGTTCCAATACCTTCTTACCCAGTGAGAAACACTTTGGTAATTGACATATAATTCCTATGACGGTTATACAGCTCCAATTGGAATTGTTTTTCTCTACATAAATGGTCTCCTGCATATTGATCTTGCCTGTGATATTTTCCCCTCTTAGCAGGCATCATTGGTAACTACTCCCTTTAGTTCTCTCCTTGCTCTTATCCTCAGCCTCATTGTTGTAGCTGGCTATTCTTTATTTCTGACAGTTAACATTGTGTCCCCATTACTGTCACTATTTGCTGTAGCATCTGTTTCATGCTAGTTATTCCTTTCACATTGTGAGGGTCAGGGTCCCAGTACCCCCACTAAAGTAAAATTTCTGACCCTCCCTTCATACCAGAGAAGTCTATTTTTTTCTTTTTCTTTTATGTGGCATTTACAGTATTTATTGTAAAATTTGGGTTAAGTATTTAGTCATAGGTTCTATATCATCTGCTGCCATTTGCATGTCATCTGTGGCTTCTGTAAAACTTCCCCCCAAATTCCCATTTAATTTCTTGTGCCAACCCATGACATATTGAAAGCAGGATGGGAAAGTTATCATGAAAAAGGGATAATTGTACTTTGTTCTTTTTCTGCTAGCCACAATTTAACTCTCCTTTAGTAGACAGTACCTATCTTCTGTCTGCTTTGTGCCAATCAGTTTTCTTTGCCCTTTCCCAGCTCTTCTCCAAGAGATGGTATGAATTCTCTTTCCTAAGGAACCAGATCACTAATATATTTCTTATAGGTCTACATCTTGAGGTTTTTTAAATAGCTCAAAATACCACTGATCATAAGGTTTATTTATTTTATGCACAATTACTATAGTCTCAAAGTAAATTTATTGGGAAGTTGTGAGTATCTCTTCTTATACCTCTTAATTCAGTGGTGTCAGACTCAAATAGAAATGAGGGTCACCAAGCTATATAGAAGGATCTCTGTGGGTTCCAGATTCTCTTGGAAGGCCACATTATCTATACTCTACTTTATTTGTATTTATTTTATTTAAACATTTCCTAGATACATTTTAATCTGCCTGGAACCACACTGAAGAATGTTGTGACTATAAAGGCTCATTTGACAGCTCTGCCCTGGTGTGTCTTTACCCCCAATTCCCATGCAGACGAGTAGGTTATTGGTATCTGCCCCTTTTCCTCATTGTATATGTGTTATATTTTCCTCTCTAGCATCATTTTCTAAAGTTACAGAGGCTAATTTAGGCTTGATACAAGAAAGACTTTCTATGGATTAGGACTAGTCAAAATTATAGTGGAATGCTTCTGGAAGTAGTGATTTCCTTGTCATTGGAGATATTCAGAAGAGGCTGGACTTATTGGGGATATTATAGAAAGAATTGCTATACAGTGTAAGTTGAATAAGGCTTTTGAGGCATCTTCTAGCTTTGAGATTCTACAAGAATACATTTATGCATTCAAGATACCAGAACATAACCTCAGATGTAGCTATGTTTAACTTTAGAGGAAAATTGTGTCTGCTGTCAAATATTTTTGTGCATGTTGATTTGGGATGTTTCAACATTCATGACTTTGCAGCAAAGTGTTTTTGCTTTTTGATGATGTCAACCTTAACTGGACTTACTGCACTAGTATAATAATAAATATATTATTCTTTAGACAAGTATTCATTAAGCACCTGCTATGCACAGAGTACATACTGTTCTATGAATTGGGTGAGATGCAAAATTTTGATCAGGTACAAATCTCTTCCCTCATGGAATTTATAGTTTAGTAAGTGTTTGGGGGAGGGGAACAAGCATTTATTAAGCATCTACTGTGTGTCCAGTAGTGTGTCAAGAACCTTACAAATATCTTACTTTATTCTTCCAATGATAGATAAGAAAAGTGAAGCAGAGGTTAAGTGATTTGTCTAGATCTATACCCTTAGCAAGTGTCTGAGGTCAGTTTTTAAATCAGGTGTTCATAACTCCAGGCCTAGTCCTCTGCGATAAACAAATTGTAATGGTCAGCGTTGTGGTAAATGCATGAGAGAGATAAAGCATTTATTAATAAGCATTTACTATGCAGAGGGAAGAAAGCTGAGCTAAGAAAACACCATATAAAATGAACATTTTAATGAAAAAAGAAAAGAAAAGCAAAACACATTAGAATTCAGATTAAGATGATGACCATTCTTGAGTCCAGAGGGCTGATGATGAAGCTGATTTCCTTCTCTGTAGGTATGAGGTACTGGATTATGAACATGGAATATTTCATGCTCTCTTAAATAAGCTTAAGTCGTCTGCTTTATTTCTCTTTTTGTTGCTGTTACATTCTATGTGTTGAGTCAAAGTGATGTTAAAATAAGCTCCAATAAAACACTCGTTTTTAAAACAAGAGAATCAGAGAGATACAAAGAGGTCTGAAGGAGTTACATACTGACCAGGGAGTGTTCATTGAGGTGGAATTTGAATTCAGCTTTAAAGGATGGATAAGGATTCAAAGGACAAAGAAGAGGAGGCCAAATGTTAGAGGCAAAGGAGCTAGTGTGAACCAAAGCTCAAGGTAGACTATGAGGATCACATATAGATGAGGTGGAGGGTTAGGGATAGGAACGGGGCCATTTGGGTAAAGAGAATATTCCAGTTTGACTGGAGGATGGACTACATTTAGCTGAGGTAATGCGAGATAAAGCTAAAAAGATGAGGGTACTCAATTGTGAGGGGCCTTGAATGTCAGATAAAGGAGCCCCAATGGTATTCAATAACCAGTAATATGCATTTAGAAAGTCCTTACTCAGGTGGTGTTCTAAGCACTTGGGCTGCAAAGAAAAAGCAAAAGTTTTGAAAACAAAATGGATTACAGTACGTCACTGAGTATTTTTTGAGCAAATGAGTGGTCTAAGCAGATGAATGCGTATGAGATATTATTCTGACAGCTGGACAAGGGATGAATTTGGAGGGGGAAACAGGAAAATGTGTTATGAGAATTGTATTAGTCAAAGAAATGAAGATCTTCCTAACATAGAAATGGTAGGAATTGAGCGGAAGGCAGGACCATACATGTTTTTGACAGGGGTTTTGTTTTTTCTTGCTTTATCTATAGGAAGGAGGGAGCTAGGAAAGTAAGAAGGCTGATTTTTTTGTTTGAAAATATCCTAAATTTAATTTTTAAAAAGAAAGATGGTGGTAGAGAAATGGTCTGCAAGTGTTAGTGGGGAGTGAAGAATATGTTCACACTTCCCTCTGGACCTGTGAATTGGGAGAGTGAAAGAATGGGGCAGAAGGGGAGGTCTACAATAGGGAGGCTGTCAAGAGATGTGTTATCCTCAAAAGGAAGTCAGGTTTCAGTTAGTGAGACAGGAATGTTCATTCAAAGTTAAATTATCTAGGAAGGAGTTTGTTGAGAGTAGAAATGTGTATATGGAGGTAAAGGGGGAAGCAGTGTTTCAGTGATTCAGATGAACAAGAGGAGTGGGCTAAGAGATCAGGGAACCAAGATGATGATCCAATTTTATTTCTAAATCAATGAGTTGAAACACTTTCTATAGGTACAACAGTTATAGTGGTTTTTGCTATAGAGGGTTTGGAAATAAGGTACTTGGAACAGGGATGAAAATTTGGAGAGAGATATAGTCGTATGTTACCTTGTGGGATAGGTGATCTTATCATCTGTATTTTACAGATGAGAAAACTGAGGCAGACAGAGGTTAATTCACTTGTCAAGGGTCATATACCTAGTAAGTAAGGATTTTATTTTAGGTCTTCCTGACACCAAGTCCAACGCTTTACCTATTGCAATACCTAGCTCCCTGTATAACCAGAAATTAGAAACCCATATGACAGGGTAAAGAGTTTTATAGCAAGTTCCATTATAAGAATTTGCCCAATAGGATCCTTGTACAATTAAATCCTCCCATATTTTGAAACAAAAACTGGAATGTAGCTATTTTGAAGTGACTAAATGGCATCTGGGTGGTATACTGGATAGAGGTCTAGATCTGGAATCAGGAAGAGTTGAGTTTGATGCTTGTCCCAAACACTAATTAGCTATGTGGCCCTAGGCAAGTTGTTAACCCTGTTCACCTTCAGTTTCCTCCTCTGTAAAGGGAGAAAGTTGGCCTTGTAGACTGCTGAGATTTGCTTTCACCTTTAAAGCTCCTATGATCTCACCACCTTGAGCTTTGCTGGAAGGAGGGCTTTGGGGCTTTCAGGAGGGCAATGAGGATTTGCAGTCAGCCTGTTACATTATTAAGTAGTCTCACTGCTTACATTGAACCGAATCTTACAAACATACACGATATGGGAACTTTACATTTTTATTAACAGTGTTGAATGTGTGTACATGAGTGATTGATGGAAATCTGGCTTGAAATCCCACCTGCTCAAGATAAATTCCTCTCATCATGGTGGAATGCCTTTTTTGCAAAGGACTGTAATGGGGTAATTTTCTGACACAGAACAGTTCTCAGTGTTTTCTATGTATGATGGACCTGTCTGCTTATGAGGTAATGTGTGAACCCTCCACAAGGGCCTTCCGTAATTGTACTTCCACTTACTTTAACATAGTCTGAACCAATTCTGCTATCTCCTGGGCATTTTCCACCTTGCTGTGTCAGTTACATTGCCCCACTACTTCATCCCACATAACATGTGCAATGTCTTTGTCATTGACACATAGTGCTTGAGGTCTAACGTGGATACAAAAGATAGAAAGATCACTGTGTGATTTTTAAAAAAGGATTTCTTTCAGTTGCTGGTGAGCTGGAGTATGTTTTTCTGCTTTAGCCCCAGCCTTCACGAGGCTCTGTTTCTTCTCAGCTGTCACTTTGAAGTGAAACCTTCTAAACTTTCCATTGTATCTACACAGGCCCATCCTGATTTTCTTGCCAGAATCTTTTGAACTCTCCCCTCTGAAACTTTCTTTTGTATCCTTCTGTGTTCTTCTTGCCAGTTCCTCCTTTTTTACTTCACTGCTTAGCCTTTCTTACTCTGTCAACATTATTTCAATAGATCTGATGATGATTAAAATTAAATGCTTGGTGAAGTTCTTAGAGTCTGTCTCAGCCATTTTCTGTCCCTTGAATAATTTTTAATGCACAGACATTGCCACTGTATACAACATTGTGGAGTAGTAGGAAGGAGAATTAAATTAGGAGTCTAAGGTCCCTGAGACTGAATTCTAGCACTGCCACTTCCTAACTGTGTGACCCTAGAAAAGTCACTTAAACTCTCTAGTCCACAATTTTCTTATCTAATATAAGGAGGTTCAGGGGCAGCTAGGTGGTGCAGTGACTAGTGCACTGGCCCTGGAGTCAGGAGGACCTGAGTTCAAATGTGACCTCAGACACTTGACACACTAGCTTTGTGACTTTGGGCAAATCACTTAACCCCAATTGCCCTCCAAAAAGCAAAAAATGAAATAAAATGAAATAAAATAAAATAAGGAGGTCCAGCTAAAAGACTTCAAAGATCTTATCTAACTCTAAATATATCTGATTTTTTGTTGTAGTTTTCTAGGACAATTCAAGGTTATAATGATTAAACGGAGTTCAGAACTACAAGCTACTATCTAGTCCAACATCCATCCCATTTTTAACTGAGGAGTCTGAGGCCCAGAGAGGTTAAATAAGTGGCTCAGGATCTCAGAGTTAGTAAGTGGAAGAGATGTGATTAAAACTCAAGTCTTTGAGTAAGAAATCTGATGTGCTTTGATTTTTCTGAGAAGTAATTGGTTGGATCTTTTGAAGTTGATTCTTACTCTAATGACAAATATATCAGAAAAGAACTGTCTCATTTCAGAGAACAAAATCAACTTGATTGTCTTTCCATTGGGACCTCTACCTTCTAGAAATATTTGACATAGAGGCAGCTATTGGTGACAAAAGTAGTTAACAATAATTGTTCATCCTTGTTTCCTCTTCTAAATGTGTTTAGGCAGGCCTCATCCTTCTGTAAAATGTGTTTCAAGATGGTCCCTCTTCTCTTCTCTATTTCTATACTTGCTGCTTTCATCATATCCTCTGGTTTCAGTTATCATTTCAATGCAGATAACTATCGTATCTATACATTTAGTTATTGTCTCTTTCCTCCATTTCAGCCCTGTATCACTAACCATTGGACATCTCGAACCCATATATTCAAAATGAATCTCCAATTTTTTTTTTATCATTAAACTCATGTTTCTCTTAACTTTTATATGTCTCTTTATTTGCACGATCATTTCCCCAGTCATTTAGGTTTGCAACCTTGGAGTCATTCTTGACCCTTCCCTTTATCTTACTATCCAAATTTAATCATCTGCAAAATTTTTTACCACCACATAAACTCTCATATTCATCATTTTATCCAGCTTACACATCCATCATCATTTCTACCTAGGAATGTAGGAATAGCCTTCTAAAGACTAGCATCTGGTCTTTCTCTGTTCTAACCCATCATCCGTACAATTGACAAAATAATCTTCTGAAAACAAAAAAGAATGAGCACATCACTCCCTTGTTCAAGAATGTTAAATAATTCCTTATCATCTGTAGGATGAAATGCAAACTCTTCAGTTTGATATTCAAGGCTCTTCACAATCAAACTTTCCAAACAAATTTCACATTACTAATTTTCTTGCACTCCATATTTTAGACAGACTAGGCTACTATTGACTGTTCTCCAAACTTGAAATACAATGTCACACCTCTATGTCTTTGCACACACAGGCTCTCTTCCATCCCTGGAATATATTCCATCATTTACTCTGTTTCTTAGGTTCCTTCTGCTTGTGCAAAGCTCATGTCATGGGTCATCTTCCATACAAAGCCTTTCTTTACTTCCTTAGCTGTCATTGCTCTATCCCTCCTAAAATCTGTACCTGTATGCTTCTCTGTTTACACGTAGTACAATAGACAACGAGACTTCTGAATCTAGGCCTAATTTGGTCAAATACTATACTAAATGCTCAGGATGTAAAGTCAATAATTAAGCAATCTCTGACCTCTAGGAAATTTTATTCTATTAGGAAAAGTGAAACAAGCCTATATATAAATGGGTATATAAATGGGTAATTTAAGAGAATGTGGAAGGCATTAGAAACTGGAGAAGGAAAGGGAGGGGACTGGGAAAAGCCTCAGCTTGAAAGTGTACCTGAGCTAAGGATTCTAAAAGGCAGATTTGTGGAAAGAGTTCATTCTGGGTCTTGTCTTTTCAATGCATGAATTTTTTTACTAAATGTTTTTGCTGTTATTATATTTATCTCTGGAAATTGAGCGAAAAATTTAACTAAAACATTATGTTAACAAAAAGAGTTTTGTAGTTTCTTCTCATTTGTAGCAAGTACATTCTATTGGCTTCTCAAAGCATAGAGGTTGTCAGGATACCACTTGATGTCATCATGTTAATGAAATAGACTGTACGAAACATGGTTTACCTTGCATTTGAGTAAATATGATGATGATGATGATGATGCCTTTGCTAATATCACTATACTCATATTAGCTAGCATCCATTCTATACTTGCATTGAACTTAAGATGATGCCCAGATATGTCTTTCATCACACTCAGAAGTACCTTTATCTTAATTGATGGGGTGACTATTGGAAAATGGATCTCAAGAAAACATTACACATTTAATGCCTCATGAGTATATTGCCAGAGAGTAGAGTTGGGAAATTTCATAACTATATGGTTATATCTGTAGTACTCTTCAAGTAAATCTCCATTTGGGTAAAGATCATTTTGTCTGAACTTTCTGCAAAGTTTTAATGGTATAATCTTGGTACTAGTCTGAACTTTAACTATTTTGACTTTAACTATTTAACTATTAACTAGCTTTAATTGATCAGCTGGATACTCTCTCATCTTTTCACTGACCAGGAGCAGCTACGTTTCAATTTACACATTTGTTGTTGTTGTTCAGCCATGTTTGACTCTTCAGGACCCCATCTGGGGTTTTCTTGGCAAAGATACTAACTACTTTGCTATTTCCTTCTCCAGCTCATTTTGCAGGTGAAGAAACTGAGGCAAATGGGACTGGCCCAGGGGCATATAGCTAGTAAGTGTCTGAGGCTGGATTTGAACTCAGGTCTCCCTCATTCCAGGTCTGGAGTTCTATCCACTGTGCCACCTAGCTGCCCACACATTTAGCCTCCTGCTTGTACTTACACCTTTGGACTAGTTCTATCCTTGGCAGAAAGTACAAAAGTAAATGGTAGTTGACAGATTGATATAAAATCAGGCTCCTTGCTCAATATTTTGATAGCTTGTGCTTGTTGCAACTTTCCTGTATGCCTGTAATTTGAAACTTTGACTGTTCTAATCTCTGATACCAGCTTTCTTGGCTTTCTCTCTCCAGATTCTTTATACCTGTTGATGTATTCCTTAACTCTTGTTCTGACTACTTGGATTCCTGACCTTCTACTTGCACTGGTTTAAGGTTCTCTCTCTTCCTCTAGCATTATATTTTTGGATTCCTGACATCATCTGACCCTTGGTGCTTGAGTACTTCATAAATCCTATCTTGAGTATCTAGATTATTGACCTACAACCTTTTTGATATTTATTCTTTATTATGTTTTTGAACCTTAATATCACCTACCAGAATTCTTAATCTACTGCTTTTCTTCACTCTTTTCCCCTTTTATGTGTTATCTTCCTGCTTTAGAATGTAAGCTTTTTGAGGACAGGACTGCCATTCTATTTTTGCTTGTATTTGTGAACATAATAATCTCTTCATACATATTTTATCTACTCTAATCTGATCTCATCTGATCTGAACTCTGGTCCATGTTTGTCCATGACATGGCTTTCCTGGAGTAAGGTATGTGTGGTTACATTGGATCTGATGTTAGCAACACAGTGAGCAAACACAGCTGACCCCTGGGGAACGAAGAGATGGAGAAAACATGGTTCATAGCCCCAGGAAGCACACCTGTGCTCCTTCAATGGAAGAGATGTAATTAACCTGTTATTTAAAGAGAGGAGGAGTAATCAGGCACTGTTTGTGTTTCCTAAACCAATGCCATAATTGTGCCAAAGCAGAGGGAGCAGTTGGCGATAGAAAAGATGGAGTTTATGGGGGCAGTAGAACCGCAGCACTATTGAACCGCCAGGTTTTTCCTGCTACATCTGTTCTCTGCAGGTGTGCTTTTCATATAGGGAAGGTGACCCAGCAGGGCTTGTTTCATGTGTGTTCCCTCAGTTACATCCCCATTGATGAGTTGCTTGGGGGTCTGGGCACATGCAACACCAAGAGGGAATCAGTCAATGACAATTTGAATTCCTTCAGGCACAGCTGTGGCAGTCTTCCTGATGTTACCATTTAAGACATTCCAATTCCCTTTCCTTGACTATACTCCTATTTCAGAGTTGAAAGACCTTGTTACCTGGTTTCTCCTTATTGACCTACCCTGTTCTATGGCAATTTGTAATCCCCAGGTAACAACATTTACTTGGTATGGTCATGACTTTCAAAAATAAGAGTCTTTTTTTAAAACCTGATATTAGGATAGAATTGGTCAAAGAAATTTCAAGTCCACTTCTTTGCTTACACTTAGAATAGGATAGAGACTGGACCTGTCATTTCCTTAATGTAAGTAGCCCCCAGTGAGGAGCCCCTACTACCAATGCAGATTGGTACCTTGTCTGAAATTTAGAATCTTAGAAATAGAGTGACGAGAGATTGTGACAATTTTAGTAGTTAACCTTTGTACAGTGTTTGAAGGTTTGCAAAGTGCTTTACAAATAGCCTCTCATTTGTGGCTAATACTGATAGTTAAAGGGAGGGAGGTGCTACTATTATCCTCATTTTCCAGATGAAGAAACTGAGGCAGACAGATGTTAAGTGTGTTACCCAGCGTCACAGAGGTAGTGAGTATCTGAAATCAATTCTTCATAACTTCAAGTCTTACATTCTATCTACTTCACCTTCTAGCTGTGATTTATGTAGGGTCATAGATCCAGTATGTGTCAGAGGTAGGACCCTTCCTATCTTTGAGACCATTTGTCTATCTACCATGGCATATTACCTCTTCTTATGCTCATACTTAATTTCAACTTTGTTCCTTCAATGTACTTGAAACACACAATCAATAAAGGAAGCTAACATCTGAACACAAAATCTAGAAGGAATCCGGGAGATCTTAGGAGGAATATTTCATACTTTGAGAAGTGTGCTATTATTTCATACTTATTTATTTGGTAACAGAAAGCTATTAAGTATAACAAGTACAAGAGAAGAAACATTAATAAATGTTTATTCATTGATTTTAAAGGACATATTATTTATTTATGAGGACATTGCAACTTTTCAGAAATCTATAGCAACATTATTGATGCCTTAAGGTAATTTTCCCATATGATTCTTTATCTAAAAATATATTTTTTTGTTCTGCTGATCACACAAAACATTAATCATTTTTATTGTAAATGAATGAGGTGAGATTTTCATCATTTTAATTGACCTCATTTTCATGAGGTCAGTTTCTCATCAGTCAAGACAGACAGTGAAATGTAGTAGATAAAGAATTTGGCTTAGAACAAGAGAAACCTCTATTCAAATCTCATCTTTCAGACATTTTGTGGTCTTGGGCAATCACTGAACCACTCAGCACACTAGAGGTATCAACCACAAGGCCCATAACATTTCTGAATGTGGCTAGAACCAGATTTAAAATATAACTGGGAAATATTTAGACAAAATATATTAAAACATAAATAATATTACATTTTATTTTTTGGAGGCAAATGAGCTCAAGTGACTTGCTTGCCTAGACTTGACTCACATATCTAGTAAGTGTATGAGGCTAGATCTACTTACACAGGCCAGTCCTCTATCCAGTATGCCACCCAGCTCCCCTACATTAACACTAAGTCAAGCCCAAAAGGAACCAATATGTGTGGATTAGTGACTTCCATTTCCAGCTTTATATCACTGCTCTAAGACTGCTATTATTTGCAAAGAAAGCACCAATCTATACTGATAGAGGGACTCTTCCCTATCAGGTTCAGTTCCTTTCCATTTCCATAGAGATAAGATCTTTTAGCAGATATGAAGTGCAAGATTATTTCTGACTCAATTAAGGGATGTAGAACAGGACTTGGAAACACTAGAAGAAAATAGAGGAAACCTAAAGGTGATAAAGTCCAAAAAGAAAGTGAGAGCTCATGTTCATGTACAGAAAAAAACAATAGAGTGGGTGATATGATCAGAGAGAGATGTCTCTGTTTTTTATTGTGCAGGGCACACTGTAGGCATGTAAGAAATGTATCAAAGCTGATTTGAGCTCAGCATTCAGAACTGATTGCAGAGCCTGGAGAAAAGAAGAAGAGCAATGAGCTGAATTTTAAGAAGGATTTTGGGGACAAAGTCACATTCTGTATTAAAGCTATTAGTGTGTCAATGAAGCTTAATAATTAACTCACTTTCCTCTATCCAGTTTGAGAGGAGGCAAAAATTGAAATCACCCCTTGAACCAAGGCCGATGAGGTTATTTTAATGTCTTGTAGCAGCCAAATTTTCACAATAGCAAATACATCAACACCCTTGAAGATAGCCAATTTGTAAATAAATGGAGTTTTCACAACAGTTGAACAGGATTCCAGAGAACACAGTAGAAGTATTATGTGAGAACAGAGACTGAGGTTGGCAGGATATCATGTACAAATTCAGTCAGGGTTCCAGATTGTACATCTAAGAAAAAATTCTATGAATGAAGACAGGAGAATAGACAATGGCTCATAAGATCTTAAAGTTAGGAGCCAGAAAGACCTTAGAGGTAGGTCATACCATTACACCAAACCACACTGAAGGATTCTGGCAGGTCACATATTGGCTTATTTTAAAAATATGTTACACGTTTCATTGTAGTTTTATTTATTTTGTTAAATATTTCCAAATTTCCATGTTAATTTGGTTTGGGCAATTCTCAAGGAGTATTGCAGGCCTCATATGGAGCATGTTTTTGACATGTCTGATCTAGTCAAACCTTCACATTTCAAAGATGATGAAACTGAATACAGGAGGGGTTAAATGCCTTACCTAGGGTCAATCTGGTAGTAAGTGGCAGTCAGGAATCAAACCCAGGTCTTTCGAATACAAATTTAGCATTCTTTACATAGTATCCTGCTTCCTTGGGCAATTTGAGATCTGTCAGAATCAGCTTTTCCACATAGTTTTTTTTAAATGTTTTTTTCAAAATATTAAAAAAAAGTTTTTTGGAAAAAAAGTGGTTTTTTTCAAACATTATTAATCTGCGAACTGTTTTAATGCAGCAAAATAAGCCCCTAGTCACCTGTCCCAAACACTTGTCTCCTAAAAACTCATCATAATTATTGGAAAAATGGCATTCACTACTTTGTATTATACTTCAATGAAATAAGTGAGTGGGGATGGTAAATATATGCATTTGGAACAGGAAACCTGGATTTGAATTTCAGTTCCTTCAATTATTAATCGTATGATTATGAGAAAAATGCAATCTCTAGGAGTCTCAATTTCCTCATCTGTAAGATGAGAATAGTAATATTTGTATTGGAACTTGTCTAAGATAGAATAAATCAAACAACATTTATGCCTACTACGTGCCAGGCACTGTGCTAATCCCTAGAGATACAAGAAGAGCCAAAAGATGGTACCTTCCCTCAAAGAGCTTACAAGCTAATGGAAAACCATTTTGAGAACAAATATATACAAAATAAGGATAAAAATGAAATAAGTAATAAGAGGAAGGCATTAGAACTAAGAGGGATTGGGGAAGGCTTCCAATAAAAGACAAAATTTTACTTGAGACTTAAAGAAAGCCAAGTAGTTCAGTAGTTGGAGTGAAGGAGGGAAATAATCAGCATATATCAGAAGCAAGACTTAAACCTTCCTTACTCTGAAGCTAGCTTTCTATCACTATGCAATGTTGTCTTCATTGTAACATCTTCTTTTAAATGTTTTATTGCTTTTTAAAAAATCATTCTGGAATTTATGTTATTTCATGACATGTAGACAATATGTAGAATCTTCTTAAGTGTTCTGGCTTTATTTTCCATGATAATATTTAATATTTATTCAGTGTATTATAGAATTTATGGCATAGTTCAACTTTATGAGTTGCGTATCATTATTGAATTATCTGTTTTTGACCATATTTTCCATTTTTTTCTTGCATTGCTAATAGTAAGTTATCTCTGTTTTCACTTCTCACTACTAGGCCCCTATTCCTTCCTCTACTATGGCATCCCTTTTCCTGACACATCCCTTAGCAGGCTGGTATCCTTAGTGCTTGCAAATTGCAAGGGAAAAGGTGGTGTTACAGGTGAACTGGGTCCCTACCTCTCTGAAATCTATGTAAAGAAAGGTTTCCACACCTGTTTTATTTGGGCATGAAGTCTCTTCCCCTCTAGCCAGTTATGTACCACCATGTCTCCTCTTTTCCCCATGTTGTCTTTTCTTTTACGGTTCAGTAAAATGATCTTTTATTTCTTCTTGGGTATAGGAGCACACTTCATGAGTCACTGCCATGAAAACAGACCCTGAACCATAAGCCTGTGGGATATCTTATAATGGTGGAAACTGGCACCTAAGGGTGCATAAGATGAAAGAGAATTTTAGGTATTTGAAGCAGAGATAATAACCTGCGGTCCTATGGCAGTCTATGACCATTAAAATCTCTTTTGGATAAATGTAACTGAATGTATTTTAATTTTTTGAGGGGAGGGAGCAGGATATTGTGCATTTTATCATGACCATTTGAAAACATTATTCTGAAAAGGAGTGTATAAGTTTCACTGGACTATCATAGGATCCATGCCAAAAAACAGGTCAAGAACAACTGATTTTTTTTAAATATTTTGACTTATCTCTTCTAGGGTCTTCTTTATACCATGGTCCTGTCCTCTAGATTCCAGTTTTGACAAGGTACTACAAAGACAGATATTTCTAGCAAAAACACCCAACAAAAACAAAAAAAAAATAAGTAAATATTAAAAGAAAGAAGTACATAGAAAGATAGTGAAATACTCAACGTGAATAGGGGATGGAGGAATGGGAATCCCTAAATGTGCTACCAGAGAAATGGAATAGAGAAGAGTAGATAATTTTGGTACTCCAGAAGCTCAACCTCTCATAAAGGGCATGAAAATAAAGAAGGAACAAGTAAGAATATAAGCCATGAATAGGAGAATAAAATTCAGAAGAGACTAGAAGGTGACAGAAATAATGATGATAAAGTAAATGAAAACATTTGGGGAAAGGATGGCAAAAAAAATATGTAATTTAGGCCAAAAAAATACTTGGAGGAGGAGGGAAGGAAGGTTTTGAATCATATGCTTATCTGAGTATGAAAAGGGAAGAGTCAAAAGAGGAGGACACAAAAATAAAGAATAGGTTAAAGTAAGAGGAAACACAGAATTTAAGTAATTTTGCTGAACATGAACATATTTGATTAGGGATTGAGTGAAGAAAGGGAGGATATATGCTAATAGTTTAATTTAAAATTAGTATTAAAATTAATTACAGGGATAACATGTTGATAACAGCAAAAGACAATAAAAAATAATGCAAAGAGAATAAATTGAAGAGGAAAACAATGACCTAAGCATTAAAAATTTAAATTTGGATGTTTTAAACTATCCAATAGAAGATAACAAATTATATAAAAAATTTAATAATTTGCTACATAAAAGAAATAAATCTCAAAATAAACATAATAAAATGAGTGAGGGGAATAAAGTTTACCAATTTATCAGATGATCAAACAAAATGTGTTTCATATCCATATTTAAACAATATCATTGCTAAATAGATATATAGCAAATGGCAGAGCATCTAAATTAATAAGGGGAAATCTAATTAAATTTCAAAAAGACAGATAACACAATAATTACATATAGTAGACTTTGAAGTTCCTGTTTCAGAGCTGGATAAATCTACAGAAAGAAAGGAAAAAAAACTCTGAAAAGTGAAATAGAGAATCTAACTGACTCTTGCCAAAAAAAAGTTAGATTTGAGAAAATTATATATAGCATCTTCTGAATGAGAAAATTAAGAATAAACATGTTTTCAGTTTTATGCCTTTACAAAAGTAAAACATGTACTAGGCCACATATAAATTATAAATAAGTATAAAAAGAAAATAATAAATGCATGCTTAATTGACGGTAGAAAAATAAATATAGTAACTGATACAAAGAACAAAAACAAAAAGATGTATTTAAAGTGTATAATGATGACATAATGAATAATGAGTGGTTCAAATAATAAGTGATAGAAATACTTAAGAAGTTTCTATTGAATGATAAGTATATGGTCATATTTCAAAATTTTAAAGATTTGGCTAACACAATCCTTATAGCAAAAACAAACCACCCTCCATCCAAACAAAAACTCTGTAAGCATACATTTTAAAAATGGAAAAAACCTGCAGTAGTAAAATGTATGAAATTTTTATTTAAAAATAACAACTTCCATTAATATCAAAGGGAAAATTAATAACATGAACAATGAAAAAGAATGTAGGGATAATAAAACAAAAGGCAGATTCTTCTAAAGGATAAAAAAAATCATAAAATTTTAACTTCAAAAAGTGTTCTAATATATAAAAGACCCAAGATGAATTCAAAACAGAAATAAAAGAAATGGGATAACCAATATATTGAATTATATGCCAACAGGACAAAAGATCAAAGGAAATTCATGACATTAAAAATCTAAAATATGCTTTAAATTTTAAAAAAAGGCCATAAACAATTTTGTCTCAGAAAGTGAAATTGAAGAAATTATAAAACAAATACTAGGGATTCAAAATTGGGTTGGAGGGTTTTATCCAGTTGGTCTTATAGGTGAATTTTAACATTTAAAGAACTATTAATGCTTTTGCTATGGAAATTATTCTCAATAAACAAGGAAAATAACTATTAAATTTCTTTTATATAACAATTTTTATACCTAAACCAGGAAGGAAAGAAAATGCATTATAGTCCAATATCATTCATGAACACTGATATAAACATTTTGTGCAAAGTAATTATAGCAATATACTCAAAGAAACGTCATTAGTATATTCGGTTTATCATAGGTATGCAAGGATGGTTTAATGCTAGGTGAAAATGAACATAATCAATCCTATTAAAATAAAATATAAAACCCCATATTTTGTATCAATAAATATAGAAAAAGCCTTTAACAAACCATAGCAGTCACTTGAACTAAAACTCATCTAAAACAGACATAAATGAGTCATTTTTTTAGCATGACAAAAAGTATGTATCTAAACTCCAAAGCTAATGTGATAGATGATAGAAAAACTAGAAAAAAATTATCCAATAAAATCAAATATAGTAGGCATACCCTCTCTTCTCATAATTATTTAATATGGTTCTATAAATATTAGTAACATAAATAAAGTAAGAAAAATACATTAAAAGAATAAACATAGAAAATACAAGGCTATCTTTATTTATAGAAATGGCTTTTTATGTAGCAAACCCCATAGAATCAGCAAAAGCAGTAAATGAGACAATTACAAGTTTAATAAAGTAGCAGGATACAAAATAAAAACAAATTGCATATTTAATAATTGATACATTAATAATAAATAATTGACCTTTTTATCTAGGAAAAAAAGACAAGGAAGAAGTGATAGCAAGATAAATTCCGTCCAAGGTCATTTAAAATGCATAACATAACTGGAAGTCAAGCTATCAAAAAACATTCAAGACTCTCTTAACTATAGCTACAAATCTTTAAAGAAATGATGGTAAATAATCCTTAATTATCTTAGCTAATTGTACTTTGGAGGAATTGTGATTGTTCATGATTGGATTGTGCCAGTATAAAAAAATCAAGCTAAATAAATTTATAGACTCAGCGCTCTAACAGTCAAATTACTAAGGGCTTACTTTATATATGCAGATAAAATAATAACAAAATTAATTTGAAGGAACAAAAGATCAGAATACTTGCTAATGATATATATTATGAATACTTTACCCCAACACTTTCTTCTTCCCCAATGTCTGTCACACACAATCCGAGGTATACTGAGATATTAAGGGAAAGCAGGCTCAAGCTTAGAGAGGACATGCTATGAGTAGTTTATAGCTTCTGGGTTCTGTTGAAGTCTTTTCTTTCTTCCTTTGTGTGGTCCTTATGTTATTTCCCTTAGATGTAGTCCTCTGTGAGGCTATGGCAGGTGGTTTCTTCCTGAAGCTCATTCCTATGGTATGTTTAGGTTGTCTATGGCCTGTCTTTTAGCTCCATTTCAGCTTTGATATGGTTCTCTCAGGTCACTGCACTTCTGAGAAGATGGCTCCTGATGCTAATGGGAAGTACACATTTCTCATTTGCCAAAGTCCTCAAGGTCATCTTCTGGTCGAACTAGGAAGGAGAGAAAGGTCTCAATTTTCCCCAACCCAAATAAAATTCCCTTGATCTGTGATTGAGTGGTTGGAAGATGGAATCTTTTCCTGGAAATTCCTGCTGGAATTGTACTTCTGCGATACTAAACTCCAAACTGTCTCACTATAATATACATAGACCCAAAGGTATATCTGATTCCTTCAATAAATTCCACTTATTTTATATCTGGATTAATCCAATGATCAAAGTATTTTACTCCTCCCAAATTTACTAAGGGTCTATCAATAACTAGTTTCTATTTTTGGTTGATTGACAATAAAAGTATCTAATACTTGCTCAAACTAATTTATGATTTTGATTTTGATTTTGATTTTAAGTCTGACACTTCTTTGGAAGGTGAGATGTGGAACACCTTAAAATCACCACCACCACCCCTCTTTCCCCATTACACAAGTATTGGATAAATCTAAGAACATAAACTATTCAGAGTAAGGCTCTTTATTTGAAAAGATCTGATAAAAAATTAAATAAAATAAAAACCAAAAACAAAACTTAAAACTGTTTGGCAAAAATTGATTTTGATCTCTTATTGTGCATGAAAGAAAATATTTCAAATGAATATTGTGTGTGTGTGTGTGTGTGTGTAATGTTTATCTTTCCTAAGTATTGCTAAGGTTAAAATTCTTAATTGAACAAATAATAGAAGATAGGAGAAAAATAAAATTATTATTTTGACTGCATGAAATGGAAAACTTTTTGCATGAACAAATTAAATGCAAAGGATGAGAAGGAAAAATATTGATTAAAATTGCATAAAATATCTCTCATAATTGTTTAATATCAAAGATACATAGACAATCCACACAAACATATAAGACCAAGCACCATTCTCCACTAGATGAGTGGCCAAAGAATATGAGCAATTTCTAAAAACAGTTATGATTTCTGTTGTTCTCTCTTTTACTCTCACCTCCAATTAATTGGAAATCAACATATATGTGAAGAAACATAAAGTAGCTGAGATTTCCTTTTGTTCCCTCCCTCCCTTTCTTCTTTTTCCTTCCCTCCCTTTCACTCTTCCTTCCTTCCTTCCTTCCTTCCTTCCTTCCTTCCTTCCTTCCTTCCTTCCTTCCTTCCTTCCTTCCTTCCTTCCTTCCTTCCTTCCTTCCTTCCTTCCTCCCTTCCTTCCTTCCTTCCTTCCTCCCTTCCTTCCTTCCTTCCTTCCTTCTTTCCTTCCTCCCCTTTCTTCTTTTTCTTTCTTTTTTAAAAGAAATTTCATTTTCCAAATGTTTGTGTCAATTTTTGTGATTTCTCTTTCATGTATACTTTCAGAATTCTTGCATTACCCTGTCACTCACAGAATCCATCACATACCTCTCAGATTTGAATTTTAAAAATAAAATAAATTCTATGCTTGCATTAAAAAAACTCTTTGCTGCCTCCTCATTGGAAAAAGGAAGAGATGACACATATATAACAGATAAAATGATGGTAAAAAAAGGAATTATGGTGCTACAGATAGTAATAGAGATATTGGTTAGACTTTTTCTATATTAATTTTGAGGTGGCAGGAAAATAATTTGGTAGAGATATCTGAAAATACTTTGAGTTATGGCACTGAACCTGAAAAATAATGAATATAATCTAGAGTTGTAATAGAAAAAATTGAATTAGTGGGTAGGTGAATGACTGAAAAATCAAATTTCATCATATTCTTAATTTTTCTAAGTCTATTACTGAACAATTTTCTTACACAGATAAATTAAAATAATAGCATTTACCTTGCAAGGTTTTTATGAAGATAAAGTGACATAATGCATGTAAAGCACTCTGCAAACCTTAAGGCACTATGCAAATGCTAGATATCATTATTTAAAGGATAACTATTCATTACTCACTCAGATTCCTGATTATCAGGCTCTTTTGCACAAAAACACTCTTTCTTGAACATGTAGTTGTATTAGTCTAGGCTAATAGGGATGTAGTGGGACTTGTTCATTCCCTTAGCCTGCTCATTAAGGAGACAGTCATGCAGGTCTCATAGTATAATTAAACACCTTGGGGGAATGAGGTGGTTGCCAGCCTGGGAGTCAATCTGGCTACCCAATGAAGAAGAACATTATTTCCCAGGAGTGATTCAATTCTGCTTAGAGATAATAATATTAATGACATTTACATCATGCTTTTTCAGTTTCAATATTTTTTTACTAATGTTGGGCAATTACTATCTAACAGCTAGCTATCACTTGGAAGATTGGGCAAGAAACTACTCACTTGGTTTTAAAAGAAGGGGATCTTGTGGTAGGGAAAAAGGGGTGAATTGAGAAATTAGGAGGTTGTGTTGGAATTAGAAACCAGGTAAGAATTAACTCTTGTTTCATACCACAACAAAGTTGTAGATGATTGTCAAATTACAAATGAGTTGTGTCCCTTTTTCTCTCCACCAACCTAATTGAGCCCTTTTGTCACCTATTATCAGCTCTCTCTATATATATAGTAGTGGTCTCTTAATGGATCTCCTTGATTTCATTTATTCCTCTTTCCAGACTACTCTCCAGGTAGCTGCCATTATAACCTCCTTACTTCGCAGGAATTAATTTAACATTCAATTTATCATATCAATTTAATTTATCATCCCCTTGTTTAAATATATTTAGTGGCTCCTCATTTCCCTTAGAACAAAACTTAAACTCCTTGGCCTGATATTTAAAATATATCAGAATTCGATGCCAAGTCTACTTTTTCCTGATACTTCATATTACTTCAATTTATGCCCTTTATGTGCAAGCCCAACTGACTTTTCCCATAATTTATCACTTAATTTTTTACCTTTTTACCTTTGCATAGTTGTCACTTGAGGCTGGGTTGCCCTCTGTCCTCATCTCTACTTAGAATCCTTAGCTTCCTTCAAGGTTCTACTTTGTAGCCACCTTCTTGGTCAGCCTAGACCTTCTTTCTCAAATTTCATTATGTTTTCTCACATCCTTCCACCAAAAATGCAAATACATTGAAGGAAAAGACTACTTTGTATTGCAGTCTTTATTCTCAGAGCCCACCCTGGTGCATATCTCTATCTCTATCTCTCTAACTCTATCTTTGTCTCTGTCTCTGTATCTACACCCATGCCTATCCCTATGCCTATGCCTATGCCTATGCCTATGCCTATGTCTATACCTATATCTAGCTATCTCTGTCTCTATCTCTATCTCTAACTACATCTACATCTATATCTATATCTATATCTACATATCAAGTGCTTTAAAACGGATTGCTGAATTTTATTTCAAAAGATTATTTTAAGTCAGCTGATGGTACAATATAAAGGTGTGCAGAGACCCAGAATAACCCATTATATAACTTATATCTGAAATATAAGTCAAATAGCACTGGTAACTTAATTCTTTATTCACATAAAATGAGTTACATCTTTATATATGCAGGACCTATGTAAAACTTTGTTAGGCATTGCACTGTACTTGTCACCTCCACCTGCCACCTAAAGGTTCTGAACTGGGAAACAAAGAGTAATTATATGGGTGTTATATTGGAAAGATGATTTTGGTTTGAGAGGTACAGATTTAAATTTCCCTGACCCCTGTTCATAAGATGAGGGATTTACAAATTGTTCTATTAATTTTGGAGAGTACCCGTATTTCTGATTGTAGAATCTAATTTAAAATGATGCTCCATGTCCTATTATTCCAAGTTGAACTCAAGTTGTGGTCTCTTTATAGAGTCTTGCAGTTTTTGTCAGCTTCTCAGAATCTATACTATCTTGGAACTCTTTGTGCACTTTCATTACTGTCAGCATCAAAATTTAGCAGTCTCTACCCCCTAGGACTTCATCTTTTACTGATCTTCTATTTTATCTCCTATCTCCTATCATCTTAATTCACTCTCTGGTTTCAATTTTGTTTTCTTGTTCCTGGTATCTTATTTAACTTTTCTGAAGTGTTTTGAGACACTCTGTGTAAAGAGGAAAATGGCATGTGTGGTAAAGTTGTTCCATCCTGTTAAAACTGTAGGCAGGAGGGGATCCAGGTCAGCACACATTTTACTGCCAATTCCATATGTGAAATTCATGGGATACTCAGAAAATAGTTTGTGCCTCAATCTACTCAGCTGGAAAGTTGGATTTTAAAAAATGGCGTGCAGAGAGAATATGGAGGGTATGGTGCCTGGCAATTGAAGTGGACTGTAGGAGATTCCCAACACATTACATATCTCAAATGATGAGCACTCCAAGTAATACAGCAAGGAGAAAAAGGTTATTATCAAACACTGTCATAGTCAACAAGAGGGCTTCCTGCTGTCTGTGGACACAGAAGAATGAGAAAACATGAAGTCACAGTAAGTACTGTTTGCTCCAAGATATTTAGAGGTAATTTCTTCATAAAATTCACTTCCGTAAGTTGTCAGAAAACCCCTAAAGGAAAGCATTGCTTTGGTTGAAGAAATACTCATTCAACCACCAGTAAAGATCCTTCAATTATGATATACTTTTCAGTCCATCAACAAGTAATTATTGAGCACAGGGTGGCCTTTCAGGAAAATATAAGTTAATGAAATGTAATGTTTAATAGGAAAGTGGGATGTATTTTGTATTTCCAGGGAGTTTACTAATGACTGTTCCTTCCCATCTTGGACACTATTTATCTAAAATTACTTTCTTGTCCAAATACTGAGACGGATAATGAAATTCCAAGGTTAAATAGATTAGTTAAAAATAGAAGTTATGTTCCACAAATGTTCAGGTAAAATTAGAGAGTTGACTTTGGGTTGTTTTCCCCTCCTTTATTACCCAGTTAATTGTTGTGTAGATCTAGGCCCCAGATTAAGGTTACACTTGTTCAAATTTTGATTTCAAGTAAAAGGAAGAGGTTATGGTTATGCTTGAAAACATATGAGTCAAACGTAAGAAAGAGGCAGCCTGGAATTCTGGATAAAGTTCTGGACTTTGATTAAGGAAGACCTAAGTTCAAATGCCTCATGGAATACTTTACTATGTGAGCCCACTTAAGCTCTTTCTGTGTCTCAGTTTCTTCAACTGTAGAATGTGATTGTCAGGTTCAGTGATCTGCAAGGTATGTTTTAACCTTAAATTTATGAGCCTATAAAGGTGGGATAAGTTAAAAAAAAATAAGTAACACAATATGGGGAAGTAAAAGACAGAGGGGAAGTATCTACAATATTAGATTTTCTTTTTTGAATTGCTTAATTTTAGATTACTTACTTAAGTTACGCTTTTCATAATACAGTTGAGGTCTACAGTTTGGAACTACACAGAGTAAATAGTTAGGAATATGGGAAACTTAGATGATTGAACTATATGAATAAAATATTTTTGCTAATAGCTTCAATAAGTCCACCATCCTGTGTGTGTATATGTGTGTATACATGTAAATTGAGTTGCTGCCTTTTCTCCATCCCCACTTCCCTAATGAGTTGTGAATTACAAAAACTTACCGTATATCATGTACTAGTTAGACCATCGCTTCTGTCCTGAGACCTGTGGGAAATTCATCCTCTGAGTATAATTTTCCATCTTTGCCTATGTTTTTTATGCTTCTATATAATATAACAGACTATGTTTAATTTCATGTCTTTTCTGTTATTATGTGTTTCTGTGAGGAAGAGAAACAAATAAATAGACACACATAAATAGAGATAGAAACAGAGAGAGACAGAGACAGAGACAGACAGAGACAGAGATAGAGACAGAGAGACAGAGAGACAGAGAGAAAGAGATTGAATTTATGACAAAATTTGTAAATAATTATGAAGTGTCCCTTTCTCTAGATATAATTCCAAAGAAAATTCAGAATTTGCTGGAAGTATTTACATCCATATGCATCAATTATCTTTTAAGTTTGCACTTCTGAATTCTTTAAAGGACTGAAGAATGTGTTCAATTCAATTGGACAATCATTTAAATACTTACTATGTGCCAGGAAGTGCATAAATCCTAAGAATATAAAGACAAAAAAGAAAGAGTTGTTGCCCTCAAGGAGTCTACATTCTTCTGAGGCAAGTAATATGTAAACTGATAAAAAAAATATACAGAATGGTTTCAGCCTATAAAGGACAAGAACAATTAGGGAAAACAGGAGATGTCCCACATAGTTGGTAGCCCTTGAACAGAGCCTTGAACTAGAGATTCCAAAAGATGAAGTTAAAGTGGGGAAGAATATTTCACAAATGGGGGAAAACCTGTGTAGAAAACATGAAGGTAAGAGAAAGAATATCATGTGTAAGGAAAAGAAAGTAGAACAGTTTGGTTAGAAGACAGTAGATGTAAGAGAGAGTAATGTGAAACCAACATTTTAATATTTGTCATTGTAAATTTGAGTTCTAGGTGGTAAAGTAGGGTGATGAACTTGTAGTAACAAAAATCTGAGTCCAAATTCCACCTCAGGTTGCTATTAGTTGTGTGACCCTGGCTAAGTCATTTACAACCCATCAATCTCAGTTTCCTCAAATGCAAAATGATGATGATACTAGCACCTACCTGTCAGGGACATTGTGAGGATCAGATAGAATAACATGTTTCTCACACGTTACAGACTTTAAAACATTTAATAAATGTTAGCTATTATTATAAATTCAATTTCATGATAAATCAGAAATCATGTGGATCAGGAACATATTCTTTGTCCTTATTTCCTATTTACATGCATTGCTTTAGTTCCTCTTTGTATGATGTTTGTTCTACCTGTTTTAATTGTACATATATACATGACTGATGATTAAGCTTCATTTATACTTCAGGAATGATAAATAAAATCATTTTCACATGATCACAGTAGCAACTTAAGAATTCCTAACTTAAAATAGTGTAAGGTTTAAACGATTAATAGATATTAGAACCACCTCCTCTCCTTAAGAATCCTAAAAATCATGCCATATTAGCATATTCACACGTAAATCAATTAACAACATAGAACTGGAGGCCCATACCTTTGGGTCTCCACAATTGTCAATTACTAATACAGGTAACAGGGTATAATTGGAACATTTCCTGGTGTGAAATGGTGATGTCTTCTTTTTTAGGCCCTTGTACCTGTAAATCATAGCAGATAACACATCTTAAAACTGAAGTGACAGGCCTGACGAATGAATTCACACACGCTTAGTGTAAATCTTCACACTGTGCTCTATAGAGGGTTACAATATATGTCAATTAATATTACTTCTTTAACTTAAATGCCTTGAAACATATTTCATTTCTTCAAAATTAATTCGGAATGCTTTCAAATCACAGAAACCTGAAAGAGGCAGGTTAGGGGCCCTATCAGGGTTTAGAATTTGCCCTAGGATAGATCCAAAGTGACCATGAAAAGGGAAACAGTCACTGGGTTTCTGTGGTTATTCCCCTAGATTTAAAATGACTTGGGGCTTGACTGAAATCTCCTGAGGTAATCCTCAGAAGCCTGAACCCAGCACCATATTTTAACCTTAAACTCTCACATGCCTAACATCTAGTTTTACGGGAGAGACTACACATTAGGTATAGTTCAGGATTAATCATTACTCAATCAATAAATCCACAAATATTTATTAAAATACTTGCTGTGTTCCAGGCACTGTGCTAGCTATTGGGTCACTAACAAAAAGATAAACAAGTCAAAAGTCTATCTAAATTAATTATCCCTCAACTCCCCATGTATAAAATGAGTATAAAATCTTAGCAATCATAAATCATGTAGAGATAGTTGAAAATGAGAGCACATGATATGTAGCTATTACTTATATAGTGCTTTGAGGGGAGCAGAATGCTTTATGTATTTTGACTCTTTTTATCAGTGGTTCTCAACCTTCCTAATGCTATGACCCTTTAACACTCATATATAGACGTATCTGCATGTGGGCCGACCAGCCTAGAGAAGGATAAAGGAGTGTTGTCTCATTTCCTAAGACCATCAGAAATATGTATTTTCCAATGGTCTTAGGTGACCCCTGTGAAAGGGTCGTTTGACCCCCAAAGGGGTCGTGACCCACAGGTTGAGTACCACTGCTTTTGATTCTCATAGCCCTAGGAAGCAAGTGCTTTTACCACCCACATTTTACATTTGAGGAAACTGGGGCAGAAAGACTTGCCAGGGTCACACAACTAGTTAAGTGACTGCGGTCAGATTTATGAAGAGCATTCATGGCTGGACCACTACAGGCTTTGTTTGTGCTGAAGTTGTTCAGGAGTAGGTATGGCTGTGGAGGTGACTCTAAGTGAGCAACTCATGTTCAGGTCTCTGGACAAGGTGTTGGCCAACTTGATTTCCATGACTTGGGATGAAGGAGAGGGTCAATTCAGCATAAAAATAGTCATTATGAAATCTAATGGTTTTTGAGTTTAGAGGCAGTCCGCAGATGTTCTAGGTTTTTATGATCCATTTCAAAGATGATAGTATGCCAGATGCTCTTCATATCAGCTGTTGTCTCTATGTCTCGAATGTGGCTTTGAGTATGAGGAGCTGTCTTTTCCCAATAAATATTTATTTTACTTGGAGAAAGTTTCAATAAACATATTTAGGGATGTGGAAGATTTAAGCAGCTACTGGACAATAAGATTACCATCCCAATCATTATTTTGAAAGCATCATTCTCTACCACCAAGGGCTGGTGAAAGTGTAGCTAGATTGACAGGGGTTAATATACAATTTTGATTAAACTTGTTGAAAGCGGTATATTCTGTATATGTCCAAGTGGACATTTTTGGGTGTATCAGTAAGGCTGTTGTGTGGAGAATATGTACATGGATTAGTGGTAATACTTCTAGGAACCATTGCAGAGTTGCTGATTCTCCATGTATTAAAGATTCTCCCATTGTAGGAAAGCCTTCATCTTCCATGGTTCTATCTTTAACCCTTTGCTTAACTATAAAATATCCTAGGAATCTGATCTGTATTTTTGAACGTACATTTTTTTCTAGCTTAGTAAATCATAGATGATAGGGCAGATATGGACTTAAGGACTATACAAACAAGTTGGGTTTTCTATATATGATCTGTGGAGTAAATCAGAATATCATGAAGCCTTCAGTTAGCCAAAGATTTTCCTGGTCTTTTGGGTGGTCACAAAAGACATAATCCTCATATTGTTGAAAGTTTAGCAAAGCAGTATGTGCTCCATCTCATCCCATTGCACATTTTGATCATTTATATAAGTGATAGCTGGTTTGGAAAACCATTTTCTTCTTGCTGGCCTCCCAAGTAGCAGATTGTCAGTTCCCCGCAAGTATAGCTTGAGGAACAGGATAATTGAACCATATCAGAATTGGGGCAGAGGATAATAGTCCTCTATTGTAAGTAATACATATAATATTATTGTAGTCCTCTAATGTATAGAAGACAGCTAAGAGCCTCAGTGGATAGAGTTAGAAAGATCTGAATCAAAATTCAGCCTCAGACATTTCCTAGCAGTGTGTCCCTGGGCAAGTCATCTAACACTGTTTGTCTCAGTTTCCTTATCTGTAAAATGAGCTGGAGAATGGAATGGCAAACCAGTCCAGTATCTTTACCAATAAAACACCATGGACTTTGTGACTCCACGGGGTCACAAAGAATTGGACACAACTGAACAACAATGTATAGGAGAGGGGTATTGGGCTTGAACTCAGAAAGACATTGGTTCAAATTCTGTTTCTGACCCTTTCTAGATATGTGTCTGTGGGCAAGTTATTTGGAGACCCAGTCTAAGTACATTATTTGCTGAGCCAACCATTTGGCATCTACCACCGTGAGAAACAGAGGAAATTATGTAATACCCAAAGTGTCAAACCCCAAAGAAATTGGTTTCATACTTGACTGAATTAGAAGAGGACTGTCAATTGATTTCCACAGTAGCCATGCACATGTGAAAGGGAATGATGACCAATGTCATTGTTGTTCAGTGGTTTAGTCATGTTTGACTCTTCTTGACCCCACAGACCATATTATGCAAATACTGTTCATGGGATTTTCTTGGCAGATACTGGAGTGGTTTGCCATTTCCTTCTCTAGTGGATTAAGACAAACAGAGGTTAAATGAACTGCCCAGGGTCGCATAGCTAGCGAGTGTCTGAGGTCAAATGAACTCAGGTCCTCCTGACTCTAGGGCTGGCACTCCATTCATTGAGCCACTTAACTACCTATGATGATCATAGGACCATAGATTTAGAACTGGAAGGTCAAAATCCTTGGCTTTGAGGTCACAGATTCCCAAACCTTAATTTTATAGGTGAAGAAAGTATGGACCAGGATTTGGCACAGATCTTAATGAATGCCTTGCTTTGCTCATGGTCACGCATCTAGTAAATGTTAGACTTGGGATTAGAATCTAGCTCTTCCTAATTCCAGATTCAATGTTTTATTCACTATTTTATGTTCCATTAACATGATGATGATAATAAGGATAATTTATCTGTGTTTTTGTGCACATTCTCATTTGATCCTTATAAAAGCCTGTTGGGCAGGCAGAACCAACCATATTATATTTTATATCATAAATATAGCATCATTTTGTAGATAAATATATTGAGACTCATAGAGGTTAATTGATTTATTTAAGGCCACATATGTATGGTTTTAGCCAGATTTTGAACACAGGTCTCCTGACCAATCCATTCCATTTTCTACTCCATAACACCATTCATCCTGAGCCAAAATTACATTCAGAAGGTTCTCAGAAGCACTCAGGTCCATAAAAGTTCATAATCATTACATACGATTGTTAGGGAAAGTTATAACCAGTTAAAAGTAGGAAATTGAAGAGACTATTTAGCTGAGGGTCCTGGAGGGCAAAGTGGTCTGTGGGAGAGGCACTAACCATAAACTTATTCTTCCTTATACCTAGGAACCCCTGCGTAATTTGGGAAGGCATTAGGCTGAGAAATATATGGATAGTTTAGAATACCATAACAGATTCTCAGCTACTTTCTAGGCCCTCTTGGTGAGTGAGTCATGAATAAATCCCTCCCTCCAGTTTCGTGAATTCTTTGCTTTTGGTAGCCAAGACAGTTACGCTCCAGAAGAGGTCCTGCAGTCATCACAGCTTCAGGCAGGGGCAAAAATAAGTCTAAATTTGAATACATGATTGGATAGGTGGCAGGGTATTATCTGCTTCTGTTTGGTGTACTTGGTACTGGATAGGATTTAGGATTTAAACCCTGAAGGGATCATAGAGATCAAGAACACTCACATTTTACAGATTGGGAAACAAAGTCCCTGAGAAGCGTAATGGTTCAATAGGGGGCTATTCTAAATGAGGCAGAGAATGACTCAATGACAACTAGCAGGTCTTCCAAAGGGTATAATCACAAATTATAATCATTCGCCTTTTCCTAGTCTCGAGTTCCCAAGGACATTAGTCAGGGAATGACCCTGTTGTTCAGTTATTTCAATCAAGTCCAACCCTTCATGAACTCATTTGGGGTTTTCTTGGCAAAGTTACTAGAATGCTTGCCATTCCCTTCTCCAGTTCATTTTACACATGAGGAAACTGAGGCAGACAGGGTTATGAGATTTGCCCAGGGTCACACAGCTTAAGAGTCTGAGGTCAGATTTGAATTCAGGTCTTGTTGACTCCAAGCCCAGCACTCTATCCACTGTACTACCCAGCTGCCCTGTGAATGGCCCCATAGCATATAAGCTTCTTGGGATTAGGTATTTTTTTTTTTGGAGGACAGTTGGGGTTAAGTGACTTGCCCAAGGTCACACGGCTAGTTTTTTGTGTTAAGTGTCTGAGGCCGGATTTGAACTCAGGTACTCCTGACTCCAGGGCCGGTGCTCTATTCATTGCGCCACCTAGCCGCCCCGAGATTAGGTATTTTTTCATTTATGTCTTTATGTTCCTGATACCTAACACAATACCTTGTACATAGTTGATGATTAAGAAATCAGTGTTGAAGTAAGTTGGAAAAACTTAGCAATCATTCATATCAGTCATCCAGTCAACATATATTTATTGAGGATTTATTATGTCTTAGGCACTGTGCTGCCTAAAGGAGGTTTCTAGTGGGTCAGTTATGCTTAAAATATGTAAACAAACCACTTTCATCTGTTTCCTGAAACATTTGTTTTTCTCTCATCATGAAATTGTTCCTGGAAGCATGGCATTCTTGTCCTAGAGTCCAGCAGTCTAAGATGTTATTGATTGGAGGAATTCTGGGTTTTTGGTACCATTCTAAGTCACTAGTATTCCCTTTGAGTGCTCCATCACTTGATACAATTGAGGATTCAAAAAGGAAGTTTAAAACAATATCCTGTCCTGCCTTGTATCCCTGAGGCAGGCAGGTTAGGCTAGACAAGGAAGTCTATGGTTTGAACTGCAGATGGACCCATGGAGTAGCTTGAACCTGCGGCAATGCTAATCTCCAAGCCAACAATTAATAACAGATATGATACAAGTAAAAATAGATGATGCAAATAAAAACTAGAAAGCATGGAGAAGTGCTGGCAGACTAAAGAAAAATCCAGGGTTTAACAGGGCATTATTTGGATGAGTAATAATCAATAGGAAATAAACCCAAAACAAAGGTCAGAATTAGAACAGGCAAAGCTCAGTCCAAAGGCTCTTTAATTAAGGATAACATAAAATCAGAGGAAAACTTCAGCAAGAGGTGTTTCTCAGGAGAGTAAACCAGATTAATATTGAAATCAAAGCGGTTTAGCTACTTTAAAATATCAATTGACTCCTCTGTCCTTCGAGACTCTCCATATATAGTCTAGAGTCTATTTCTTCAGCTTTGTTTTATATTACTTCACTTCACACACTCTCAAACTGGGTTGAGTCTGGTTACGTAAACTGTTTGTGTTAACTGTTGTCCATCCACACATTCTATTAGAGCAGCAATTCTCAACCTGTTGGTTGTGACCCCTTTGGGGGTTGAATGACCCTTTCACAGAGGTCACAGGGGTCACCTACGACCATTGGAAAACACATATTTCCAATGGTCTTAGGAACCTAGACACCGCTCCTCTATCCATCTCCAGGTGGGTCTGCCCACATGCAGATACATCCACTTACGAGTATTAAAGGGTCGTGGCATTAGGAAGGTTGAGAACCACTGTTCTAGAGGAAGGGTCTTAACCTCCCCCACCCCAAAGGAGTTCATGGGTAGATTTCAGGAGGCCAATAAACTTGGGTGGGAAAAATGACATCTTTATTTTCATTAACTTCTAATTAAAATTTGCCACTCTTTTTAAGTATTGAAAAAATATATACTGATAATGGGTCTGTAGGCTTCACCAGATTGCCAGATCCAAAGGGGGTCAGAACAACTGTTCTGTTTGGTTTTAAATCTGCTGGAGCTTCATGTTTGTGTCCCAGGATAATATCAACAGCAGAAATTTCATCACATAGATTGCTTAACCTCTGATACTCAATACCTTAGGAGGTATTGAGAGACATATATATATATAGACAGCTGTCTCTCTCCTCTGATTAGAGGACCAGAGGTCAGAAAAAAATAATCCTCCAAAGGTTCCCTTTAAAGGGGCTCAGAATTTTCTACCCATCCATCATTTTCTACCAGTTGTTCTGCTTGGTTTCAACTCCACAAACATCATATCCCAGTGCTGGGTGCCCTCTTGTTTCCTTTTCCAGCTTCCTTCCTCTATTAGATTATAAGCTTCTTGAGAGTAGGGACAACTTTTTAAATTGTTATTTGTGTCCCCAGCACTGATGCAGTGCCTAGCATACAGGAAATGTTTATTGACTATTGACTACTATATATGCCTGAAGTCTTGAGGTATTCCCAGACCCCTGAAGACAAACCTTGTTTTATTTTTGTCCTTCCTTGCACACAATTGGTACTTACATGCCTGTTGAATTGAGTAATACTGTGATATACTCAGTATTTCCCCCATGGTGGCATCTATTTATGCTGGAAGTATATGACTATACACAATTGCCTTCCATTTGTCGACTGATGGCATCCATCTCTCTAAAGCTGTGGTTCTGGCATCTGGCAGTCATCTGCTGCCAAGAGTTTCAGCTGTGGCTCATCTTGCTGAAAGGGATGGTACAACTTAAGTTCCTTATCCTCTAGCTCAAATTGGCAATACTGTGAACTAGGCAGATGACCAAAACATATCACCAAACATCTGTCAAGCTCACTAATAAAACCTCTTCCTTTGATAGGACTTTGAACTTCAAGTCAAAAATGACTTGGATTCACATCTCATCTCAGGCACTTGCTGTTAGTCTGAGCAAGTCAACTAATCTCTCTGTGGCTTAGTTTGCTTACTTGTAAAATGGATGGGTTGGAATTGGTGACCCCTAAAGTCCCTTTCAGCATTAAATCTATGCTTCAGTGATCCTATCCTGCATATCTTTTTGTTGTTGAAAAGTTTTTGGACCTGTACCCAAACCTTGCCTAGCCCTTCTTAAATGTAGTTTTCAGTTTTTAGTTTTGGTTTTGGGGATTTTTTTTTGGTCTCATGATTAATACTTTTGCCCTATATGACAAAAAATTCTTCTCTCCTGGTCTTCTTCCCTCCACTCCAAGAGCATTTCTTTCTATCTCTGCTAGAAGACATGTTAAAATGATCATTAAATGGCAGAAAAATGCAACTTCTACAATCAATCTATTTGTCTGTTGGGATGACCTCTAAAGTACTAATCGACCTCACTTGAATGAAATGGAGAGCTAAGCCTGGATGTTTGCTTTGAGACACTTACAGCCCATCTTTGGAATCACAATGACATTTTATTTTAATGTTGTGTTAATTAATGCTAAGTTATGATGATAAAAGTACAAATAGCAATGAATCACAAATGAACTAATACAATAAATAGCAAGGGAATCAGTGCTGACCGAAGGCTGATGGGGTTGATCAAGTTACATCTCTTCTTTAGTTACTGGGGAGGAGGAACCCTTTGAATTCGAAAACTGTATTGCAGACTCCAGTTTTTGAAGTAAATTTGCTGTATGTTACGATTTCCTTGGAGGATCTTATATTTCTTAGTGTATTTCTGAATCCAACCCCAGACTGTCTTACTCTTTGATCTTTCAGTAGCCCATATATTCATTTCTTTTGCTGAACTATTCTGGCCTCTCTGGGTCTGTCTTTCAGATTTCAGTGTGCACAGAATAAATGAAAGTTATTGTTAATCTCATGTGGCTAGAATAGTGTATTGTGTCACATTCACCTCAAGATTCGGTTCCATTTACCCCTCCTCCCTCAACTTGATTTAACAACACTGTGTGGTCTTATTTCGACCTGCATACACGGTTTGTTGCTATCTTTTTTTTGCCTTATCTCCTTTTATACAAAATGAACAGGCCTTTGCCCAATTTCAGACTTATTAATTTGCAGAGCATTTGCTTTTATACTGATAATTGATGCTTGGAATGATCTTTGGATGATAGATACTGGATGATTGGAACTGTGTCTTGTTTACGACTTTTCATCATTTCTTTTCAGGTCTTACCTATCTCTCCAGATATTTGACAGTGCTCTCTGCTCAGGTGTTTCACTACCAAGACCTACCATGGTCCTTGTGCTATGAGGTAACCTTTGTCTGGTGTGGACTTCAAATGTGGCACACATTTCATTCTTTCTGTCATTAGTTTTGTTGTGATATTGGGGGTAGGGGACAGGAACAACACTATTTTGTTAGCTTTTTACCTGCAGAGACTGTAGCTATTGACATTATGTGACTTTTGAAGAAATTAATGATACTTTCACCCTCTATATCAGCCGTGTATATGTTTAGCTCAGTTTAGTTCTCTGTATTTCATTCAGTATTGCTTAAGGAATTGTTTCATTCTGTGAGACCCCCTCATCACTGTTCTGAGCAGGAGATCTCAACTTCTTTTGTCATGGAACCCTTCCCAGAATAAGGTTTTCAAAATGCATAAAATAAAATGCATTGACTTACCAAAGAAATCAAATATATCGAGATGAAGATGGTGCATTTTAACCCTATCCAAATTCACAGACCCCATGAAATCTATCCCAGGATAAGAACCTCAGAATGTCTAGTCCCCTGAACTATAGTCTTCATTATGTTAGCCTGACCTTACTCTGGGGATCAGATCACATCTGTTAGACCTTCTCTGAGTACTATAGGCAATTTAAGTTGTATTTAAAAAGAGGTTTCTATGTGGTGGAGTGGATATTGGTGCTAGATTTGGAATCAGGAAGCCCCAAGTTCAAATCCTGCCTCAGGAACTTGTTTACTTGGGACCCTGGGAAAGGCACTTAGAGGCAGCCAATAGCTCAGGGGTTTCCAATCAGACTGGAATCAAAATAGCCTGAGTTGAAATTTAGCTAGCTCTGTGACTCTGGGCAAGACTCTGGTTCAGTTTCCTCAACTGTAAAATGGGCATGATAAAAACACCTACCTCTCAGGGTAGTTGTGAGGATCAGATGTGATAATGTTCTTTAAAATGTTTAGCACAGTGCCTGACATGTGTTATATAAATGCATATTCTCTTCCCACTTAGCTTCTTTCATTATGTTTCTTAATATGAAAAATGACAGGATGGATGATGGCCTCTTAAGTCCTTCCCAGAATTAAATCGATGAACTTATACAGGCAGAGAGGTTTTATTGAGGTTTTCTGCTGCAAGGAACCTGCTGTTTGGTCCATATTCTGGCTTGCTGAGCCCTAGAATTATGTTCCATATCCATTTCTCTGCCTTCATCATACTCGGCTTGGACATTGAACACTGTCACCATGGCCACACCTCAATCTGTGTCCTCTTCCTGCTTTGTAGTTGTGGGTTCTGTGTCCTGCCTGCCTACTTGGACTTTGACCTTAAACTGTGTACCATCCCCCTAATTTGGTCTGACTCTCCAGGGCCCTTGACCATGATGAACTAGTCTAGCCTTCACACTACTCTACCTGTTCATTCGGCTGTTCCAAACCTCTTCCTTCTGATCTTACCAAATATACTTTTAGCACTAGGGGAGACTAGACACTCTATGGTCTAGATATACTTACCTATGTTCTTCTTTCATGCGTGTCACTCCATTTGCCATCTCTGTGCTTTTGAACTAGCTGTCTCCCACACCTGAAGAGAACTCCCTTCTTATTTCTGTAATCTATGATTCCATAGTTTCTTTCAAGACTGAGCTCAATTGCCACGAAGCATTTCCTGATGCTTCTATCTGCTAATGCTCACCATTCCAAAATTACTTTGCATTAATTTTGTAGGTGTTACAACCATGCTTACCCTTGTATGTATTGTCTCACCTCCTTAGAATAGAAGCATTCTTTGTATCACCAGTGCCACCAGAGTAGCTGGCACAGAGTAGGCACCCAATGCTTGATTGATGATTGATTGATTAAATTGATCAATAGAGATCATCTAGCCTAATTCCTTCATTTTACAACTGAAGAAACTGAGGTTTAGGAAAGAGAAGTGATTTGCCCAAGGTCATAAAACAAGGTGGAAGCAGAATTGGGACTAGTACTTTGATATCCTGAGTACTAGTCCTTTCTATAACAGGCTGCCTGGATCTGTTTTTGTGAATGTCTAAGATCAGTCACTAACATGTACAAAACACTAGTCCAAGTACTCTGAGTATAGTAGGAACCACAGTCTCCCTGGGAGTATATGAGTGTGAAGAGTCATTTTTCAGGTTCTTTCCTTACTAAATGTATTTCTTTTCTCTAGTTCAAATTTCCCCTTTGAGAATTGTTATTGATTCCCCTATTATTCAGGTTGACTAAGTGGTATAATGAAAAGGATGTTGGATTTGGACCCAGGGGAGATTTAGGTTTATATTTCATCTTCAACATTTACTAGCTGTGTGCATCTTAGTTTTATTATCAATAAAATGGGGATAAGATCCATCTCACAGAGTTCTTGGGGGGACCATTTGTGCAAAGTGCTTTGCCAACTTAAAGTGTGGCATAAATATTAACAATTATACTTCATATCTGTATTTCCCTGAGTAGATTTCAAGAACCCTAATAATGAGCTCATATACCTATCCAATATACCATAGCATAATCAGATGATTTCAATCAATATATTATGCTTAAACATGCCTTGTTTAGTCATGGTACTCCTTTCTTTTGAATTTTTCTCTCATGTAGACTCTAGTCATTTTTTAAAAATAGAATTCTCCCCAACAATTACATGTTGAAACAATTTTTAAAACTTTTTTAAGTTCTGTGTTCCAAGTTCAATCCTTCTTTCCCTCTCTCCCCTCCTTCCTCCCTGACATAGTAAGCAATCCAATATAGTTTGCATGTATAATCACGTAAAACATTTCCATATTAGTCATTTTGTACAAGAAGAATCAAACAAAAAAGAAAGAGAAAAACAGCATGGTTCAGTCTGTATTTAGACAATATCAGTTCTTTCTCTGGAGTCAGATAGCTTGCTTCATCATGAGTCCTTTGGGATTGTCCTGGGTCATTGTATTACCAAGGATAACTAAATCGTTTACAATTTTTCACTGTACAGTGTTGTTTGTTACTATGTACAATGTTCTGGTTCTGCTCATTTCACTTAGCACCAGTTCATGTGCTCTTTCCAGGTTTTTCTGAAAAAAATCTGCTCATTATTTTTTGCAGCATAATGATATTCCATCAAAATCATATACCAAGGCCTGTTTAGCCATTTTCCAATTGATGGGCCTCCACTTGATGACTAGTCATTCTTTAAAACTCCCACAAGTTTCACCTGTTCCACGAAGATTTCCTGTACTGCTTCAGCCTTCATCTTCCTCCCCTCTGATCACTAATAGCACTTGAGATTCAATAACACACAATATATGACCTAAGTATAAGATGAAGGGTAGGGAACTCCAGGATAAGGAAATGTTTTCTATCATGTAGGCTGATACTTTTCAACTTCAACTTAGAGAATTGTCTAGAGCACTGAGAGTTAATATGACTTCCCTAGGGTCACATAGTCAGTACACGTAACAGGTAGGATTCAAACCTGCTTTCCTTTTTCTAAGCCTATTTGCTATACAACAATTCTAACCTAATTACATTGTCTTATACTTATTATTTGGATTTATATCTCACTTTTGTTTATCAAATATTTGACTCATAAGTATCATTGTCTGATATATCACTTAGCCTAGACTTTTCTGATGAGATCATAAGCTCTCTAAGGACAAGAATAAAATTTTTAAATCGTATATTTCTTTGTTTCTTCAACTATTACAGTGCTTAAAACAATATAATATGTGTCAAATAAATACATGTAAATTGATAAGCTTGGATAAAGCATTCCCATTCTCTCTTCTCTTTAATTTTCTCATTTTCTCATTTTGTACCTTGACCCTGATATGTCTGAGAATGATATTCGGTAAAGGTTCTATCAGTCAAAGACATCACATTGATTCATTTCATCTTAGTGTCATGCCTTTGATATGCCTTATTTGCTTTAAAGATTCTTCCCCCCTCCTCCAGATATACGTGTGAGAAAGACAAAATCGTGAAATGCCATGAATTGGCAAACTGTCTTTTTATTTTTGGATTTTTTTGCTCAAAGGAAACTAACATCTTCACCTTTCCCCAGTGATTATATTCATTTTTGTCATTAAATTTGGCTGCTCAAACAAAGCTTCATTCATGAAATCAGATTTATGTAAGAGCTTGGTGATCTATGGCAACTATGAAACCACTTTCCATATGCATTAAAAGGAGTTAACTAACTTCCCTTTCAAAATATATCCCTGTATGTATGGAACATGTTGACATTAAATGAATATGGAAGGACATTTTTTTATATAACATGGTAGTACCAGACAAAACAATGTTTTATCTAATTAGTGTTATATATTAATAACCGCTCCTCATGATATGCCTTTTCATATTAGTGTCACTGCACGAGCCGTTTAGACAAGACTAAAAATCCATGAGATGACATCAGTTAATATAGTGAAGACAGGTGAAAATGTAGAGCATTCAGAGAGGAGACAATACATTGTAATGGAGATTTTGCTTCAGTCTCTGCAGAGAGCAGCAACTGTCTTTTGTATGTGCAGATAGATATCTCGATAGCTGAGAAATTATAGAAGGGATATGGGCCACAATAATCTAATGAGAATTCTGACCGAATGTTCTGACCTTTGAAATTATTAGTCCATAAGTACATGCTCATAACTTATGAGTGACATTATCTATCATATCAGGAAGTGCATTAAAAAGATAAGTAAGAGAAAAAATTAAGAAAGGAGTTTCTTCCCTTAAAAAATCATCTTTGCAAGAATGGTAGACATTTTTCTTTAAGTTACTTTAGAGTTATAACAGAGTGGTCACAATGGTAACTAAGGGTATCTTTAAAAATCCATGGTGGGGGAGGAAGGGTAGAAAATCTGAAACTCAAATGATTCTGGAACTGAATATTGTAAACTAAAAGTAAACAAATAAGTCAATAAAAATTTTTTTTAAATGCTTGCTATTTTAGGCTTGAGCCAGAATTAAAGCACATGTAAAGGAAAATGATCAGAAAATTTAGTGCTTCTAACTTTTTTGTCTTTTCATTTTCACTTATTTTCAATGTTCAGGCTTTATTTAATTAGTAATACAACTGCTAATAAAATCTAGTATTTCTATGGGATTTTAAGGTTTGAAATGTGTGGTACACATCTTATTTTATCCATACTGCAACCCTGGGAGGTAGGTGCTATACTTATACCCATTTTACAGATGCAAAACTGAGGCAGAGATAACCTCTCTGTGATTTTCTCAGCATCATGGAACTATTTAGTGTCTGTGGACAGATCTAAACTACTGTCTTCTTGACTGAAAGTCATTGGAATCTTTAATTGAAAAAAAAATGTATGACGTTCATTAAATGAAAGCAATGAATGTGTATTATACATACACAATTATTACTACTTTCAAACATGTTCTAGTCTATATAACTGTCAGATTAGTTAATTTATATGATAATGATGGCTAGCATTTATAGTATGTACTATATTCTAAGTATTTTTCAAATATTATCTCATTTTATACTGTAAACAATTCTGAGCAGTAGGAACTATTATTATCCCCGTTTTATAGTTGAGGAAGCTAGAGCGAACAGAGGCTAAAGTAATTTTCTCAAAGTTCACACAGCTAGTAAGTGTCTGAGTCTGGATTTGAACTGAGGTCTTCCTGACTCTATGACCAGGGCTTTATCCACTCTACCACCCAACGACCACTAAGTGGGATGTGAATAATTCATAATGAACACTGTGATGAAATTGTATTTTCTATTTAATAGTTTGATAATTTCTTGCCATTAGTGCATTCTTTCCCACATTTATTTGTATGCATACTCTTTCCCCATTAGATTGCAAACTTTTAGAGAGCAGAAAGTTTGGAATTACTTCAATCATTTTCTTCCCATTGGCCCCATAATGTCTTGCACTTGTTGGGTACTATATAAGAATTTGTGGAATTTTGATTAACTTCAGGTATTTCTTATACGGTTAAAGTTTATAAATTCAGAACTAAAAGGGACCTTGGAAGTATTTTAGTGTACCCCTGCCTGCCCCAACCCCATGTATCAGCAAGCACCCTAGCATACCTAGAGCAGCTGCTAGCACAGTTTCTTAGATCTGCTTTACTAAAGGAAAGCAATTCAAGATGGGTTAACAATCTTTCTTTAGTCAAACAAACATATCATTTATCTAGTTCAGGGGAAAAGCCCTGAACTCCAGAGAATACAAGCCCAAGTTACAAGCACAAGTTACAAACAGACCAAGAAACAGATCAGCAGATGGGCTTCCAACCATCTGACCATCACATCCATTACCTATTCAAGTTACCAGAGAGGGAAGCACCAACATCTGGGTTTTTCAAAGCCGGGGGCCTCAACAGCTTCCCAGAGTCTCACCTGGTCAAATCACACAACTCTTCTCAAAGTGAGCCCCAAAGCAAAGCCTCACATCAGGGCGTATATATAGGCCTCTCCTGGGTTAGCCCTCTTGACCCACTGTCCAATTGCAAAGCAACAAGGTGTGGCCATTCCCCCCCCCAAAAAAAACCAAGCTTCTCCCCATGGGCTCCATGTGAACATTCTCGGAGTCACTTAAGCAAAGGGGTTAGGGGCAGGAAAGAGCTTCAGATTCCCATTACACCCCATTTTATAAATTTGGAAACTGAGACCTAGAAAGGTTAAGCTTCATGTCCAGAGTCACACAGCTAACAGTATCAGAGGCAGAATTTAAACCAGTGTCTTTTGATTTCAAATCTAGTGCACTTTTCACTCTACCACGTGAGTAGGTCACATTTATTCTGAAACTTCCAACCATCTCCATTCACCTCTTAAGTGTCTATACATACTTTTAAACCTGATTTAGGAAGAACAGCCAAGTCATCCCAAAAAATTATCACCCACAACTCACCTCCTGCAAAACCATAAAGCCTCATTAGGTTGAAGGAGCTGACAAATATAAGGTCTAAGACCTTACACAGTGTCCAATGACACAAATGTTATAGGGGCTTCCATGGATATAATTTATAGCAACAGAAACCATCTCAGTGACTTGAATAAAACTAGTGGGTTTTTATTGTTGTTATTTGTTTGTTTTAAGAAAATAGTAATGAAAAATCTGGGAAAATTTGAGGTGCCTGTTTTTGGGGCCACATACTCTCACCAAAGAATAAAATATCTAGTTCAGTGAGTAGTAAGGTGGGAATGAGTAAATGAGAATAATTTGTTCCAATGGCCATGAAGGCAACTATATGATTAGAGCTCATCAGCAGTCAAAGTTATCCATTGCATCCTGGACCATCACCAGTCATCTTGACTTTTGTCCTGCCACTGGACTTCTATGACCAAAGAAGAGAGAATGAGGTTGATGACTGCACAACTCTGCCTCACTTAAATCCAAGTCACATGCAAGTCAAGATGTCACCCATGATGTCATTGGTCCTCTTCAAAAACAATGGATCATCAACAACAACAAAAGAAAGATAGTTATGCAGATCAGGTGTTTTAGGAAGTAGATGGATATTCATTAAGGAATGAAAGAGATAATAATCTCTCCTTCCTATATTTGTTAATTTCAGACAAATATAGTATAATTTGGGTGTTTGAAGGCACCCCTGTATTGTTAATATATTTTTGCTTAATGGGAAGTTCTTTCCCATCCATTAATAGGCCCATGTGACCTGCTTGAGTCACATAGAAGCCTGAGTCACATGAGTATATGGTGAGAGGAGCTTGTTGAATAGGTGGGGCAAGAAGGGGTAGAGCAGGGGCGGCTAGGTGGCACAGTGAATAGAGCACCGGCCCTGGAGTTAGGAGGACCTGAGTTCAAATCCGACCTCAGATACGTAACACAAAAAAACTAGCTGTGTGACCTTGGGCAACTGCCCTCCAAAAAAAAAAAAGAATTAAAAAAAAAGAAGGGGTAGAGCAGGAAGAGTAGAGTCCAAAGGAAGTTGGTCAAAGCAGTTAGAGCTGAGGGAGAGAGAGGAAGCGGGCAGTGACCTGTGAGTGTTTGCTTGTGGGAAGGCACTAGAAGGGGGAAGGCTTGGGAATGGCAGCACCCCCTGAATTATTATGTATAGATTTCTTTGTTGTTCTGATGAATTTGGCTTTCTGGTGTTGGGATTCAGTTTCTGGTGCTGAAATTTGCCTTTCTGGTGTTTAAATAAATGTTTTGGTTCTTTCTTCCATGTAGGAAATCTCTTATATGTTGCAATACAGAATTACACCAGCATATTCATAGCCACTGTAGGTGCCATGAGTATCATGCTGGCACTATAATTCCCCAAAATCCATCTCCTCTGAATTCTTTTCTAACTAACCTAGATAGTAACAACAGTTTTCCCCTTTAGAATCTATATAGCAATTATTTATTCAACTTTTTAATGTGCTTATCATATGTTACTTTGTAATATATTTATAAGGGTATGTGTGTGTGTGTGTGCACACACATGCATGTATATGCAATATTTTCCATAGTAGATTGTGACCTCTATTAGTGTAAGGGCCATGGACAGGAAGCAAGGAGTATTGTACTTGGAATCAGAAAGCATTTGATTCAAATCCCACATCTGACATACAGCAGATGTCTATAGAACCAACATTTGCTTTTTCTAGATGTCTATTTTTTTGTCTGTAAATCTTTGATCTCTTTGGGGTATAGGACTAGTAGTGATATCATTGGGTTAAAAGGTGTGTTAAATTCCTTTTTTTTTTTTTTTTACTTTTGGGACACCATTCCTAATTGCCTACTATAATGACCTGACCAAAATTCACAGTAAAAAAGGACAATGTATACAAAATATTCATAGCAGCTCTTTTGACTCAGATGTACTTTGGAGATTTTGCCGTTTCAGTTTCAGACTGCCACAAGAAAATGAATTTGGCAACAAAGCATGTCACATGAATTTCTTGGTTTCCCAGTGAGTATATAATTATGTTTATGTTATACTATAGTCTATTTGGTGTACAATAGCATTTTTCTAAAAAAAATGTACTTACCTTTATTAAAAATACTTTGTTGCTAAAAAATACGGTCATCTGAGCCTTCAGCTACTCATGGATGCTGACTGATCAGGGTAGTGGGTGCTAAACATTAAGGTGTCTGTGGCAATATCTTAAAATAGGACAACAATGAAGTTTATCCCACTGATCTTCTTTTCTCTTGAAGATTCAGACACCATCTTATGGTCATTGATTGGACTAATTTCAATATTGTTGTGTTGCGGTGATGGGGAAAAAAAGGAGAGAGAAGGGGAAACAGCAGGGCAGTGGAGTAGTCAGAACACATACAACATTTATTAAGTCTGTCATCTTGTATGGTCAGGTTCGTGACACGCCAAAACAATTACAGTACTCACATCAAAGATCACTGATTACAGATTATCATAACAGATACCATAATAAAAAAAGTTTTAAATACTGTGAAAATTGCCAAAATGTGACACTGAGATTTGATGTGAACATATGCTATTGGAAGAATGGAGGTGATAGATGGACACAGAGCTACCACAAACCTTCAAATTGTAAAAAAAAAAAAATGAATGAATGAATGAATAAAAAAATAAATGAAAATTCAATATCTGCAAAACACCATAGAGCAGAGTGCAATACAATATGCATGTGGTGGGAAAGAATTAGAAACTAAAGGTATGCCAACCAACTGGGGGGGGTTACAAATTTTATGAATGGAATGGAATGATACTTTGCCACAAGGCATGAGGAGTATCTTCATTTCAGATGAACTTAGGAATACCTGCAGAAACTAGTGCAGAGTGAGGTAAACAGAGCTAGTTGAACAATTTATATAACATTGTAAAATGGAAGACTTAAGAAGTTTGATGAGTAAAATGAACAAGTACAATTCTAGAGATCACTGATGGAGCATGCCACTTAGCTCTTGACAGAAGGGGTAGTAAACTAAAGGTGCTGTGTAAGATACACACACACATACACACAAAGTATAGAGAGTATATAAAGATGCAGAATAAAACACACATATGTATACATTTATGTACATATAAAGTTTATATATGCATCTTACATAAATCATATACGTGTACCTATATGTGCATATAACTATGAAATAATTTATTTTACTTGGTTATACAAATTATCAAGATTTCAAGAAAAAAATTAAATAGACGAATGAGGGAGAAAAAAATATTGAAATAAACCAAAATAAAACAATTAAAATAAGGATCATTATTTACCACACAGGCTTGTCAAATGATATCATAAATTCAAAATGCTTAGCAAACCTTAAAGGTAAATAAGTTATGATTAGCTAAACTTTATATCTTCCCTGGCATTTATCACTTTACATAGGTATTTTCAAAAACATTAATTGAATCAAATTTTTCAGTATGGTTATGCATTTGTAAATTCACCATAAACACACTTGTAAATTTTCCATTGAAAATACCAATGTCCAACCCAGGTAAGCAATGAGTATTCATGTCATAGGCAGTGTCTGTTTAAAATAACAACATGATTACCATAAATTCAGAAAATACATTTTAAAAAATATTTATCCTCACTGAGTCTCTGACTAGTCAATCAAGACCACCAATAGATTATATTCTTTTGTGGCACTTTGATTCATTGTGGGTCTGTGTAATAACAAAGGATATTTCCCCTCAACCATTTTACTTTCCTGACAAATTGGCCTACTCCCTGTCCCCAGCTCACAACATTTTGCTTCTTCCCTCCATGGTCTGAGAGAAACTCTTAGATAGGTCTAGCTCAAACCAGTCCAATGATTCATAAGGTTTAGAATGTAGTGAGATCTTCCTGGATCATAAAATGCAATAAAAAAAGGCAATTTTACTTAAGGTTCAAAAGGACACAATTCCTAGTTAAGTTCAAATAAAAGATTACTTCCCTCTGCCTCTGCTTTAATGATAGCAGTCAGAAGCAATCAGACACTGAGAAAAAGACATTCCTCAAGGGCAATCTGCAAGTTCCCCTAAATTCCCCTTAAATACAAAATCCCCTTTTATGCCTCAGGTAGCAAGGAAGTCAAACTAATGATGATCCCAAGAACAGCCTCCTTCCCCCCTTCTAGAGAAACCAGCTTAGCCCACATAAAACAGGTGCCACTCCTATCCTGATAGGCTTTATCAATTGCCTGGAATGGACTCCTACTTCGCTATTGTCTCTTGGAATCTCTACTCCCCTTCAAGACTCAGCCCAAGTGCTTGCATAATTATGGGCTCCAAAATGGCCAATCTGCAAGAAAAACCACTGAGGTAGAGCTCTGAGCCAATGACCATTTATTAAAGGAATCTGGATGCCTTAAATGAATAGGAGGACCCCAGACCTTCTTCACGATCTGAGATGCCCCTCTTCCTTTAGTGCCTTAGTTTTATGGTGCTTGATAGCTGGATAATATAGATGAAGAAAGTAAAATGCAGCCTCATAGGGTGATAGATCTTGACCCTCCAGGAGAGTCTACATAAAATACAGAGCCCTACTGGCTGACAAAACTATGTCTTGACCTTCCATGAAGGTCTACTGAGCCAACAGGCAGACCCGTGAAGTGGGCAGATGATCATGATGTCAAAGCATCCATGCGGGCTGATGCGCTGGTAGACTGGAAGGCCTGTGCTGGCAAACATGGTCATTTGTTGACCAAGTGGTCATGACCATCTCCCTATGTTGGGTAATAGAGGGATGATAAAGGGCAGAAGGGATGTTCAAAAAAATGATAAAACTGATGCATGAATTGCCAGAGCTAGTTCAGCATTTGGGAGGCCCTGAAATAGTATGAGATAAGAGATGTTAAACTGCCTACCAAAGTGAAGTCCAATACGGTAAACAATGCAAGGGCATGTGGTGTAAAGCCCCTCAGTTTTGAGTAGGGCAGGGTAATTAGGTGCTCAACCCTGCCAATCATGTGGATGATTCCTGTTTTAACTAAGTATTCTTGTTAACTGGACCCTGAGCTCTGTTGTTTCTAAGCAATAAAAAGACTGCAAATGCTGTCTGATCCCTCTCAATTTAGCACTGGAGGGCAAAGCACAAGTCATCCACACCTCAGTTAAGCTCTAATCCTTGAAATAAACAACACATGCCAAGGCCTTAGTGTTTATAGCCTGTCCTCAACACTGAGTTCTTATGTACTAACTAGACTCAGCTTCCATTAAATTGACTCTATGCACTCTTTTCTCCTGCATTCTGATTTTCAGATCATCACTGGTATGAGTTTTCTGATGTTAGCAAGTCATTTTAATTATATTTGAATGAATATAATAAGCAACCACTCTATGCAAAATGTTTTGGGGATGGTGATACAAAGACAAAAACATTACCACTAACACCAAAAATCCTGCTCTCAAGGATACATAGACTGGGCCTTACAGATCTTGCCTTTCATCTTAGCTTAATTGATTGCAGCTTTGTATTATTCTAGTTAGATTATTGAATCAAAATGATATACAGGTAGGAGGCCTGACATCACCCCTTCCACCTCAGCCTTTATCCCTATGACCTCTTTTCAAAGGAGGATCAAAAGGAGAGTCAGGTTTTGATGATCAGTAATGAAATCTTGTTTCTGGGTCAAGCAATTCAGCTTTCCTCCTGATTCAGTATGGGTCCTTTATGTAATAACAGAAGTTAATATTGTCGCTATGCTTTGTCTGACAATACTTCTGTATTAGATATATCTAAAAGACCGATTCATCATATCTATTCCACACTTCTTTAGCATTTTGTATTGTTTTCTGCACTATTGATGCACATACACTCACATGTGAACATGTGGCATGTGCTGATAGAATCTAATGTAAACTTCTTAAGGACAGAGACAGTTTCATTTTTGTCTTTATATGTCCAGCGTCTCCTGTGGTGCCTACACCATAATTGTCACTTAATATATGCCTCTTGGTTGATTGACTGACCCCCCCCCCACACTAGAACACAAATTCTTTTAAGAAATGGGTCATACTTTGCAGTATAGCCATTGGTAAGCAAAGCCTAGCAACACAGTAGACACTCAAAGGAGGCACTTTTGATCTTTTTGACTGATGTCTTATAATACACAGTAATTGAGATCTGGAAAGCCTCTATATCATAACAGAAATTCCCATTTGGTGCCATCTAGAATTTTTTTTCTTTGAAGAAAGTAATAAATATATATTCATGTATGGGCAATGATGGTTAAATGTGTATTTTTTTTTTTTAAGTTTAAAGTGAATGGAAAGTAACCTGACTTTATGGAAATATCTCTGAAAGGATGTTATCTTACAGAAATCCTACTTTAATTCACTGGGTTTTCATGAATTAAATCAGAACAAGTAAATCCTCTCCTTATCCCACTACCCTATCTCCATGCCTTCTTAAACCCTTTTCAGATTCTTAGGTCTTATCAATTACTGGGCAGGAGAAACACACCTATAATGCTCAAAGAATGCCCCAACACCTGCAGATTCTTTAATTCCCATTTCAATGGTCAATAGCTTTTTTTTTTGTTTTGTTTTGTTTTTCCACATTTCTTTCAGAGAAAGAGGAAAAGGGAGGGGCAGGTCTTCTTTGTGTTCAAGAGAAATAGTCATTTCCTTCAATTGGCAGCCATTATTGACACAATGTTGCTCTGTTACTGAGTGCCACAAACCGTTTTTCCTGGACAGTATTTTAGTGAAACTTGATATAATATCATAGCATCATTGAATAGTTAGGGCAGCAAGGGGCCCCTATTAAGCCACCACCTCTCAGCAGCTCCTGCTGAATTTGGAAGGATCCTGATATGTATAGAATAGGTCCAATTGGTGTTCAATGGCACAATTGGAACATTTCAGGCTATTTTCATTCCTTCACATCCCCTCAAAGTTTTTTTCCTTCCCTGGTCCTCTGTTCGTCTTTCAGTTAAACCTTTTTTCTACTTTATAAATAGATGCTCCTTTTTTTAGTTTATTGCCATTCTGGCTGATCATCATCAATAACTAAGGAGAACAATCCCTCCATTTTGGTAGGATCATTTTATATACCTATGTTAAATATCATATCCATTTCTTATTTCTTATTCCCCTTCCATGTGCAATTTGTTGAGGCTGGGTCATCAGTTCCCATTCACTGTCACATTCTATTTCCTTTCTTTATCTTTCTTCTTGGCTTACCAATGGGATTTGGGTATAGAAGACATTGACTTTTTTTTTTTCTTCTTAGGTATAACTAGGTTGTGCAGTGAATAGAGCATAGGCCGTGGAGTCAGGAGGACCTGAGTTCAAATGTGACCTCAGACACTTGACACTTAACTAGCTGTATGACCTTGGACAAGTCATTTAACCATGATTGACTTGCCTTCCCCCCTCAAAACAAACAAAAAACAATTTTAAACTGCTGCTAGCAATATGGTGTACCAGATCAGAAATCTGCAAATCATCATGATTCTGAAGGGCGATTTTTTTCTTTAGAAATTTCCTTTTTTGGGGGCGGCTAGGTGGCGCAGTGAATAGAGCACTGGCCCTGGAGTCAGGAGGACCTGAGTTCAAATCCGGCCTCAGACACTTAACACACAAAAACTAGCTGTGTGACCTTGGGGAAGTCACTTAACCCCAACTGCCCTCCAAAAAGCAAAAAAAAAAAAAATTCCCTTTTTTTTCCAGCACCATTCTAACATTACATAGTTCTCATTTTGTATGTGGAAAAAATAGTGTCAAAGATGATGAAATGATTTGTAAAGCTTGTAAGAGACGTAAAAAAATCCCACAAAAACGATGATGGTGATGAAGATGATGATTTTGATGAGCATGATAAAGCATCCTCTTGTATGTAAAACAATTCTCGACCACCCCCCCAGTTGTCAGTACCTGTCCTCCCCCCAATTTCCCTATGTTTGTGCATTTAATTTGTAGATATTTATATGTTGTTGTCCTCCCTAGCCCCCAATAAAAGGTAAGTTCTTTGGAGGCAGAGACTGTCTCATTTTTATCTTTGGATCTACATTGCCTAACCCAACACTTAGCACAGACAATGGTAGGTACTTTTTATACACATAACGAATGATTGGTTGACTAATGATAATGATAATCTGACATTTCTAAGTAGCCTTGAGGTTTAGAAAAGGCTAGCCTCCTGGTACTAATATCCTGACTACTTGGTAAATATACTTTATACTCCCATTTTCCTGTTCAATCATTTTGCTTTCAAGTACACTGAGGTCTTAAACAAATAGAGCCAGATTATATCATCAGGTGGAATTTCCCCAATATAGGTCCTTTTAAAGCCAAAGAAAATAGTGTGTACAATAGCGTATGTAGTGTAATAGTGTACCATGGAGAAGTCAATGGGGATGAAATCAGAAAACTCGGGTTCAAATTGTTCAAATTCTAGAGCTGATTCTGATTTCTTGGGGCATATTGATCAAGCCACTTCCTCATTTTTAAATTGAGGTGGCTGGATCTCATTATTGAAGATTCCCAGATGTGTTTCTCCCCTCCTATAGAAGCTTAAGAAGTTTAAGATTTGTTCTGATCTGTCATATATAGTCCTTCTGACTGTATCTACAATGAAGCAAACTCTTACATTGTGCATTCCTATTTTTGGTGTCTGTTTCATCTAGTTCAAAAGTCTATGCTTTTGATTTTGGTCTTGACCATCACTTGCTCTCTTTGCTTGAGAGTTTGGTGTTTGAGACTCCAAGTAGCGTGATGTAGCAGCCCAAGAGCCAGTCTCAGAGTCAGGAATAGGAACTGAAATTCAACCTCTAATGTCTACGGACCGTGTGACTCTGAACAAGTGAGTTATCCTCTCAGGATGGCAGGAGATTTTTTAAAACAGTATATTGGAGGAACAGCTAGGTGGCACAGTGAGCAGAGCATCAGCCCTAGAATCAGGAGGACCTGAGTTCAAATCCAGCCTCAGACATGGCACTTACTAGCCATGTAACCTTGAGCAAGTCACTCAACCCCAGTTGCCCTGCCTTCCCCCCCTCTTAGAAAAAACAAAAAATAAAATAAAATAAAATGGTATATTGGAGAGCAGAAGTTCCCTGTCCCAATAAAATCACAAGGCTAGTTTAATTAAAAGCAAGATCAAGATAAAATCTTTGCTAATAAGTGCCTGAACCCCTCTGACTAAAATTAGTTTTCCCCCATAATTAAGTGGCACTTAATTATTTTTCTGTAGTAACAGCAAAACAGTAAACATAAAGCCACACAGAAAAATCCTTTGCATCCTTCCCCTCATCTTTACAGTGTGTGGAAAAAAGTAATTTGTGCTTCTTCAAATATATTGTTGCCAACAGCAACAAAGTGAAGAGTGTAGTGGTGACATCTGGGGTTCAGGGAGAAGGATGCATTTTTGCAGTAATATGATTTGGTTACACTCCTTTTTCATATGGGAAAAAGTTATACCAAAGCAGAGGATAGTGGCAGGCAATTTCTTTTTTGTTTTGATCCCTAAAGAGTAGATGGCTAAAAGAAGGAGGAACATTCTGGGAACCAGGAAGACCTGTCCAACAGATTAACTTCGCTGAAAAACAGTGCAGTAGATGTCCAGCCGAGAGTACAGGTAGGACATCGCATCTTTCATCTTAATTACTACTGTACTTCCACTGGGGCCTATACAACTCTATAGTTGTATAGAGTGTTGGGCCGACTCATCTCCCTCAGTTCAAATCTTTCTTCCGACACTGTATTTGCCTCAATTTCCTTATCTGTAGAATGAGCCAGAGAAGGAAATGACAAATCACTCTAATATTTTTGCCAAGAAAACCACAAATCTGGTCATTTCAGACACGACTGAATAGCATACTTCCATTACATAACCAAAGATCCCATTAATAATTTGGGTTACCACATCATATTGTTGACTCATAAGTTCAAATCCTGCCTCAGACACATGCTGGTTATGTGGCTGCAGGGAAGGGAGAGTCGCTTAATCTCTCATTGCCCCAGGAAATACCAAAATTGTAAGCTGCAAAACAGTTGCTGATTTTTTATTGGTGGAAGAAGTTTTCTCATCATAAACTCCCTATGTTCATGAAATCACAGGTCCAGTCTAAAAAAAGTTCAGATAAAAGTCTACCCTTGTCATACCAAAACAAAACACCATGTGTCTTTCAAGACTGTTCTTTTTGCCAAGCCAATAGAACCATTCTCTGGAGTATAGATAGACTTCACCGATTTAGATAAAAGAAAATCCTTTAAATAAAGTAGAGAGCCTCCAGCAGCTGCTGGAGACACTTATGAGTAGTGGATTTGCTTTTGTGTCCTTCCTGTTCTCACTTGCAACCTTTTTTTTTTAAAGTAGAGTTCACCTGAAGCCAGTTTTCACACTGCTGAGCTAATTTCTACACAGAAGTGAATGATGCCTCACATTAAATATTCCTTGGAGCATAATGTTGACATGTAATGCATAATTTTAAACAACTACAGCTGAATTTTCCAAAGGGCTGACACGAGAACAAGGATCACAGGAAGATGTAGGTGAGAAGGTTGTAAATGGTTTAGTTCTTATTATTTTAAAGTGGGCTAGATCCCTTGAGATAAGCTCTTTCTTTGCTTGGATGGTGGGGATATTGGAAACTCCATCCCTCCATCAACTTTCTTTAACGCTTTCGGGACATCTGGATGCTATTTTATGCAAAGAAATACTCTGTGCATTTCCTAACTCATACTCTTGTTTTCAGAAACTTAGTTCCCAGGATCATAGATATTGAGTTGGATGGTATCTCAGAGGTCATCTAAAACAATCTTCCTATTTAACAGATGAGAAAATTGAGGTACTAGGAGTTTAAGTGACTGCCTGAAGTCACATAGGTAGTAGGCAATAGAAGCGGTATTTGAACCCAGAACCTGTGACTCTAGAGTAAATATTCTTTCCAGTATAACGTACTGACTCCTCAAAATGCTTCTTGATCATAAAGAATTCAAATAAAATGCAAGTTACCCTCTCCTACAAACTGAAAAGTTAAAAATATGTAATTCCTAGACTGACACCCTAGTTAATAGAGAAACTTCACACTGAAATCAGGCATATGGGGTCCAAACTGTTTAGCAGTGAAGCTAGGGAGAATCCCCACCCAAAGATATGAAGAAAAATCTATCGCCTGATTGTGTAAATCAGTTGGTCATGCATGAAACAGAACATTTACTCATTTAGCTCAGGCAAAAGCACACATTTATTTGCACAAAAACAATGTGAGTCTGCAGGCCTTTTTGGTGAACATACTCACTGAACAGAAGACTGAACATTTGGCTAATTCCACATCTTAAGCTTTATGTAAATGCTCAGTCAAATGCAAAGGACAACCATAAATACTTGTAATTTCATACATAACACCATATACATATAGATTGTCCTTTGCATTTGAAGGTGATGCTGCTGCTGCTGCGGCTCTTGATGCTATTTTCTGTGTCTTCAGACCTGGACGTTTGATTGGCAATTCCTACTGTGTACAGTCTGCATATGTGTTGCGTAACAACTGCAGCCATCGCCTGGAGGGCTTGATTGCTGGATTGTTCAATATTTATTAAGCACCCATAAAGTGCTAGGTGCTCGCAGAATAGGACAAGTACAAGATGGTCTCTATCCTCAGAAATCTTGATTCAAAGGTGAGAAGGGGGATAAATTCTTTTTGGATTAGGTTAGATGGGGTATTGTGTATGAGGGGGTTTTGGAAATATGAACAGTGCAAAAATGTTCACTGTCCTCTAAAGTCTGAGTTCCAATGCTGATTCGGGTCTAATCCCTCTGGCACCCACTTAATTGTCTCGTGCCTGATGGATGTGTTGGAATCAGAAGAAAACTTTGAGCAAAATGACTGAAGTGGCCTGTCACATACAAAGTGACAGATTGCTCTGTGCCTAAGGATTTCTGTGAAAGAAGTCCTCACAGTAGGAATGGATTAAGGGAATAAAATAAGACTAGATATTTAAGGTGAAGAGAAAAGGCTAGCTTTTAAGATTCAAGGGCATCCTACCGTATTAGGATAGCTAAGACCCGAATGTCAACTGTCAAATGAGTCTCATGGAAGGCATAAAGCACTCACCTGGAACTACAGGTGAGTGTTCCTGTTCAACAATTCCCCTTCCTCCCTTAAGACTACAATAAACACTTGCATATATAATGTCTTCCCTCTGTGATTGCCTTCCATTTACTCCTTCCATTTCTTGTGTGTGTGTATGTGTGTATACACACACATATATAGTTATTTATAAGTTATTGTTCCCCATTAGAAAACAAGAGAAAGGGCCCATGTTATTTGCCTTTATTTGTACCCCAGTGCTTAGCACAGTGCCTGTCAAATAGAAAATGCTAAATACATGTTAATTGGTTGACATATGAACAATCCTAACTCTGTATCTAGAACATTAAGAAAGCTTTTCTTTGTTTTCCTTGTTTGTTTCAACCAGAAAGGCATACCCCATCTGAGCGATGCTCTCTCCTACCCTTAGCAAAAGAAATACACATCCAAATACTTCTGTAAAGTTTTCACTTTGCTTGACAATAGGCCGACATGTTTCTGAAGGGTCATTGTCCCATATGAGATAAGAAGTTTTGTCAAGTCCATACAGGGACTATCTCACAAACAGGGCTATGAGTAAGAGACTGAAAGATCACAAAGTGAAAATATGGAAGTAGGGAAGTAAAAGACAACTCTGCCTCTCACCAGTTAAATTTCAGAAGCCCAAAGCAAAGGCAAAGTCATTTTGAGAGATAACATTCTCAGAATGGAGAATAGGATAAGTAGCATGTATTTTGTATGCTACCATTTTTTTTTCATGGATATGGCACTGACACAGCATGAGATCACACAGGCATGGGAAATGGCCTCTCCTTACTCTTCCATCCCTGGACCTTCACAGGGAATTGAACTGAAGCATGCTGAAGAGACAAAGAGTTATGAAATGGGCATCTTTGTAGGTGTCATTGAATGAAAGAGGAACTAGAAACATGAAAGTATGTACATTGTTATTAAAGGGAAAAACTATCCCATTTACTACTGGAAGATTTGATATAGAATTTGCCCATATCCCAGGTCCTGTGAATTATATCCTAGCTTCCACAAAACATGTGGCCTCTTGGCTCCAACTTTGAGCTATTCCATCTCTGTCAGCTGCCCACTAGCTGAGTCTGATATTTTTTCCTCTCACGTGAATCACAGTGATGGGCACTGTAATTATACTGTTCAAAATGACAATGAAAATGAATGAATCCAGATGGCGTTATTTGTAAATAAGGCATGGCTAAACTAAATTGATGTAGTTCTTGAAGGACTGACACCAGCCACTGAGGTGCAGTATTCTCCATAGAGCCAACAGGTGTTTAAAGTCCTTAAAAGTCATGTACATGTAGGAAGAAAATGGATCTGAGAAATGGTCAAAATCTTATACAATATAATTTATCGTCAATGTAAAGCCAAGTCACTGCTGGAAAAAATAGGCAACATAATTGTGCGTTTCAACATTCAATTTATAAATAAAACCATTTTGCTCTTAAAAACCACTTTTGGGAGTTGAGAATAGAAAGTTTGTTTTTTAATCAACTGAATTATTTATCAGGAAAAAACTTCAGTGTATTAGATTATGAAGTAATTTCATAGGAAATATGACAAGAGATTGCCAGGGTTTATTAGAAAAAATAAAAGTAATATAATAATATGTTTTACTTCCATTGGAGCTGAATAGAAGACAGTATTTAAGTTGAAAGTTTAAGAATTTTCTGTTTTGATATTTTGCAGATGACAAAGATGTCATTGATATAATCAAAATAAGTCTTATTTTTACATTCAAACAGTTTTAAGGCATTTAGTTCCAAGTATCCTTAAAGATCTGATAAAAATGGGTGCTAATGCAAAATCTTTTCTTTAGCAGTAATTACACCAAAATGAACACTGCACAAAGAAAAGTTGGCCAGGACATCAGTAATGCAGTATTGACAGCCCAACTGCTATTTCTTTTGATGGTTTTTAATTTCCTGGAATCTAAGTAGAGAAGTGTAGGAATGCCAACACCCACTTTGCTTCTACTCATCTAATAGCTTCTTATCTAATGGGATATGCATTAATTCTTTTAACTGCTTTAAATATGCTCAACATTTTAGTATAATGATATGGCCAGAAGTTATATTTTTACTATGTGGGCAAATTTAAGTAAGTGCCAACTATGAATGTTCTGTATCGTCATGAACAAATTTACCTTTGACACAGGTGCTAGACAATCCCAATGGGAAATTGTGGGAAGGGTATATGCAGTAATGGAGGTCAGAGCAAAAATAGAGTTAGCATGACTAAATGAATCATGATTGATACATAACAGAATCCTTGAACTTCCTATTGAATGCGTTAATGTTATTTGGATATCTTACTATCTCAAAGACTGGAATCCAAGTGTCAAAAAAATCTCCATTGTTTCAGACCATTCTAATTTCTTTTGGGTATAATTTGAAAAGTATAATGAAGGCCCCCTGTCTTTAAATAAGTAAACCTGAAAATCTAGCAATCAACTTTAGTTCATGATGATGCTAGAAGATTCTTTTCTGGAAGACCAGTAAGAAAGAAAAATTTGCATAGAATTACAATTACAATGCAATTGCCTTCCCTAGACCTCCCCATTCCTGTCCCCCATTCTTATGCTGAACAAAAACCCTTGTCTTTATCAATATAACTAAATCCTGAATGGATCTAGACACTACTAGCAGTTAACTTCAAATAGTTAAGATTTTAAAAATCATATCTCTTGGATACGATTAGCATTCAACTTACACACATTTGCCATTTCCCAGGAGAGGATGAATGCTCATTTGTAGAATGTTCTGGTTAATAAAGTTCTATAATACAATGTACAGATTTACAACAATGATGACAATTTTCTTCCTGTTTTTAATAGGTTTAATCATGGGACAGGTATGGGCACCCTTTTGTGTGTGTTTGTAGGGGGAGAAGGGCACGTGTAGCATCAGCAATGGAAAGGAAGAGATAGAGATATGTAGAGTGAAGAAGAAAATGCTATATTTGAAATCAGTCGGATATGAGGTCAGATTTGGAAAGAGCGATGAATCTGAAATCAAAAGACCTAGCTTCAAATTTTGGTTTGCCAGTACCTTGAACAAGTTATTCAGTTTCTCTGAACCCTGGTATCCTCATTTGTAAAATGAATAAGCTAGACTATATGATGTCAACAATAGACTTTATCTTTGAATCTATGATGCTTAAGAGGCAAAATTGACTTCCATAGTCACTGGAAGAATTGTAATGCATTAGCAGAAGTAAAGTCAGGTAGAGGACTAGATGTTAGATGAAAGAGTATGTTTGTTTTCAGAACTTTTGAGGATGAAGTGTGAATGAGACATATAGGTACAAATGTCCAGTAGTCTTTTAGAAATTCAGGTCTAAAACTCAGGAGAAAGGCTCTGTCTAGAAATAAAGATTATTATTAATTCATGTAGAGGACAAAATTAAAGGTATAAGAGCATATGAGATCACTGATAGGGAAATAATAGATGCGAAAGAGAAGGAAACCAGAGTTAGAGTTACATTAGGTTAAACCCTATCTATGCTAAGGTGGCAGCAGAATAGAAGAGACCAGAAGAGAAATAGTCAGAGAGGTAAGAGGACCTAGAGAGCATAGTATCATAGGAACCAATGGCAAAGAATATAACTAAGTGGCAAAGTAGTCAGGAACATTTTGGATTGAAAAGGACCTTTAGATTTGACAATTCAGTCACTAGCAACTTTGTGAAAGAGTGGTGGTAGAAGGAGGCAACCCAGATTATAATGTATAGAGAAGTGAAGACCGAGGGAACAGAAGTAGTCAACGTGGGCTACTCTTTCAAAAAGCTGGACAATGTCAAAGTTGAGTAGTAGCTTAGAACAAGGCAACAGAGCCTTCAATAGATGGCTTGTGGAGTCCTTCCTGGACCATCTCTTTAGCTGTAGCATCTTAGTTTTCATTATCTGAGATTTTGTTCGAGAAGAAAATACGGTACAAATGAACTAGAACTCTGACAATGCCAATACTTAATACCACCTAATGTCCTTTGAAGATGTGTCTTCACTAAAGGTATTGTTTACAAAGTAAATTATTTGACTAATTGTCTGAAATTTCCCAGTATCTCAAATTTTCATGTGATTACAAATAAAAACATCTAGATTGTAGTAATATGTTTCAATTCATATGGACATACCCAGTGATGTATTCACACTACCTCCCAAGGAATTAGGCACAGTGATCTTTGTTCCATTTCACAAACTGAGGTATCACTGAGAAATAAAAGGACTTCTCCAAAATCACATGGGGAATTGATGCTCCAGCAGAGTAGTCAATCCAGATTTGGGGGTTCACAATTTAAACCACAGTATTGTTTTCCCTTTACAATTCTCTTTTGGATTAATTAATATTTGTCGTTAGTGCCTCCGAAGTGATTGAAATATAGTTCACAAAACCTGAATTGTTACAACTGCATTGTTACCTTTGTCTTTATTAGTAAAACAATCTTTTTTCTTGTTTACTCTGTTAAGTGCTAATGTAAATAACAGCTTTTATTTAGCATATTTTTTGCTGACTGTTTTTACACTTTTTTGTTACCTCTAGCCTAACCATATTTGTCTCATTCTCTTATAAATTTAAGTCTAAATTAAATGAAACCACGGTCTCTGCTAAAAAGGGCTTCTCATTCAGTCTTCCTATTTCTCAGGTTTAATGAAAACATTGGTTTTTTTTTTTAACTTTTGCTCCTCAGGTTTAGTGAATTTTATACCTGTTAGACAAATGATGTTATATCTTACCCAGGATTAATTTTAATACAATTAATATGATTTAATATTGTTTGCTTTGAAACTTCCTATTTTCTCCTTAGTCACTCATCTGCTCCATCTTTTAGATAATATAAAAGAAAAATAATATTGAGTTCATTTGTCATCTTTCTAATTTCATGGTTGATATAATTCATTTTTGTTCTCAATGTATTCATTTCAATATTTATTTTCCTTTTTCTGTAGTAGGTCATGGCTTCTTGTTGTTAATCATGAATATACTACCTTGCAGCTGTGTGACTCAGAGCATGTCACTTAATCTTCCTGGGCCTCAATTCCTCTTATAACACATGAGAAGAAGAATGTCACATAGTTTCACTGAATGCTGTAAGGGTGAATGAAAGGGAAAGGCAGAGAGAGAGGGAATAAGAATTTATAGAGCACCTACTATGTGCCAGGCACTTTTCTAAACACTTTGCAAATATTATCTTATTTAGCCCTTAAAACAACTTATTAAAGTAGCTGTTATCACATCCATTTTAGAGGAAATTTAGCCTGACAGAGATTAAGTGATTTTCCCAGGGTCAACATGACTAGACAATGTCTGATTTGAACTCATGTTTTTCTGACTCCAGACTTCAGTGCTCTATTCACTGGGCTGCCTATATGCCTAATATGTAGAAATCCATGATTTCTTTTTATGTGTGCATATGTGGGTGGGAATGGAACAGATGTGGAAGCAGGTAATATGAAAATTCAATTTCCTTACTCATTTCTTCAGGAAAATAAATTTAATTGAATATGATAGACATTTATTAAACACCTCCCATGATCAAGGTATTGTACTAGATACTAACAGTGAAAAAAGGAACTATATCTTATCCTCAAGGAGTTTCCATTCTATGAAGAGGATACAGCACTAAACAAATATAATATAAGCAGAATTTTAAAATGAGGCAGCAGTTGGGAGAGGGGGATATAGGAAAGGCTTTATAGAAGGGATGGTGCCCAGATTGAGGCTTGAAGGAAGTAGACTCAAAAAAATGAAGATATAAAGGTATTCCAGGCACAGGGATGTATGTATGAGGCAGGAAATGTATAGAGGCAGGAGAAGGAGTATTGGTTTTGGGAAAAGTTAAGAAATCCAGTTTGAAAGGAACATAGAATTCATGAATGGGAATAGCATTAAATCATGCTGGAAATGTTGGTGGGAAGCAGATTGTGGAAAGCCTTAAAGAAGAAGCCAAAGAACTTGTATTTTGTCCTATGGACAATAGGTGATAGGGAATCACTGACGATTTTTGGTCAAACATGTTTTATGGTCAAAAATATGTCTTAAGAAAATTGTTGTGGTAGTTGTATTGATGACAGATTAGAGTGGGTGTTGGAGAAGTATCCAGATCCAGTGAAGCCAATTAAGGGGAAAACAATGAGAGAAGGGCACAAGCATAAAATTTTTGAGTAAGTAGAATCAATAAGTATAGATAAGTGTAGAGGGCAGGGAGATGGAAGAATTATAATAACTCCAAGATGACAAAGAAGACTGATTGGGAGGATAGTTATACCCTCTTTGGAAGGGAAGTTTAATAGAAGGGCATGTTTAGGAGAGGATGAATGACTTATATTTTGGATATTTTGAGTTTGAGATGATTGTAGAATGTACTAAGAGAGAGATACAGCAAGCATTTGACAACGAATAACTGGAGTTCAGAACAAAGATCAGGTCTGGCCATGAAACTTTGAGGTATCTCCATAGGGATGATACTTGAAATTATAGTAGTTGATGAGGTCTCCAAGAAATGATACTACAGTATAGAAGAAAAGAAGATGATGAAAAGAGATATTGGGACTATCTAAGCTATGCGAACAGGAGGTAAATGATGAACTCTGCACCACCACCTTAAGAATCCATGTACATAAGAGGCAAATCAGGAGATGGGGCAGCTAGGTGACACAGTGGATAGAATGCCAAGCCTGGAGTCAGGAAGAGTGATCTTCTCAAACTTAAATCTGCCATCAGACATTTATACGCTGTATGACCTTGGGAAAGTCACTTAACCCTGTTTGCCTCAGCTTTCTCATCTGTAAAATGACCCACAAAAGGAAATGGCAAACCTCTTCAGAATCTTCCCCAAGAAAATCCTAAACGGGGTCATGGAGAGTTGAACATGACTGGAATAACTGAACAACAATAAAAGTCATGAAAGATCAGTGTCATCAGAAAAGTCAAGGAATGAGAAAGTATCTAGTAGGTAGTTAAGGTAAGCAATATCAAAAACTTCAACAAGATCAAGAAGAGTGAAGAATGCCCAAAATCTATATCAATTCAGTAATTAAAAGAATGACAGTCATCTTGGAGGTAGCTGTTCCAGTCAAGTAGTGGAGTTAGAAGCATGACTGAAAAAGGATTGAAAAGGGAATTGGTGGTGAGTACAGCCAGCCTAAATAATTTTTACTCCATTCAATGACTGAATTTCACAAAATATGTTCTACAGACCGTACTATTCCATAGGAAGCATATAGGTGTTCTGGGAGACAGCATTACATCTGGTGATCATTTGCCCTCTAAAAAAATAAAATAAAATATTAAGTGTCTTTCTCTTTTTTTGGAGACCATTAGAGCTAAGTGACTAGCTTAGGGTCATATAGTTAATAAGCGTATTAGGCCAGATTTGAACTCAGGTCCTCTTGACCCTAGGGCTAATATTCTATCCACTGTGCTACCTACCTAGGTGACCCTTGAGACTCTATAAAAATAGTCAGGGGAAACTTTTTTTCAATATGAAAATAGGTCCAATTTTCTCCCCCCCCCCAAATTTGCTCAAATATACATTCTACATAATGTCAGCATTTTGTTTTCAGTGTTTACTTTGTTGGATAAACCAAGTTAATTCTCTCAAAAATGACAGCTGCTATTCTTCAGGAACCCTAGAGTCAATCACTTGGATCACCTGAATAGTTATGACCAGGAGGGGAACTAACCTGTGTCTAGTATTTAATGTCTGACATTTATTCACATATCAATAATTTCTGGGAAAATACGCAGAATTTCATAAAAACTCCTTGCTCTTTTTGACACCTACTTTTTGCATAAAAATATAAAAGCTCTGAAAATGAATTCTTATTATTGAACATCAAAAATATTCCTCCTTTATCATAGAGATATCATATAGTGTTAAATTCTCCAAAACCAATATTTATGGCTTCTACTAATATATTTTGTGAGTATATTGTAACCAACTTAATTTGGTAATCACAAATTGTTTTAGCAGTTTGAGACTAATTAGTTGCTTAGGCTCTCAAAACTTCATTTACATTAAGATATAATTTTTATGACTTAGTTTCTGGACTTTTCTGGCAATCTTCCTCTCCTTCCATACTTGCCACTTGCTCATCAGAAAAGCTAAAGACCTGAGGAACATCTGTTAAGATCTTCATGTGGTGCATTTTTTTTCCAGTTGAATCTCACCTAGCTTCAAATGTGAACAAGATGTTGTTTCTAAGATGGTTGTTCTTCTAGTGATGACTTATGTTTGTGATTTTTCCCACATATCATTCAGCAAGTGTTCTTGACACAAAATCATCGACAAACTTATGTCTTCATAAGCACATTTCTCTCTTTCAGGGAGGTGATTACCAAGTGCTGGTTTCTTAACAGGAAAGCCAGTCACCCTTCCCCAGTAAGGTGAAATTGCAGAGATTTGGATGTCTTTAGGGATGGTAGATTTGAGGGATGAAAGGGACCTTGGAGATCATTTTATAAATGAAGAAATTAAGGTCCAGGAATTTTGAGTGACTTGTCTGTAATCTAACACATTTTTTTTTCAAAAACATTAAAGCTGTAGAACCTGAGTTTAAAACAAAGCTAACATGTTTATCCAAACTCTATGCAGATAGTGACAAATGTAGGATTAGAACCTAGCCTTCTGACTCCAAAACTAGGGAAACATGATTTGAATTTATCTGTTCAAACTGAGAGGTGGAAGTCTCTGAGATGAAATTTGATAATATACCACTTTCATATAATTGTTGAAAATCATAAAAAGGAGAATCATGGGGCTATTTTACTTATGGGGAAATGATGCCAATATCTATAAGGAAGTATCCAAATCTGACAGCCAGGCTTTGTAGTCATAGAGAAGACAGTAAGATTAAAAAGTCAGGGGAAAGATAACTTCATGAAGTAGAAAGCACACTGTACTTGGAGTCAGGTGACCTAGAGTCTGATCCTGGTTCGGCAAGTTACTTGACTTCTCTGGGCTTCAGTCTTCCAAACTGTACAATGAAGAAGTTAGACTAGATGAGGGATGAGGAACCTGTGGTCTCAAGGCCACATGTGGCCTTCTAGGGTATAAGTGTGGCCCTTTGACTGAATCCAAATGTCACAGAACAAATCTCCTTAATAAAAGTATTTGTTCTGTAAAACTTGGACTCAGTCAAAAGGCAACACATGAAGACATAGAGGGTCTCATATGGCCTCAAGGTAACAGATTAAACAACCCTGGACTAGATAGTTTTTAAGATCCCTCCCATAGAATCCAAAATTCTATGATTTTCAGTGAAAAACCCTAGAACAATCAAGAGTAGATCATGAAGACAAATTGTTTATGAAATTCTTTTAGAAAAGTACCACAAGTATGAAAGTAGCATGGTGTAGTGGATAGAGCATTGGCATTAAGAGTTAGGAAAACCTGCTTTTAAATATAGTCTCAGATATTTACTGGTAGTATGACTCCGGGAAAGTCATTTAGCCTCAGTTACCTAAATTTGGGTGTTGGCTTTGGTGACCTCTAAGGTCCTGCCCAGATCTATTCTAAGATCCTATCAATTAGTCAATCAAAAAGAGTTATTAAATGCCTACTATGTTCCAGACACTGTACTAGAAATACAAGTTCCCTGGCCTCAAGGATCTTATTGAGGAGATAAGATGTACATATATAAGTCTAAAAATTAGAACTACTGCTATGGTCTAGTGCACAGTATCTTCCTTCTCTACAAGAGCCCCTCTTTTCTAAATCTATGAGTACAGTTTGAACGTAAAAAAATTATCATATTCCTTTTCTTGTACTGTTTGGTGTATTATAGCCTCTCACCCAGTACGACGGGAAAAAATGCATAACATTTAGGTTTAGCTCATTTCTAGAATGTTCCAAAAGCATATGTATGGGAAGTAGAAAGGTACTCACTGCACAAAACAAATCAAATGTGGGACAGTATTTTATTTTATGCCAACAAAAGAATTGTTTATCACAAAAGTCTGCCATAAATAGACCTTAGCAATAAGAATTGAGAGGGTTCATTGACTAATCTTGATAAACTGGACTCTGCTCAGCAATGCACAGTTAAAAGACAGCTCTACAAGTCTCAGAATGGAAGGAGATGTCTCAGAAAAAGATCTAGAAAGATCAGAGTTTAAATGGAGACTGAAGCAACACATATTATTGCTCTTTTCCATGTTTGGTTTTGTTTTTTTTTCCCATTGTTCCCTCCATTGATTACAATGCTTCTATACAACCAGACTATTGTACAATGTGAAAGTGTTTGCAGATTCCATACATGATGGTACGCCACCATGGGTGGGGGGGGGGGGAGAAGGGAGAGGAGAAAATCTGAAACCCAAGTGATTCTGTAACTGAATCTTGTAAACTAAAAGTAAATAAATAAGTCAAAAAATAAAAAAGAGAGGGTTCATTGTTTTACAACCACTTTCATTCTCCCATGAGAGTGAGACATAATATTAAATCATGAAGTATTTTGTGAGTCTGTTGAAGAGGAATTGTTATATTTAGCTTCTCTCTGCAATGTTCCCTTCAAAATCCATTTCTTCTGGCAAGTTAGTTCATATATTGGTGGTGATCAACCTCTCTAATTTAGGAATTTCTCTTGTTGCCAGTCATATCTAATCAAGGGACCTAGTTTTTCAATCCCTCTGACTCACAAGGTTATTCCAAGACAGAACATGTTCATCACAGGTTCACTTTTTGATCACCTGTTCCCAGGAAAGGAAATGCAAAAGGTGGCCGATGGCCCTAAGGCACGGGTTTAGTTCACCAAACAAGAGACCTCTTTGATAGACTTCCTCTTCCTCCCTTCCCTCTCTTTCCCCTCCATCCAAGGAAAGACACCTGAATAGTTTTGACATGCTCTGCTGCCAGGACAGAAGAAAGACAATTAATGTCAAGTCTTTTTTAATGGTCATCCTGAGTCATTGGCTGTTTTTGCTCAGTGGTCAATAAAGGAGTTATTTTCTCATCCCTGAGTCCTTCAGTGTTCATTTACACATTCCTAGCCAGTGGCAAATCACCCAAATCCTGAGCTAGCACACACATTCATCCAGAAGCAGGCATGGCAGCTCTTATTACAAAAACTTATACCAATATATACAAAAAAAATGCAAGATGATTTTGGGAAGGTAAACAAAATAAATACAAGATAGTTTTGGGAAGGTAGCTGCTAGAAGCTGTAGAAGTTAGGTCTGATTCTTTTGAATCAAAATCCCAGATACTAAGTAAAAAAATAATAAATTGGAAAAGTTTTACAACATTATTCTCCACAATCTACTTCCTTCCCTGAATCCTCAAAAACAGCATACCATCTCATAGATATAATAAAAAGTAGTTTACTACAAAACATGGAAAGGGCAATATGTAGGTAATAATAATAAAAGTTCACATTGATATAGTGCTTTAAAGTTTACAGATGAGGAAAGTGGGGCAAACAGAGGCTGAGTGACTTGCCCATAGTCACATGGGTATTAAGTGTTTAAGGCAGGCTTTGAATTCTGGTCTTCCTGCCTCCAGACCCAGGGTGCTACTTGCTGAGCCACCTCGGCTGTGAGAAAACTATGAAGTCCAGAAAAAGAAAAGAAAAGCAAAGAATAAAATATAATGGAGACAGGGAGGGAGGGTGGGGAGAGGGAGAGAGAAAGAGAAAGAGAGAGACAGAGACAGAGTTACAGAGACAGAGACAGAGACAGACAGACAGAGACAGAAAGACAGAGAGAGACACAGAGAGAGAGAGAGGCAAGAGATGAAGGAGAATGATCTCAGAATTATACTTAATCAGTGGCTTGGAGGTTCTCTTAGTCCATTTTTAAATTAGGAAAAAATTAAATGAGAAAAATAAATATTTGTTAGGGGTTTTCTCCAAAATACTTGAAGTCAAAAGAGGTAATAGAAATAGAAGCCAAGTCTCTGAATTCTCAGTTTCTTGTTTAACCACCAGAGAACACTCCTTCCTTTCTCTCAGTTCATGTTTGTGAGGCACTTTTTAGAGGGAAAGTGCTATTATTACCTTAGAGCTTTTTTTTATAAGACAAAAACATTTCTAAAACAATTATAATTGATTATGTCATCCCTCCACTTTCAGCTGCTAAAGTTCACCAAATTATAGTGCACTAATAAATGAAGATAGTACTTCATTAAAGACTTTAGACATTTTCTGAAATGAATTAAAATTAACAAAAGGCTTTAAGGGGTGAAATGCAAATCTTCTGTAAAATTCTTTTAGGGAGACATGCTCAAGAGCCCAAATGATTAATATAGCAAGAAATTTCGATGAACTAAAAACTCATAATGCAACTTGAAATTAAAGAAATGAAGTAACATTTTCAATCTTCAGATATCAGTCTTGCTCAGATATTATGGCCTCCCTGGGCTATCTCAATATTGTTGAGGGAAAAATCTGGGCCACTCTAGAAGTCCAAGTTAAGCAGATTGCTACATTCCCAGGAAACAAGGAGAGAACTCATCTTCTGAAAGTATTCTTGAACCTTATATTTCTTTTGTATTTTAAGTATAAAATAAATTGCTCCTGGGATGAGGCCTAGCCATAGTGAGAACACTATTTGCTGTCTGGATGAGGTCTGAATAGAACAGACTCTGATGGGACCCATTGTACCTTATGTCCTATGTGAGTCAAAAAGAGGGGTGGAATAATATTATGAAAAGATGGATGACTTTGTAGTCTCAGAGGTCTAGTTTCAAATCCTATGTCTGATACTAGCCTTGTGACATTGAGTAAGTCACTTAATCTATTTCAGTCTCAACGCTTTCATCTGTAAAATAGGAATAATAATACCTATGGTTTCTATCTCGGAAGTTGTTGGTATGACAAATTGATATAACACATATAAAGTAACTTGCAAAATTTTAAGCTTCGTGAATATTAATGGTTATTATTCTGCCACTCACAGTCCCAGGGAACAATCTAACTCTCCTCTGCAAATCGTCTCGGTCTGCTGGCATGATCTTCATTTAATTCTATTCAATAAAATTCAATTTAAGCAATATTTATTAAGTACTTACCACATGCAGAACGTGGTGCTAGGGAAAATATCAAATTTAGATAACCCAACAGTCAATAATAATTTATCAATTGATTACAATGTGACTAGGTAGTATCCTAGGTGTCATGGATATAATTTTAAAACAAAAAGAAATAGCCCTTGCCTTCAAGGAACTTCCACTCAATTCTGAACTTTAAAGGAAACTGAGGATTCAAAGATTCTAGGCATAAGCCTGTATAAAGGGTCTGGGTTAAGATGGGGTGTCACAAGTGGGCCTGTTTGTCAAGAAAGTAGAGTTCATGAGGGGAAATAATATAAAATAAGCCTGAGAATGTTGGCACCAGGTTGGCATGGCAAGCAGAGGAGTTTGTATTTCATTCTAGAAATATTAGGGAGCCACTGGAATTTAAAGAACAGGAGAGTTATGTGGAAAGACTTGTACTTTAAGGATATCACTTAGGGAATTACATTGAGAATGGATTGTGCAGGGAAGAGACTTGGAGTAGAGTGACCAAAAAGAAGAATATTGCAGTGATCTGGGGCAAGAGATGATAAAGGTCTGAACTAGAGTTCTTATCCTGTGAGTGGAGAGAAGGAAGCAGATTTGTGAAGGTAGAATTAGCAAGAGTTGACACCTGATTAAAAATGGGGAGGGAAAGTAGAGATTGAGGATGAATGAAGTGACAAATCTGGACAGAATGAAGGATGGACAAAAGTGGAGATGACAAAAATTCCCTAAGCAAAAATAGGAAAGTTAGGAAGAGGGCTGGATTTTGGTGAAAAGATAATGAGCTCTATTTTAGGTCTGTTGAGTTTGAAATGTCTATGGAATAGCACATCAGAAATACCCAATACTGTGGAACTGAATGTTGTAAACTAAAAGTAAATAAATAAACTTAAAAAGGAAAAAAAAAGAAATACCCAATAGGCAAATGGTGATGTGGGGCTCCAGATATTTCCTTCCTTCCTTCCTTCCTTCCTTCCACCCTTCCTTCCTTCCACCCTTCCTTCCTTCCTTCCTTCCTTCCTTCCACCCTTCCTTCCTTCCACCCTTCCTTCCATCCTTTCTTCCTTCCTTCCTTCCTTCCTTCCACCCTTCCTTCCTTCCTTCCATCCTTTCTTCCTTCCTTCCTTCCTTCCACCCTTCCTTCCTTTCTTCCACCCTTCCTTCCTTCCTTCCATCCTTTCTTCCTTCCTTCCTTCCTTCCACCCTTCCTTCCTTTCTTCCACCCTTCCTTCCTTCCTTCCATCCTTCCTTCCTTCCTTCCACCCTTCCTT